>JARQOD010000001.1:939828782-939845818 GCA_033576555.1 Oophaga sylvatica
GGGCACGAACAAAGAATTCTGTCTGTAGGTTTCATCGCATTACTGAATACGTTACCTGAGCTTCGCTACCAACACTGATGGCATGAATTATAGCATCATGGGCCACCACATTCAGGAAATGTCTACAAATGTTTACTCAGGTTTATGGCAGATCTACATACGAGGTGCAATTCAGGAGATAACAGATCAGAAGACATATTTGTCTTCCTCTTACATAATCACAATGTTGCATAAAGTACAATAAACATTAATTGTAGCTCATTGCTCGTTCGCTTGCAGTCCAGAAGCGAAGATATTGTGCAGCTTTTCATCTTATTCTTCGCCATAAGGAAATCTATTTTTTGCTTTTCTAAATGAGTGACCATAAATGCAATGTTTCCTCTCATGGAAACGTATAATCTTTACTTGAGATCTTTTTCTGACCTCGATGTATGATGCAGCGGAGAGGTTGTCAAATTTTGGGGACATTTTTTTTTTTTTTACTTAAATGAAACCCGATGTGTAAAATACATCTATTACCTGCAGTTATGAGGTTAATGCCTGAGATAGGACATCAATATCGGATCGGTGGGGTCCGATCTAAGGATAGGTTATCAATAGGGTTGAGCATTCCGATACCGAAACCCGGTTCCGATACTTGAAATCCAATGTAAGTCTATGGAACAAAATATCGGAATATTTTTACTTCCGATATTTTGTTCCATAGACTTACATTGGATTTCAGGTATCGGAACCGGGTTTCGGTATCGGAATGCTCAACCCTAGTTATCAATATTAGTGCCTGAAAGCCCTTTAAGCATGGAGCACAGTGTCAGCTCTCGTTCCACCCCACGGTGGTCCATCACACCCATCAGCTAAGTGGGTGCAGTGTAAGGTAGCCCCTTGTGTATGATTGCAGTGGCTAGTGAGTGACATCATCACGGGTGGGAACAAGTAAGATGGGTCAGGACCCTGGAATGGACCATGAGCCAAAGTTAACCCCTCCCTCCCTGCACAATAATATGTCCATAAAGTGGAGCAATGCACATTGACATCAACAGCCATTGTCAGCTGTCATATATTGGGGTCCCCTGGTTTATTAGCGTAAAAAAAATGATAAATTTGTAGCCAGAACTACTGGTCTAGATTTCGGCACGGAGAGATGTGTGTGGGTTAATAATACACACCGTGCACACGCTTAAATACTTCATATGTATTGGCATTCAGAAGATCATCTGTAGTTTGCTATTAAAGGGACATTGAACTATTACATTACTTATGAAGAAAACGTATAGATAAGTATGCCCTAGGCCACTGTGACACAATGACGGGTCCAGTGCCAAAATATTCCAAGCCGAAAACTAGAAGCAGCAAGTTATGTGGTGTATTGTTCATTTCTCGTTTCGTGTTTTTGCTGTTTTAATCTGAAATAACCCGTTTACAGTGTTTGCCAGTAATATTTATTAAAAGTCACAAATGCGCCCATATTGCCTGCAACAGAAATTGCCAAAAGTGTGTTAACCACAGAGCTGCCCACTCGAGAGGCTGACATCGCTATGCCACCGGAGATGTGCCAGAATGCGGCGTAGTGACGACACCTCGAAGTGCCAGTCACCGATGTACTATCAATATTAGTATAAATTATTCCTTATCCGGAATATGACTATGTGTAAAAGTCTCAGTCTTGTGCTGGCACCGCTGTGAATTACTAAAGGGCACACAGCCAGATTGTATTATTCTTGCCTGATGTATTGTGGAGCTTCAACCATATGTATTGTGTAACCTTATATTATATATTTACACACATTCATTCCTCATTGTTAATAAATATTTCAAAACTACTTTTCTAATTTACCATAATTGTCTACAGTCCACTATTTTTTTTTCTTGATGGGTAACTTTCATATTTTTTTCACCCATGTTCCTCGTAGGTGGGTTTATGGCTTGTGGGCGGAGTTCGTATCCTAGGGGGAGGAAGTAAGGACAGAGTTTGAAGTTCGGATTAATGGCTGCCTACTTTTAATGTGTTTAATTTTAATTTTTATATATTTGTTTAGATCTTATTTGCTCTTTTATAAAGCAGAGTGCTGCATTTTTGAAAAAAAAAAAAAAAAGTCTAATCACACAGTTTTAGAGCTAATACCAGCAATAGATCGTAAAAGGCATGTGAAAGGAAAAAGATCTGTTCTTCTCGTTTTTGGATTCAGAGTTGTTTTCTTTGGATAAGGCCTGCCAAGTCAATACTTGGAGAATTCTGGACAGTCATATAATAATATGCTGTGTATAGGGGATCCTGTGAGATAAAGGCAGCATTTTATATAGCTAGATAAGCAGTACAGATTGATATATGCTTTCTTGGGAAAGATATAAGTACAAATTATTGTTGATTTTAATCCATTGTTTGTTTCACGAGTCCAGTGGGCAGTTATACTCATAGATTGATATTTCAGTCTTCACTAAATGTCTTCCCACTGGACATATCTATATTAGTATAGATTTTAATAAGTAAAATACAGATTATTCTGAATCCCTCTGCTTTATAACATTAATCCCACAAAAGTAAAATAATTTTCTATCAAAACTTTCAATGCAAATTCCTCCTCCTAACTCCTGAGATGAGTTTATCAAGAATTCATAGGTTTATAAGGTATCACACCTGCTCCTATACACCCATACCCGGTCTATAATACCTTACGTTACACATTCAGGGCAATATAACAATTGTCTACGTCTTTGAACGTTTTTTGTAAACTTGGTTGCTCGTCATGAAACTTTAGCAACGTAAGAATATACAAATATGAGCTGTGATCTCTGCCAAGCAGGCGTAATCTGTCATAGATGTGTAAACACCACGACATCTGAGGGCCTGAAACCATATGAGGACATCAGAAACTCTAGGAAACAAAGCAGCTCTTGTATGTGTGGTTAGTGTATCGAGAAATTGGTCTCATACAGACACTCTATTGATCTTGTACAGCCGTGGACAAAAGTTTTGAGCTCGAGAGAAATTTTGGTTTTCACAGTTTGCTACTTCACTGTTTTTCAGTCTTTAGTCAGATGTTTCTATGATTTAGTAAAACACAATTAGAAGCATTTCATAAGTTTTAAAATTTTTATTGACCATTATATCAAGCTTATGCAAAAAGTCAGTGTACAGTGTTGACCCTTATTTTTCAAGACTTCTGCAAACACCCCGGCATGGTGGATACCAGTTATTGGGCCAAATCCTTACAGATAGCAACCCATTCTTGTCTAATCAGTGCTTGGAGTTCATCAGAATTTCAGTGTTTTTGTTTGTTCACCCACTTTTTGAGGATTGACCACAGGTTCTCATGGGGATTGAGATCCACCAAATTTCCTGGCCTTGGACCCAAAATTTTCATGTCTTGTTTATCCAGGCATTTAGTTATCACATTTGCCTTGCGACATGGTCACCTTCATTCTATAAAAAAAGCATTGTTTATCACCACATAGCTCATGGATGGTTGGGAAAAGTTGCTCTTGGATGGTTGTTAGATACCATTCTATATTCATGGCAGTGTTCTTAGGCAAAATTGTGAGTGAACCCAAAAATGAATGGTTTCAAGATGACAGTACTCATGGTTGTCCTCACCTTTTTCTCCTTCAGACAATAATACTTCCCAATGTCCCAAACAGTCTGGTAGGGGGCTTCATTAGAAAAAAATAACTTTGCAACAAGCATTGGGATTAGCAGCCTCATATGCTGCTCTCAGATTACTGTGCAAAAACCTGCTTATCGATTCCACTTAATATGACATGTTCAGAAGATGTGGAGTGGGGTCTCAAAATCCTGTCCTCTGAAGGGTCCAATGAACACTTTAATTACTCAGGAATTTTCATATTGTTTAGATTTTTACATTACATTGTGAAGCAGCCTCTCAACCCCATAGAGAATTCTTGCTTGTTAGTTTTGCCAATGGAATGGTACACGGAAGCCTTTTCCCTACATCTGGGCCAGATTATTTAATCCTTATGTTTCATTTTTTACTTTTGATATTAAAATATTTGTAATTTTAATATAAAAAGAGATAAGTTTGGATTAGTTTAAGTCTGCTAGGCCTGAGCTTAGTTCCCATCATCATTTATTTCAGAACATTTGAAAATGGCAGAAGGAGGGACTCCGCGGAGTACATAGGTCAACTTTTATTTTGCTGCTGGTGGCGATTTAAGTCCAAAAATCAAAATAATGTATTGGAAAGAAATGTATTTTTGCAGGGTTGAAAAGAGTATTTAGGGTTCAGAATTTGTAGGAAATTTTGTAAGTATCGTATTGTTACATGTGAGTGTTCTTGAAGTGTGTGAGCTCATCTACCAGTGACGATCTGATCTCTCTTATATTAGACCCTATCCTAAAGACCCACCTCTTCTTGTGCCTAGAACTCAATTGTAATGGAGAAACTAATTAAAAAAAACAGTCATGGAAAGAAGATTAGATGGGGTGCATGGACTTCGGAGGTAGCCACTAAGGCCACTTTGCACATATATACTGCATATACTGTACGTTTCTAATGCATGCACGCGGACTTGACCCTGCATGTTCATTTAATATTATAGGTAGTGCTGGCCAGTCTCTAGATTTTCTCCTTTGCATTTTTAAAGTGGACACACACAATCAGCTATCTAAGCCTAAGGGTCGAAACTTATTATGCCTCTAGTACAAATATAATACAAAATAGAAATATTAGGTTACAAAGAGCAGTATATTCTACTTTTTTCTAAATATTTTCATCTGTATAGAACCCAAAACCGGTTTGAACTAAGGCCTAAGTAGAATAATTATGGTTCTGGATTTTGCCCCTGGTTTTGTCACCCACTCCATAACTTTTCTACAAATCTTAGGCCAATTTGCCACCTCTGTGCTAACAATGCAGTTCAGTTGGACAGAGACAGTCTTGTACAAATTGTGACCCTCCCGAATAACAGATGATAGCCCCAGTTGAGAAATAAAAAAATTTTTAAAAAAGTTTGCCCGTGTTTAGCACCATGATCTTTCTGAACTTTAACGTGCCTTCTGCTTGGCAATTAATATCCTTTTCTCCTCCATTGATTTTTATAGGGATGCATAAAGGAAATAACTGCGCTTCCTTTACATATATATATGGTCCTGTACACAAGTCCTGAAAAATCCCTAATGACTAAATAAAAATTAAACCTTTTTAGTATTTAGTTTTTTTGGATTCGTATAGTTATTTCTATCAAGATCTTATTCCAGCATGTGTCTGCAACCTTTATCTCGAAGGCCCATGAGTGGCTCATGGCTATCTGCCAACTTGGTGCGTTAGCACCTGGCCTAGCAACCAGCTATAAAGAGAAGGTCTCCAGATGGTGACTTTTATGTGAAGATCTGGTTGTGCATATACTTATGTGTCGACCCGCCACCACAATTGTGGATTACCAGGGCAATGGGGTACTCAGAGCCGAGCCCATGGAAGTCTATGGGATTTGTCACAGGTAGCGGTGGCTCGGTCTGTGGCCCTGGCGGTCTGGCGTATGTTGGGGGGAATATTTACAGGGAATAGATTTATATACAGTTCGTGACGCCACCTGTAGTATTCTGGTAATTTGTACCAGCGCTGCTGTAGATCTCTGAGGGGATGGTGATGCAGCTAGATGTCGGGTCCCCTACAGGTGGGACTGGTCCCTCAAAGTCTATGAAGTCAGTGAAGTCGGGTGCAGATAAATAACACAGTCTCACACGGTCAGCGTCTTTCCATACCTTTACTTGTAAGATGTTCAGGCAGGTCCCAGGGAGGCTGATCCAAGGAGAGTGTATCTTGAGACAGCAGCTGGACAAGTTAGGGGCCTCCTTTACTTTCAATACAACGAGTACAACCAGCCTGAAGCGTAGTTCCCTCAATAACTCCAGCTAATCCTTAGCTGTACTGCCCAGTCAGTTTTGTGGTAGGAGCCTTCCAATTGATGAAACTAGGTTCTTGCTTTTGTCTGCGCTTGACTCAAAGTCCCTATTCCACCTGACTCCAGTTACGTACTGACTATAAGGGGCTTGTTTGCCGCGACCTAAGGTCCGGTAAATCCCTGGTTTTCTTACCACTATGCTTGAAGCTAATAGTGATCCTTCGGTCCCCAGTGACCGGTTGCAATGTGCAGGACTTCTTCAATCCAAACGCACCTTTTCAATAATCCACTGTGCCTTTCGCCTTGTCCTCGCTGGTAGCATAAGCACTCACACTAGCATAAAGTCGGGTAGTTACTTCCTTCATTCACTTCCTTCAAAGTTAGTTACAGATGCTCAGTTATCACTAGGCAGGAGCACGTCTCTGAACCTTTCACTGTCCTTTAGACAGGTGACTGAAGTCTTTCTGCACTAATCTCCTTCTCCTCAGTCCAGGCTAGACCTTCCTCTCTGAAGTCCAGGCACTGACTGACCACTCAATGTATTCTGTTGAGGTACAGCTCTGACTAGGCTAAGGTGAATTAGACCACCTGTACCAGCCTCCACGTTCTGAACTGATGATAGAGCAGGCTGGACTGCTTCCTCCCTCCAGCTAAGCTCCAGACGTCTGCTCCGTCCGAAGACAGGAAACACACTCAAAAATCACCCAACAAACATACACCCTGACCACTCCCTCAATAGTAAACTACACTACCCTAAGGGTGTGTCTAGTGTATGATGAGTGAATGGGTATTTAGCATTAAACTGCTGTCTCGCCACACACTCTCCAGGGTACTGCGTGTGCCTAACACCAGGGCTACACACTTATGATATGGACGTGGAATACTCGCCATCTTCATTTCCAACTATTATTCAGCTCTAAGTGTTGCTGCACTGAGTCATTATTCGGATGTGGTACACTAAAGGGGTTTCACACCCCAAACTATTTATTTGTTCATGTAGCTTTTTCAAAGACAAGCCCAACAATACCTTTACATGGCCAGACCTTACCTCTTTTACTGAGAAATCAGCATTACAATTCATATGCAAATGTGGCTGAAGAGCTATTTGTAGATCTGAAGCCTCTGTCACTCCAGCTCTATTCCCTGCCCAGTAGCTTGTTTAACAGCTCCATTGCGTAAAATCACACAGCGTAGAAGCGTAGTCAGTGAAGTAGGAGGAGGAGGTGATGCTGGACATGGAATAGAGCTGGAGTGACAGAGGCTTCAGAACTACAATAGTTCTTCACTAATTTCTTAGTAATGGAGGAACAGACTGACCACGTAAAGGTATTACTGGACATGTCTTTGATAGAGCCACATGCACCTATAGATAGTATGTGGGGTAAAATCCTACTGATAGATTCCCTTTAAATACACAGTGCTACAGATAACATGTTATCAATCAAATAAGGAATTAAGAAATAAATATGAATAAGATAGAAAATAATAACCCAATGGTGATCTGAGCTTGGTCAAAGGCTGCATGAAAACGTTTGCCAAATGTTATATAATGAACGAACTGCACAGTTTTACTGATACTAAGTAATCCAGACATTTGTGTCTGTTTCTTCAGAAAGAACATTTACTTCTACCTGACTGATTACCACGGACAATTATGAAGACATTTGTGACTGGGTTTAATCAGAGTTTAACCCTTTATGATAAGTCAAGGTGCCCTGGGTGGGACTGACCCTGCGGCAGGCTCATACTCTGAAACAATATTCACCAAATATTCACCAAAAAGGTCCAGCAGAAAATAAACCTATTTGGATCTGAAGCCCATCACTTACCACAGATATATATTTCTTATAGGATGTGCTAAAGGGAACCTGTCCCTAGAAATAACGCTGCTAACCTGCAGATATGGGTTTAATCTGCAGGTTAACAGCGTTATGATGCTGTCCGGTGCCTGCATGCAGCCGAATCCAGCGAGTTGAAAATGATCTTGACCGCATATGGCGACTAGGTGGGTTTTCCTTACCTTCTTACCGCTTGCTGTTATCCCCCCCACCAACCAATAACTCGTTCCTCCAAAATAAAACATGGTACATAATTCTTTGGATTATATTGGCCACAGCGGCCATTTTATTAACAAAACATACATAAAATTACATACATTAAATTGTATAAACACTTCCAATATCAGAGGGGAGGGTTCTTGGAGCTAAAGATCTGGCTTTTCCTAAAAATAACCAAACAAAAGGTTGACCACCTTATTACCCTCAGCCGTAAACCACCAGTTCGAGGGCACCAGACAACCCTTTTAGGGAAGACCAAAAACCACCATGAGCTCCCAGGGCAAAACCCCGTCCAGAGCCCATACCAAAAGCCAGATCACCCCACATCATTTAGATGCCCTCAATTTCCTCCAAAATTCCATCCCTGAATTATAACCACTCCAAGAACCCCCACCCCCCGCCAACCACGAACAAACCTGACCACCTCAGGTTCGCGAGTGCCCCAACACCATCAACGCCCTCTCCAATCCCTCCTGAATTGCCAACGCCCATAAGTCCGTCCCAATGTCATTTAAATGCACCCCATCTGCCCTCCAAAAGTTTCCCACCCCCGCTTCTAATTCAAAATGACGCACACTAATACTCCCATTTCTAGAAACAAAACTCGCTACAGCTCTATTTAGCTTAATCCTAGCCCTGTTAATCCCTTTAAAAGACCTCGCACCTCTCCATTTTTTCCTCGGAACTATATCGGACCAGACCGTCAACACCCCAGGAAACGATGTCCATAGTCTCAACAGATCAAAACGAATGTCCCTAATAAGCTCTCTAACAGGTTTTACCCCTAAATCATTGCCACCCATGTGTACTACCCAAACATCAGGTGCCCTATCACACCTAACAGCCCTAACAAATTCCCCCAACACTCTGGACCAAACTATCCCCCTAAACCCCAACCAACGCACAACCACCTGCTGTCTATTGAATCCCAGCTGTCTGCCGTCCGGCCTCACGTCAACTCGTAACGCCCCCCAATGAACAAAAGAATGGCCGAAGATCCAGGCTAAGAAAGCTTCACAATCTGCAAAATATAAAGTGACAAAACACATAAACCCTCCGTTTACAAGCTATGCATGCTTCAGGAATGAACGTAACTTAAGTACCTATTGGAGCTCCATCTACCAATGCGGCGAATCGCCTCTGGCCCCAAACCCCGCATATGTGCTTCAGACGCCGCCCCAATACGGAACAAATGCGAACCGTAGACTTCAGTGGAAACACCCAGCTCCCCCAAACCCTTCTTTAAGATTGCAATAAACTGAAAACGGGACAAGAACGACCCGTCACTATGACACAACAATGATCCAGACCTTCCCCTCCATACCCGCCAATACCGGGTCAAACATCTATGAGGGCACATATCAGACCCCTCTACCCTCCCAAGCACTACCTTTCTTCCATTACCTAATTGGTCGGTCTTAAACCGTCGAATCCAAAAACTTATACCACAACGACTTATTTCCACATCCTCAGCCATCAAACCTCCCATCCTATTCCTGCTCTCTGAAACCAGCTCTCCTATCCTCAATGCCCCAAAAAACGCCAAAGAAAAGGCTAATTGAAATAATGCCACATCAAAGTCGGAACAACAAATCCTGTACAATACCCCGCCTAAACGTCCCAACATGCTGAAAGTAATCGGTCTACGCTTATCAACACAGCGTTTTCCCCTCCGTAACCCTTTTAAAGCTTGCCGCACTAGAAAATCCTTTGTGACATTCGCACACCCTTGCAACCGAAAACCAAAAGCTAAACCCGCCATAAATTTATTAATCCGTGAAAATGACCATGCTCTCTCCGACAATTCCCCCACTAACATTA
Organism: Oophaga sylvatica; assembly: GCA_033576555.1. Lineage (NCBI taxonomy): Eukaryota > Metazoa > Chordata > Amphibia > Anura > Dendrobatidae > Oophaga > Oophaga sylvatica. Next base: position 939,838,517 of record JARQOD010000001.1, read on the forward strand.
ACAAAGCCTGTGCCCTACCCTCATCCGACACGACTATTCCCTGCCTAGACAACCACTCCTGCCAAAAAACCCATGACTCCTCATAAGACGCCCAAGTCCGGCCCGTCACCGACTCACGAATCAATTGTCCTGCACGTCCAAAACCACTCGCCACAAATGAGAAGGGCATTCCATTCCTGTATTCTCTGCTTCTGGCGCCAGGTCCCGGAACCTCTCCCACTGTAAACGAGACAAAGCATCAGCTATAGAGTTTTTTACACCTGGAACATGCACAGCTGACACCCATGCATTCAGCTCCATGCAACGTAGGACCAACTCCCGAACCAATTTTATCACCGGGGAGATGACGCAGACAAAGTGTTAATTATTCCTACCACACTCATATTATCACAATAAAAATGCACCTTCCTATCCCTAAACAACTCTCCCCAAATGAAGACTGCCACAACTATTGGGAACAACTCTAACAATGCCAAATTCCTAGTCCACCCATTACTATGCCACTCATCTGGCCACTGTCCAACGCTCCACCGCCCTTTCCAATATGCCCCGTACCCAACTCCAGCCGCATCCGTATAAATTTCAAATTCAAAATTACTCTTAACTTCCTGCTGAATCAAAGACCGTCCATTGTATTGTGTCAAAAAACTCTGCCAAACTGCCAAATCATCTCTGTGTTCCCTTCTTAACCGAATAAAATGATGCGGGGCTTGCACCCCCGCAGTCACCCTGGCCAACTTATGACAAAAAATCCTGCCCATAGGAATGATTCTACACGCAAAATTGAATCTCCCCAACAACGACTGCAACTCTTTTAACGTCACTTTTCGCAACTGCCGCATCCTGTCCACCTCTTGTTTAAGAAGAACCAATTTATCTTCCGGTAACCTACACTCCATCCTCTCCGAGTCAATCAAGATCCCGAGAAAGCTCAGCGACGTTGAAGGGCCTTCAGTTTTTTCCCCTGCCAATGGTACGCCAAAAATACCAGCCACCCATTCCATTGCTGCCAAAATGTTTCTGCACAACACCGAGTCTGCCGGACCAATAAACAAAAAATCGTCCAAATAGTGAATCACCGATTGAACACCAGCAACATCCCGAACCGCCCATTCCAAAAACGTACTGAAAGTCTCAAACAATTTACACGAGATTGCACAACCCATCGGCAAACATCTATCCAAATAAAAAACCCCGTCCCAAAAACAGCCCAACAACGGAATACTGTCCGGATGAACAGGCAGCAAACGAAACGCCGCTTCAATATCAGTCTTTGCCAATAAAGCACCTTCACCATACCTCCTAACCCACCTTACCGCAGCATCAAAAGACGTATACTCAACGGAGCATAACTCTTGCGATATACCATCATTAACAGAAAACCCCTTCGGGTACGACAAATGCTGAATCAGCCTGAACTTGTTCGCTTTTTTTTGGGAAAAACCCCCAACGGAGAAACAACCGCCCCCCCACCGGCAAAGACCTAAACGGGCCCGCCATACTACCCAATACTACCTCCTTTAACAGTTTTTTCCCAACAACGTCAGCGTGTAAATACGCCGACCTCAAGTTTTTTGTAGAGAAAGGGACCTTATGATTAGGAGCGGAAATTCTAACACCTTCCACGAAACCACTTCTAATGACCTCAGCCCCATCCCGATCAGGATACCTATTTAGAAAGGGGGCCATCCCTTGAAGCCTCACTGGTGTCACACCCCTTTTCCAGCACCCACCAATGGCTTTCCTTTTGCCTTTTTGAAACACTTGGAAGCTCCATGTGAACTCCCGCCGCAAAAGGAACACTCATGTTTGAACTTGCAGGAGCACCGTATTTGCACTGGCCGTCGTTGAACTGCCAGCAACTGCCTGTCTTTTCTTTAGTGCCTTGCGTCCCTTGCCCGCTACTCCCTCTCCCTGACTGTTGACTGTTGCCTCCACCACCACCCTGAAAGGACTGCCCATACCTAACAGGGGCCATAACCTTCAACCATAACCCGATATCCTTCTGATCCCATTTTATCTCAGGCCTCACCGCTTTTCTCTGCCTGAATTGCTCGTCATAGCGCAACCACGCCATCCCCCCATACGTCCTATGAGCCTCCCCGATAGCATCGAGGTAACAGAATAGACCAGAACAATTCTCCGGAGCCTTCTCCCCAACCACGCTAGCCAAAATTGCAAAATCTTGCAACCAATTGACGAATGTTTGCGGGATGAACCTCCACCGCCGCTTTTCCTCCTCCTCTTTTTTACTATCATCCTTCTTCCCCTTATCTAAGTTAAACTTTTCCAAAGGCAACAAAGAGAATATCTCCACATATTCGTCGCGCCAAATTTTTTCCTTAACCTCCTTTTTTAAATGGGCTCCCAAGGGCCCCTCGAAGCAAACATAAACTTCCCCTTTTGCACGATCATCCAACTTAATCTTATCCCCTTTCTCTTTTTCCGTCTGCACCGACACCGATACACCTTGACCCCGCTCATCCTCGATCTGCACCGAACTGTCACTACCTACCGTCGACCCGACGACTAAACCCGACGACCATGCCCCAACTGGCGTAACTCTCTCTGTCCTTAGAACCCCACTCTCTAAGCGCTGCAAAACCTGCGCCATACCCCGCAACACCTCACGGAAATCCCCATCGCCGGTCCCCCCAGGGGCCCCAGCCTGCCCTCCCCTAAACCCCGGCGTCTGACTTCCTATCACCCCCTGCCCCACAGCCCCTACGGGCGACATACAAAACATAGAGGTCTGCTCACCAAGCTGCGCGGGTGCTGTGTCCCCGCCAGCCGACACTCCGGAATCCAGCCGTCCCGATCCGTCCTGGTGGTCGCTATCGATCTCCGAATCTTCCTCACCACTCCTTGGCTCCAGGCCCGCACCCCTGACCTCGTCTTCAGGGGGGACCGGTGCCGTTGAAAAATGCCGCTCTTCCACCCAAGTCTTGAATGGGATCGCACCCCCGCTTCATCCCTCCGACCAGCATCGCCCCCGCGCGACCTGCCAGACAGCGCCTGGTTGCTGCCCGCCGCTCTTCCTTTATCTAAGCCTGGCATCGCCTGGTACGAAGGCGACTGCCAGCCCGTCTGTCTCTGCTCACTACTTTTTCGTCCCGTTGACCCTTGTCTGGCACCCCGCCTGGTGCCCATCCTCCACGGTGCTCTCGATGCTCCCGCACCACCGGCGTCACCAGCTCCGCTTCCTCCCGCCCCGTCGCTAGCCAAGCCCCGTTGCAGATCTGCGCTCCCGCCTGCACCACAACGGGCCCGTAGTCCTGTCTTCGCAGACCGCAGCGATGCGTCCTGCCCATCCTGTTGCGTCCTGCCAGCGCCGCACTTGCGGCCCTCTGCCTGCGATTCGCTTCGTTCGCACCGGCGACCCATGGGAAGCGCCCGCTGCGTCCTGCTCTTCCTGCTGCGCCCTGGCCGGCGCCACACTTGCGGCCCTCTTCTTGCGATTCGCCTCGGTCGCATCTGCGATCCCCTGGGAAATCCCTGCTCCCGGCCGACTCAGCTGCCCAGGACTCACTTGCGATCCTGAGGCCTGCTCTTCCGATCCCAGCCTGTCAGTTCTGCCGCGCGACGTGCGCCGAGTAGGCCGCGCTCCAGCTGCGGCCTGTTCCTCACTCTGTTCGCGTCGCCGAACGCCTGCGGACCGGCTTCTTGGATTCCTGCCGGAGCAGGCACGGCGACCAGCAGCACTGCCACCGCACCCCTCCGCAGGGTCCCGAAAGGGGCTCCTCTGCCTGCGCCCGCCGCGCGTCGCCAATTCAGGGGACAGTCTCTCTGGAGGCCGTGTTCTTCTCCCCCTGCTGCTCACCACCTGCGTCCCCAAGTTCCCAAGGATGGAGGAAAGCTGCTCCTCCAACTATCCTCCTCTCCTAGAGCGCGCCGCTTCTCTCAAACGAGCCATGAGGTAAGTCACTGAACTTGACATCCTTCACTCTTCTTGATTTTATCAGGAATGGCCCTTTCCCGCACTTTTCTCCCTAACAACCCTTAACAACACCCACTCTATCCGTCCCCAATCAACACACTCTATTTCAAAAAACTCTTACCCCTCCCAACCCTGAAAACTCCTCCCCCAGCTCCAATGTAGTCATGTGGGGCTTCCACCTATCTCCGCTTGCTCCAGCCCCTTCTTTATTCTCCCGCCAGTATTTGGTAATCAGTCATAGGAGCAGGGGCGGTGCCGGTTCAGTCACCGCTATGAACCGTCAGTGTACAGCCAGTGTCAGTAACAGCGGCAGCTCTGTATACTCAGAGCGTGACTTAACCTGCGCCACCCCCATGACTGAATACCGAATGCTGGCGGGAGAATGAAGATAATTTTTCCCCGCTGCAATCAGCTGCGTGCAGGCGCCTGACAGCAACATAACGCTGTTAACCTGCAGGTTAACCTCGTATCTGCAGGTTAACAGCGTTATTCCTGGTGACAGGTTCCCTTTAACTCCCAAATAATAGACCTCTAGGACCTTGACTATACAAAAACTTTTTCTAGGAATTAGTGGCAGTTTCAATAGTTGGAGCCTCATCAATGTTCCTAGCAGTATACCATCACTGACCAAAAGGGAAACATCTTGTTAGAGTAGGTCACCTTTTTAATCCTTTAAATTGTGAAAGTGACCATTTAAAATTAAAGTGTTTAACCCCTTCACCCCCAAGGGTGGTTTGCACGTTAATGACCGGGCCAATTTTTACAATTCTGACCACTGTCTCTTTATGAGGTTATAACTCTGGAACGCTTCAACGGATCTTCGCGATTCTGAGATTGTTTTCTCGTGACATATTGTACTTCACGTTAGAAGTAAAATTTCTTCGATATACCTTGCGTTTATTTTTGAAAAAAACGCAAATAGGTCGAAAATTTTGAAAATTTTGCAATTTTCAAACTTTGAATTTTTTTTCCCTTAAAACAGAGAGATATGTCACACAAAATAGTTAATAAATAACATTTCCCACATGTCTACTTTACATCAGCACAATTTTGGAACCAAAATTTTTTTTTGTTAGGAAATTATAAGGGTTAAAAGTTGACCAGTGATTTCTCATTTTTACAACAAAATTTACAAAGCCATTTTTTTAGGGACCACCTCACATTTGAAGTCACTTTGAGGGGTCTATATGGCAGAAAATACCCAAAAGTGACACCATTCTAAAAACTGCACCCCTCAAGGTACTCAAAACCACATTCAAGAAGTTTAATAACCCTTCAGGTACTTCACAGGAGCTGAAGCAATGTGGAAGGAAAAAATTAATATTTAACTTTTTAGCCACAAAAATGATCTTTTACAAACGTTTTTTTTATTTTCGCAAGGGTAAAAGGAGAAAATGGGCAGATAAAGTTGTTGTGCAATTTCTCCTGAGTACGCCAATACCCCATATGTGGGAGAAAACCACTGTTTGGGCACACGGCAGAGCTCGTAAGGGAAGGAGCGCCGTTTGACTTTTTCAAACTAAAACTGGCTGGAATTGAGATTGGACGCCATGTCGTGTTTGGAGAGCCCCTGATGCGCCTAAACAGTGGAAACCCCCACAAGTGACACCATTTTGGAAACTAGACCCCCCATAAGGAACTTATCTAGATCTGTTGTGAGCACTTTGAACCCCAAAGTGTTTCACAAAAGTTTATAATGCCTGGGTGTGAAAAAAAAAAACAATTTTCCACAAAAATGATTTTTTAGTCCCAAATTTTTGATTTTTCCCAAGGAAATTGGACCCCAAAAGTTGTTTTCCAATTTGTCCTGAGTACGCTGATACCCCATATGTGGGGGGGGGAACTGTTTGGGCGCACGGCAGGGCTTGGAAAGGAAGCAGTAACGTTTTGGAATGCCAACATTGATGGGGGTCATGTTCCATTTGTAGTGCCCCAGATGAGCCTAAACAGTGGAAACCCCCCACAAGTGACCCCATTTTGGAAACTAGACCCCTAAGGAACTTATCTAGATCTTTGGTGAGAACTTTGAACCCCCAAGTGCTTCACAAAAGTTTATAATGCCCGAGCATGAAAATAAAAAATCCTATTTTTTTTCCCACAAAAATGATCTCTTAGTCACTAATTTTTTATTTTCCCAAGGGTAACAGGAGAAATTGGACCACAAAATTTGTTGTCCAATTTGTCCTGAGTACGCTGATACCCCATATGTGGGGGGGAACCACTGTTTGGGCGCATGGCAGAGCTCGGAATGGAAGGAGCACCATTTGACTTTTTCCAACCAAAATTGGCTGGAATTGAGATTGGACGCCATGTTGCATTTGGAGAGCCCCTGCTGTGCCTAAACAGTGGAAACCCCCACAAGTGCCCCCATTTGGGAAACTAGACCCCCTAAGGAACTTATCTAGATCTTTGGTGAGCAATTTGAACCCCCAAGTGCTTCACACAAGTTTATAACGTAGAGCCGTAAAATTAAAAAATCATATTTTTTCCACAAAATTGATTTTTTCACCCCAATTTTTATTTTCCCAAGGGTAACAAGACTCCAAAAGTTATTGTGCAATTTGTCCTGAGTGCGCTGATACCCCATATGTGGGAGTAAACCACTGTTTGGGTGCATGGCAGAGTTTGGAAGGGAAGGAGCGCCGTTTGACTTTTTCAACGCAGAATTGGCTGGATGCCATGTCGTGTTTGGAGAGCTCCTGATATGCCTAAACAGTGGAAACCCCCCACAAATGACACCATTTTGGAAACTAGACCCCTCAAGGAACTTATCTAGATGTGTGGTGAGCACTTTGAACCCCAAAGTGCTTCACAGAAGTTTATAACGTACAGCCGTAAAATAAAAAATCCTTTTTTTTTTACAAAAATGATTTTTTCGCCCTCAATATTTTATTTTCACAAGGGTAACAGCAGAAATTGGACCCCAAAAGTTGTTGTCCAATTTGTCCTGAGTACGCTGATACCCAATATGTGGGAGTAAACTACTGTATGGGCGCACGTCGGGGCTCGGAAGGGAAGTAGTGACGTTTTGGATTGCAGACTTTGATGGAATGGTCTGGGGGAGTCATGTCGCATTTGGAGAGCCCCTGATGCATCTAAACAGTGGAAACCCCCCACAAGTGACCCCATTTTGGAAAATAGACCCCACAAGGAACTTATCTAGATGTGTGGTGAGCACTTTGAACCCCGAAGTGCTTCACAGAAGTTTATAACGTACAGCCGTAAAAATAAAAAATCCTTTTTTTTTTTTACAAAAATTATTTTTTCGCCCCCAATATTTTATTTTCACAAGGGTAACAGGAGAAATTGGACCCCAAAAGTTGTTGTCCAATTTGTCCTGAGTACGCTGATACCCAATATGTGGG
>JARQOD010000001.1:939845918-939867765 GCA_033576555.1 Oophaga sylvatica
CCTTCATCCAGGATCCAGGAACTCATCAAAAGCTACAGGAAGCGACTAGAGGCTGTTATTTTTGCAAAAGGAGGATCTACTAAATATTAATGTCACTTTTCTGGTGAGGTGCCCATACTTATGCACCTGTCAAATTTTGTTTGGATGAAGATTGCACACTTTCTGTTAGTACAATAAACCTAATTTCAAGGCAGAAACATTACTGTGTCCAATAGTTATTAGATATATCAAACTGAAATAGCTGTTGCAAAAACACCAATTTTTATAAAACATTAAGCTTACGATTAATAGGGGTGCCCAAACTTTGTCATATAACTGTAGATGTGATAACATAATTTAACATAAAACGGCCTATGGATAATGAAACCAAAACCAAGTATTTGGTAGGGTCCTAGGAGGACGGTTTGGCATTAATGCTGTTTATGTTGCATAATTTACCCCATTTTTGCAAAACGTCAGTCAAAGAGGCTTATATAAGGGTAAGTTGTGAAGGAACTGTGAATTTACTACTATTGGGTGGGCCTGTTTTAGACTTGATCACCAGTAGAGACAGGGTCATCTCTTATTTCCTTATCTTCCTTTGATGCTGTTTGACACCTTTGAAGAAAACCTTTGAATGATCCCACCCATGTCACTCACACAGGAGATATGAAGTGTTGTTTGTGTGATCCTGATGCTGGTATTGCATATCATATACATATTAACTGAACAAGCTAATTTAGGGGGCTAGCTACTATCTACTGTACAAAGGTGGGCATTGTGACTCCAATGTGCCTACAGAGAATACATGCATTCTCCATTGTAGAGTTTAGGAGAGATAAATGGTAGCTCCATACCCATTGGAAAAAAGTAGGCTGAACTCACCAATTTTGGTTGGTGTTATCTGCTTACCATGTGACGGACAGAATTGGGCATTGGAATTTCAGTTCCGATCTTCTTGTTCTCAGGGGGCACCATCTATTGTCAGGGTGGTCTGGCAGTGACTTTCTCCACCCCCTCCATTGAAAACACATGAACACTTAGCCTAGCCAACTGCTCATGTGTATTAGGGAGTTGGGAAAGATGTATGTCTTCCTATCTAACTTTTGGCCATCAGTTCTCATGTGTATAATTCAACTAACAAAGTCGTGCTGGTTTTGAAAGCTGTGCCTACTTGCGATTTAGAGAGAATAATATGGTGGTCACCAATAGTTAATGACGTATATGGAAGAAAAGTAATCTCATACTACAGTTCAAAATGGCCCCCAATCTATCTTAGTGCTGGGTATTCGACCCAAGATGGAAAGTCTTGGTCTTTGTTTCCCTTCTCAAACCCCCTTCCAATCAATTTTCACCCATTTGTTTGCGAAGTTGTCCACAGGTTCTTGCCATGCAGTAACAATAAGAATTGGATCAAACAGGGCGAGATCCTTCGGTTCCTCTTTGGCATGTACTGTATGATCTCCAAAATTTCCAAAAATCTGTCCTGACTCATTAACCTTGCAGAGCCCCTTCTATTAGCCCGTTTACTTACATAAGTGCAGACATCATGATTGAAGGTCCTTTCTACTCTGCGTTTCGTAATATGTAACAATGACCGCGTTCAGGACGCTTGTTTCAGGCCGAGCTGCTAAACAGACAATTAATTACTGAATAACTTTGAGGTCTTCAGTCTTTGGCATCTTGTTTTGCTGCGGATGGTTTTTTGTCAGTTGACATAATATATTGAACTACGTAATAATGAGTATCATGCAAGACCCAGACAATGAAGAAGTGTACACAATGACGCCGCTTTCATAACATGTACGCACTGCATTTCTTCTCTGCTGTCATCAGGATTAGGATTTGGAGCAAGAATAAAATAACATTTTACTACATTGTTTAACCATTACTCCTCATCTGCATCAACTATATTTTTCAGATGTTTGATATATAATATACTTGATTATGGCTACAATTGTTCTTTGATGTAAAAGTTTCACAAAAATTTAGAATGAATGAAAAAGCTGCATCTGTTCATGAATATTCACATCCAGGATTCTTAGAAGAAATAACTTAGCAGTTACAGTAACAGTGAATGTCGTTGTTAAAAGCCTTTACAAATCCATTCTTCTTCGCACATGGACATAACAGACATACAGTTGACACATGGATGAAAATCTGATGAAAATTCCCCCAAAAAATCCTCAATAAAATTTGGACGAATTTTCTTACTCTCACGTATGGTATTTGCACACAAGAATTTTTGTCTCCATCCGAGACAAACGGTCCAATTATCCTGGTCAGAGTAACATCAGTTTTCTCAGTGGTGGAGAAAAAAAATGATTCTTCACCCTCTCCATTCTGTCAGACAGTGAAAATTGGACTGCAATCGGATGTCATCCGATGTATTTCACGGACCCATAGATTTACATTGCCAATTATCATCTGACAAAATCGGAATCCGATATGTGTACAGCCCCATAGAATATCATGTGTACAAGTGTTAGCCTTGAAAATCACGGCTAGCACTCATCCGATATAATCAGTTATGTGCACAAGTCCTTACACTTGCTTAGATGGGACCCTTGGCTATGCTGATAATTAAAATCATGCTTAAAAGTAATGTGTAATCAGAATTACATATTGTTTAAATTAGCTTTCTATGTGAAATGTATTTTTTAACAATTTTTGCTAATATAGTTTTCCATTTTTCATATCACTACTTATAAAAATATCAGAAATTTTGCAATTTTTACACTGGCCACTAAGCGTAATATTAGATTCTTACTTCTTGTTTTGTACAGAAGAGTTTTCTGCTGTCTCATTATTATCCCAGACATGATTATAATGTAAGGTAACACCTCTATGTACAGTAAGTAAATCAGGAGCCACCATTCTTGATATGTGATGTCATATCTCCCATTCACAATGTCCTTGTCACGATTCCACTGCTCAGTGTATCTTGGACGCAGTAACTGACAGCTCAGTTCTCCAGTCTAGTGCAGGGGCGTGCTGGGCTGTCAGTATTTTTATTGACAGTTCTGCCGTTCAATTTGAGACTGGGAGGTGCTGAGCTTCCTTCAGGTGTTCGCTGTTCTTAGTGATTACTCAGTTTATTAACTAAGCTGTCAAACCCATATGGCTGCCAGTTGTAGCTTTCAGCTCAGTGTGGTGTGTTCTCTGTGCTTTCTGCTGTGTATTCAGACATTCTGATCGTCTGTTGCTGGACCTTGGATTTGCCTATTAACTACTTACTGTATTTGTATTACCCCTTTTTACTTGACGCGCTCTGACCTTTGAATTCTGACTCTGGATTGTGACCTGATTACGCCTTTGTCTCTTCTCTCTGTTTATGACCATACCCTCCTGGCTCTTGACCTTGGACTCCTTGACTACCCTGACTCACGTCTTGTCTGTAAGAAGTGATTCAGTGTTACAGACCTTTGTAAAGATTAGAGAAAAATCAGATAATGCTTCTATACAAATAGGGTCGGAGTCAGTTTATTGCTGTTAATGTCCATGGGAAGAACAGGCAGTAGGAGTTTAATATTAGACTAATGACTAAAATTGTAGTATTTTTTTTTAATATAGTGATTTGAAAAAATAATCAACCATAAAAAATACATTTTAACGATAAAAATAGGTGATTTTCTGCTTACACATTCCATTTAAAGGGTTTGACATTGATATTGAGGATAAGCACTATTTCATTTGGGTTATTCAGTCCTTACAAGCTCCAGAAAAATATTAATTTTTGAGTCCTCAGTGGTTGATGCCTTTTAATGGCAAACTGAAAAGCTTGTAATAAATATTAGCTTTCCAGACTACTGGGGTCTCTTCATCAGGCATAGCATAACCTCAGTAGTCTGGAAAGCTAATATTTATTACCATCTTTTCAGTTAGCCATTGAGACATATCAACCACTGAGGATGCTCAAATTGTACTATTTTTCTATCTACCTGCTAACACGTTACAAAAATATATTTTTACAAGCTCCTGAATTTTTCGTCTCTAGGTCTATTACTTACTATACTTTTTGAATATAAGCTTTGCACCCTGTACACTGATTGTTTTTGCCTTTTATCCCTCAGCAGTAGATTAAGTGATCTGCTATATAATGTTATATTATGTTATGGCGCATTGTTGTCTGGTCAATTATGTATCCACGGGAAGTATTTCTAGATCACATTTACATATACAGTGATATTCTGAATTAAAAAAAATAAAAAAAAAGTAAAGGGGTCACTGTGCAATATTCTTTTCCATGCACAGTGACAGTGCACTCCCTCGATAGCTTTAATGAGAAGGGACTAGTCAGCAAGAGAGAGTGCACTGTCAGTGCGCATTATAAGGAGAGAACGCACAAGTAGAGACGAGCCTTGTCCCCTATACTAATGTCTATTTCAGTGATACAAATTTCACTGATTTCCTGATTACAAAAAAACCCTGTTCCTTAGTTAGTTTGTTTTTTAGAAAAAAAAAGCAAACAAACTGTTCTTTACTCACTCTCCCCATATCCAGCACAGAGTATCCACTGCTGCTACTGGTGTCTGTTATCTGCAGCACTGAAGTTACGCCGGCAGTGCTACACCCAGTAACTGAGGTCAGCAGGTTTCTCACCAAGTCGATGGCACAAACTATTCAATGCTGCTAAGCTCAGTTATTGGTTGCAGAACTGTCAAGCGCTGCAGCCATTAGCGGACACCAGGAGCAGCAGCGGAGACTCAGTGTTGGACCTGAGGAAGGCGAATAAAGAACAATTTGTCTGCAACTGGTAGCCGAGGGCTTTCTGAAACTATTAGGCTGGTTTCACATTTGCGTCTGTACACAGAGCGTTTGATCCGCATGCGTCATGCGTACATATCTTGATCATGGTGTACGTAGGGACATGCGTTTGCATGCGTTTTGGCATGCATTTGCGTATGCAGATGATACGCTGCGGACATATACGCAAATGTGAGTGTGTAGCCCTGGTATGTAAGGCACACATTATCCGGGAGGATGCGTGGAAAGGTAATGGTTTAATGCTTGATATCCATTCACTCACTCATCACACCTAGACACACCCATAGGGTATATAAGGTAGTGACATACAGTCAGTCAGTCAGTCAGTCAGCAGTGAGTCTGTTTCCTGTCTTCGGACAGAGGAGTCTAGTCTGGACTTGGAGGGAGGAAGAAGTCCAGTTCAGTCCAGGTGTCAGATCCTGTCAGCAGTGAAGCAGTTCAGAAAGTGGAGGCTAGTACGGATGAGGTAGTATCCTAGCCTAGTCAGAGCTGTTCCTGACCCTGAAGCGAGAGACAATATTGAGGAGGAAGAGTTTTGCAGCAGTACTTCAGTCGCCTGTCCCAAGGACAGTGAAGTTCAGATGATGTGTTCCTGAACTGGGAGAAAACTGGGAATCTGTGAGCAAGCTCTAAGAAAGGTCAGAAGAAAGGACTGTGACTATTTGGATGAGAGTGCTTATGTTAAGAGCGCGAGCAGGGCGAAGGGCGCAGTGGAAGGAATTATAGAAGTGCCTCGGACATTGGATTGTCAGCACTAGTCACCGGTCACTGGGGACCGAAGTGTTGCTACTGCTTCAAGCGTAGTGATAGAACAACCAGAGGTTCGCTGGACTTCAAGTCTCAGGAACAAGCCCTTAGCGTCGGTACGTAACAGGGGTCAGGGAGAGTGGGAACTCTGAGTTCTGCAGGACAACAGTAAGCAACCAGCTCTCTCAAAGGAAGGCTCCGACCACCATGCTGACCGGGCAGTACAGCTACAGAATTAGCTGGAGTTTTTGAGTGAACTTAGCTTCATGCAAGTTGGACTCGTTACATTGAAAGTTAAGGAGGCCTCTAACCTGCTCAGCCGTTGCCTTGAAACGCATCCTCCATCCACCCCAACAGCTTCCCGGGACCTGCCTTATCATCTTGGAAAGTAAAAGGTATGGAAAGAAGCTTTAATGTGTGAGACTGTGTCATTTAACTGCATACCTTCACGACATCATAATCACTATAGACCCTGAGGGAAGAGTCCCACCTGTAGGGGACCCGACATCTAGCTGCCACACCATCCCCTCAGAGTTCTATTCAGCAGCGCTGGTCTTAGTGACTAGACAACTACAGGTGGCGTCACGAACTGTTATCTACCAATTCCCCTGTAAATAATTCCCCCATCATCGCCCTGACCGCCAGGGCCACAGACCGAGCCACCGCTACCTGTGACAACCCCATAGACTTCCATGGGCTCGGCTCTGAGTACCCCGTTGCCCTGGTAACCCACAATTGTGGTGCGGGTCACGACATGAGCTTAGCCTTAGATACGGGCTTTCTGAAACTGGTAGACGAGGGTTTTCTGAAACCGGAAAACCCATTTAAAAAGGAAGAACCAAGAGTATTTTATTTAGCTGCGTCTTCCTTAAGGTTATTTTCCCTTACTAGTAGAGTCTTTTAGAATTTTCTATGACCACCCAATATCAAAATTTATACATAATATTATTTGGAATTTATGACTTTTCGTGATTGGGGTTTTTGATTATTTGGCAAATGCTCTTGGGATTTCGCAGCAGCGAAGTCTTGACCAAATTAATAAAGATACGTTTCTGTTACTGACACACAAAAGGCTTACTTGCTGCGTACAATATCAATAACAGTCAGCCAGACACTTACGGGATCTATTAGCTAATAGATGAAAAATTGTGTCAAATCTTTCATGCAGACGATGTTTGATTTTTGTGCATAATTCATTGTAGGACATGTTGGTATAGTGAAGCTTGCAGAGATAAACCTTGGCTAAAGCTGGCACTGTACTCTGCCTGAGCGTGTCTGAGCATGGAGTGTCACACATGAGGGTGGTAATACCAGTTTTGGATGATGAGTATTTTGCAGCGTTCTGTAATATTCCAAACAGTTAAACATGACAAGGCCTTTGCTCAAATTTACATTACCGTAGTGTACTCCATTGAAAAACAATATGCATTATTTTTGTGTATCAGGTAGCAACATATAGGGCTACTACCATTCATTACCTTCTTCTGTAACAGCGTCAGGGCTGTCAGATTTCCGTCAGGGGTTTTGGTTCCTTTTTCTGATGCATAGCTCTAAATAAATGCATTAACATGGAGTTAAAGGACTTGTCCTGGACTGTCAAAAATGGTGGCTATCATGATTAAAAACCCCTGTTCAGTCCCCCACTGTTGTAGTACTGCCACTACGGTGGTCCCTGATGGTCTCTGTTTACTGATATTCAGCAGTTCAGATGCATATGACTCCTCCAGCAAATTGCTGGCTTCAGCGGTGTCGCTAACAACACATGATAGTGATTGGCTGCCTCAGTCATGTGCATGTTCGCTACTAGATCACTGCAGGGAAGTAAACATAGACCAGCCAGAAGGGGGACAATGGTTGAGAAGTAGTTAAATATTTTATTACGTTGTCTTGTTTTAGCCACGTTATCTCTGACTGTAGTAGGTTATTGCAAGTGATGCAGACTTGAGCAAAAAAGAAAAAAAATCAAAGAACTCTGGTCTAGTGGCCATTTTAAAAGTCCATGGCCAGTGGACCAGAGACCTGCAAAACTCCTCATATTGGCCGGAATCTCCGGCGTCTCTTCTGATTAGTAGGCCAAGTGCGACATCATTTGTGTTTCTTGCCACAAATATAACTCTATGCCAAGCCTACTAATCAAAAGAGGCACCAGTGATGCCGGCAAGTAGGAAGAGAGGCTGTGATCTGGAGGCCATTTACAACCGATGTGGCCAATGGACCAGCAAATCTTTTTGAACTATAATGCCAACCATTTTTCTATAATCTTATTCAGTCCCTTTAACTACAGTACAATCACAGTCCGGTTCCTTTTGTTACTATCAGGGCTTGTGCAGACAACCGTATTTTCTATACAAGTGTGATCCCACAAAACATCAGATCACACTCAGACCAATGTGATTCTATGGGGCCGTGCTGATTTTTTCCTTGGATGAAGTCTATCTGAGGTAAAAATCGTAGCGTGCACAATTTGCATCTTGGCCATGCAAGTTAATGAGTCCATGATAAGTCAGTGATGATATCCGAGTGCTGTTATGTGTATGGACACATTGCATGTAGAAGATGGAGAATTTTTTTCTTTCTCCACATCCGAGAAAATCGGATCACACTATGATCAGTGTGTGATTAACAGAATTGGACCGATTCTCTCTGGTGAAAGAAAATCGGTCGTGTGACCTTAGCCGTCTTGTAGACATCCGGTCCTGAGTTTGTGAATCTGAAATCCTGTACTGTAAATTAAGGAAGGACAGAAAAAAAAAGAAAATTAGATTAATAATGAAAACGATTGTCATCATCAGGATCATTGTTGCTCATGTCTGAATGTTTCCTTGCAGCTTTGACGTGGACAATGGCACCTCATCGGGACGGAGTCCCCTGGATCCCATGACTAGCCCAGGATCAGGGCTGATTTTACAGGCCAACTTTGTCCACAGCCAACGAAGAGAGTCATTTTTGTACAGGTCTGACAGCGACTATGACCTCTCTCCAAAGTCCATGTCTAGAAACTCCTCCATCGCAAGTGACATGTGAGTACTTACCAGATCGCTTTCCTTTCTGAAGCTTGAATTAATGTACCTGCTCACAATAATGCCAGACATCTACTAATAAATGGTCTTACTGCTAAAAGTGCTTCAAATATTGCAGAAAATCTTGGATCTTTTTCCTATTGGCAATGACAAAGTGTCCTGAATAAATAGAATATAGATCATATGAATTTTGTACTATTTTGAAGTGGAAAACAGAAGCTTTTGGACATATATTGTGTGATATCAGGAATCCCCAAAAAGTTGCAAATAAGAACTTCTATGGTGGACTAAGCATATGGCCACCACTTCTAAAGTTAAAGGGACCCTGTTACGTCACCAGTGTTTGCCGGCTATAGGCCAGGGCGTGCTTACAGCCGACGCTCACTGTGTATAGGCCAGGGCGTGCTTACAGCCGACGCTCACTGTGTATAGGCCAGGGCGTGCTTACAGCCGACGCTCACTGTGTATAGGCCAGGGCATGCTTACAGCCGACGCTCACTGTGTATAGGCCATGGCATGCTTACAGCCGACGCTCACTGTGTATAGGCCAGGGCGTGCTTACAGCCGACGCTCAAGGTGTATAGGCCAGGGCGTGCTTACAGCCGACGCTCAAGGTGTATAGGCCAGGGCGTGCTTACAGCCGACGCTCACTGTGTATAGGCCAGGGCGTGCTTACAGCCGACGCTCACTGTGTATAGGCCAGGGCATGCTTACAGCCGACGCTCACTGTGTATAGGCCAGGGCGTGCTTACAGCTGACGCTCACTGTGTATAGGCCAGGGCATGCTTACAGCCGACGCTCACTGTGTATAGGCCAGGGCGTGCTTACAGCTGACGCTCACTGTGTATAGGCCAGGGCATGCTTACAGCCGACGCTCACTGTGTGTGGTGCGGTGATTGTAGCCTCTCCGGCACACCTCTATGACTGAAAGCCAACAGCTCCCAGGAGGAATAACATTCATTTCTCCAGGTAGGGTGGCCAGACAGCACTGTCACACTATTAACCCGCAGATTCACCCAATATCTGCAGGTTATTATAGTTTGGGGACATGGCCGGTTCCTTTTTACTCAACACCTAGTCACCAGGGCCTAGGAGGTAAAAAAACAAATATATATCACCATTTTTAAGCCTCTTCCACCCTGTATTGGCTAAGTCACAGTAGTATCCAACTACAGGATTTAGATGGTTGATATCGGCACTGCTACTTAGGCAGCGTATGTCAGTATTATCAGGGCACAGTGTGGCATTATTATATTGTATGATGTTATTTTTGGACACTGCATAATACTGCAACTTGTACACTTACAGTAGTTGTACAAAAGCTTAATTTTCCTAAACTTGCCTTTCTCCCTCCCATCTAAAACACATTGGGGTACACTTATCAACACTCTAAGTGCTGATGGCCGTATATTCTCTCTTTTGAGAGTATCGGGCCTATTATGCAAATGGCACTCTGATCCAACTGTGATCAGAGTTTGATCCCAGTGTGAGCATAGAACGCTCAGATTCTCTCCGATGAGGAGAAGATGAAAAACAAAAGGTCTCCATCTTCTCCAATCTGTCAGGCTGCGGAAATCGGACTGCACTCAGATGTGATCCGGGTGCAATCCGATGATTTCAGCACACTCATTGAGTTGCATGACTCAGTGCAATCCGAATATTGGATCAAACTTGGGCTTGCGGCGGACATGAGCACAGACTGGGTGTCATTGCCTACAGAGTACAGGCACAATATTAGGTGAAGGGGGTGATCTCTGCACTCCGCTGACCCTCTTCTGTGTATTTTCTTCTCACTGCGTGCCCAACATAGTAAAGTAAACTCTTATATTTAGTTCAGTGTTTACTCTCTAAATCTCATCGGAAAATGTTTGACATGGGACAATGCAAAAAGCATAATGTGTTTATGCCTACGGAGTTTTCCAGAAGAATATCTGAGTGCAGAGGAAATTTCTAGTTCTCGGAAATTCAGAAAAACTGATTCCTGTTATTGTTATTGACATGATTCACAAATGATCTGTAAAATGTTACCCATGAATATTCCATTCTGGCTCTCTCACTTATTCATATGGTCATATTTGGCATTTTTTTCTTCACATGTTCAGATTCTGTGAAGAATTAGACGTATCCCAGATTCCACCTCTTGTAATTGTAACCGATTATCTTACACAGGTCCCAGTTGCATTTCACAGTCTTTTCTGGAAGAATATACACTTTGACCAGTAATGTACGTTTTGTACGGGTCTTTGTCATTTGCTGGAACGTGTTTTGACGGTAGTCATGAATAGAAAAGTAGCAGACTATGCCTTTAAAGGGAGTCTGTCATTCCAAAATCCCAAATTTACACTTCAGACTAACCACACAGCCTTTCGGGAGATGGAGCAGCAATAAAAGAATAGTTCTTTGTGTTTTTAAATCTCTTGCCCCAAAAAGAAGTTTATTCTAATATGCAAACGAGTGCTCAGTGCAGCTTTTTCATGGTTCAATTCCTAGATGTACCGTTACACCAACTTATTCAGATTACCACCACTCATCCTGTTCCAGAACGAGAGCACTCATCACTTTCTCCTCGCTGCTGACATTGATCGACGACTCTGCTGTATCTCTAGTCCAGAAGGGAGCTCCTCAAATGACTCTCTCATGGCAGCTGACATTGCTCTCGGTACACAGCTATATCAGAACAAAGAGAGAATGATTATTGTGCTCTCGTGCCCTAAAGTGATACCAGAGGAGTGGAGCGATGTCAGCAGCGAGGAGGGAGTGATGCATCTTCTTGCTCCTATACAGGGTCAGTGCGACCATTGCAGGTTTATCCTTAAAAAGCGCTGACTCTGGCAAGTCAGCAATGTCAATCAACATAGAAGGATTGCCCATCATCAAAATAAATAGGTGGACATGTTAACTGAGGCATTTTTCAATGGCAATAGTGCACTTTGCACCTTCATTTGCATAAAAATAAAGTTCTTCTAGGAGGCAAAGTAGGAACAGATTAAAAAACAATTATTTCTCTTGTTGCTCCATGTCCTACAAGGCGATTTGGTTAGTCTGTAGTGCAAATTTGAGGTGAGAGACTACCTTTAAGGCCTCGCTCACACTGGCATATAACACGGCCGAGTGTTATGCGATGCTTTATCACGGCCCAATGTTATACTATGGGGCAGTGCAGATCTACGATTATTTTTTCATGACAATTCATCATGAGAAAACAATCACGACATGTTTGGAGTGCATCTGATAATCGGATCACAAGTCTATGGGTGCGTGTGAAATATGACATCAGAGTGTGGTCCGATATACTGTATACTCACAGGGACAATGGAGAAGATGGAGAAATTAAGTTCTCCGTCTTCTCCACACCTGTGCTGTGATTCTCTCATTCCATAGAATCGGATCCCACTCAGATGACTCTCAGATCACACTCGAGTGTCAGTAGCATAATTGGCCCAATTCTCTCGCAGAATCAATGCTTGTGTGATGGAGACCTTACATTAAGGAACCTGATCTAGGTATGGTTTCTGAACCTGCGCCATACATGAAGTCGACCTGTCCTCCCATATACCGATCCAGCCTTGCTCATTAGATCTGATGAACCTGTGTGGTCTTTTATTTGAGAGCATTTTTATCAAAAGAGCAGGTGACGAGAGAACAAAATTCTACATCTTTATCTTTAATAGAGGCGACATGTCAACTAAATGATAACTGGTGGAATCCATGTCTGCTTCTATTAATACATGGAGAGTGTAATTACTTGTATGGTGAATTCCTGTCATGTTCCTCCATCCTGTGATAGTGCCTGTAGGAATAAATGGTCATGGTCACAGTGAAAAAACTTTACAAAAATTTTAAACAAACATTTAATTGGACTTCATAAATATTCACTATATGTCCCACCGTCCCATCAAGAAAGGTGATCCCTATACTGATGTGGGAATCCAGCGTCAGTTCATCAGAGATCTCCATAATAGGTACGTAGCAAAGGCTCAGGGCTCCACCACTACCTAAATCCAATATCCAAAGAAATGCTACTCCACCGACTCAATTCTATTGCATCTTTACATCTCTTAACTTCCATTCAGCCATCAAAAATACCAGATGTGGAGGGTTGACCAACTATACTGTTTCATTCGCAGCAATAGCATGGGTCAAAGAGTCTAGACTCCCACCTAATAGATTAAATGAGGCAGTATGATAATATAATTAGAGTCCTTTATTTTTGAAAAACTTTTGGAGTTCTGCTTTCCATTTTTTCATCTTTTTTTTATTAGACTTGCATATGTATAGTTTTATTTTTAGAATTGCATGCAGTCATATATTTTGCCCATTGTGGTTGTCTGGCTGAATAACCTGGCTTATAATACATGGAGTTATAATTACACGATTTAGCATTTGCAGCTAGGTCAAATGATGTCCAAGAAGTCTTCCTGTGACTTTGATTACATCCTTTCCTTCAAGAGATGTAACCAATGAAACAAAACGCAGACAAGACTCAACTAGTATACCAATTACATGGAAGCTGGAGACTCTACTAGGCTGTTGTATAAAGAAAAAGATCTATTCTGTGACTGATGGCACCAAGAAAGCTGCAGATAATGGAAATCTGTCCTAGATTCATGCTGCCCGAACTATGGACAGCATAAATCAGAGGCTGACTGTGTGACCCCAGCCAGGTATGTTCTGTTCTGAAACACCACCGTGTTTCAGAGGAAACCTAGTTTGAAAAGCCGGCTGGGGACTGACTATAGGGAAAGAACTGACTTGGAGAATAGGGGGATACAGCTGCAGTTTCTGAGTGAAAACATAGAGGGGTAGGAGAGAATAGGAACAGTAGAGATGAGACATTTCACTGACTTGAAGCACTCTACTTATATATCATTATGTATTTGCAGAAGTAAAAAAAATACACAAAGTATGCAGGTTACACACAGGGCTGCCACCAGACATTTCTGGGCCGTATACTGACAAAATATTCTGGCCCCCTTGATTGTCCGCCCAGGCTCCACCCCAGCTCTGCCTGAACCCCTTGAACCTTCCACAGTCCCACCGCCTACTCTTGGAAAAACTCCACTTCTGCACCACGTCCTCACCAATCACACATTAACAGTTCCCATCAAACACCATATCACATACATAGCCATCAGCTTTTTTTTTCTTTTGGCCAAAAGATTGTTAAATCCTGCCACCACGACAAGGTAGACTCTTTTGGCAGGGCCCTACTGTACTCTAACCTATTAAAAATTTCTTCAAATATCTAATACTCTTTTTAGGTATATTTTTATTTATTTTTCTTTAAGGGAATGTGTCACATACATTTTTTAAAATGACCAATAATACTACATACAGGGACAAATACCGTCACACCATGGCCAGACCACTTATTACCACCAGTTAGTGACCAAGTAATTCCATTTACAAGGGAGAAATACCATCACACCATGATCAGACCACATATTACTACCACACAGTAACCAAATAACACCGCATACAAGGAACAAATATAGCCACATCATGACCAGACCACATATTGCCACCACATAGTGACCGAATACTACAGTACTGATCATTAATAAAAAAAAAACAATATTTAGACTTGAGAGTCCTCAGTGGTTGATACCTCTTAATGGCTAACTGAAAAGATGGTAACAAATTGCAAGCTTTCGAGACTACTCAGGTCTCTTCATCAGGCAAGACTAAAACAAAAGCTGAAGAATCAGAGGGCAATAAAACTTTCACACTCCTTATCTATGAACTGTTCCAATATTTATGTTCATCCCTCTCCCATAATGACAGTTCTGCTTCACGTCACTTGTCTTATCTTATTGCATTATTTCTGTGCTGTGTTGTGTATAAATATGTGATTCTTCAGCTTTTGTTTTAGTCTTTGCCTGATTAAGAGACCTGAGTAGTCTCGAAAGCTTGCAATTTGTTACCATCTTTTCAGTTAGCCATTAAAAGGTATCAACCACTGAGGACTCTCAAGTCTAAATATTTTTCTATCAACTGGCTAACACGGTACGAAGATACACATCTTTCCTATATAAAAAAAACACAATTCTAAAATTACCATAAGTTCCATTATACACAGAAGCTCTGTATATAGTGTATAGGAATACAGGGATCAGCAGTCACATTATACATCAGAGCTCTATATATAATATCAGTGTACAGGTAATACAGTGATCACCAGTGACATTATACACAGGAGCTCTGTATATAGTGTCAGTGTACAGGTAATACAGTGGTCACCTGTGAAATTATACGCGGGAGCTCTGTATATAGTGTCAGTGCATAGGTGATGCAGGGATCACCAGTGACATTATATACAGGAGCTCCTGTGTATACACCGTATGGTGCTTCCGGTCCGTCTGTGTAAACGGACCCTTAGTTGTGTCCTTAGCACCCATACAAAACCATTCATTTCCTCATTGCATCCATGATCCAGGGCTAATTATAAAGCCAATCAAAGGTCCTTTCTGTGTCCGCTGAGATCATACTAGTTGGTATCTTACACTTTTGGACACAGGACTCCATTAGCAAAGTTTTCTAGGTGTTTCCTTGTACTTATCCACTGTTTACAAAGCAAGCTTAATTATCACACATGAGATTTGTTCTCATCTAAACATATGAATGTGTCGCTGTGACAAAGTTATCTGTTCCAAGGAACTATAATGTGCGTCATCTGTAGTTTTTTTGTATTTCTATATTCCTCTAAATTTTTATTTTTATTTTACAGACATGGAGATGACTTGATTGTAACACCATTTGCTCAGGTGAGTTGTAGTGATCTGTGATGGCATTTTGTCTCATGTAACAGGTCAAATAATGGATATATGTTGCACTATTTTTGTCCAAAATTTTCATGAAAGGGAATTTGTCAGCTCGTTCCCCCCCCCCACATACTGTTATAATGAGCATGGAGGTATGTGAAAAATAAGGCAATCTGTACATTTGATTAAGGAGTCCTTTGCTCCATTACTGGAAAAATAATATTTTATTCCTTATGTAAATGAGACTGAAGTGCTTTGGGCATGATTGGAGCACTTCCCAAGCCTTTGCTTCCCTACTGTCTGGGTTAACTACACAGACAATGAACTCTCAGTAAAGCAGAAGAAATTGAGGAGGGCGGGGAACAGAGTTAGGGAGGCAGAGGCTTGGGAAGTGCTCGGGCTACACCCAAAGCACTTAAGTCTCATTGCAAAAGGAATAATATATTTGTTATTTCAGTAAAATTCATTATATAGTAAAGAGCGCAGTTCAGAGGTTTATGGGAGCTACAGAAACAGCCTGTATAACTGGGTATGTAAGGAGATGGACATGTTGCCCTGTTCCCCCTTGATGACATCAGTGCTGTGTATAATGTGATGTGTAATCTTAATAATGTCCTGCGTGTTGTGTACATATTGTGTTACATGAAGTATAAGATGTTAGCCTATGTAATGTATGTAGTAATGTACAGCACAGGATGTGATAGTATAGGATAAGTATTATAAGTGTAATAGGCTTAGTTTATAGAGATGTTTTACATTGTTAGTATGAAGCTGTATTCTGACCAGCGACAGGTAGTTGGCAGAGACAGGGAGAGTTATGATTCAGTTAATGTTTGGGAATAGCCCACAGTGAGAGGGATAGTGCCAGGGAAGCCAGATTACTTCCTGAATAGAGTCAGTGAGAAGTTGGAGTGCAATGAGTGTGCAGCGCTGTCAAATTGTGCCCACACAACTCTTATTAAAGATCAGTACCCACAAATGACAGGGACCAGGAAAGCATGGAGAGCAGGTTATAGCAGCACTTGGCTCTTTACTCCTCTGGTCTACACAACAATTCTCAGGTCAAATACCTTACATGTTGAAGGGGTGAATTAAGAATCCTATAGTGCCCTATCCAGGATATTGGTTACGCTTTTCTGTACCCAGTACAAACACTTACAATGCATGGTGACCAAACTCTGTATCTAAATACCAAGGTGAAGGCACAATGGCTTCTAGATGTTCATCCTGACATTTGCCCCTTGACAGACTCCCAACAGTTCAAGGCTCAAGGCCATCATGCACATTAGATAAAGGTCGACTGAATGATTTTGAGGGGTTCGGCTGACCACCTAAGGTGTAAGACTAAAGGGGCCTCCCAATTGTCCCCCAACAGATTGTGTCTGGACACGTAAGGCTCACGCTGTTGGAATTTAATCCCCCCTTCCTTTACTTTTCTGGGAGATCAGCTGCGCAGATGAATCAGGCAACGTTCTCTCATACAGAACTCGAGAGCGCTCAGCTGACACCTGTCTAATGTGTATGGCCCTGTTTACACCCGTTAGTATATATTGTGTATGGCCGGCTTTACTACTGACAGCTGTCTAATGTGTATGGCCGGCTTTACTACTGACAGCTGTCTAATGTGTATGGCTCGCTTTACTACTGACAGCTGTCTAATGTGTATGGCCGGCTTTACTACTGACAGCTGTCTAATGTGTATGGCCGGCTTTACTACTGACAGCTCTCTAATGTGTATGGCCGCTTTACTACTGACAGCTGTCTAATGTGTATGGCCGGCTTTACTACTGACAGCTGTCTAATGTGTATGGCCGGCTTTACTACTGACAGCTGTCTAATGTGTATGGCTCGCTTTACTACTGACAGCTGTCTAATGTGTATGGCCGGCTTTACTACTGACAGCTGTCTAATGTGTATGGCCGGCTTTACTACTGACAGCTTCTAATGTGTATGGCCGGCTTTACTACTGACAGCTGTCTAATGTGTATGGCCGGCTTTACTACTGACAGCTGTCTAATGTGTATGGCTCGCTTTACGCCTGACAGATGTTTAATGTGTATGGCCGGCTTTACTTCTGACAGCTGTCTAATGTGTATGGCCGGCTTTACTACTGACAGCTGTCTAATGTGTATGGCCGGCTTTACTACTGACAGCTGTCTAATGTGTATGGCGGCTTTACTACTGACAGCTGTCTAATGTGTATGGCCGGCTTTACTACTGACAGCTGTCTAATGTGTATGGCCGGCTTTACTTTAACTGACAGCTGTCTAATGTGTATGGCCGGCTTTACTACTGACAGCTGTCTAATGTGTATGGCCGGCTTTACTACTGACAGCTGTCTAATGTGTATGGCCGGCTTTACTACTGACAGCTGTTAATGTGTATGGCCGGCTTTACTACTGACAGCTGTCTAATGTGTATGGCCGGCTTTACTACTGACAGCTGTCTAATGTGTATGGCCGGCTTTACTACTGACAGCTGTCTAATGTGTATGGCCGGCTTTACTACTGACAGCTGTCTAATGTGTATGGCCGGCTTTACTACTGACAGCTGTCTAATGTGTATGGCCGGCTTTACACTGACAGCTGTCTAATGTGTATGGCCGGCTTTACACTGACAGCTGTCTAATGTGTATGGCCGGCTTTACAACTGACAGCTGTCTAATGTGTATGGCCGGCTTTACAACTGACAGCTGTCTAATGTGTATGGCCGGCTTTACAACTGACAGCTGTCTAATGTGTATGGCCGGGTTTACGCACTGACAGCTGTCTAATGTGTATGGCCGGCTTTACTACTGACAGCTGTCTAATGTGTATGGCCGGCTTTAATACTGACAGCTGTCTAATGTGTATGGCCGGCTTTACTACTGACAGCTGTCTAATGTGTATGGCCGGCTTTACTACTGACAGCTGTCTAATGTGTATGGCCGGCTTTACTACTGACAGCTGTCTAATGTGTATGGCCGGCTTTACTACTGACAGCTGTCTAATGTGTATGGCCGGCTTTACTACTGACAGCTGTCTAATGTGTATGGCCGGCTTTACTACTGACAGCTGTCTAATGTGTATGGCCGGCTTTACACTGACAGCTGTCTTAATGTGTATGGCCGGCTTTACACTGACAGCTGTCTAATGTGTATGGCCGGCTTTACAACTGACAGCTGTCTAATGTGTATGGCCGGCTTTACACTGACAGCTGTCTAATGTGTATGGCCGGCTTTACAACTGACAGCTGTCTAATGTGTATGGCCGGCTTTACAACTGACAGCTGTCTAATGTGTATGGCGCTTTACAACTGCAGCTGTCTAATGTGTATGGCCTCTTTACCCTGACAGAGCTGTTAATGTGTATGGCCGGCTTTACTACTGACAGCTGTCTAATGTGTATGGCC
Source organism: Oophaga sylvatica (assembly GCA_033576555.1). Lineage (NCBI taxonomy): Eukaryota > Metazoa > Chordata > Amphibia > Anura > Dendrobatidae > Oophaga > Oophaga sylvatica. The sequence continues at coordinate 939,864,583 of JARQOD010000001.1, forward strand.
GGCTTTACAACTGACAGCTGTCTAATGTGTATGGCTGGCTTTACAACTGACAGCTGTCTAATGTGTATGGCCGGCTTTACTACTGACAGCTGTCTAATGTGTATGGCTCGCTTTACGCCTGACAGATGTTTAAGTGTATGGCTGGCTTTACACCTGAGAGCTGTTTAATGTGTATGGCCGGCTTTACACTGAGAGCTGTTTAATGTGTATGGCCGGCTTTACAACTGACAGCTGTGTAATGTGTATGGCCGGCTTTACAACTGACAGCTGTCTAATGTGTATGGCCTTCTTTACACCTGAGAGCTGTCTAATGTGTATGGCCGGCTTTACAACTGACAGCTGTATAATGTGTATGGCCTTCTTTACACCTGAGAGCTGTCTAATGTGTATGGCCGGCTTTACAACTGACAGCTGTCTAATGTGTATGGCTCGCTTTACGCCTGACAGATGTTTAATGTGTATGGCCAGCTTTACACCTGAGAGCTGTCTAATGTGTATGGCTGGCTTTACAACTGACAGCTGTCTAATGTGTATGGCCGGCTTTACGCCTGACAGCTGTCTAATGTGTATGGCCCACTTTACCTGGACTGACGCCTAGTGTGTATGGCCCATTTTACGCCTGACAGATGTCTAATGTTTATGGCCCACTTTAAGCTTGGCAGCTCTCTAAAAGTCATATATGACGTTATATAGATAAAGATCTCCTAGCTCGGTAATGCTGAGCTAAATCTCCCATGCACGATACAAGCTCCCGTGATGTATTGTTCTTCTGCTTTATCATTCATAACCCAGAACATTTGCATTTTGTTATCAGTAAAGTATTTCAATCACTTTATAAGAGACAATCTAATCTCACAGATTGGGAGCAGCACAATGAATTCAGTGCACAGCAGACGACCAGCCCTGTGCTACACCCAGACACTGACACTGTATAGTCAGACAGGAAAATCTGAGGTTACCTTCTAGATAATAGTCATTGTAAGAAAAACCAGGGCCTAAAACGGGCAATAACCATCAGACAGCTGTCGGTTTAAAGCAGGACATACACATTAGACAGCTGATGGGTATAAAGCCGGCCATACACATTAGACACCCTGGCTTTACACCTGACAACTGTCTAATGTGTATGGCCAGCTTTACTCCTACAGCTGTCTAATGTGTATGGCCCATTTTACTCTTACAGCTGTCTAATGTGTATGGCACTTTACGTCTACAGATTGTTAATTGTTATGGCCATTTTTACACCTGGCAACTGTCCGAATGTGTTATGGCCAGCTTTACCCTTACAGCTGTGTTAATGGTATTGGCCAGCTTTACACCTACAGCTGTCTAATGTGTATGGCCAGCTTTACTCCTACAGCTGTCTAATGTGTATGGCCCATTTTACTCTTACAGCTGTCTAATGTGTATGGCCAGCTTTACTCCTACAGCTGTTTAATGTGTATGGCCCTTTTTACACCTGACAACTGTCTAATGTGTATGGCCAGCTTTACCCCTACAGCTGTCTAATGTGTATGGCCCATTTTACTCTTACAGCTGTCTAATGTGTATGGCCCGTTTTACTCCTACAGCTGTCTAATGTGTATGGCCCGTTTTAGGCCCAGGTTTTTCTTACTTAGTGACAATGACTACTATCTAGAGAAGGTAACCTCAGATTTTCCTGTCTGACTATACATGTCAGTGTCTGGGTGTAGCACAGGGCTGGACAGTCTGCTGTGTGGCTCCCAATCTGTGAAATAAGATTGTCTCTTTTTAAGTGATTGAAATAATTTACTGAAACAAAATGCAAATGTTCTGGGTTATGATCAGACAGAAGAACAATACTTCATGGGAGCCTGTATCTTGCATGGGAGATTTAGCTCAGCATTACCGAGCTAGGAGATCCTTATCTATATACGTCATATATGACTTTCCCATAGACATAGGCTTAATTAGATAAATAGTAATGATACGAAAACGTCACTCCTTGCTTATTATAGCCGTGAAGGTGCCTTGATTAGGGATGCCAGTCCCATATTAACAATATCATAAGAATAAATCCGGCACCTCACAGCAGAACTGCCGTATTGCTTTACTAATGCAGCGCTTCATTTCTGGCCAACTCTGTATGGACTACACGTGTCTGAAGAAGGTCTGATGTTTGACCGAAACGTCATGTTGTGGATTGCATTTCTGAATTAAAATCATTTCTTTCTTTTTCTCAATTTGAGTGCCGGATTTATTCTTATGATATAATTAGATAAATAGGGCATGGACGGTCCCTGAAGTCCTACAGGAGCAGGCTGTGTATGTGTGTCGACCCGCCACCACAATTGTGGGTTACCAGGGCAATGGGGTACTCAGAGCCGAGCCCATGGAAGTCTATGGGGTTTGTCACAGGTAGCGGTGGCTCGGTCTGTGGCCCTGGCGGTCTGGCGTATGTTGGGGATATATTTACAGGGGATAGATTTATACACAGTTCGTGACGCCACCTGTAGTATTCTGGTAATTTGTACCAGCGCTGCTGTAGATCTCTGAGGGGATGGTGAGGCAGCTAGATGTCGGGTCCCCTACAGGTGGGACTGGTCCCTCAAAGTCTATAAAGTTAGTGAAGTCGGGTGCAGGTAAATAACACAGTCTCACACGGTCAGCGTCTTTCCATACCTTTACTTGTAAGATGTTCAGGCAGGTCCCAGGGAGGCTGATCCAAGGAGAGTGTATCTTGAGACAGCAGCTGGACAAGTTAGGGGCCTCCTTTACTTTCCACACAATGAGTACAACCAGCCTGAAGCGTAGTTCCCTCAATAACTCCAGCTAATCCATAGCTGTACTGCCCAGTCAGTTTTGTGTTAGGGGCCTTCCTGCGAGAGAGCTGAATTCCTATTTTGCTGATCAGGCTCAAAGTCTTCACTCCCCCTGACCCAGTTACGTACTGACTATAAGGGGCTTGTTTGCCGCGACCTAAGGTCCGGTAAATCCCTGGTTTTCTTACCACTATGCTTGAAGCTAATAGTGATCCTTCGGTCCCCAGTGACCGGTTGCGATGTGCAGGACTTCTTCAATCCGTAAGCACTATTCCAATAAACTTTCCACTGTGCCTTTCGCCTTGTCCTCGCTGGTAGCATAAGCACTCACACTAGCATAAAGTCGGGTAGTTACTTCCTTCATTCACTTCCTTCAAAGTTAGTTACAGATTCTCAGTTA
>JARQOD010000001.1:939867865-939901834 GCA_033576555.1 Oophaga sylvatica
TTTTTGGTAATGTGAGAGTTAATTTTTCCTAGCTCTTTGCTAAGGCTAGGTGCAGCCTCGCCCGGCTGCTTTTGATTATGTTCTAATTAGTTTCCTTTTTATTTCTGCCAGTCTGGGTGTTTAGACGCCGGTGAAAGCATTCATGTAGTGCAGCAGACTGGATCGGTTCTGAGAATATTTAAGCTAAGAGTTTATTAGTTGTTTTTACTCTTATAGCTTATAGTTTTTCTCTGAGACCTTAGGTGTTCCTACTTGTGTGAGTGTTGTATGTAAGACTTTATTTACTTTATTCCTTCTCTTTCTTGTATGTCTTTCTGTTCATTATCCGTTACCTGTTCATTCCCTTTGGTGGTATTCAGGGTCCTTCTTAGGACTAGAATACAGTTGGCAGGGATTGATAGGAGACAGGGTTTACGCTGGTGGCCTGGACCTCTGTACCTTTAACAGTACCTCCAGGTTGAGGGATTAGTTAGGACCCCAGTTCAGGGTCAGCTTAGACCCGGTCACCCTCTAGCCGGAGACAGCGTATAACGGATTCCGTTTTGACCCACTGGACATTCTGTCAGGTAAATCCATGTTATAATATATCTATGCGCATGTTATATAGTATGTTGCCCTTTTTGATATAGATTACTGACATCTCATATATATATCTGCTATACAGCGTGACATTTTCACCGGCCCTAAACTAAAGATTCTCCCCAGCTGTCATGGATCCAGTAGCCCAGCTGGCCGACAGTTGCAGGGGTTGTCCATGGAATTTGCAGACATTAAGTCCAAGGTTTTGTCCCTCCCAGAGCAAACCAGATCTGAACCTAAGGTTGCTCTCCCGGACAGGTTCACTGGTGGGCGGGACAAATTTTTTACTTTCCGGGAGGCATGTAAATTGTACTTTCGGCTGCGGCCTCGGTCATCTGGGAGTGAAGAGCAGAGGGTGGGAATTGTTATCTCGCTCTTACAAGGGGACCCTCAATCTTGGGCGTTCTCTATTCCTCCAGGCTCCCCAGATCTCCAGTCAGTGGATCGATTTTTTACTGCCCTGGGTCTGGTATATGATGATCCGGATCGAGTTTCCCTTGCTGAAACAAAGTTACGTAAAATACGGCAAGGAAATCGTCCAGCGGAGGAATTCTTCTGAGTTCCGTAGATGGGCAACAGATACTCAGTGGAATGACCCAGCTCTTAGGAGCCAGTTTTGTCAAGGGTTGTCTGACAAATTAAAAGATGTGTTGGCTCAGTATGATTCTCCTCCATCACTGGAGGCTGCTATGGCCCTCGCTATTCGCATTGATAGACGACTTCGGGGAAGACGCGAGGTAACTCCGCCCCCCATGATGACTCCACTACTACTAAAGTCCCTTATACTGAGGTTCCCCTGGTCTGTTCTGAGGAACCCATGCAGTTGGGAGGGACATCATTTTGTTGGAGGGAATCGGCGGTGCGCCGCAAGACTAGAAGGTGTTTCTTTTGCGGGAGAGAGGGACATTTTGTTGGGGTTGTCCATCCCGGACCTCTTTGACCCAAGGAGTTAACCTGGGAGTCTGTATTTCGTCCCAAATCCCTCTCAGTTTATCGTGCCTGCGGAGGTGGTGATTGTACTAGAACTGAGAGGATTTCTGTTTTTCTTGATAGTGGGTCCGGGGCTAATCTTGTGGACGCTCGGTTTGCCCAGGTGCAGGGTATGCAACTGAGTGTATTGGCCAAACCGGTCCCTATACTCTCTATTGATTCTAGACCTCTTGTCAAGGTAGCTTGGTTCAAGCTGTTCTTAACATAGATCTTCGAGTAGGGGCAATACATAAAGAGCAATTGTCTTGTTATGTGTTGGAGGGTCTACCTACTCCTATTGTGTTGGGACTTCCTTGGTTGGCTAAACATAACCAGTGATTGATTGGCAATCCAGAAAGATAAGCCAGTGGGTGTGAATTTTGCAAGAATAACTGCATGAGCACGGTCATCGGTGCGGTTGTGCCTAGGACTTTGCCTCCTTTTCTGGAGGACTTTGGGAGATGTTCTCAGAGGAGGGGTGTAAAGAGTTACCTCCTCATCGCGCATTTGACTGCTCAATAAAGTTGCTTCCTGATGCCTTATCTCGTACTTTCCCAGGGACCGGGAGGATGGATGATCCGGTTTCCTATTCCTCAGGAGGGAGTTGTAGTGTCAGCTGTATGCTCTGAGCTTGAGGGGAGGTATTGGGGGCTCAGGGGGACGCCCCTGTGGGACTTCCAGGGAGACTGATAGTTCCAGATCAGTTAAGACTGAAGGTTACGGAGAACCGTTACAAACGGATGGCTGATAGGGGGAGAGTTTCTGGTCGAGATCTGAAGGTGAATGATCTGGTGTGGTTGTCTACCAGGAATATTAAACTTAAAGTTCCCTCCTGGAGGTTGGGTCCCAGATTCATCGGGCCGTACAGGATCAGTTCCATAATTAATCCTGTGGCATTTCGTCTGGACCTCCCTCCTACGTTTAAAATTCATAATGTGTTTCACAAGTCATTACTTAAAAAGTATGTGGCACCAGTCATACCGTCACCTCTACCTCCTTCAGTGGTGGTCAATGATAACGTGGACGGACCTTTCACACAACTCACCCGGACAGACCTGGTCATGAGGGTCCGGAGGCCCCTCGTAGAAGGGGGGTACTGTCATGGGTGCATCGCCACGAAGATCGTCGCGATTGCACATTCTGACTTCTCACAGCTGAGCTGCTGTTTCTTTGTTTTTTGGTAATGTGAGAGTTAATTTTTCCTAGCTCTTTGCTAAGGCTAGGTGCAGCCTCGCCCGGCTGCTTTTGATTATGTTCTAATTAGTTTCCTTTTTATTTCTGCCAGTCTGGGTGTTAGACGCCGGTGAAAGCATTCATGTAGTGCAGCAGACTGGATCGGTTCTGAGAATATTTAAGCTAAGAGTTTATTAGTTGTTTTTACTCTTATAGCTTATAGTTTTTCTCTGAGACCTTAGGTGTTCCTACTGTGTGTGAGTGTTGTATGTAAGACTTTATTTACTTTATTCCTTCTCTTTCTTGTATGTCTTTCTGTTCATTATCCGTTACCTGTTCATTCCCTTTGGTGGTATTCAGGGTCCTTCTTAGGACTAGAATACAGTTGGCAGGGATTGATAGGAGACAGGGTTTACGCTGGTGGCCTGGACCTCTGTACCTTTAACAGTACCTCCAGGTTGAGGGATTAGTTAGGACCCCAGTTCAGGGTCAGCTTAGACCCCGGTCACCCTCTAGCCGGAGACAGCGTATAACGGATTCCGTTTTGACCCACTGGACATTCTGTCAGGTAAATCCATGTTATAATATATCTATGCGCATGTTATATAGTATGTTGCCCTTTTTGATATAGATTACTGACATCTCATATATATATCTGCTATACAGCGTGACAGATACCCCCAATGAGTGAATGATAATCTGGTGCAGGGCAGCCATAGGTCTGAGAGGACAGAATTAGCAAGCTGTAGTAGAACCCCACATTCAGAACATAGACCCTACACTTATGACTGCTAGGGGAGTAGTGGAAGTGGTGAATGGAAGAGTACCGTACGGCTTCTCAACTGGGGAGATGATGAGGTAAACTTACCCGTTATGCAACCATTGCTAAACTACATGCTGTTGACAATAATTCTATTCTTCCGGCTGAGTCCTTAGACTCCCGCCAAATAGCGGAGGACAATGACCCAGCAACTCAGGTGGCGGAATGGTGTCAGCACCTCCATGTTGGGACGGACACCACTCCCGCTCACCAGAAGCAAGGGGTATTACGGGTGGTGCAAGAGTACGCCCAAGTATTTAGCAAGAATCCACTTGATTTTGGGATAATTAAGGGAGTACAACATCATATCCCTACAGGCAGTCATCCTCCCATCAAAGAGCGGTATAGGCCTATACCCCCAGCCCATTATCAGAAGGCTAAGGAAATGTTGCGAGATATGAAAGAAGCCGGAGTAATCAGGGATAGTTGTAGTCCCTGGCAGCACCTCTAGTCCTGGTTAGAAAGAAAGATGGTAGCTTGAGAATGTGTGTGGATTACAGGCAGGTGAACCGCATAACGCACAAGGATTGCATACCCGTTACCACGTATAGAGGAGTCATTGGCTGCTCTGAAAACGGCTAACTACTTTCTACCCTTGATCTGACTAGTGGATACTGGCAAGTGGCTGTGGCTGAGGAGGATCGTGAGAAAACGGCTTTCACCACCCAATGGGGCTCTGTGAGTTCGACAGAATGCCGTTTGGGCTCAGCAGTGCCCCAGGAACATTTCAGAGAGTGATGGAGAACTGCCTGGGACATCTCAATTTTGAAACCGTGCTGCTATACTTAGACGACGTTATCGTGTACTCCAAGACATATGAGGACCATCTGAAGCACCTGGCAGAAGTATTTGAGTCCCTGTCCAGGTACGGGATGAAGTTGAAACCCTCAAAATGCCATCTACTCAAACAGAAGGTACAATATTTGGGGCACATCGTCAGTTCGGAAGGAGTAGCGCCGGACCCAGAGAAAGTCACTGCCATCCAGAAGTGGCCGGAGCCGAAGAACCTCAAGGAAGTGCGACAGTTCCTGGGACTAACGGGTTACTACAGAAGGTTCGTGAAAGATTACACGAAGAAGGCAGCGCCTCTACAGGACCTCCTAGTAGGCCAATCCCTAAAGAGCAGAAACCCTCCCTTCAATTGGGGTAAGGAACAGGCTGAAGCATTCCAAAGATGAAAGAGATCCTTACAGGCGATGAGATCTTGACGTATCCTGATTACAGCCAACCGTTCCTGCTGTACACCGATGCTAGTAATGAAGGTTTAGGAGCAGTTCTCAGTCAGAAGCAGAATGGCCAAGAAAAAGTCATCGCTTATGCCAGCAGAAAACTCAGGCCAACTGAGAGGAATCCGGAAAATTATAGCAGCTTCAAGCTGGAGTTTCTGGCGCTGGTCTGGGCCATTACTGAAAGATTTAAGCACTATCTGGCCTCCAACAAGTTCACGGCGTACACAGACAACAACCCGCTAACGCACCTGGAAACGGCCAAATTGGGCGCCATGGAGCAGCGTTGGATGGCTCGGTTGTCTAATTACCAGTTTACTATCAAGTACCGGGCAGGCCGAAAGAATGCTAATGCTGACGCATTGTCCCGAATGCCGCATGACTCTGACACGGAAGAAGAATCGGACGACCTGGAAGAAATTGAGCTACCTGCGTTCCATCGAAATGGGGTAGTCCACGAGCATCGAGTCTACAGAAAGCAGTATGGTGCAACGTTAAATCCTTTACCCCATCACAGCTGGAAAGAGACTCAGGACAGCGATCCAGTGGTCAGCCGTATCAAGGAGTTGTTAAGACAGGAAGGTTCCTCCTTGGAAAAAGATGCACCTATGTCAGCAAAGCTCCTGTGGAACGAGAGAAGCAGGTTATTCCTATACCGTGAGAAGTTGTGCAGGAGATACGTTAATCCAGGACCCACGAGATGGTCTGGCAAATAGTGGTCCCCAAGGCAGACGTCCAAATGGTGTTGGAAGCATACCATGATCAAGCAGGACACTTTGGCTGGAGAAAGCTGGAGACCCTGTTGAGGTGCCGGTTCTACTGGGTAGGGATGCGCAGCTCCATTGAGAGGTGGTGTCGGAACTGTGGACCCTGTGGTCTCAGAAGAAAGGACTACGGTAGTCAGAGGGCACCCCTGCAGCCTATCCGGACGACTCGTCCCTTGGAGATTGTGGCCCTGGACCACGTCAAACTGTCGCCAAGTAGATCTGGATACTCATACGCCTTGACCATGGTGGACCATTACTCTAGATTTCTGGTGGTTGTACCAGTTAAGGATCAGACAGCAGTGACGGCAGCAAAAACCTTTCAAGCAAGCTTCTGCAGACCGCATGGGTATCCGGAGCAAGTATTAACCGATCAAGGACCTGCTTTCGAAGCTGATCTATTCAAGGAATTCTGTCACATGTATGGGTGTAAGAAAATTAGAACAACACCATACCATCCTCAAACCAACGGTCTTTGCGAGAAAATGAACCACATTGTCCTTGATTTGTTGAAATCCATACCGTTGGAAGACAGAAGTCGATGGCCGGACTTACTACCTGATTTGGTTGACTTGTATAACCATATACCTGTAAGTTCCACTAACTGCACTCCAGCCTATCTTATGAGAGCAAGGCCCGGAAGATACCAATGGATTTAGAACTTGGAGTGGTAGAACCAGAGGCAGAGGACGCTATTGAAAACTGGGACATCAATCGGCAAGAGCAATACAGAAGAGTGCAAGTCTGTGTAGAAGAAAGTCTCAACAAGGTACGGGAAAAACAGGAAGATATTTACAACAGGAATGCTCCTGCCAAGCCTTTAATGCCTGGAGAAGTGGTATTGAAAAGGAAAAGGAAAATGCACAAATTGGATAACCAGTGGGAACAAGAACCCTACGTTGTACAAGATTCCAAATATGACAATAGGAAAGTTTGTATCATCAGTAAGGACGGAGGAAGAACAATATCCACTGTGTCCAGAGACCATTTGAAATTGTGTCCAGAACCCTTAAAGTTTCGTGAAGAGAACTCTGTCATCAATCAAGAAGAAAGAAAAGAAGAGGTCATACACACGGATCTGGGAGATTTCCCTGCAGATTGGCCGAGACTGGGAGATGCTGTAATAATTCCGGTGTTGCAATTTTATCAGCCACAAGAGGAAGTTCTACCTCCAGTTGTGCCCATGGTGCCAGTTGAGCCAGTTCAGGAGTTACCTACTCCAGCAGCACCCCAACCTGCGGAACCTCAAGAGGAAGAATCATCGGAAGCAGCGCCCCATGCTATGGGAACCCCTGGTGAAGCTGACTCACACCGCCCAGCCCTCAGTACGCTTGCCAGATCCATAGAAAGATTGAGGCAGTTCTATAGTTTGCCGTTACGTAGAACAGTTGGGTTAGAGATTAATATACCTGAAGCTACTCCACGTAGATCAGAACGTACAACGAAAGGGAAGATACCTATTCGTTATCAAAAGTAGTCCTAGCAACTAGTTTACTAAGTATGGATAATTGTATAAAGTATTGTTATGATATGTAAATTACTTGAAAATGTTTCATGATGGACTCTGAGGCTGAGGACTGAGCCAGCCCAAGAACTGATCTTGTATATAGTTGCACTTTGTGCATTCTCTACCAGCACACCTACCTCTGAACATAAAACCCTTTATGGTGAGGCACTGAGTGAGGTCTGCATTCAGATGTCCTGCAGCCCACCCAGGACCCACGTTGAAGGTTTGGTGCGGGTCCTTCACAAGAATATTGTCATCTATTTATATGAAAATGTCTATTTAGTATTTTGTATTTTTTCTATGCCTATTGTTATAATGCAACGTTTAAGAAATCCTTACCTCCCGGATGGGAAGAGTTAATGTTTATTGTTAATGAAAAACAAAATGTCTTTCTTCTTATATTTCACAGCCCGGGAGTGCTGTATTTTACCAAGGGGGAATGTGTAGCCCTGGTATGTAAGGCACACAGGATCTGGAGAATGCACAGTAAGGTAACAGTTAAAGCTTGACACTCACTTACACTTCAGACACACCACAGGGGTGTATAGGGGAGTGACGTGTAGCACAGGAGAGAGTCAGTCTAGCTTCCTGTCATCGTACAGAGCAGTCAGGGCTAGTTCTTCTCAGACAGTGAGGATTCCTGTCAGAGCTCTGGGTGAGCAGAAGATTAGTTCCTGCCAATTCAACGAAGTGGAGTCTAGTAACGGATGACTAGTTATCATCCCGAGTCTAGTCAGAGTTACCTTTTACTCAGTCTGAACTTTGAGGAAACTGAGAGTTACTCAGTGAGACCAAGGAAGAAAACTGACTTTCTATCTTCACGCTTCAGTGCTACATTGAAAGCAGAAGCAGGGCGAAGGGCATAGTGGGAAGGATTCAGAAGTGCCTTAAGGATCGGATTATCCTGCACATTGTCACCGGTCACTGGGGACCGAAGCGTCACTATAGCTCCAGGCATAGTGATAGAAAAGCCAGAGTCTTACTGGACCTTAGGTTGCAGAAAGCCGCCCTTAGAGTGCCAGTACGTAACCGAGTCAGGAGAACAAGACTTCTGAGTCTGGCGCGCGGCAAAAGAAAGTACTTAGTTCACCACTTATAAGGCTCTATCACAAAACTGACCGGGCAGTACAGCTAGTGGAAAAAGCTGAACACTATAGAGTCAACTTAGCTACAGGCAAACTTGGACTCACTCATCATCTTTGAAAGAGAAGGAGGCCTGTAACCTGCTCAACTGTTACCGCTACGTGCATTCATCCACCCCGAACAGCCTCCCTGGGACCTGCCTGAACAACTTGAAGTAAAAGGTATGGAAAGAAGCTTCTATGTGTGAGACTGAGTTATTTGATTGCATCCCTGCACAACCCCACCATAACTATCGACCTGAGGGAAGAGTCCCACCTGTAGGGGACCCGGCATCTAGCTGCCTCACCATCCCCTCAGAGATCTACAGCAGCGCTGGTCTTAGTGATCAGAGAACTACAGGTGGCGTCACGAACTGTATATATACCTATCCCCTGTAAATATACCCCCCCAACATACGCCTGACCGCCAGGGCCACAGACCGAGCCAGCGCTACCTGTGACAACCCCATAGACTTCCATGGGCTCGGCTCTGAGTACCCCATTGCTCTGGTAACCCACAATTGTGGTGCGGGTCAAGACATACCAACATGTTGCATTTTCTTGCGTTCGGCGGGCACATCAAAATGCCGCATGCAAACGCATCCGTATACAACGCATGTCCCTGCGTACCCAATGTTAAAGATAGGTACACAGAACGCATGTGGAAGTATGCAGAGCCATGCGGAAGTAGGCAAAGCTTAAAGGAAAGAAGTCCGCAACACCACGCTGCGGACTCAAACGCTAATGTGAACCTAGCCTAAAAAAATGACAAAGTTTAACATTTTGACTCCTCTGTTTGATTTGGTTCTATGTCAACTTTTAGGGCTTATGCGGAAATCGGATGTAGTTTTAGGTCAAATTTATACAGAAATATAAAAATTCTGAAGCATCCACAAACATTTAGACATGACTATAGGTACGAACAGCACTGTCTCCTAAAATCTTTTCGAATAGGATGTAGATTATCATACTAATGGCCCCATGTTTCTTGCTATGTAGTAAGTCTTTCTATAGCCACTCTTCATCATTTCCATAATGACAGAAAATAAGTGAGAAACTGGATCCTAGTCTTCTAAGCCTAAAGAATATTTTACATAAATGAAAAGAATGGGGGACATTACTAAAGGATTGGGGACAATAACACAGGAATGGTGCCAGAATGGAGGACATTATTACATCAGCTAGTACTTGTGAACAAGATGTTGGTGGTGGCCCAGGTGCAAATTGGGCATTGGGATCCCTTGGACTCTAGTTGCTCCACTGGTTTCTACAATGTATCCATACGATTAAAATATATAAACATCAAGTCCTGGCTGTTTAGTTTACCAAGAGTCGTAAAACATTGTGGAAAATCATACACCGTGACAGGTCACCAGTCGTGCAAAAGAAGTTGCAGGCAGGCTACAGGACTCAAATGTAAGATGTGCTAATGAATTTGTGCAGAGTGTTCCTACATGAGTAATTCTTCTACTTAATTCTATTGAGCGGAGTTGTTTCACGACTGTTTGCACTGTGTTACAGCTACATGACAGTGGCTAAATTTATGCCACCAAATTGCCATAATTTTTAATTAGAATTAGATGGGTGTGCTTTGCCATGGTCCGTCCTGTCCCAGATTCACCCACTCTGGCAAAGCTGGTGGAGATTAGTGTGAAAACGCGAAAACTTGCAAAATTATGTGCGCAACTTCGAGTTGCACAAAAATTTTGTGAATTTTGAAGATGTTTTCCTCCATACAACTATCGATAGCACCTTAAAGCGAACCTCTCACCAGGTTTGACAGAAATTAGATAAGTCCACCACCTTTCAGGGCTGATATAAAGCATTCTATAATGCCCCCAACCCGACCTGAATGATAAGAAAAAGAGTTTTTATTATACTCATCTGCGGGGCGTTTGGTCCGAGCGGTGTTGCTCTTCTTGTTCCGGCATCTCCCTTCTTCTTGCGATACTGTCCCCATTCTTGCTTTGTGTTATTGACGCGTCCCTACGTCAACTACACAGGTGCCAGGTAGACTGTGTGGGTGATGTAGGGATATGTCATCCACAAAAAAAGCAAGAAAGAGGATGGCATCCTAAAAAGAAAGGAGGTGCTGGACTGAGAAGAGTGACACCTCTCGGACTGCCCTGCCCGCAGATGAATATAATAGAAGCTCTTTTTCTTGTCTTGCGGTTTGGTTTGGGGGCTTATACACAGCATTATAGAATGCTGTATATCAGGCCTGAAAGGTGGTGGCCATATCTCAGTCAAACCTGGTTACAGGTTCCCTATAAAGAATTGAGCCCACTAGGCCTTTTCACGTCAGGTTTTTTTTTTTACTGACCGATGTTCCGCATAAAAAAAACTGTCCCATCTGTGGATCAAACCCAGCTATTCAAATGAATGGATCCATAAAAAAATGGACAAAACACTGATTCCATCTGAGCAGCATGTTTGCGCTACCTATGTTTGCGGACGTTGCTAGAACAAGCTTTTTATTTGGAATATTAGAGTACATTGATGAACAAATGTCATTTATTCTGCAGATGGAAAAAAAAAGTATGATGCTTGAATTAAAGCCTTCGGCCTCTTTTACACATCCGTGTTTCCAGTACATGTGGCGTCCGTTTTTTTTCACGGATACCACAAGTACCTATTATAACCTATAGCACTATGCACATGTCTATGTTTTTACATGGACCGTGTGTCCGTGCAAAACACAAAGAGACATACATGTCTGTTTTTTTCCGGCAGTACAGATGAAAAGGGCCAAGACAAATCTACAGGTCCGAGAAAAACACGTACAGTACACGGATGGCGTCCGTGTGTCATCAGTGTTCCATATTGTAAAGTATAGGAGAAGCTTTGTCATTTCTTACTTTATCCATCCATGAAAAACACTGATGACGCTTACAGTAGAAACGGGCAACGTAAAAGAACAGACGATTTTCATCCATTTGGTATCCATTTTTACAGATCAACACTTATAAAATTAGGTGAAGCCAAATACAGTTTAATATGTTAATAACTGCAATAGATCTGTAAAAAAAACAATTAAAAAATTAAATAAATGGTTTCCTACACACCCATTGAGTTTGCTGGGCGAATTTGATCCGAAAATTGGATTAGAGTAGGGCACGTTGTGATATTTTTTACATGAACACATCAGACTGAAAACACACTTGTCTGAATGAGCCCTTACTCATAAGGTAGGGTCAAATGGCCGGCACATTAAGGCATTAATGGTCATTTTCACTGACCAGTTCCTAGGAGAGACTCAATTGTAAATATTATAGCAATAATATTAGTAGTAATAATAAAAGCAGATGGGTATTTTCTGGAGCAGGATGTACTTTCAGGACTGGATATACCATGTCTGCCTGGTTCTGTGCCTGGTGTGTGTGTTCGGCAGTTCTTTAGCTGGAGAACACAAGGATAGGTCGAGCATTTGTAACAATACCGGCAGCTAAATCAAAAGGGACAAGGGCGCTCCTGCCTGTCAATCATCAATGCAAGGCGAGGGCTGTGATTGGTTGTTGCTACTGTGCTTCCCTGTGATGTCAGTAAGCCACGTGACTCCCATGATAACAGCAGCACAGGGTGAGGACAAGAGCTCTGTAATACATAGCAGAGAGTCATATCTCCAATGATGCATTCATATTTACAAGAACAGGAGAAATAATCATAAAAAAAAATCTAAAAAAAAATAATGCACTGAAATGACAGAAGAAATAATAATATTAATAATAACAATAATAATAATAATAATAGGGCATATAATGAGTTTATAAGTTTAGAATATGAATGTTCATTATGAATCTTTTAAAATTTTTCCATGTAAATAATAAGAGAGGAAGGAGGCCATGAAGTATTTGGGCCC
Source organism: Oophaga sylvatica (assembly GCA_033576555.1). Lineage (NCBI taxonomy): Eukaryota > Metazoa > Chordata > Amphibia > Anura > Dendrobatidae > Oophaga > Oophaga sylvatica. The sequence continues at coordinate 939,879,884 of JARQOD010000001.1, forward strand.
CCATGCAATTTCTATAACAGCCCCACATGCACAATATACTACTCATACTGCCGGCATCCTTTGGGGGACCTAGGGGCTCATTCAGACATCACGGAGCGGGTGCATTTGCTACCCCAGCTTCCTTTATAGTTACATCCCCTGCACCACATTGGCTACATGTTACAATAATGTGCATGGACATTATAGAGGCTTTCTGGACTTCTGATATAATTTACATGCCCCTCCTAATGACACATTAGAGCAAAAACATTACAGGCCGTGAAAGCCAAAATCTGTTGGTGTTGGCAGTAGTAGGTGACAGAGAGGCCCAACATTGCCTTAGCTACAGGACACAAGGTAATCCATGTCCTTATCATGTTCTGGCCATATTATACTAAATTTGCACAGAATATAAATACATTGTTGCAGAGTATGGTAGCTCTCGCATTAAAGGGACCAGTGTTTTTGCTATAGGAAGGGGCATCCTGACTGTAGAAAGAGAATCACTGAAGGGTAATGGAGCCTGAGTTGCCAGTTAAAAAAAAAGTACTTAAAGCGGTTATTCTAGAGGATGAAATTTATTTTTAAAAAGGCTCACACTATTAAAAAATAAAATAAAGACGCTCTTGCTTTGGATCTTACCCACACCGTTGGTCTCCGCTTTCTTGTTCTAACCCTACACAACAGAGACAAGTTTAATGCCGACGTCGTAAATCACTTGTCCACAGGTGTCCCACGTTATCCAGTGTCATGGATTGACAGTGTTTCTAAGCAGAGTAGCCCTAATCTAGGGTCACATTACTCGTTTTTCTCTCATCCGAGAAAATCGGACAGATTATGCTCCTCACACCCTGATTAGGCACTGATCAGGAGTTTCAGCAGAGGACGATTCGATTTTCTCAGGTGTAAAGAAAAAAAAAGTTTCACCTTCTCCTTCTCATTCAGTCTGTCCATGAAAATTGGACCACACTCAAGTGTAGTCCAATTTTGATCTGATAGTCGGATGATACTCATGCATGCTCCGATTTTTGCTGCTGACTGACTGGGTCCAAGCTAAAAAAAAAAAAAAAAAGGGACACATGCATGGCCCCATAGAAAAACATGGGGAGGAGTGCTATCCGTCAAAATGATGGATAGCACGTATCTGATTTTGACCATGGTGTGCATAAGCCTCAAATTATAAAAAAAATTCCCCCAAGGCTATAAGTACAAGAAGCGCTGCAGCGCTAGGATTATCCTCCTGTGAGTATCCTCCAAAATCATCAAAAGTACCCTTGGAGTCTATGTAACACTGATGAGAACCAGGAGCAAAAAGCGAAGAGTTCATTATCGATCACCACTGGCAAGCTCAGTAATTTCTTCATTAGGCCTCATTCATTTATCACTTGGTCCCTCTGTGTTTTTCTTGGATAGAAGGTTTACCCATCACAGTTTACGGGGCATACACATATCCATTTGTTTTTGTGGATCTACAAGAATAAGACAAAGACATGTCTGATATGTGGATCAAACTCGCCTAGTCAAGTAGTAGGGTGTATGTAAGAGGGTTCCTGGAGCCTCTGTTCAGGATCCTGAGTGTCATCTAGAAGTCATCCATGGGAATATTGTCTAAGTACTTACGGTAGTATGTTGGAGTTTGATGGCTGATTGAAAATAAAATCAACTTCAATGAAAAAAAAAATGGAATATTGTCACAAGGAGTGCTCGAGGTGTGGTGGCGGGCTTCCCTTGTGTAGCCCTGGTGGTAGGCACACGCAGTACCCTGGAGAGTGTATGGCGAGACAGCAGTTTAATGCTAAATATCCATTCACTCAACACACACTAGACACACCCCTAGGGTAGTGGAGGATACTCTAGAGGGAGTGGTCAAGGTAGTAGGTGTTGAGGTGATTTTTAGTCAGTCTAGTTCCTGTCTTCGGACAGTGAGGACGTGTGGAGTGAGTGTCTAGACTTCTGTGAGAGAAGACATTTGGAGGGAGGAAGGAGTCTAGCCTGCTTTATCACTAGTTCATATCGTGGAGTCTGGTATAGGTGTTTGGAATACACCTTAGTCTAGTCAGAGCTGTATCACCTCATCAGCATACACTGAAAGAAAGAAGAAGTTTTAGTACAGAAAGTCTTCAGCATCCCTGTCTAAAGGACGGTATCAGGTTCAGAGACGTGCTCCTGCCTGTGATAACTGAGCATCTGTGGCTAACTTCGTAGGAAGGAAAAGGAAAGAAGTGACTGCTCGACCCTTGGCTAGTTTGAGTGCTTATGTTACCAGCGTGGACAAGGCGAAAGGCAAGTGGATTTATAAGATTAGTGCTTACGGATTGCAGAAGTCCAGCACATTGCACCCGGTCACTGGGGACCGAAGGGTCACTGTTGTTTCAAGCACAGTGATAAGAAAACCAGGAATCTACCGGACCCTAGGTCGCGGCAGACAAGCCCCTTATAGTCAGTACGTAACTGGGGTCAGGGGGAGTGAAGACTTTGGAGTTCTGCAGGACAAAATAAGAATTCAGCTCCTTCACAGGAAGGCCCCTAACACTAAGCTGACTGGGCAGGTACAGCTAAAGATTAGCTGGAGATTTGAGGGAACTACGCTTCAGGCTGGTTGTACTCGTTTTATTGGAGTTAAAGGAGGCCCCTAACTTGTCCAGCTGCTGTCTCAAGATACACTCTCCTTGGATCAGCCTCCCTGGGACCTGCCTTAACAACTTGCAAGTAAAGGTATGGAAAGACGCTGACCGTGTGAGACTGTGTTCTTTATCCGCACTCGACTTCACAAATCCCATAGACTTTGAGGGACCAGTCCCACCTGTAGGGGACCCGACATCTAGCTGCCTCACCATCCCCTCAGAGATCTACAGCAGCGCTGGTACTAATTACCAGAATACTACAGGTGGCGTCACGAACTGTATATAAACCTATCCCCTGTAAATATATCCCCAACATACGCCAGACCGCCCGGGCCACAGACCGAGCCACAGCTACCTGTGACAAAAATCCCCATAGACTTCTACGGGCTCGGCTCTGAGTACCCCATTGCCCTGGTAACCCACAATTGTGGTGGCGGGTCGACACAAAAACTTGGCGTCACGAACAGGATGCGAAACTCGCGAAATTGCGAGCCCTGTGTGCCTAAGGAATTGTTTTTGTGAGAAAGGACTGTTTGCACTTTTGGCGCCAAAATCGCCATTTTTGTCGCCATATTCGCGCCCTCAGGCGCTGGAGAAGAAGGTGGGCGTACCTTCGTGGGCGTCTACCCCCTGTGGCGCGAAGAAAATGCCTGCCCTCTCAAAGTGCTATTACAACATGCGGTCCTGCCCTACAGCAAAGGAGGTCCGCCTCCTCTTCACCTTCCCTGCGAGGAGGAGGAGACGCAAATCCCACCTCCACGGAAGAGACCGGATGTCTCCGCAGGAAGAGGAGAGAATCTTCTGGAACATGATGGAGGCAGGACGTGTGCAGCCGAGTGGGGCAGCGGAGGAAGGCAGGCCCCGTGCCCCCGCCAAGCTGCCATCGGCATCGGAGTCTTATGCGATCCTGCACCTGCAACAGGCGTTGCTAGAGCTTCAGGAGGAGAACGCACGCCTAAAGAAGAAGTTCCAACCTGGACTGGAGGAGATTGAGAGACGCCGATGTAACCTGCTGCGGTGGCAACTAACGAACACGGCGTCCTCTCCCCTCAACGAACCCCCACGATTCCAAATACCGAAGAGTCTGCTGCCCAAGGCGAAGGAGCAACCGGAGGCTGCCCCCGAAAGTACCGTTCCCGATCCCACCGGTGAAGCGGTGGAGGCGGAGGAGGTTGAGGAGGTACAGCCAATCCCGGAACGCCCGCCCGGCCAAGAGGCCGCAGCAGATTATCGGTCCCCGGCAGGGACACCGGAGGGGTCCTGTCCGTCACTACCAGACGTGGACTGGGACGAAATGGCGCGCCTGGATGACGTCACCTACACCGCCCAGTGGGAACAGGAATGGCAGAGTCGTGAGGAGAAGAAGAGGCGCCAGCAGGAGGAAGAGCGGGAAACTCAGAGGAACCGTCAGCGACAATTTGCCGAGCTGATCGCGGACAAAGAGACTGTCCGGAGAGATAAAGGTACTCTGAGGGAACCGCGGCGGCAGGGGTGTGTGACTGAGTTCCAGCTCCGGAAGGGCTGGGGCTTTATCCGTGAACCGGGCCTCTACCCAGCGGTCTTCGTCAGCAGGCGTGACGTAGAATCTCACCTGCCGCAAGGCCATCCCGGGAGGGACTTAGCGAATGGAGATATCGTCACATATACGCGGCACTGGGGAATGAAGGGATGGTATGCCCTTAACGTCGCCATCGTCCGCGACCCCGTCCCAGACGCAGGTACCGTCACCATTACCGCAGCGTCCCCGTCTCCAGTACAAGCAGCATCCGGCCGTGCCCCAGCATCGCCCCCTGCAAAGTCATCGCAACTAGCGACCCAGAGTTCATCGCGAATTAAAGTCACCTCTTCATCGCAACATGCGACACAGTCTCGATCGCAATCCCTGACGCGGTCCATATCGCTAACTGTGATTGAGACGCAATCGGTGTCACGTGAAGAAAATGTATCCGTTGCGCCCCTAGAGGTTCGCACCAGAACTGTGGCGACCCAGACCCTGATCGCAGCACATGATTTGCTGGTCCTGGGATCAAGGGCCCATTGCGTTGTTCCAGCCCCCGGGGTGGAAAATGTATTGGAAAAGTGTGATGAGAATGAATAAATAGTAAAGAGTTGGTGAGATCCTTATCGGGTCTACCATCAGTAATATAGTAAAAAGTTAGAAATGTTTTATAAAGTTTTGCACAAAATTTATATAGCGAATATATATATTTCTACTGTAGAATGCCCGGCTGGGTAAATGGTAATTGGTAATTGATAAATAGTAAATGATACATAGTAACCAGAAAAGTTGCACTTTAGTATAATGTGATACTATAACTACTTTTGGTTTTACATTGGACTTGGAGGTTAAGGACTATGCTAACCCAGAACTTGCTTGTAAATAGTTGCGCTTCGGTGCCCTATCTTGGTTTTACAAAAACCATCTACAACTACCTCTGAAAACAAAACCCGTGTGGTGTGGCACTGAGTGAGGTCTGCAATTGGACGTCCTGCAGCCCACCCAGGACCCACGTTGAAGGTTTGGTGCGGGTCCTTCACAAGTATATCGTATATTTATTAAATGCTATTTAATATTTGTATTTTCTATAAAGTTTGCAACGTTCAAGGTGTTCTCACCTCCCGGATGGGAAGATGTTATTGTTAAATGTTTATTGCATAAACAAAATGTCTTTTGTATTTTACAGCCCGGGAGTGCTGTCGTTTACCATGGGGGAATGTGTAGCCCTGGTGGTAGGCACACGCAGTACCCTGGAGAGTGTATGGCGAGACAGCAGTTTAATGCTAAATATCCATTCACTCAACACACACTAGACACACCCCTAGGGTAGTGGAGGATACTCTAGAGGGAGTGGTCAAGGTAGTAGGTGTTGAGGTGATTTTTAGTCAGTCTAGTTCCTGTCTTCGGACAGTGAGGACGTGTGGAGTGAGTGTCTAGACTTCTGTGAGAGAAGACATTTGGAGGGAGGAAGGAGTCTAGCCTGCTTTATCACTAGTTCATATCGTGGAGTCTGGTATAGGTGTTTGGAATACACCTTAGTCTAGTCAGAGCTGTATCACCTCATCAGCATACACTGAAAGAAAGAAGAAGTTTTAGTACAGAAAGTCTTCAGCATCCCTGTCTAAAGGACGGTATCAGGTTCAGAGACGTGCTCCTGCCTGTGATAACTGAGCATCTGTGGCTAACTTCGTAGGAAGGAAAAGGAAAGAAGTGACTGCTCGACCCTTGGCTAGTTTGAGTGCTTATGTTACCAGCGTGGACAAGGCGAAAGGCAAGTGGATTTATAAGATTAGTGCTTACGGATTGCAGAAGTCCAGCACATTGCACCCGGTCACTGGGGACCGAAGGGTCACTGTTGTTTCAAGCACAGTGATAGAAAACCAGGAATCTACCGGACCCTAGGTCGCGGCAGACAAGCCCCTTATAGTCAGTACGTAACTGGGGTCAGGGGGAGTGAAGACTTTGGAGTTCTGCAGGACAAAATAAGAATTCAGCTCCTTCACAGGAAGGCCCCTAACACTAAGCTGACTGGGCAGGTACAGCTAAAGATTAGCTGGAGATTTGAGGGAACTACGCTTCAGGCTGGTTGTACTCGTTTTATTGGAGTTAAAGGAGGCCCCTAACTTGTCCAGCTGCTGTCTCAAGATACACTCTCCTTGGATCAGCCTCCCTGGGACCTGCCTTAACAACTTGCAAGTAAAGGTATGGAAAGACGCTGACCGTGTGAGACTGTGTTCTTTATCCGCACTCGACTTCACAAATCCCATAGACTTTGAGGGACCAGTCCCACCTGTAGGGGACCCGACATCTAGCTGCCTCACCATCCCCTCAGAGATCTACAGCAGCGCTGGTACTAATTACCAGAATACTACAGGTGGCGTCACGAACTGTATATAAACCTATCCCCTGTAAATATATCCCCAACATACGCCAGACCGCCCGGGCCACAGACCGAGCCACAGCTACCTGTGACAAAAATCCCCATAGACTTCTACGGGCTCGGCTCTGAGTACCCCATTGCCCTGGTAACCCACAATTGTGGTGGCGGGTCGACACACCCTCCTGAGGGTAAACGGGTTGTGTGATGCCATCAAGTTCCTCTCTTCCTTGAAACTCCAAAAAGTGAGCAGGAATAGACTGAGGTGCTCAGCTGACACTGTGATGGCATTAAAGGTGGAAGCTGGGAACAACTTTGGGCTCTACCTAAGCATTGGCAAGGGTAGGCCGCCCATCCCTGACACATGCTGTGACCTGATAGTCCAGAGGAAAGGTTTATCCTTGCTTATTTTCTTCTGGGAGAGGGCTAGTGATAGCCAACATCCTTGTGCACTTTTTTTTCTGCACGATTCATGCTTTGTGCTCCTGTACAGCCTACTAATTGTGATATGTCCACTCTTCTGGATGTTGCCAGCTCTATGGCAGCAAATTACAGGTAAAACATTCAGAGCAATTTCAGGTAGACAATAATCTGATTATTTTTCCCTTCCCCAGGAGCTGCAGTCACCACATAGCAGTCCGAAAGAGTTAACCAGAGAAGAGTCCATGATGACGGTACTGACGCCGGGTGACTCACAGAGCTGTGTTACTGATTACGTTTAATTTAATGATAATCATAAGAGTTCACCAGGGAAAAGATGTATTGATTGGAACTCAAACACACTTTTAATTTTTATTATGTATTCATGGATGAGACGCCAGTAAAAGAAGAAGGATTATTTGGTCCGATGTGTGATCTCATTGCTGGGGACAGTCACACATACAGAATCAGTCGGCAAGGAACGACCAGGTAGAAATTGTTGTGTCTGACTGGTATCAGGAATGGATTACTGTAACTAACCACAATAACTGGAATTCAATGCTTTATGAAGCTCTCAAGGTCAATGCTTCTCCTTATGGAGCTTCAGCTTGCACAAAATCTTCAGGTCCTTGTTTTTTTTTTTAGGAAATAGTACACAAATTAGCTCTCCCCCAGAAGGCAAGAAACGGTCAAGTCAATTTAAGTCAGAAAGGATCTTGGAGCTTCACAAGGGATTTCTTGTCAAGGTCAAAATATATGGGGCCAAATAAAGGCAGAAGCTCCTGGGCCCTGATGCAAACTCTTTTCTCAAATGTGACAGATGGACATTTATTATACTTTGAAGCTATGTTCAGTTTTTTGAGCTGTTGAAAAATGTTAAGTTTTTCCAAGTGAAAATGTTTATTTAAAAAAAATGAACAATAAGGAATTTTTCCTAAACTGAATCAGTTCCTAAAGTTTTTTTGAAACTTTTTGGAAGACTTGTATTCCTAGTTTGGAGTAGATTCTATCAGGATCTGCTTTAAAGAAGTGACATGTACTTTTTTTTTTTAATTTTTCACCAGGCATTTTTCAAAACAACTTAAAAATATTCCTCATATAATCAGCCAAGCGGATTTCCCATAGAAGTGAAGAAGCGTTTTCCAAGCATTTTGAAAGTGCTTTTTGAGAAAAATTTGGAGTAAGTTCACACAGTCTTTTTGCAGTTTTTGACGTGGGAACTAAACGGAAACCCTAAGTTTAGTATTTGCACATGTCATCTTTTTCAGGCAAGAGTAGAATATTCAGCTCACCCCTATGTAAGTCCACTGGAACTCGTATTACGGATCACGTCTCTGCCAGACGTAAGAAAGATACGTGTACATGTAGAAAAGATCCAGCTTTCGAGAAAGTCCAAAAATCAATTAAAAAATATATCATCATTTTATTCAAAAGAATTACGAGACAGGTATATAGACAAATACACATATAAATATATAGACAAGGTCGATAGAAAAGCTCAGGTGGTATAGGACTAGCTCATCCAAAAATTCCATGTAAGAGGTGCAGGATATGCGCCAAGAACCTGTGTATGATTTTAGAGAAATACTACTAGTAAAGTGCCAGTGCTTACACATTCTGTTAAGGCAAGTTTCTGAATGGTTAAAAAATGCATGAAATCAGAATAGAAAGTATAGAAAGTAATCATTCAAGGCTCTTACCCATATTTTCCACCTAGAAAGGCTAGTCGTGCATTTTTGAGCCTTTCAGAAGCTTGCCTTAACGGAATGTGTAAGCACTGGCACTTTACTGTATCACCTGAGCTTTTCTATCGACATTGTCTTTATATTTATATGTGTATTTGTCTATATACCTGTCTCGTAATCCTTTTGAATAAAATGATGATATATTTTTAAATGGATTTTTTGACTCCATGTTTTTTGGAGATTGAGTCTAATCTGAGGAGTGTCCGTAATACGTAAGGCCTGTGAACTTTTTGGTATAGGGTCTTCACTAAAATTATTTCTTTATATTATGAACTCTGTTCTACTGATATTGTTTTCAGGAAAATGATTGCAAGTATTTTTCCTAAAGCGTCTTATAATATTTGCTGTCTTTTCAGTTTTTTTTCTGCGCCTTTGTTGTGCGGATAGCGTTTCAGTTATTTCTGGGCAAAACGCACAGTGAACACTTACAGCCTTCTCCGTGGTTAAACTCGCAGTACCGATCATCTTTACCCTGACAGTTTTCTATGCAGCATTTGAAGAAGATTTCATAAAAATCCCATCCAGAACGGTGGTGCTGTGAAATGCTGCAGATCTGTTGCCAGCAAATCTGCCTCAATTATACCCTGTGTAAACACGGCCTAACAAAACTTGTAGACAAACCTTGCAGACTAATCTCAGAAAATTTTCAGTTTGTCTGATTTTTCTCTTTATAGGTATATTTTTGAGTAAAATGTAAATTGCTCTTTTATTCTATAAACTTATGACAACATGTCTCCAAATTTCCATGCAATAAATTTTGTATTTATTTTCAGAAAATGAGAAATGGACAAAATAACTAAAAAATGCAGTGCTTGCAGACCTCAAATAATGCTAAGAAAACAAGTTCATAATCATTATATACACCCACAATATTGCGGACAGGGAAGACTGTCACGTCTCCTATGGAAGCCAGAAAGGTGATCATACTGTATGTTCCACTACTTTCCTAAAACCTTATAAATGGATTTTTTTACTGGAGACTTTTCATGTTTGTAAATGTCTACTCGTCGGTCTCATACTTTAAGGTGTTGTGCCCTAAAAGTGACATAACCGTAGGCAGGTAATGTACGAGGAGCACACTCCGCACGGCTTAATGTCCATTTATTCTAGTAGTCTTAATGGCTCGCAGCCTTCTAACACACAGACATCTGATGTCCCTAACTAGATTGAATGCCCTGTGATGTGATCATAACCTGTTAATAACCGAGCGTCTTAGTCGCTGGGATCCAATTTAAGGTCAGTCCATGAAGAATGCCTGGTTATGTAACAGGGATTATTGCTGGGTAATTCGCATTCTCATTCCTTAAGTATCCAGGTTTTCTAACTTATTAGCGACAGCTGTAACAGTTCTTATTGGTTTTGCTTAAGCGGCAACCAGCCCTTGCCCCAAATACTTTATCCTACAGCGTCGATCATACGTCGGAATGACGTGGGCATCATTTAGGCACCGTACACTAAAGTCTGGGGAGGTTTAATAATAATAATAACAAGAGAACCCAATGGGGATTTGCATAATCGCACAGAGGTACAATGAGCCAGCATTTCCCTTTGACAATAGGAACTTGTTGAAATTCTTCTCCATTTGAAAAATTGGGCCAAGTTAACATTAAAACAGCGCTGTCCGCCAAGCACTACGTCATGGTTTCTGTTGGAACCCACAAAAGCTGTATTCCGACTTCGGGGCTTTCACTTGATTCAAGTTGACGGTACGGATTCTGTCTGGTTCTGTACCAGAAGTACTTGTCTTTTTCAGACATGCCCAAAAATGTGGATCAAGACAAACAAGGAGGCCAAACAGTGTCCACAGTAACTCCGTTTGCCTCATTCATGTAAATACCTTCGAGCTGTCGGGGTTCCCATTGGAATACGGGTTTTCCGGGATTCCGACACAAACCCCAACTTAGTGCTCACTGGACAGCATTGCAGTATTGTGAATCTAGACTTGCAAAGAGATGAAAATTTTTGTTTTATTTTTGCAGTATTCAACATTGTTAGGAACCAAGGTGATTTACTCTGAATTACTATGCGCCTAGATTTTAACGGAGGTCATAATAGGATAATAGGTGCACTCTGATCCTTAGAAACAGTCCCAAAGATCAAGGACCTGACTGTGCTCAGATCCTTGTTACTGATGCTAAGCCTCCTTGACTCCACGCTTCCATCCCAGGCTGGAAAAAGTATCATTAATAAAATACATGATTATACAGGATATCATGATAATTAAAAAAGATACGATGTCACAAAAATAAATATTATTTTTATTTTTAGAAAAAATCATAATACATAAAAAATATGTTAAAATAAAATACATATGTATGCAGGGGGCATAAGAGGTCAGTATAGACTGGCAGAAAAAAACATAATATAAACCACTTAAAATAGAAAAAAAAAAATAATAGCACCAGTAAGTGAAAATATATATCACTTTATTGTGCCAGTAAGCATAAGTAAATGTATAGAATACCAAAAAAATATTATACTAAAATCTACATAATCACCAAGTGGTTAGTAGTAATTATAAAAAATCCCAAAGGAAGTCATACCATTATCATTAGTATTGTGGTAACATGTGTACACCAATTAAATTTTCATCCTAGTATGAATAGCCATATGCCATGAGTATAAAGTGCAATAGTGACATAGGTGAAAAAATACTGACCAGTTCAACACCTCTCTGCCCCCTGCACACACCACTCCGACGCGTGTTTCACTTCCGCTTCGTCTTTGTACAAGTGTGCATACAGACATAGCTGTCAGTCACTGATAGGACTGCCCACTGGACCGAGAAGCCTAGGAGCAGCAGTGGTTTATGTAGTTAAGTTATACTGAATCTCTTTTCACAAGCTATATATCAATCTGCTCAGCTCCCCCTGCTCTGTAACATGGTGCCTGCAGATTGGACCGCATTTTCATGGTGACTGGTTCATTTTAAACCTCATTTGCCAAGTGTTTACCCATGCAGACATCTTATCCAGATTGTCCTGTAATATTATACTGTCAAGCTCAGATTTTATTATCCTACATAGTTTGGTGTCGTCAGCAAAGACTGACACTTTACTCTCAATCCCATCCACAAGGTCATTAATAAAGAATCTAAAAGGAATTGGTCCTAGCACAGATCCTTGCGGTCCCCACTGCTGATTTTATCCCATTTAGACCGTATACCATTTACAACAACTGTTTCCAGTCCCTTAACCAGTATTTTACCCATTTGCATATAGGGTCTTCAAGAGAAAAAAAAGGTAATGATAGGGTCCCTCCAAAGAATAGGGAACAGTAGTATGGATCACCATAACATTCAGTTTCCAAACAATGGTAATCTCTACTGTATGTTCCACTCATTCTAAGAAAATCCCCCGATTCCTCTGCACACAGTACATAATAAAAGTGTCAGCCTGCAGCCACCACTGGGGGAGCTATTCACATGGGGGGGATACAGCTACTATTGAACGCAGTGGGAGCAGTCAAATGTCTAATCCCTTAGTACTGCCTGGTGGTCACAGAAGTAAAAATTAGGACTGTGTTAGAAAATAGGAGAAAGGGACGGACTGGGACTGAAATTCAGCCCTGGAATTTGATATCACACAGGCCCATGTTGTCCTCGTCCCCAAGGGCCAGATGAGATATATTACTAATATTACCCTGGATGGAAGAAAGGAAGATTTACTACAAGACCAATATTTCTAATGATACCAGTGGTTTGATGGGGTAAGTGATGGAGTCAGCGACCTTGTTCTCCGTCCAGGGCCGGCTCCAGGTTTTTATGGGCCCCGGGCGAAAGAGTTTCAGTGGGCCCCTTTAACACAGACCACGATTCATGATGCACAGATACTGCAGAGAAATATGGGTATAGTACAATGCCAAACACGTCTCTTCTTCCATTACATGACTGATATCTATTGTAAATTCTACAATAGCTCAAAAACCGCCGAATTCTCAAAAGTGCATAGTACAGACCGGACAGTACAGTCCTCCATACAATATTATGGGCACCACATAGTCTCCCCCTCATCACCCATATAATACCCCATGCAGAATGTCACCCCGCCATCCCCCATATAATGCTCCATACAGAATACTGAACCCAATGTAATGCTCCATACAGAATACTGGACCGCATAAATTGCTCCATACAGGATACTGGTCCCCATATAATGCTCCATACAAAATATGGAGCTCTCCTCTGCACTGTGCTGCGTTCTGCACTGTTACAGCTCAGGAAATGGCACTGTGGAAAGACTCCCCATTATCATCATCATTGCCTGCCCATTATCATCATCATTGCCTCCCCATCATCATCATTGCCTGCCCATCATCATCATTGCCTCCCCATTATTATTGCCTCCTCATCATCATCATCATCATCATTGCCACCCCATGATCATCATCATCATTACCTCCCCATCATCATTATCATCATTGATTCCCCATCATCATCATCATTGCCTCCTCACCACCATCACTGCCTCCCCCACCACCATCACACATACAGCACCACACACAGACAGCACCGCAGCACTCTCTCACATACACACACACACACACACACTGATATACACAGACACACACACAAGACACAGACACACAGACACATACACCTCACCTGTCCGGCGTCTGCGCGCTCTCTGCCACAGCCGGCCGCTGAATGATGACGTCATTCAGCGGCACTGCTGTGAGAGGAAGCGCCGGCCCCCTGGAGCCCGGAGCTGCGGCAGCGGAGGCACGTGGAGAGGTAAGTATTGAGCCGGCTGCTGCCGGGGCCCTGAGCAAGCGGGGGGGGGGCCCAGTGGCGGCGCTAGTGTGTAGCCCTGGTGGTAGGCACACGCAGTACCCTGGAGAGTGTATGGCGAGACGGCAGCTTAATGCTCAATAATCATTCACTCGACACACACTAGACACACCCCTAGGGTAGTGAAGTATACTCTAGAGGAGTGGTCAAGGTAATAGGTGTTAGAGTGATGAGTCTTGTTCCTGTCTTTGGACAGTGAGGACGTGTGGAGTAGAGCTTAGACATCTGTGAGAAGACGTTGGAGGGAGGAAAGAGTCTAGCCTGCTTCATCCCAGTTCATTTAGTGGAGTCTGGTATAGGTGTTTGGAATACACCTTAGTCTGGTCAGAGCTGTATCACCCTCTCAGCACCCACTGAAGAAAGGAGAAGTAATAGCACGGAAAGTCATCAGCATCCCTGTCTAGAGGACGGTATCAGGTACAGTGACGTGCTCCTGCCTGTGATAACTGAGCATCCGTGGCTAGCTTCATTGGAAGGAAAAGGAAAGAAGTGACTGCTCAACCCTTGGCTAGTAAGAGTGCTTATGTTACCAGCGTGGACAAGGCGAAAGGCAAGTGGATTATAGAATTAGTGCTACAGGATTGCAGAAGTCCAGCACGTTGCTACCGGTCACTGGGGACCGAAGAGTCACTGTTGTTTCAGGCACGGTGACAGGAAAACCAGGAATCTACCGGACCCTAGGTCGCGGCAGACAAGCCCCTTATAGTCAGTACGTAACTGGGGTCAGGGGGAGTGAAGACTTCAGAGTTCTGCAGGACCACGTAAGAATTCAGCTCCTTCATAGGAAGGCCCCTAACACTAAGCTGACTGGGCAGGTACAGCTTTGGATAAGCTGGAGAATAGAGGGAACTACGCTCCATGCTAGTTGCACTCGTCATATTGGAGATAAAGGAGGCCCCTAACTTGTCCAGCTGCCGTCTCAAGATACACTCTCCTTGGATCAGCCTCCCTGGGACCTGCCTTAACATCTTGCAAGTAAAGGTATGGAAAGACGCTGACCGTGTGAGACTGTGTTCTTTAACCGCACTCGACTTCACTACTCACATAGACTTTGAGGGACCAGTCCCACCTGTAGGGGACCCGACATCTAGCTGCCTCACCATCCCCTCAGAGATCTACAGCAGCGCTGGTACTAATTACCAGAATACTACAGGTGGCGTCACGAACTGTACATAAATCAATCCCCTGTAAATATATCCCCAACATACGCCAGACCGCCCGGGCCACAGACCGAGCCACAGCTACCTGTGACAAAACCCCCATAGACTTCCATGGGCTCGGCTCTGAGTACCCCATCGCCCTGGTAACCCACAATTGTGGTGGCGGGTCGACACAAATACTTGGCGTCACGAACAGGATACGAAACTCGCGAAATTGCGAGCCCTGTGTGCCTAAGGACTTGTTTTTGTGAAAAGGACTGTTTGCACTTTTGGCGCCAAAATCGCCATTTTTGTCGCCATATTCGCGCCCTCAGGCGCTGGAGAAGAAGGTGGGCGTACCTTCGTGGGCGTCTACCCCCCTGTGGCGCGAAGAAAATGCCTGCCCTCTCAAAGTGCTACTACAACATGCGGTCCTGCCCTACAGCAAAGGAGGTCCGCCTCCTCTTCACCTTCCCTGTGAGGAGGAGGAGACGCAAACCCCACCTCCACGGAAGAGACCGGATGTCTCCGCAGAAAGAAAGGATCTTCTGGAAAATGATGGAGGCAGGACGTGTGCAGCCGAGCGGGGCAGCGGAGGAAGGCAGGCCCCGTGCCCCCGCCAAGCTGCCATCGGCATCGGAGACTTATGCAATCCTGCACCTGCAACAGGCGTTGTTAGAGGTTCAGGAGGAGAACTCACGCCTAAAGAAGATGTTCCAACCTGGACTGGAGGAGATAGAGAGACGCCGATGTAACCTGCTGAAGTGGCAAATGACGAACACGGCGTCCTCTCCCCTCAACGAACCCCCACGATTCCAAAAACCGAAAAGTCTGCTGCCCAAGGCGAAGGAGCAACCGGAGGCTGCCCCCGAAAGTACCGTTCCTGACCCACCGGTGAAGCGGTGGAAGCGGAGGAGGTTGAGGAGGTACAGCCAATCCCGGAACGCCCGCCCGGCCAGGAGGCCGCAGCAGATTATCGGTCCCCGGCAGGGACACCGGAGGGGTCCTGTCCGTCACTACCAGATGTGGACTGGGACGAAATGGCGCGCCTGGATGACGTCGCCTACACCGCCCAGTGGGAGCAAGAATGGCAGAGTCGTGAGGAGACGAAGAGGCGCCAGCAGGAGGAAGAGCGGGAAATCCAGAGGAACCGCCAGCGACAATATGCCGAGCTGATTGCCGACAAGGAGACTGTCCGTCGCGACAAAGGTACCTTACGGGAACCGCGGCGGCGGGGGTGTGTGACTGAGTTCCAGCTCCGGAAGGGCTGGGGCTTTATCCGTGAACCGGGCCTCTACCCAGCGGTCTTTGTCAGCAGGCGTGACGTGGAATCTCACCTGCCGCAAGGTCATCCCGGGAGGGACTTAGTGAACGGAGATATAGTCACCTATACGCGACATTGGGGAATGAAGGGGTGGTATGCCCTGAACGTCGCCATCGTCCGCGACCCCGTCCCAGACGCCGGTACCGTCACCATTGCCGCAGCGTCCCCGTCTCCAGTACAAGCAGCGTCCGGCCGTGCCCCAGCATCGCCCCCTTCAAAGTCATCGCAACATGCGACCCAAAGTGCATCACGAATTAAAGTCACCTCTTCATCGCAGCGTGCGACACAGTCTCGATCGCAATCCCTAACGCGGTCCATATCGCTAACAGTAATTGAGACGCAGTCGGTGTCATGTGGAGAGACTGTACCAGTTGCGCCCCTGGAGGTTCGCACCAGAACTGTCGCAACCCAGACCCTGATCGCAGCACATGATTTGCTGGTCTTGGGATCTAGGGCTCATTGCATCGTTCCAGCCCCCGGGGTGGAAAATGTAGTGGAAAAAGTATTTGCAGAAAATGAATAAATAGTAAAGAGTTGGTGAGATCCATATTGGGTCTACCATCAGTACTATAGCAGAAAGTTTAAAATGTTTTTGAAAAAGTTTTGCACAAGTATTATATATAGTGAATATATATTTCTAATTATAGAATGCCCGGCTGGGTAAATAATAATTGATAGATGATAAGCAGTTGCACTTTGATAATGTGGTTTGATATGATATGTCTTCCTTTAGAAATGGACTTTTGAGGTTAAGGACTAGGCTAACCCAGAACTTTCTTGTACATAGTTGCGCTTCGGCGCCCTATCTTGGTTTTACAAAAACCATCCAAAACTACCTCTGAAAAACAAAACCCGTATGGTGTGGCACTGAGTGAGGTCTGCAATTGGACGTCCTGCAGCCCACCCAGGACCCACGTTGAAGGTTTGGTGCGGGTCCTTCACAAGTATATTGTATATTTATTTATTGAATGCTATTTGATACTATTTGTATTTTTCTATAAAAGTTTGCAACGTTCAAGATGTCCTCACCTCCGGATGGGAAGATGTTATTGTTATTGTTATTGCATAAACAAAATGTCTTTTGTATTTCACAGCCCGGGAGTGCTGTCGTTTACCATGGGGGAATGTGTAGCCCTGGTGGTAGGCACACGCAGTACCCTGGAGAGTGTATGGCGAGACGGCAGCTTAATGCTCAATAATCATTCACTCGACACACACTAGACACACCCCTAGGGTAGTGAAGTATACTCTAGAGGAGTGGTCAAGGTAATAGGTGTTAGAGTGATGAGTCTTGTTCCTGTCTTTGGACAGTGAGGACGTGTGGAGTAGAGCTTAGACATCTGTGAGAAGACGTTGGAGGGAGGAAAGAGTCTAGCCTGCTTCATCCCAGTTCATTTAGTGGAGTCTGGTATAGGTGTTTGGAATACACCTTAGTCTGGTCAGAGCTGTATCACCCTCTCAGCACCCACTGAAGAAAGGAGAAGTAATAGCACGGAAAGTCATCAGCATCCCTGTCTAGAGGACGGTATCAGGTACAGTGACGTGCTCCTGCCTGTGATAACTGAGCATCCGTGGCTAGCTTCATTGGAAGGAAAAGGAAAGAAGTGACTGCTCAACCCTTGGCTAGTAAGAGTGCTTATGTTACCAGCGTGGACAAGGCGAAAGGCAAGTGGATTATAGAATTAGTGCTACAGGATTGCAGAAGTCCAGCACGTTGCTACCGGTCACTGGGGACCGAAGAGTCACTGTTGTTTCAGGCACGGTGACAGGAAAACCAGGAATCTACCGGACCCTAGGTCGCGGCAGACAAGCCCCTTATAGTCAGTACGTAACTGGGGTCAGGGGGAGTGAAGACTTCAGAGTTCTGCAGGACCACGTAAGAATTCAGCTCCTTCATAGGAAGGCCCCTAACACTAAGCTGACTGGGCAGGTACAGCTTTGGATAAGCTGGAGAATAGAGGGAACTACGCTCCATGCTAGTTGCACTCGTCATATTGGAGATAAAGGAGGCCCCTAACTTGTCCAGCTGCCGTCTCAAGATACACTCTCCTTGGATCAGCCTCCCTGGGACCTGCCTTAACATCTTGCAAGTAAAGGTATGGAAAGACGCTGACCGTGTGAGACTGTGTTCTTTAACCGCACTCGACTTCACTACTCACATAGACTTTGAGGGACCAGTCCCACCTGTAGGGGACCCGACATCTAGCTGCCTCACCATCCCTCAGAGATCTACAGCAGCGCTGGTACTAATTACCAGAATACTACAGGTGGCGTCACGAACTGTACATAAATCAATCCCCTGTAAATATATCCCCAACATACGCCAGACCGCCCGGGCCACAGACCGAGCCACAGCTACCTGTGACAAAACCCCCATAGACTTCCATGGGCTCGGCTCTGAGTACCCCATCGCCCTGGTAACCCACAATTGTGGTGGCGGGTCGACACACTAGCACCGCTAACGGACGCTGGGGTGCCCGACGGCGAGTGGGCCCCCCCGCCTGCTCAGGGCCCCAGCACTTGCCCGGGTATGCCGGGTGCTGACGCCGGCCCTGGCTCCATCACAACTCTTAACAGTATGGGTGTCTTGGAACACAGATTCTGTTAACAATGTAGCAGACAAGGTGGCCCATGCCAAGACAGGCCCTTCTGGCATTTGCCAGAATTGCCAGATGGCCAGTCCGGCCCTGGTAGGAAACTTAAATAGGTGGTAGGACCTAACGACTAACAAAACACAAAGAGTTTTGCCTCTATGGTAGGAAAAGTGGTCTTTACAGAAAATATAACCTGTGTGTGCAGCAACATCAGCAGTGCAATATGTAGTGGGCACGTATATATTCTGTACAAGTAGAGGAAGAAATCTCGGGAGTTAAATTAGGTTTTCTCAGACTTTTCAAAGTTGTTATAATTATAAAAAAAAGTTAACTCATCTAATCAAACCCTCCACCAATCGATTACATCATTCACAACACCGCTGTGGCCAATCACTGGCTGCAGCCAGCATGATTGGGGCGAATGATGGCTGTGACATCACTACTGCAGAAATAGCAGGGACCGCCAGATCAACCGTACCGAAACAGGTGTTTTTTGGTGAGTAATGCTTTTTTCTAGAATTTTATGCAATTGTTTATACTGTACTTGACCAAATTAAAAGAAAAATCCCAAACAACCCTTTTAATGAACAAATCAGCTGAGGGAACCACAAGTTGTCCAACCGGTAATATACAGCCATGTATTGTATGCCGCCTCCTAATGTCAGTGTAAACATCACGAGAGCTCGCCCAGAAATGTTTCTCCAAGGATGACTATAGTGTGACCGAGGAGGCCATATGTTTTTTGACAATGGTCACACGTCATCATCATGCAGTAAGGTTCATCAGCTTGGAATTGTAAGGAAATACAGTAAGCAATTACTCAGGTCGAGTCTTCTTCACCGAGGGAATGTCAAACAGATGTGTCATGTTAATTATTATTGTGTGATCTCACGACTGATGATCAAACACCGACTCATGCACGGATCATAGAAAGTACGGCTCAGACACACAATACAGTGATACGCTGTCGACACCATCGAGCATCTAAATTCAGGTGGTTATAATGATTGACCCCCCAGCCCCTGCATACACAATTTCAGGGCTTGCAGAGCCACATACATTTTCTCATGAAGGCAATAGGCATAATTTGATCTGACGATTCATTTATGGTGAGCCCTAAATCCATGCTGTACAAACGCGGATTTGTTTCTAAATCTAACTAAAAATATGACCCAAAAATTTTAAAATTTTAATATATATTTATGTTTATTGTATTTTATCTGGAGCTGGATGAAAATGAGCTAAACCTGGGGAAGAATCTTTCCCTTCTATCGGCCCGAATCAATCAGGAGGTGCAAAGTGAATTAGTGGTTAGCGAAGCCAGAATCCAGGGTTTAAAGGGGATTTTCCAAAATCACAAGTTATACCCTACCAACAAAGAGAGGGGATAATTTGCCGATCGGCGAGAGTTCGACCGCTGGGATTCCGACCGCACCTCCGCTTCACTCAGGAGGGGTAACTGCAGAGCCCAGGTCTCAGGATCACTGGGAGAACCCTCGATGACTAGCAAGTTAAGTCCTATCTTACAGATGAGGATAATTTCTGATTCTGCTAAAAACCCCTTTAAAAGGTAAACATGAATACCATCTGCATGTAATTTGTATGTGGTCTATGAATTTTTGGTTTCCTCCTTGATTACAAATCATATTGCTGACTAAATTGGCTTTTTCAGGAAGTGACATTTTTACTATGCGTAGGCTACATTATATTACGGAATGACGTTTTAAAGTGACCCTCCACCCTGGGACTGAAATGAAACAGGACATTTCTCATGTTTTGGTGCCCTCCGCTGGTTCCTCTGCTCAGATCGGCGCTCCTTTCCTTCTTCTTCCAAGTTGGCTGCTGCAGCGGCATGGGAGGTGCGATGGTAAATCCAAAGTTTAGACTGCCACTTACCGCTGCATCCCCATACCGCTGCAACGGCAAGCTCGGAGGACTCCAACCCGTGCCTCCCCTGTCCTCCCTGTGCTGTGGGATAGAGGTGACATGGTTTAGACTTACCGTTGTTGCGGGCATCTCGGAAGAAGAAGGAAAGAAATGAGAATTGAAGCAGAAGAGGCAGCAGGAAGCAAATGGAGGGCACCAGGTAATTATAAGAAATTATTAGTAATAGTATTGTTTTATAGTTTTAAACATTCTGGGCCTTTCTTTTTAATGGTATCAAGGGTGATAAAACCTTTAAAAGGGAATCTTTCAACAGGTTTTTGCTATGTCCACTGACAGCAGTAATGGGGACAGAGACCCTGATGTGTTTACTGGGTGCAGCAATTATGGAGTCACAGTTTTCTCTTCTGCAGATCTAGCAGAGCTCAGTTGATGAGCGGTGTATAACCCCGGCCACATCACAGCTATCTTTGTACACTGTATAGTGAGAGAGCTGATAATCAGTGCTGGGGGAGTAGTTGGACTAGGAGACACAAAGACAGTTGTCCTGTTGTGATAATAATTCCCTGCTGATAAAATACTGATTGTATTGAAACAACAAAACACAGCCCAGTAACTGACACATCACTGTAATCAGGATCTCTGCTCTTACATTATGGTGTACTCAGATTACATAGCAAAAACCTGTTGACAGATTCCCTTTAAAAATCTGCACCACTGAGTCTGCAGGGATTCAGGAGTGTCCCACATTTTTAGGCATATAACACAGGCCCATCCAGTAGTGCAGCTACTGGGTAGGGAAGAGGGTGCAGTCGCCCCAGGCCCTGTGATCAGAGGGCCCCATTCAGAGCTACGCTACCCCGAACTGTATGGGCAAGCGTAGATAAGCCCCACGGTAGAGTAGGGAGACATGTTCTCACTGCACTACTGCTCTCTACTTTCTGTAGACTGCAGATTGCTTTAAGCCAGCAGTCTACCGAGCGGCCGAGGCGCAGAGTGGGTGATGGCATCACAGGAAGCCGGGGACTCTGAAGTTCTGTACATGCGTCGGAGCTATAACGGAGCGTTGGTCTGCCCAAGCCTTGCTGGTGGAGTCATTAGGGTCCTGGATTAGGTGAGTATATGATGTTTTTTTTATTTTAGTTAAAACTTGTGGGGGACATCATAAACAATGGGGGAACCTGGAACAATGGGGGGTCCTTATAGATTATAGGGAGTACTGTGGGGGCCACTATACAGTTTGGGGGCTAATGTGAGAACCACTATACAGCTTGGGAGCCATTATACATGTGGAAATTAATGTGGGGGCCACTATACAGTTTGGGGGCAAATGCATTAGCCATTATACAGTTTGGTGCTTACTGTGGGGACATTATAAAGTTTAAGGGCTACTGTGGGGACTACTGTGGGGGCCATTATACAATGTGAGGGCTTCTGTGGTGGTCATTATAAAGTGTTTTGGGTGCGCAGTGGGGATATCATACTGTGTATAGGGGAGCTGTGGGAAGATCATACTGTGTATAGGGGAGCTGTGGGAAATCATACTGTGTATAGGGGAGCTGTGGTAACATCATACTG
>JARQOD010000001.1:939901934-939954981 GCA_033576555.1 Oophaga sylvatica
GGGCGACCCTACCTGTCTATTATTCTAGATGGTATTGCTGTTCCAGCATTGTTAGACACTGGTCCCAGGTGACCCTAATACCTGATGCTCTATATACCAAGTACTGGTCAATGGACAGTCTTAAACCTCCGAGCCTTGACTTTACTGTGTATGCTTCGAATGGTCTTCCTGTAGAAGTACTCGGAACAAAATGTGTAGATGTAAAGGTGGGCAGAGAGGAGTTGAAAGACCAAGGGCTTCTGGTAGTAAAGACTGTAAATGAGGAGAACGGTTTAAATATCATTTTGGGTACTAACATTATCGGTAATTGTTTGGGAGAAGTTGTGTTCTTGCTCCAACAGCTCGCTGAGATTGCCCGACCAAGGCAGAGAGGAGTAATCCAAAGGGAGATCCGGCCCTGGTGTGTCAGCAGCAAGCGAAGCTTACCGACGGCGAAATTGGTAATGTACGGGTCACTGACTCAGTTCCTATTGTGATACCCCCAATGAGTGAAATGATCATTTGGTGCAGGGCAGCCATAGGTCTGAGAGGACAGAATTACCAAGCTGTAGTAGAACCCCACCATTCAGAACATAGACCTACACTTATGACTGCTAGAGGAGTAGTAGAGGTGGTGAATGGAAGAGTACCGGTACGGCTTCTCAATTGGGGAGATGATGAGGTAAATTTACCCCGTTATGCAACCATTGCTAAACTTCATGCTGTTGATAATAATTCTATTCTCCCGGCTGAGTCCTTAGACTCCTGTCAAATAGAGGAGGACAATGACCCAGCAACCCAGGTGGCGGAATGGTGTCAGCAACTCCATGTTGGGACGGACACCACTCCCGCTCACCAGAAGCAAGGGGTATTACGGGTGGTGCAAGAGTACGCCCAAGTGTTTAGCAAAAATCCACTTGATTTTGGGACAATTAAGGGAGTACAACATCATATCCCTACAGGCAATCATCCTCCCATCAAAGAGCGGTATAGGCCCATACCTCCAGCTCATTATCAGAAGGCTAAAGAAATGTTAAATGATATGAAGAAAGCTGGGGTGATAAGGGATAGTTGTAGTCCCTGGGCAGCCCCTCTAGTTCTGGTTAAAAAGAAAGATGGTAGTATGAGAATGTGTGTGGATTACAGGCAGGTGAACCGCATAACACACAAGGATGCATACCCTTACCACGTATAGAGGAATCACTAGCTGCTCTGAAAACGGCTAACTACTTTTCTACCCTTGATCTGACTAGTGGTTACTGGCAAGTGGCTGTGGCTGAGGAGGATCGTGAGAAAACGGCTTTCACCACCCCAATGGGGCTCTGTGAGTTCGACAGAATGCCGTTTGGGCTCAGCAGTGCCCCAGGAACATTTCAGAGAGTGATGGAAAACTGTCTGGGACATCTCAATTTTGAAACCGTGCTGCTATACCTAGACGACGTTATCGTGTATTCCAAGACATATGAGGACCATCTGAAGCACCTGGCAGAAGTGTTTGAGTCCCTGTCCAGGTACGGGATGAAGTTGAAACCCTCAAAATGCCATCTACTCAAGCAGAAGGTACAATACTTGGGGCACATCGTCAGTTCGGAAGGAGTAGCGCCGGACCCAGAGAAAGTCACTGCCATCCAGAAGTGGCCGGAGCCGAAGAACCTTAAGGAAGTGCGACAGTTCCTGGGACTAACGGGTTACTACAGGAGATTCGTGAAAGATTACACGAAGAAGGCAGCTCCTTTACAGGACCTCCTGGTAGGACAATCTTTAAAGAGCAGAAACCCTCCTTTCAATTGGGGTAAGGAACAGGCTGAAGCATTTCAAAAGATGAAAGAGATCCTGACAGGTGATGAGATCTTAACCTATCCTGATTACAGCCAACCGTTCCTGTTGTACACCGACGCCAGTAATGAAGGGTTGGAGCCGTTCTCAGTCAGAAGCAGAATGGACAAGAAAAAGTCATCGCATATGCTAGCAGAAAACTCAGGCCAACTGAAAGGAATCCGGAAATTATAGCAGCTTCAAGCTAGAGTTTCTGGCGCTGGTCTGGGCCATTACTGAAAGATTTAAGCACTATCTGGCCTCCAATAAGTTCACGGCGTACACAGACAACAACCCGTTAACGCACCTGGAAACCGCCAAGCTGGGTGCCATGGAGCAGCGATGGATGGCTCGGTTGTCCAATTACCAGTTTACTATCAAGTACCGGGCAGGTCGAAAGAATGCTAATGCTGATGCGTTGTCCCGAAGGCCGCATGACTCTGACACGGAAGAAGAATCGGACGACCTGGAAGAAATTGAGCTACCTGCGTTCCATCGAAATGGGGTAGTCCACGAGCATCGAGTTCACAGAAAGCAGTATGGTGCAACATTAAATCCTTTACCCCATCACAGCTGGAAAGAGACTCAGGACAGTGATCCAGTGGTCAGCCGCATCAAGGAGTTGTTAAAACAGGAAGGTTCCTCCTTGGAAAAGGATGCACCTATGTCAGCCAAGCTCCTGTGGAACGAGAAAAGCAGGTTGTTCCTATACCGTGAGAAGTTGTGCAGAAGATACGTCAACCCCAGAACCCATGAAATGGTCTGGCAAATCGTGGTCCCCAAGGCAGACGTCCCAATGGTGTTGGAAGCGTACCACGATCAAGCAGGACACTTTGGCTGGAGGAAGCTGGAGACCCTGTTGAGATGCCGGTTCTACTGGGTAGGGATGCGCAGCTCTGTCGAGAGGTGGTGTCGGAACTGTGGACCCTGTGGTCTCAGAAGAAAGGACTACGGTAGTCAAAAGGCCCCCCTGCAACCTATCCGGACGACTCGTCCCCTGGAGATTGTGGCCCTGGACCACGTCAAACTGTCGCCGAGTAGATCTGGATACTCATACGCCTTGACCATGGTGGACCATTACTCCAGATTTCTGGTAGTCGTTCCAGTGAAAGACCAGACCGCAGTGACGGCCGCGAAGACCTTTCAAGCAAGCTTCTGCAGACCGCATGGGTATCCCGAGCAAGTCTTAACCGATCAGGGACCTGCTTTCGAAGCTGATTTATTCAAGGAATTCTGTCATATGTACGGGTGCAAGAAAATAAGAACGACACCATACCACCCTCAAACCAACGGTCTTTGTGAAAAGATGAACCATATTGTCCTTGACTTGTTGAGATCCATACCGTTGGAAGACAGGAATCGATGGCCGGATTTACTACCTGATTTGGTTGATTTGTACAACCATATACCTGTAAGCTCAACTAACTGCACTCCAGCCTATCTTATGAGAGCAAGGCCTGGAAAACTACCAATGGATTTAGAACTTGGAGTGGTAGAACCGGAGGCAGACGACGCTGTTGAAAACTGGGACGTCAATCGGCAAGAGCAATACAGAAGAGTACAAATCTGTGTAGAGGAAAGTCTCAATAAGGCACGGGAGAAACAGGAAGATGTTTACAACCGAAATGCTCCTGCCAAGCCTCTGATGCCTGGAGAGGTAGTATTAAAAAGAAAAAGAAAGATGCACAAACTGGATAATCAGTGGGAGCAAGAACCCTACGTCATACAAGATTCTAAATACGACAACAGAAAAGTTTGTGTCGTCAGTAAAGACGGAGGAAGAACAACAACCACGGTGTCCAGAGATCATTTGAAGTTGTGTCCAGAACACTTAAAGAGTTGTGAAAAGAACCCTGTCTTCAATCAAAGAGAAAGAAAGGAAGAGGTCATACACACCGATCTGGGAGATTTTCCTGCGGATTGGCCCCGACTGGGAGATGCTGTGATAATTCCAGTGTTGCAGTTTTATCAGCCACAAGAGGAAGTTCTACCTCCAGTTGTGCCTGTGGTGCCAGTTGAGCCCGCTCAGGAGTTACCCATTCCAGCAACACCTCAACCTGTGGAACCTCAAGATGGATCATCTGAAGCAGCGCCCCATACTATGGGATCTCCTGGTGAAGCTGACTCACACCGCCCAGCCATCAGTACGCTTGCCAGATCCATAGAAAGGTTAAGGCAGTTCTATAGTTTGCCGTTACGCAGTGCAGACAGATCGCAACTTGTTATACCTGAAACTACACCACGTAGATCAGAAAGAATCACAAAAGGGAAATTACCCATTAGATATCAGCAGTGATTATAACGAATTTATGTGAACATTGTAAAAGTCTATATATATAAATGTGTTTTTTCTCTATTATGTCTTCGTTTAACAATGGACTCAGAGGCTGAGGACTGAGCCAGCCCAAAAACTGTATCCTGTACATAGTTGCACTAAAGTGCCTTCTTAATGGTTTCACATGAACCCTTGACTCACCTCTGAACCAAAAACCCGTGTGGTGTGGCACTGAGTGAGGTCTGCATTTGGATGTCCTGCAGCCCACCCAGGACCCACGTTGAAGGTTTGGTGCGGGTCCTTCACAAGTATCTTGTATATATATTTATTAAATGCTATTTGATACTTTTGTATTTCTATATGTAAAATGTTATTGTTCGTAACGTTCAAGGTGTTCTCACCTCCCGGATGGGAAGATGTTATTGTTTCAATGTTTATTGTATGAACAAAAATGTCTTTTGTATTTTACAGCCCGGGAGTGCTGTCGTTTACCATGGGGGAATGTGTAGCCCTGGTACACAATACCAGGAGGATGAGTGGAGAGGTAACAGTTAAGGTCTCTTCATGACATCATGTACACTTCTGACACACCCAGCAGGGTGTGGAAGGGAGTGATTTAGTCAGTCAGTGTCCGGACTTCAGAGTGAGAAGTCTAGTTTCCTGTCCTTGGACAGAGTAGACGTGTCCAGTTTAAGTCTATCATCAGTTCAGAAAGTGGAGTCTGGTGTAGGTGTCTGTATACACCTTAGTCTAGTCAGAGCTGTGCCCCACTGGAAGAAAGACTGAACTACCTATTAAGAGACAAGCAAGGCGAAGGGCAAAGTGGAAGGAAGATAATTGGAAAAGTGCTTTTGACTTGGAAAAGTCCTGCACGTTGCAACCGGTTACTGGGGACCGAAGGATCACTATTGTACAGCATAGTGAAGAGAAAACCAGGAATCTACCGGACCCTAGGTCGCGGCAGACAAGCCCCTTTATAGTCAGAACGTAGCTGGAGTCAGGGGGTGTGAAGACTTTGAGTTGTGCACGACAAGAAAAGGATTCAGCTCCCTCGCAGGAAGGCTTCTAACACAAATTTGACTGGGCAGAACAGCTAAAGACTAGCTGGAATCATAGAGAGGATTACGCTTCAGGCTGGTCGTACTCAGCTTCATTGGAAAGTAAAGGAGGCCCCTAACTTGCTTAGCTGTTGCCTCAAAGCTCATCCTCCATCAACCCCATCAGCCTCCCTGGGACCTGCCTTATCATCCTGCAAGTAAAGGTATGGAAAGACGTTGACTGTGTGAGACTGAGTTATTATTGCATGCCTGCACAATCCTCACCTAACTACCGACCTGAGGGAAGAGTCCCACCTGTAGGGACCCGACATCTAGCTGCATCACCATCCCCTCAGAGATCTACAGCAGCGCTGGTACTAATTACCAGAATACTACAGGTGGCGTCACGAACTGTACATACATCAATCCCCTGTAAATATATCCCCAACATACGCCAGACCGCCCGGGCCACAGACCGAGCCACAGCTACCTGTGACAACCCCATAGACTTCCATGGGCTCGGCTCTGAGTACCCCATTGCCCTGGTAATCCACAATTGTGGTGGCGGGTCGACACACCTACATGTCCCTCTTGGCCCACCATCTCTCTGCAGTAGGTACAATATAGAGTGTCAGCTAGTTGCATCAGTGTACCATCTAAATTTGAAAGACAGGAAAGAAGGACACAACGTTAGACACGCAGTGTGCCACAACAATTTCGATTTTAGAATTTTAATCTTGCTTAGTATTTTAGATGTTCCCACAGAGAAATATTGCTACAAGTTAAAACCCATTAGAGTTCCCACACAGTACGGAACTGCCTTCGTTGCCCACCACAGTGCTGCCCAGATACAGACGTGGCCAAAGTTTTGAGACTGGCACAAATTTTGTTTTTTCACAAACTTTTCTACTACAGTTTTTATAGTGGCAGTCTGCATTCAGTCTAGATTGTTATGAAGAATGATCAGGTGAATTGCAAATAAATTACAAAGTCATCCCTTACCATGTAAATTAAATTAATCTCAAATCGCCCATTTCAGCCGAATTCCAGCCCTGCCACAAAATGACCTGCCTAGATCATTTCAGTGACCTGCTCAGGAGAAAGTGTTAACAAGGACAAGACAGCTGCTATCACTATCATGCTGATTACCTTATAAGAGCAGACTGCTTGAAAGGGAACTGGTACTTGAAATAATTTTCTTCTTCTGTTAAACATGATTACTTCCAACAAAACACGTGCAGTCATCATTGCTTGCATCAAGAGGTCTTTACAAGTAAGGACATTGCTGCTGATAAGAATGCCCCTAAATCAACCATTTATCGGATTTTGTCAAGAACTTCAAAGAAAGAGGTTCAATTGCTGTGAAGAAGGCTTCAGGGCACCCAAGAAAGTTCAGCCAGTGCCAGGACAGTCTGCTAAAGAGGATTCAGCTATGGGATCGGTTCAACACCAGTTGAGAAGTGGCTCAAAAATAGCAGCAGGTAGGTGTCAGTACATCTGCATGCACACCGATGCAAAGGCTTTTGTTGGCTGATTTCATGTCAAGAAAAGCAGCAAAATGCCAATTTTCTCCAAGGAAATAATCAAGGACAGACTGACGTTGTGCAAGAAGTACAGAGATTGTACTGAAGAGGACTCGAGTGAAGTTATACTGAATGATGTAGTCCCTATCAGACGTTTTGAGACATTTGGAAGAATTATTCTTCAGAGACGAAAAGGTGAGAACTAACATGTGTCCTGTGTCAAACCAACAGTAAGTTTCCTAAGACTATTCAAGTGTGGATTAGCTTTTTTTGACCCAAGAACACTGCCATGAATTAAGAATGGTATCTAAACATCCTTAAAAAGCAACTTCTCCCAACAATACAGAAGCAATTTGTTGATGAATAGTGTTTTTTACCGCATGATGGAGACCATGTCACAAGGCAAACAGGATAACCAAGTGAACAAAAAAACACAGAAATTTTGCGTCCATGGCTAGGAAACACCCCAAACCGCAATCCCCTTGAGTACCTGTGGTCAATCTTCCAAAAGAGAGTGGATAAACCAAAACTTAGTATAGTAAACTCCAATGACTGATTAGGAAAGAATGTGTTGTGGTCAGTCAGGATTTGGTCCAGAAGCTTAAAAAATAAGGGTCAACACAGTAAATATTGAGTTTTTGCATAAATTTGATTAATTTGCCCCACCACGATATATTCCCCACACACAGTATAAAGACCCCAAAGTGTATTTACCCACACACAGTATAATAACCCCACAGCCACTCCCCAAACAACACAGTATTGTGCCTCCACAGTACATTCTCCCAACACAGTATAGTGCCCCACGCACTACATTGACCAGCTTATAGTATAATGTACTCATGGTATACCAGACACAGTATGATACCCCTCATGTACTACATTCCCCAGTAAACCATATGATATCCCCACATATTACATTCCCCCACATAAAATATTATTCCCCCACACACCACATTCCCCTCATAAACAGTGTAATGCCCTTACCCCCAGTCTTCTGAGACAGCTCCCCATATTTGACACTGTACCTTTGGGTCTGAAATGGTTGGGAGGTAAGACTTCAAGTCATACACGTGGGGCACACTTATCTGGGCACACATTATTTGGTCACTACTGTGGGTCACAGTCAGTAGGAACTATTGTGTGGGGCAACAGTGTTTTTTGTGGCACTAGTGTCCTGGGGCAAAATGTCTAGGACTATTTTGATTGGGACTAGTGTTGAGGGCAGGGGCTTAACGATCGCTGTCTAAAAAGATGCGGCTGTGACTGGACCTGTGCATGGAAGGGGGCCTGCCAATGCCAGCGCTTATTTCAGTTGGATGTGTGACCGAGGATGCACATTCAGCTGAATTGTATTGCAGCACAGAGACCTGCCAGCTCCCTGCACAGCTATAAACACCGCTGGCCAATGAGTGGCTGGCAACTGACGTCGGCATGCTGCCCTTAGCTGGCACACTGAAGTCAATTGCAGGCTATAGAAAAGGATGCGGTACATTGTTGGATCAGAGGAAGGTAAGAAGAATCATTTAATTTTTTGTGTTGAAAATCCGAGCAAGAAGGGACATTATACCAAGAAAAGGCCCAGAATGAGGGACATTATACAAGGAAGAGGCCCAGGATGTGGGGCATTATGCCAGAATGGAGGTCATTATACCAGGAAGGAACCAAGGATAGAGGAAATAACATCAGGAAGGGGCCCATGATAGGAGACATTATACCAGGATGAAAGATATTGTTACAGGAAGGAGCCAGGATGGGGAACATTATTACAGGACGGGTCCCAGAACAGAGTACATTATACAATTAATGGGTCCAGGATGGGGGACATTATTACTGGAAGAGGCTCAGGATTGGGGACATTATAACAGGAAGGGACACAGGACATTTTTTCAGAATGAAAGATCGGACCGGGAACATTATTACAGAAAGAGGCCAGGATGGGGGACATCATTACAGGAAGGTGCCAGGATGGGGACATTATTACATGGAGGGTGAACATGTATGTCTTTATAGGATCTAGAATGATATAAAAATTAATTACATCTGACCAGCATGTAGATGGGGGCCCAGCTTCAAATTTTGCACCAGGGCCCACTGAACTCTAATTACGCCACTGGTTGGGGGTCGCAGTGTCTCACTCTAACATTTTCAGATGACACTGTGTGGCACCTAGTTTCTTGGCACAGTGTGTGGAAATATTGTTTTTAGAGGTCCTATCTTACATCAATATTATATTCTTGGGAGTCATAGCGTGTGTGACGACACAGCATTTAATCCTTATTATCCAGATGTAAATTCAGTGGGCCCACAGGCATAGACTATTATCTTTATGCTGACTTTTGAATTTATGTGTTTTTCTTTGGTTGGTCAAGAAGCACAGACTATTGTTTGTACGAGCCCGGATGCTGACTTTTGATTGGATGTTTCTTTTAACCTATTGTCCTCTATCTTTGCAAGACAGGGACGCAGGGTCATTGAGAAACCGATATTTGCTAAATATGTTGATTGACCATTGTGTGGGTCCTGTGGCTTGTTGACCTGCAAAACAGAGAAGGACGAACTATGCAGATTTATTAAATACGCAAACAATGATGGTTAAACTCATCCCACCTCCCCCCTGACCTGTGTATAATGGCTTGAAGTAGAGTTGTGAACTATATAAAGGGGATATGCCTCTGTATCGAGATACTTGACAGAACAACAGCCAGGACACTATAAAGGAACACTCTACCAGGACAACATGGCTCCATCAAGAGGGACATAGATTGACATTCTGCAGGATGTCAGCTTAGGTGACCATGGCCTGGGCTAGAACAATACAGATCTACTCTATTGACCACCACTGAACCCTATGGATATATTTGGAAAAGCCAGGATTAGGACCCACCAGTCACCTCGCTTCATGGAGATGTTCGGAGAAGGCAGGTTGTGACAATCCAGTCACCTGGCCATGTGCCTCAAAGGACTGTCCGCTCCCTAACCTTGTTGTTACCGCCTCTCTTTGGGTGCTTGTCAAAAGACAGGCACCTAGGGGTAGTTGGCCCTCGAAGATCCAAAGCTGCAACAGCTCTAATATCGGCAAGTCAGAGGAAGGGTGAGATTCTGTAATTTTGCAGCATCTTGGGTATTTTGCTGGGACTGTTTTGTAAGTTACTGGTGGTTCAATAACGTATTGCCACACCGTTTTACCCTCACCCTGTGTTGTCCGAGTAGCATTATGCCCACGGGAAAGGAGAGCAGGCGTTCAGTGGGATGAGTCCTGGTCCATGCAGTCTCGGCCCAGAAGACAAGAGCACTCACTAACCCCTGTGTCTCCACAGCATGTGGCACTATGATATGTCTGAGTGGCTATAGATGCTGGGCATGGACTGAAAAAATAAGGAGCTAAAGAAGAGCCTGTTGACTTGGCTGATTGGACTAGACAGAGAAGACTTTTCATTTCACTGAATGTAAATGTTTACTCTGACTTCGTCTAACAAGCACTGGATTCACTGGGCCTTAATTACCAATCCCCATGCTAAGAATTCTGACTTAAAGGGGTTGTCCAACATTACGATACAAGTCTGCAGTCACTCTATGTGACTGCAGACTTGTGAATCCTAACACCTCATGCTGAGCGTTGGAAGCCGGCGGTCATGTAACTGCAGGAATATGATTTGCATACTTCTGGCCACATTCTTGCCAGACTGTGCTCGGCCTTCCTCAACACACTTTCATTAAGTGAGGCTGCACCTATCAAATCACATATTTGCGGTCATGAGACGGCTGCTCCTGGAGCTGGCACCATAGAATCCTAACAGCGTGCAGCGAGTGAGATGTGAGGATTCACAAGTCTGTGGTCACACAGAGTGCTGCAGACTTGTAGCCTAAAGCTGGACAATCCATTTAATTTGCTCAAAGTCACCCAACACAAAACTGTCTTACATGCCTTATACCTAATGTATTATGAGTTTTAGACACACTTTCAAATGGACGTGGTCTATCATACCACGGCCAAAGAAAGAACATGGCTAACATCGAGCCAAAACTGCGCAACACTTTATCAAGCAGCATGAACCATTGCAATAAATCTGCATTTTAAGACTAGTCCAGGGGTGTCAAACTCAAGGCCCATGTCATTCTATGAGGTCTGTGAGGTCAGGACACACTTCAATTCAGCTCTGACCAGCTCTTCTTATGGGCAAAGTGGAGAACCAGTTGGAGCAGTGTTGAAGTGTGTGCCGGCACAATAAATCTAAGATGGCAGCCGTCCTGTGTGTTGGTGCCACCCCTTCTGTACTAAGTACTGGCTGTGTTCTACGTCGACACAGACAGTGTTTAGCAAAGGGGGTGGAACCAGCCATGGGTGTTGATGCTATCTTTGCATATGAGAAAATTCAGCCAATAGAGGGGGATTGCCAGCACATCCGATCGCCTGTGTGTAGCAGAAATGCTCACTTGCTAGAGCGCTGACTGCAATCCGGCAATGACAACCAAAAGGGTCTTCTGCAGACCTCGGGTTGTCATGCAAACCCATCGGCGATCCACAGTCATGTGAAACGGATGCCGGTGGGCGGGATTAGTGACGTGCTTCCGGCACGATCACATTGAATGTCACTGTCAGAAATTGACAGCGGCATTTAAAGTGTTAACAGGTGTGGGTGGATCGCGATTCCATCCGCAGCTGTTAAGGGCACATTTTAGATGTTCAAAACAGTTGACATGTGCCCTGAAAGATGTGGGCTCAGCGCCGGAGCCCACAACAAAGGGAAGGGACATGATATGCGCCGTACATGTAAGGCGCATGTTGTGAAGGGGTTAAAATTACAAGTAGCCCTTTGAAATCATCCATAATGCTGATGTGGCTTTTGGTGAAAATGAATTGACAACCCTGGTTAAGGCTAAAAGACTGCTGAGTAAATCAGACCCACTTTATGGGCGGGTATTTTTGTGAAGAGCTCCCAGCATTTCCTTACCATTATTCAGGTCATGCATGCTGTGAGCAATAGCCTCACATAGTACAAACTGCAAACATTCAGGACATGTTGGGAGTTGAAGTTTTTCCAACATCTTGTGAGCGGTTTGGAAGCACTACATATTTTTGCGATCTGTAAGAAGACAAAATCATATCCAAACCTATTTGTACATTTTTGCCAGTGCAGAAGGTCTTTTTAAGTCTTCGCAAAGTTGTGAAATAGCATGCATGTTATAAACCATGGCCGCGTGACACATATAGTCATGTTTTATAAAAATGGAGCACATGAGGGATAGGTCAGAGCCAGAGCAAAGTCTGTGTGATAGTAGTCGTAAGCACAGAGACATTTATCATCCATCAGGAGACACTTCACAGAATATCTCAAAGACATCACTCAAATTAATGACAGTTTTTACAAAGTGGCAAAACCAGTCCCAGTGGCGGTCTTATACATGAGCGCTACTGTTTATGTTTTGCTCAGTAGTTTGTCTATTCCAGCAAAATCTCCCAATGTCCCAACACAGAAAAGTCTAGAACATATGGTAACTGGGTTATCTGTCTCTAAGTTTTGGCAGCAGACTGGGTTTTCTTTATCCACCATTGGAACACTTTTGTCCAGAAGCGTTTTTTCGATCAGGTGACCTGCGTGGTCTGTTCCACTGTCTGCTGAGCTACTGCCTTTTCTTACTTGTCCAAATGCTGATGGTTTCAACTGTGTTTGTTTTCCCTTCTTGGTTGCTTCTCCCGACAGGTTTTTCATTTTTTCGTTTTGGCTTTATATGTTCACCCTTCACTGCACTTCCTTGCTGGCTGTATCTCTTGATGTATCTCTACAGGAGTTCCAGCCCTTTAGCTAAAGGGTTTACCTAGTTTGGTAGATTCCAGTTGAATTTTCTGCAGTGACCTTTTTCCTTCCTAGCACCTTTTCCTTTTACCAATGTTAGATTTCTGGGAGGTCACTTGTTCCTTTTATTTTGGTTTTTAGTTTTCCCTCTCTACACTATATTTTTTATTTTTATTTATTTTACTCATTTTACCATTAATTCCACAGCGCTTTACAGACATTATTGGCACTGTCCCCGATGGGGCTCACAATCTAAATTCCCTATCAGTATGTTGTTGGAATGTGGGAGGAAACGGGATCACTCGGAGGAAAAACACACATCCTTGCAGATGTTGCCCTTGGTGTGATTTGAACTCAGGACCCCAGTGGTCACCTGCTCTGCAAACGGCGGCAAGTCCCAGTGTCTATCTTTATACTCACAGCTCTTCCCCAGGGCCGTATTTAGAGTTTTTGCTGCCCTAGGCACTTTTCGCTCTGCCTCCCCCATTGATAATATTCTTTGATAAAGGCCACTCCGGCCGAAACATCAGAATTAAAGTGTCTGTATGACTAATAATGTATGCACAATAAAATACGCTTCTGGAATTTTTGAGCGTCAGGTTACTCATATATTATATGCTCCTTTTCCTGACGTCAGGCTATCTTATCCCATATTTTTCACTATCAGAATCCATAGCATTCACAACAAGTGACGTTTTGGATTGCAGACTTTGATGGAATGGACTGCGGGCGTCATGTCGCGTTTGGAGAGCCCCTGATGTGCCTAAACAGTGGAAACCCCCCCACAAGTGACACCATTTTGGAAACTAGACTCCCAAGGAACTTATTTAGATGTACCTTAACAGTGGCAATGCCCAACAAGTGCCCCTTTTTGGAAAGAATCTACTGTTTCCTGTTATGTGAATTTTATAAGTGACTCCGGATCTCACTGCAGCTCAGCCTAGCTGGGAACAGAGCCCAGTGACCGGATGTAACTGCGGTGACTTCAGTGAGATCCCCGCTAGCACTATGAGCGCTCACTATGCTAGCGGGGAACTCACCGGATCTTACCGCAGCTCAGCCCGGCTCGGAACGGAGCCCAGTGACCTCTATGACGTCACCCCCGGTTACTGACGCTGCGTTCCCAGCAGCTCATTCACCAGTGGTTCTCAGCGTGGACGGTCGCATCTTGGCACCATCCAGGTTGAAAACTAATTATCCTCCAGACATGGATTACTGCATGGGACAGAACAACGGACAGATATGGTATATTGTTGCTTTTTTATTTTACTTTTATTACAGGAGATCGAGGGCTTCAGTGGAATAAGGCGAGGTTGTAAGTATGGTTTAGTGGAGAATATTAAAGGAGTCTGTGTCATTTTTTCAATTAACCCCTTAGTGACAGAGCCATTTTGCAGCTTAATGACCAGGCCAATTTTTACAATTCTGACCACTGTCACTTTATGAGGTTATAACTCTGGAACGCTTTAACGAATCCCGCTGATTCTGAGACTGTTTTTTCGTGACATATTGTACTTCACGTTAGTGGTAAAAAAAATATTTATATGCCTTGCTTTTATTTATGAAAAAAACGGAAATATGGCAAAAATTTTAAAAATTTTGCAATTTGCAAAATTGAAATTTTTATGCCCTTAAATCAGAGAGATATGTCACACAAAGGAAGGGAAGCAGCGCCGTTTGACTTTTTCAAACTAAAATTGGCTGGAATTGAGATTGGACACCATGTCGCGTTTGGAGAGCCCCTGATGCGCCTAAACAGTGGAAACCCCCCACAAGTAACACCATTTTGGAAACTAGACCCCCTATGGAACTTATCTAGATCTGTGGTGAGCACTTTGAACCCCCAAGTGTTTCACAAAAGTTTATAATGCCTGGGTGTGAAAAAAAAAAAAACAATTTTCCAAAAAATGATTTTTTAGTCCCAAATTTTTGATTTTTCACAAGGAAATTGGACCCTAAAAGTTGTTGTCCAATTTGTCCTGAGTACGCTGATACCAAATATGTGGGGGGGGGGGAAACTGTTTGGGCGCACGGCAGGGCTTGGAATGGAAGTAATAACGTTTTGGAATGCAGACGTTGATGGGGGTCATGTTCCGTTTGCAGTGCCCCAGATGTGCCTAAACAGTGGAAAACCCCCACAAGTGACCCCATTTTGGAAACTAGACCCCCTAAGTAACTTATTTAGATCTGTGGTGAGCACTTTGAACCCCCAAGTGTTTCACAAAAGTTTATAATGCCTGGGTGTGAAAAAAAAAAACAATTTTCCACAAAAATGATTTTTTAGTCCCAAATTTTTGATTTTTCACAAGGAAATTGGACCCTAAAAGTTGTTGTCCAATTTGTCCTGAGTACGCTGATACCAAATATGTGGGGGGGGAACTGTTTGGGCGCACAG
This sequence comes from Oophaga sylvatica, assembly GCA_033576555.1. Taxonomy (NCBI): domain Eukaryota; kingdom Metazoa; phylum Chordata; class Amphibia; order Anura; family Dendrobatidae; genus Oophaga; species Oophaga sylvatica. The sequence goes on from JARQOD010000001.1 coordinate 939,916,757, forward strand.
CAGGGCTTGGAAAGGAAGTAATAACGTTTTGGAATGCAGACGTTGATGGGGGTCATGCTCCGTTTGCAGTGCCCCAGATGTGCCTAAACAGTGGAAAATCACCACAAGTGACCCATTTTGGAAACTAGACCCCCTAAGGAACTTATCTAGTTGTGTGGTGAGCACTTTGAACCCCAAAGTGCTTCACGGAAATGTATAAACGCAGAGACGTGAAAAAAAAAATTTTTTTTTTCCTCAAAAATGATTTTTTTTTAGCCAGCTATTTTTTATTTACCCAAGGGTAACAAGAGAAATTAGAACCCCAAAATTGGTGTGCAATTTGTCCTGAGTACGCTGATACCCCATATGTTGGGGTAAACCACTGTTTGGGCGCACGGCAGGGCTCGGAAGGGAGGGAGCGCCATTTGACTTTTTGAACGCCACGTCGTGTTTGGAGAACCCCTGATGTGCCTAAATAGTGGAAACCCCTCAATTCTAGCTCCAACCCTAACCCAAACACACCCCTAACCCTAATCCCAACCCCAACCCTAATCCTAACCCTAATCCCAACCCTAATTCTAACCCTAATTGTAACCCTAACCCTAATTGTAGCCCTAACCCTAATTGTAACCCTACCCTAATTGTAACCCTAACCCTAATTATAACCCTAACCCTAAGGCTAGGTTCATTTGTGTTTTTACCAGCCCGTTCAACACATAGCGTTGACGGGCTGGTAACGGTATAGCATAACGCGATCACGTTATGCTATACCCGCTAGCGCAGAGGAATCAGCAGATGATTCTTCTGCGCTAGCGGTGACGGAGCCCAGGCGCTGCAGCCCGCATCTGAGGCTCCGTCACTGAATGATGGCACGTCGCGAACGCATGCCGCTTTACGGCATGCGTCGCAATGCGCCCTCAAATGGGGGTGAATGGCAGCATTAAAGGAATTCGTCACACCGTGTTATACCGCTGTGTAATGCAGTCCGTCTAACGGACTGCCATAACGCAGCATGAACCCAGCCTAACCCTAACCCTAGCCCTAACCCTAACGGAAAAATGAAAATAAATATAATTTCTATATTTTATTATATGTCCCTAACTAAGGGTGTGATAAAGGGGGGGTTATGTAAGTTTTTTTTTTATTTTGATCACTGTGATAGTTTATCACAGTGATCAAAATGTACTTTTAGGAGAATGAATGAAAATTTTTTTGAATCTGCCACCAGGCAGATTCGGCGGGCGCACTGCGCATGTGCCTGCCATTTTTTTTTACAGGAAGAAGACACCGGGATCCTGGGACCTGCCGGAGGACGGAGGACACCGGGAGGTATAGGGGGGGATCGGGGGACCTGGGGACCCTAATTCTCTCCCCTCTGATGTGTGATCACATCAGAGGGGAGAGAAATCATTTTTTTCTTTTCTTTTGCGGTCGCCGTTATACTCGGTATAACGGCGATCGCGACACCGGGGTCGGTAAATACCGACCCGGATCATGTTCTCTGGGGTCTGTGTTTATTTACAATACAATTATACGATTAGTAATGGATAGGTGTTGTTATAGAGGTTTCTCCATTGCTAAGCTGTGGGCTTGTTATAACCTGACGATAGAAAGGTGACATCAACCCCACAAATATTACCCCACTTGTCACCACTACAGGGCAAGTGGGAAGAGCCGAGCAAAGTACCCCTTACCAGCCTAAGAATACCAGCCCCCAGCTGTGAGCTTTAGCAAGGCTGGTTGCCAAAAATACGGCGGACCTCACGCTGTTTTTTTAAATTATTTATTTAAATAATTAAAAAAAACAGCATGGGGACCCGTCTATTCCTGATAACCAACCATGCTGAAGCTGACAGCTGAGGATTGCAGCCCCCAGCTGTGAGTTTTGCCTGGCTGGTCATAGAAAATACAGGGGAACCCAAGCCATTTTTCTCATTTATTTATTTATAGCGCAGGCGGCGGCTGATGAATACCCCCATCAGCTGCTCCTGCTTTCACTGTTATTAGCAGCAGCAGGGGTAGGCTGATGGGAGTAATAGTCCCATCAGCTGCCGCCTGGTGTCTCTTTTATCACTTAAAGGGAATCTGTCACCTATTTTTTCGACTATAAGCTGCGGCCACCGCCTTTAGGGGCTTATCTACAGTATTCTGTAATGCTGTAGATAAGTCCCCAATGTAACCTGAAAGAGAAGAAAAACAAGTTAGATTATACTCACCCAGGGGAGGTCCGGTCCGATGGGTGTCGCGGTCCAGTCCGGCACCTGCCATCTTCTAGCGAAGATGTCCTCTTCTTTGCTTCCCGTTGCGGCTCTAGCGCTGGTGCACTGCTCTGCCCTGTTGAGGGCAGAGCAGAGTACTGCATTGCGCAGGCGCCAGGAAAGGTCAGAGAGGTCCGGCGCCTGCAGTACTTTACTCTGCCCTCAACAGGGCAGATCAGTGCGCCGGAGCCAGAGCCGCGACAGGAAGCAAAGAAGAGGATGTCTTCGCTAGAAGATGGGAGGTGCCGGATCGGAACCGCGACACCCATCGGACCGGACCCCGGACCGCCCCTGGGTGAGTATAATCTAACTCGTTTTTCTTCTCTTTCAGGTTACATGGGGGGAAAAACAATACCATTGGAGAGATTTCCTAGACTTCATAAAGTTGAATCAAACTGTTACTTGTGTAACATCCAAGGTCTTTAGGGTTGAATTTGTAAATTTAGATAGCTATCGTAAAAATATTCTATTTTGCAATTTACGTTAAGTTTCCATATGCCTATATCCTTCTGTTATTTGCACATCAGGAATATTTCCATTAAATGCTAACCACCTATGCTATAGCTAATAACAGTTGATCGATGTGGTTGCTCTCCCATTTACGTGGCAGATCAGACCAACTCAGATTAGTGATTTTTGTTTTGTTTTAACTAATTGCTCCTGTCTGCACGGCTTTGTAGGACAAGGCTGCTATATGTGTTTCCACCATAAAGCAGAGTACTTTACTTCAATTAGCCCTGAGATCATAGAGCTACATTTGAGTTAGTATTGAATAGAAACGACTGCACCGATTCCCAGTGCACAAACTACAACTCAGCCCTGACCCGGTGAAACAGGTGCCCTTTCCCACAGGTTTCTCCTAATGCATGGGCGCTTTGATGTTTAATGGAAAATCTATTCCTGGTTCTGATAAGGGAGACTTTTTTTCTACTGCTATACACTACAGTGTCACAGACATGACATTTGAGTTCATCACGTAAAATAAATGTGCGGGCTTCCAAAATGACCAACTTTAGTTTCAGTTTTGTAAGATAAAGTAGCTCAGGAAATGAAAAACATGGCTGATTCTATTCAGAAACAGCACCATACATGTCCAGAGGTTTGTGTTTGAAATCAATGGATCTGAGTTGCAATATGAGTTGCAATATTAAACACAATCTGCAGACTGATGAGAACTGATTTTGGAAAGAAACCAGGTTTTTCTCTATGTAGACAGCCCCTTTAGGGAGATAATCCAAAATATTATAGTCAAAGACAGTATTTATGGTCAACCAACAAAGATGACCCAAGAGCAAGGTGTATAACAGATAGCGAGATCACAAAGGAACCCAAGGTAACATCTAAGCAACTAAAGGCATCTCTAAACTAAAGTTAATGAGTTTGCGATCAGGAAAGCACTGAACAATAATGGTGAGCATCACAGAATTGCAAGGAGAAACCAGTCCTCTTCAAAAAGAACACTGCTGTTTGTTTGCAGTTGCTAAAGATCCCTTGCACAAACTAGAAGGCCATCAAACAATGTTTCTGGAATAGATATGTTACAGGGTTACTGCAACAAAGAGGAGCCAGAAGACCACAGCGTGCTCCTATTCTTGCCTGAAAAGAAGCACTTGACCTTATTTTTAAACGGTGTAAATTTCTTTTGGCAGTACAGCTGTACATCTAATATATAATCTGGGTCCTGACTGACACACATCGTCAGAGGTCGCTTTGGCTGTATGGATGGGTGGATAGTAGTTGGTGGTTATTTGAGAGGACATTTGGTGGGTTTATGTGTGACTTGCTTGTTTTGGTAAGTGTGATAATTCCCTTTCCTTCTCCTACTTTGGTTTTACCACATCTCCACTCCCTGATGCATTCCTCTGTTATATGTGAGTGAATATTTGTATGCCTGGTATTTTCCGTTTCCCATGTTCGAGCTACCTTGTTCGTCTGGTTGGTGTACTATGGTGCACAACTACTCCTTTTTTCGCTGGTGGGGGAAGGGTACAGATGGAGGGCAGATTCAGGAGATAAGGAAAAGTTGCCCTGGCATCTTCACCTTCAGAAGTAACCAGGGAAGCAGGGAAAGCAAGGACGCCCCCTAGTGTTAGGGACAGGGAATGAGCCCCTGGTCCCGCGTGATCCGACAACTTAGTTGTGACAGGATAAGACCAAAATAGAGCTTTTCGATTTAAATGAGAAGAGTTATGTTTGAAGTTAGAAAAACACACATTATAGCAAAAAAAACTCATAACATCTGTGAAATATGGTGGGGGTATTATAACAGTACATTCTAAAAGTAAAATGTCAGACATCTGTCTATGATCTGAATCTGAAGAGAACATGGATCAAGCCGCAAAACAAGGACCTAAAGCACACAAGTCATTCTACAAAAGAATGGTGAAATAAGAATAAACTTATAGATCTGGAATGGCCAAGTCAAAGTCCTGACATTAATCCTACAGAAGCTGAAGCAAGCAGTTCATGGGAGAAAACCCACCAACTTAAAGCACCACTCCAGCTGGGTTTCTTTCAGCTCTTTAAATGTTAGGCCTTGCCCCCGTCATATACTCACCATTCAGTGTTTTCACCATTTTTCGACGCCATTCTGGTCCCGGGCACCATCTTGTGACAGTAGCCTCTGACTGACCGGAAGTCACAAGCTCTCAATACAAGTCTATGAGAGCCAGAACGAGGCCTCAACGAGGCGCTCATAGACTAGTATTGAAAAGTGACCTTCACGCAGCTCCATGAAACACAGGAGCTGCGAACAGGTCACTTTTTGACAGAGACTGACTGAAGCAGAGGGAGAGTATCAGACAGGGGGAAGGGGACTTACATAAAAAGCACAAATCCAAAGGTGCAAGAAAAAAAGCGCTGGAGTGGTGCTTTACCAGAAATGAAGCTGTTTTGTAGGGAGTTATGGGATAAAATTCCTCCGAGCCAATGTGTGTAGCCCTGGTACACAATACCAGGAGGATGAGTGGAGAGGTAACAGTTAAGGTCTCTTCATGACATCATGTACACTTCTGACACACCCAGCAAGGGGTGTGGAAGGGAGTGATTTAGTCAGTCAGTGTCTGGACTTCAGAGTGAGAAGTCAGTTTCCTGTCCTTGGACAGAGTAGACGTGTCCAGTTTAAGTCTATCCTCAGTTCAGAAAGTGGAGTCTGGTGTAGGTGTCTGTATACACCTTAGTCTAGTCAGAGCTGTGCCCCACTGGAAGAAAGACTGAACTATCTATTAAGAGACAAGCAAGGCGAAGGGCAAAGTGGAAGGAAGATAATTGAAAAAGTGCTTTTGACTTGGAAAAGTCCTGCACGTTGCAACCGGTTACTGGGGACCGAAGGATCACTATTGTACAGCATAGTGAAGAGAAAACCAGGAATCTACCGGACCCTAGGTCGCGGCAGACAAGCCCCTTATAGTCAGAACGTAGCTGGAGTCAGAGGGTGTGAAGACTTTGAGTTAGTGCACGACAATAAAAGGATTCAGCTCCCTCGCAGGAAGGCTTCTAACACAAATCTGACTGGGCAAGTACAGCTAAAGAAAAGCTGGAGATTTGAGAGGATTACGCTTCAGGCTGGTCGTACTCAGCTTCATTGGACAGTAAAGGAGGCCCCTAACTTGCTTATCTGTTGCCTCAAAGCTCATCCTCCATCAACCCCATCAGCCTCCCTGGGACCTGCCTTATCATCCTGCAAGTAAAGGTATGGAAAGACGTTGACTGTGTGAGACTGAGTTATTATTGCATGCCTGCACAATCCTCACCTAACTACCGACCTGAGGGAAGAGTCCCACCTGTAGGGGACCCGACATCTAGCTGCCTCACCATCCCCTCAGAGATCTACAGCAGCACTGGTACAAATTACCAGAATACTACAGGTGGCGTCACGAACTGTACATAAATCAATCCCCTGTAAATATATCCCCAACATACGCCAGACCGCCCGGGCCACAGACCGAGCCACAGCTACCTGTGACAATCCCCATAGACTTCCATGGGCTCGGCTCTGAGTACCCCATTGCCCTGGTAACCCACAATTGTGGTGGCGGGTCGACACAATTTTGGCGTCACGAACAGGATACGAAACTTGCAGCATTGCGAGCCCTGTGTGCCTGTGGATTGTTTTTGTGAAAAAGGACTGTTTGCTATTTTTGGCGCTAAAATCCGCCATTTTGCCGCCATATTCGCGCCCTCAGGCGCTGGAGAAGAAGGTGGGCGGACCTGAAAAAGCGCGCAGAGTCTTGGACACGCCCCCAACCTGCACCCCAAACCGCATCGCAAACTGCATAGCAATCTGCATCGCAAACTGCATAGCAATCTGCATCGCAAACTGCATAGCAATCTGCATCGCAAACCGCATAGCGAACTGCATAGCAATCTGCATCGCAAACCGCATAGCGAACTGCATAGCAATCTGCATCGCAAACCGCATCGCAATCCGCATAGCAAACTGCATCACAATCTGCATTGCAATCCGCATAGCAAATTGCATCGCAAAATAGAGCGGCAGGTCCTGCAACAGGAAGTGAACGCTCTGACATCAGAGCGCCTGCGACGAAGGTCCTGTTCCCACTGCGGTGCCTGTGAAGTAGCAGCATCTGAAACCGGTAGGCTCCGTTTAACCAAGGGGGCGCTAAGATGTCACAACAACCGGCTGACAGTGCGGCCCCGGCCGGAGTCCCCAATCCCGCACCGTCTGGTATTGTAGCGCCAGATGGGGGTGCAGGTCCAGCACCTAGTCCGGTAGTCCCGATCATGCCACTAACGCTCCCATATATGCCTGGGGCGAAATGGCTTCCCCAATACAGCGGTGGGCCAGGCACATTAGCAGGCTTCAAGCGGAAGTTATGCAGCATCCTAGAAATGTACTCCATGCCTGAGAGACAAAAAGCTGCTGTGCTAATAGGGCAGCTAACTGGCGCTGCTGAGAGGGAAGTGGAGACTTGGGATACCGTTGATCAGGAGTCGGTGCCTGCGATCTTCCTGAAGCTTCATGCCATATTTGAAGACCGCACAGAAACGGATCTCCGGATGGCATTCTATCACTGTTCACAACAGCCAGGTGACAGCATCCGGGACTATGCTTGCCGACTACAGGGAGCCCTGAGAGCCCTCAAGCAAATTAACCATTTAAATGCTATCGACGAGAATAGAATGCTGAAAGAACAATTTATACAGGGATTGAGATCCCCAGAGGAACGCAGAACTGTAAATTGGTGGTCCTTAGATCATCCGGATGCTACCTTTGATGCCCTAAAGGACATGGCAATAAAAGGGCTGCGGCCCCTGGGCAAACCTGAGGTGGCCACCCAACATCATCAGGGTGAAGTCACTCTGGAACCGGCAGTAACCCCCTGTTCCCCGCTAGTGGCAGAAACCAAAACGCAGGTGACACCTCCTAGTGAATTGGACTGTCTGCGCTCAGAGGTGCGCCAGCTGACTAAAAATCTGGCCGCTGTGATGAGTGCCCTACAGCTGCGGAAAGAAGAGGAAGGGAAGATCTTGCTAGCTGACTGCCCAGAGGACGTTCCGTGGATGCACCGGAGGAGAAAGAAGACGTCGCCCCCCCGGAGGAGGACAACGCCACCCCCAGGAGCAACCTCTGATCAACACCCTTCTCGTCGAGAGATCATCTGTTACCGCTGCAACCGGAAAGGTCATCTGTCTACACAGTGTCCTTTAAACGGGCAGAACCTGGGTCCAAGGGCCAACACCCAGGAGAATACCCGTCAGGCCCCCTAGACTGGAACCGCAGGTATGTGGGCGGGCGACCCTACCTGTCTATTATTCTAGATGGTATTGCTGTTCCAGCATTGTTAGACACTGGGTCCCAGGTGACCCTAATACCTGATGCTCTATATACCAAGTACTGGTCAATGGACAGTCTTAAACCTCCGAGCCTTGACTTTACTGTGTATGCTTCGAATGGTCTTCCTGTAGAAGTACTCGGAACAAAATGTGTAGATGTAAAGGTAGGCAGAGAGGAGTTGAAAGACCAAGGGCTTCTGGTAGTAAAGACTGTAAATGAGGAGAACGGTTTAAATATCATTTTGGGTACTAACATTATCGGTAATTGTTTGGGAGAAGTTGTGTTCTTACTCCAACAGCTCGCTGAGATTGCCCGACCAAGGCAGAGAGGAGTAATCCAAAGAGAGATCCGGGCCCTGGTGTGTCAGCAGCAAGCGAAGCTTACCGACGGCGAAATTGGTAATGTACGGGTCACTGACTCAGTTCCTATTGTGATACCCCCAATGAGTGAAATGATCATTTGGTGCAGGGCAGCCATAGGTCTGAGAGGACAGAATTACCAAGCTGTAGTAGAACCCCACCATTCAGAACATAGACCTACACTTATGACTGCTAGAGGAGTAGTAGAAGTGGTGAATGGAAGAGTACCTGTACGGCTTCTCAATTGGGGAGATGATGAGGTAAATTTACCCCGTTATGCAACCATTGCTAAACTTCATGCTGTTGATAATAATTCTATTCTCCCGGCTGAGTCCTTAGACTCCTGTCAAATAGCGGAGGACAATGACCCAGCAACTCAGGTGGCGGAATGGTGTCAGCAACTCCATGTTGGGACGGACACCACTCCCGCTCACCAGAAGCAAGGGGTATTACGGGTGGTGCAAGAGTACGCCCAAGTGTTTAGCAAAAATCCACTTGATTTTGGGACAATTAAGGGAGTACAACATCATATCCCTACAGGCAATCATCCTCCCATCAAGAGCGGTATAGGCCCATACCTCCAGCTCATTATCAGAAGGCTAAAGAAATGTTGAATGATATGAAGAAAGCTGGGGTGATAAGGGATAGTTGTAGTCCCTGGGCAGCCCCTCTAGTTCTGGTTAAAAAGAAAGATGGTAGTATGAGAATGTGTGTGGATTACAGGCAGGTGAACCGCATAACACACAAGGATGCATACCCGCTACCACGCATAGAGGAATCATTAGCTGCTCTGAAAACGGCTAACTACTTTTCTACCCTTGATCTGACTAGTGGTTACTGGCAAGTGGCTGTGGCTGAGGAGGATCGTGAGAAAACGGCTTTCACCACCCCAATGGGGCTCTGTGAGTTCGACAGAATGCCGTTTGGGCTCAGTAGTGCCCCAGGAACATTTCAGAGAGTGATGGAAAACTGTCTGGGACATCTCAATTTTGAAACCGTGCTGCTATACCTAGACGACGTTATCGTGTATTCCAAGACATATGAGGACCATCTGAAGCACCTGGCAGAAGTGTTTGAGTCCCTGTCCAGGTACGGGATGAAGTTGAAACCCTCAAAATGCCATCTACTCAAGCAGAAGGTACAATACTTGGGGCACATCGTCAGTTCGGAAGGAGTAGCGCCGGACCCAGAGAAAGTCACTGCCATCCAGAAGTGGCCGGAGCCGAAGAACCTTAAGGAAGTGCGACAGTTCCTGGGACTAACGGGTTACTATAGGAGATTCGTGAAAGATTACACGAAGAAGGCAGCTCCTTTACAGGACCTCCTAGTAGGACAATCCCTGAAGAGCAGAAACCCTCCCTTTAATTGGGGTAAAGAACAGGCTGAAGCATTCCAAAAGATGAAAGAGATCCTGACAGGTGATGAGATCTTAACCTATCCTGATTACAGCCAACCGTTCCTGTTGTACACCGACGCCAGTAATGAAGGGTTGGGAGCCGTTCTCAGTCAGAAGCAGAATGGACAAGAAAAAGTCATCGCATATGCCAGCAGAAAACTCAGGCCAACTGAAAGGAATCCGGAAAATTATAGCAGCTTCAAGCTAGAGTTTCTGGCGCTGGTCTGGGCCATCACTGAAAGATTTAAGCACTATCTGGCCTCCAATAAGTTCACTGCGTTTACAGACAACAACCCGTTAACGCACCTGGAAACCGCCAAGCTGGGCGCCATGGAGCAGCGATGGATGGCTCGGTTGTCCAATTATCAGTTTACTATCAAGTACCGGGCAGGTCGAAAGAATGCTAATGCTGATGCGTTGTCCCGAATGCCGCATGACTCTGACACGGAAGAAGAATCGGACGACCTGGAAGAAATTGAGCTACCCGCGTTCCATCGAAATGGGGTAGTCCACGAGCATCGAGTCCACAGAAAGCAGAATGGTGCAACATTAAATCCTTTACCCCATCATAGTTGGAAAGAGACTCAGGACAGTGATCCAGTGGTCAGCCGCATCAAGGAGTTGTTAAAACAGGAAGGTTCCTCTCTGGAAAAGGATGCACCTATGTCAGCCAAGCTCCTGTGGAACGAGAAAAGCAGGTTGTTCCTATACCGTGAGAAGTTGTGCAGAAGATATGTCAACCCCAGAACCCATGAAATGGTCTGGCAAATCGTGGTCCCCAAGGCAGACGTCCCAATGGTGTTGGAAGCGTACCACGATCAAGCAGGACACTTTGGCTGGAGAAAGCTGGAGACCCTGTTGAGATGCCGGTTCTATTGGGTAGGGATGCGCAGCTCCGTCGAGAGGTGGTGTCGGAACTGTGGACCCTGTGGTCTCAGAAGAAAGGACTACGGTAGTCAAAAGGCCCCCCTGCAACCTATCCGGACGACTCGTCCCCTGGAGATTGTGGCCCTGGACCACGTCAAACTGTCGCCGAGTAGATCTGGATACTCATACGCCTTGACCATGGTGGACCATTACTCCAGATTTCTGGTAGTCGTTCCAGTGAAAGACCAGACCGCAGTGACGGCCGCGAAGACCTTCCAAGCAAGCTTCTGCAGACCGCATGGGTATCCCGAGCAAGTCTTAACCGATCAGGGACCTGCTTTCGAAGCTGATTTATTCAAGGAATTCTGTCAAATGTACGGGTGCAAGAAAATAAGAACAACACCATATCACCCTCAAACCAACGGTCTTTGTGAAAAGATGAACCATATTGTCCTTGACTTGTTGAGATCCATACCGTTGGAAGACAGGAATCGATGGCCGGATTTACTACCTGATTTGGTTGATTTGTATAATCATATACCTGTAAGCTCAACTAACTGCACTCCAGCCTATCTTATGAGAGCAAGGCCCGGAAAACTACCAATGGATTTAGAACTTGGAGTGGTAGAACCGGAGGCAGACGATGCCGTGGAGAACTGGGACGTCAATCGGCAAGAGCAATACAGAAGAGTACAAATCTGTGTAGAGGAAAGTCTTAATAAGGCACGGGAGAAACAGGAAGATGTTTACAACCGAAATGCTCCTGCCAAGCCTCTGATGCCTGGAGAGGAAGTATTAAAAAGAAAAAGAAAGATGCACAAACTGGATAATCAGTGGGAGCAAGAACCCTACGTCATACAAGATTCTAAATACGACAACAGAAAAGTTTGTGTCGTCAGTAAAGACGGAGGAAGAACAACAACCACTGTGTCCAGAGATCATTTGAAGTTGTGTCCAGAACACTTAAAGAGTTGTGAAAAGAGCCCTGTCTTCAATCAAAGAGAAAGAAAGGAAGAGGTCCTACACACCGATCTGGGAGATTTTCCTGCGGATTGGCCCCGACTGGGAGATGCTGTGATAATTCCAGTGTTGCAGTTTTATCAGCCACAAGAGGAAGTTTTACCTCCAGTTGTGCCTGTGGTGCCAGTTGAGCCCGCTCAGGAGTTACCCATTCCAGCAGCACCTCAACCTGTAGAACCTCAAGATGGATCATCTGAAGCAGCGCCCCATACTATGGGATCCCCTGGTGAAGCTGACTCACACCGCCCAGCCATCAGTGCGCTTGCCAGATCCATAGAAAGGTTAAGGCAGTTCTATAGTTTGCCGTTACGCAGTGCAGACAGATCGCAACTTGTTATACCTGAAACTACACCACGTAGATCAGAGAGAATCACAAAAGGGAAATTACCCATTAGATATCAGCAGTGATTATAACGAATTTATGTGAACATTGTAAAAGTCTATATATATAAATGTGTTTTTTCTCTATTATGTCTTCGTTTAACAATGGACTCAGAGGCTGAGGACTGAGCCAGCCCAAAAACTGTATCCTGTAAATAGTTGCACTAAAGTGCCTTCTTAATGGTTTCACATGAAACCTTGACTCACCTCTGAACCAAAAACCCGTGTGGTGTGGCACTGAGTGAGGTCTGCATTTGGATGTCCTGCAGCCCACCCAGGACCCACGTTGAAGGTTTGGTGCGGGTCCTTCACAAGTATCTTGTATATATATTTATTAAATGCTATTTGATACTTTTGTATTTCTATATGTAAAATGTTATTGTTCGTAACGTTCAAGGTGTTCTCACCTCCCGGATGGGAAGAAGTTAATGTTTGTTGTTATGCATAAACAAAATTTTCTGTCTCTTTATATTTTACAGCCCGGGAGTGCTGTCATTTACCATGGGGGAATGTGTAGCCCTGGTACACAATACCAGGAGGATGAGTGGAGAGGTAACAGTTAAGGTCTCTTCATGACATCATGTACACTTCTGACACACCCAGCAAGGGGTGTGGAAGGGAGTGATTTAGTCAGTCAGTGTCTGGACTTCAGAGTGAGAAGTCAGTTTCCTGTCCTTGGACAGAGTAGACGTGTCCAGTTTAAGTCTATCCTCAGTTCAGAAAGTGGAGTCTGGTGTAGGTGTCTGTATACACCTTAGTCTAGTCAGAGCTGTGCCCCACTGGAAGAAAGACTGAACTATCTATTAAGAGACAAGCAAGGCGAAGGGCAAAGTGGAAGGAAGATAATTGAAAAAGTGCTTTTGACTTGGAAAAGTCCTGCACGTTGCAACCGGTTACTGGGGACCGAAGGATCACTATTGTACAGCATAGTGAAGAGAAAACCAGGAATCTACCGGACCCTAGGTCGCGGCAGACAAGCCCCTTATAGTCAGAACGTAGCTGGAGTCAGAGGGTGTGAAGACTTTGAGTTAGTGCACGACAATAAAAGGATTCAGCTCCCTCGCAGGAAGGCTTCTAACACAAATCTGACTGGGCAAGTACAGCTAAAGAAAAGCTGGAGATTTGAGAGGATTACGCTTCAGGCTGGTCGTACTCAGCTTCATTGGACAGTAAAGGAGGCCCCTAACTTGCTTATCTGTTGCCTCAAAGCTCATCCTCCATCAACCCCATCAGCCTCCCTGGGACCTGCCTTATCATCCTGCAAGTAAAGGTATGGAAAGACGTTGACTGTGTGAGACTGAGTTATTATTGCATGCCTGCACAATCCTCACCTAACTACCGACCTGAGGGAAGAGTCCCACCTGTAGGGGACCCGACATCTAGCTGCCTCACCATCCCCTCAGAGATCTACAGCAGCACTGGTACAAATTACCAGAATACTACAGGTGGCGTCACGAACTGTACATAAATCAATCCCCTGTAAATATATCCCCAACATACGCCAGACCGCCCGGGCCACAGACCGAGCCACAGCTACCTGTGACAATCCCCATAGACTTCCATGGGCTCGGCTCTGAGTACCCCATTGCCCTGGTAACCCACAATTGTGGTGGCGGGTCGACACAAATGGACTTATTAACATTTATTAGCAATGTTTAGATGCAGTTATTGATGCACAAGGGGCTCAAACCACATACTGAAGGTTCACATACTTTTACCACTTTTGTCACTCAAAGACAAGTGATATCGGATCATTTTCCTCATTAAGACCAGGTTCACACTTGCGTTTGGGTGCTCTGCGTAGGGCAGCGTACTTCTTCCCTTCAGATCCGCATGCGTCCTGTGTACCTGTGTAGCCCTGGTATGTAAGGCACACAGGATCTGGAGAATGCACAGTAAGGTAACAGTTAAAGCTTGACACTCACTTACACTTCAGACACACCCACAGGGGTGTATAGGGGAGTGACGTGTAGCACAGGAGAGAGTCAGTCTAGCTTCCTGTCATCGTACAGAGCAGTCAGGGCTAGTTCTTCTCAGACAGTGAGGATTCCTGTCAGAGCTCTGGGTGAGCAGAAGATTAGTTCCTGCCAATTCAACGAAGTGGAGTCTAGTAACGGATGACTAGTTATCATCCCGAGTCTAGTCAGAGTTACCTTTTACTCAGTCTGAACTTTGAGGAAACTGAGAGTTACTCAGTGAGACCAAGGAAGAAAACTGACTTTCTATCTTCACGCTTCAGTGCTACATTGAAAGCAGAAGCAGGGCGAAGGGCATAGTGGGAAGGATTCAGAAGTGCCTTAAGGATCGGATTATCCTGCACATTGTCACCGGTCACTGGGGACCGAAGCGTCACTATAGCTCCAGGCATAGTGATAGAAAAGCCAGAGTCTTACTGGACCTTAGGTTGCAGAAAGCCGCCCTTAGAGTGCCAGTACGTAACCGAGTCAGGAGAACAAGACTTCTGAGTCCGGCGCGCGGCAAAAGAAAGTACTTAGTTCACCACTTATAAGGCTCTATCACAAAACTGACCGGGCAGTACAGCTAGTGGAAAAAGCTGAACACTATAGAGTCAACTTAGCTACAGGCAAACTTGGACTCACTCATCATCTTTGAAAGAGAAGGAGGCCTGTAACCTGCTCAACTGTTACTGCTACGTGCATTCATCCACCCCGAACAGCCTCCCTGGGACCTGCCTGAACAACTTGAAGTAAAAGGTATGGAAAGAAGCTTCTATGTGTGAGACTGAGTTATTTGATTGCATCCCTGCACAACCCCACCATAACTATCGACCTGAGGGAAGAGTCCCACCTGTAGGGGACCCGACATCTAGCTGCCTCACCATCCCCTCAGAGATCTACAGCAGCGCTGGTCTTAGTGATCAGAGAACTACAGGTGGCGTCACGAACTGTATATATACCTATCCCCTGTAAATATACCCCCCCCAACATACGCCTGACCGCCAGGGCCACAGACCGAGCCAGCGCTACCTGTGACAACCCCATAGACTTCCATGGGCTCGGCTCTGAGTACCCCATTGCTCTGGTAACCCACAATTGTGGTGCGGGTCAAGACAAACTTGGCGTCACGAACAGGATCCGAAACTTGCAGCATTGCGAGCCCTGTGTGCCTGTGGAGTGTTTTGGTGAAAAAGACTGTTGCTATTGTTTGGCGCCAAATACCGCCATATTTGCCGCCATATTCGCGCCCTGAGGCGCTGGAGAAGAAGGTGGGCGTACCTGAAGGAGCGCGCAAAGTCTTGGACACGCCCCCGGCTCTGACTCAGCGGCAGGTCCTGCGACAGGAAGTGGACGCTCTGACATCAGAGCGCCTGCGACGAAGGTCCTGTTCCCACTGCTGTGCCTGTGAAGTAGCAGCTCCTGAAACCGGTAGGTTCCGGTTAACCAAGGGGGCGCTAAGATGTCACAACAACCGGCCGACAGTGCGGCCCCAGCCGGAGGCCCCGATCCCGCACCGCCTGGCATTGTAGCGCCAGATGGGGGCGCAGGCCCCGCACCCAGTCCGGTAGTCCCGATCATGCCACTAACGCTCCCATATATGCCTGGGGCGAAATGGCTTCCCCAGTACAGCGGTGAGCCAGGCACTTTAGCAGGCTTCAAGCGGAAGTTATGCAGCATCCTAGAAATGTACTCCATGCCTGAGAGACAGAAAGCTGCTGTGCTGATAGGGCAGCTAACTGGCGCTGCTGAGAGGGAAGTGGAGACTTGGGATACCGTTGATCAGGAGTCGGTACCTGCGATCCTCCTTAAGTTACATGCCATATTTGAAGACCGCACAGAAACGGATCTCCGGATGGCCTTCTACCACTGTTCACAACAGCCAGGTGACAGCATCAGGGACTACGCTTGCCGACTGCGAGGAGCCCTGAGAGCCCTTAAGCAGATTAATAATTTAAATGCTATCGATGAGAATAAGATGCTGAAAGAGCAATTTATACAGGGATTGAGATCTCAAGAGGAACGCAGAACTGTAAACTGGTGGTCCTTAGATCATCCGGATGCTACCTTTGATGCCCTAAAGGACATGGCAATAAAAGGGCTGCGACCCCTGGGCAAACCTGAGGTGGCAACCCAACATCGTCAGGGTGAAGTCACTCTGGAGCCGGCGGCAACCCCCTTTTCCTCGCTAGTGGCCGAAACCAAAACGCAGGTGACACCCCCTAGTGAATTGGACTGTCTGCGCTCAGAGGTGCGCCAGCTGACTAAAAATCTGGCTGCTGTGATGAGTGCCCTGCAGCTGCGGAAAGAGGAAGAAGGGAAGATCTTATTAGCTGATTGCCCAGAAGACGTCCCGTGGATGAACCGGAGAAGAAGGAAGACGTCGCCCCCCCGGAGGAGGACAACGCCACCCCAAGGAGCGACCTCTGATCAACACCCTCCTCGTCGGGAGATCACCTGTTACCGATGCAACCGGAAAGGTCATATGTCTCCACAGTGTCCTTTAAACGGGCAGAACCTGGTCCGAGGGCCAACACCCAGGAGGAGACCCGTCAGGCCCCCTAGACTGGAACCGCAGGTATGTGGGTGGACGACCCTACCTGTCTATCATTCTAGATGGTATTGCTGTTCCGGCATTGTTAGACACTGGGTCTCAGGTGACCCTAATACCTGATGCCCTATATACTAAGTTCTGGTCAATGGACAGTCTTAAACCCCCGAGCCCTGACTTTACCGTGTATGCTTCTAATGGTCTTCCTGTAGAAGTACTCGGGACAAAATGTGTAGATGTGAAAGTGGGCAGAGAGGAGTTGAAAGACCAGGGGCTTCTGGTAGTAAAGACTGTAAATGAGGAGAACGGTTTAAATATAATTTTGGGTACTAACATTATCAGTAATTGTTTGGGAGAAGTTGTGTTCTTACTCCAACAGCTCGCTGAGATTGCCCGACCAAGGCAGAAAGGAGTAATCCAAAGAGAGATCCGGGCCCTGGTGTGTCAGCAGCAAGCGAAGCTTACAGACGGCGAAATTGGTAATGTACGGGTCACTGACTCGAATCCTATTGTGATACTGTCATGGGTGCATCGCCACGAAGATCGTCGCGATTGCACATTCTGACTTCTCACAGCTGAGCTGCTGTTTCTTTGTTTTTTGGTAATGTGAGAGTTAATTTTTCCTAGCTCTTTGCTAAGGCTAGGTGCAGCCTCGCCCGGCTGCTTTTGATTATGTTCTAATTAGTTTCCTTTTTATTTCTGCCAGTCTGGGTGTTAGACGCCGGTGAAAGCATTCATGTAGTGCAGCAGACTGGATCGGTTCTGAGAATATTTAAGCTAAGAGTTTATTAGTTGTTTTTACTCTTATAGCTTATAGTTTTTCTCTGAGACCTTAGGTGTTCCTACTGTGTGTGAGTGTTGTATGTAAGACTTTATTTACTTTATTCCTTCTCTTTCTTGTATGTCTTTCTGTTCATTATCCGTTACCTGTTCATTCCCTTTGGTGGTATTCAGGGTCCTTCTTAGGACTAGAATACAGTTGGCAGGGATTGATAGGAGACAGGGTTTACGCTGGTGGCCTGGACCTCTGTACCTTTAACAGTACCTCCAGGTTGAGGGATTAGTTAGGACCCCAGTTCAGGGTCAGCTTAGACCCCGGTCACCCTCTAGCCGGAGACAGCGTATAACGGATTCCGTTTTGACCCACTGGACATTCTGTCAGGTAAATCCATGTTATAATATATCTATGCGCATGTTATATAGTATGTTGCCCTTTTTGATATAGATTACTGACATCTCATATATATATCTGCTATACAGCGTGACATTTTCACCGGCCCTAAACTAAAGATTCTCCCCAGCTGTCATGGATCCAGTAGCCCAGCTGGCCCGACAGTTGCAGGGGTTGTCCATGGAATTTGCAGACATTAAGTCCAAGGTTTTGTCCCTCCCAGAGCAAACCAGATCTGAACCTAAGGTTGCTCTCCCGGACAGGTTCACTGGTGGGCGGGACAAATTTTTTACTTTCCGGGAGGCATGTAAATTGTACTTTCGGCTGCGGCCTCGGTCATCTGGGAGTGAAGAGCAGAGGGTGGGAATTGTTATCTCGCTCTTACAAGGGGACCCTCAATCTTGGGCGTTCTCTATTCCTCCAGGCTCCCCAGATCTCCAGTCAGTGGATCGATTTTTTACTGCCCTGGGTCTGGTATATGATGATCCGGATCGAGTTTCCCTTGCTGAAACAAAGTTACGTAAAATACGGCAAGGAAATCGTCCAGCGGAGGAATATTCTTCTGAGTTCCGTAGATGGGCAACAGATACTCAGTGGAATGACCCAGCTCTTAGGAGCCAGTTTTGTCAAGGGTTGTCTGACAAATTAAAAGATGTGTTGGCTCAGTATGATTCTCCTCCATCACTGGAGGCTGCTATGGCCCTCGCTATTCGCATTGATAGACGACTTCGGGGAAGACGCGAGGTAACTCCGCCCCCCATGATGACTCCACCTACTACTAAAGTCCCTTATACTGAGGTTCCCCTGGTCTGTTCTGAGGAACCCATGCAGTTGGGAGGGACATCATTTTGTTGGAGGGAATCGGCGGTGCGCCGCAAGACTAGAAGGTGTTTCTTTTGCGGGAGAGAGGGACATTTTGTTGGGGGTTGTCCATCCCGGACCTCTTTGACCCAAGGAGTTAACCTGGGAGTCTGTATTTCGTCCCCAAATCCCTCTCAGTTTATCGTGCCTGCGGAGGTGGTGATTGGTACTAGAACTGAGAGGATTTCTGTTTTTCTTGATAGTGGGTCCGGGGCTAATCTTGTGGACGCTCGGTTTGCCCAGGTGCATGGTATGCAACTGAGTGTATTGGCCAAACCGGTCCCTATACTCTCTATTGATTCTAGACCTCTTGGTCAAGGTAGCTTGGTTCAAGCTGTTCTTAACATAGATCTTCGAGTAGGGGCAATACATAAAGAGCAATTGTCTTGTTATGTGTTGGAGGGTCTACCTACTCCTATTGTGTTGGGACTTCCTTGGTTGGCTAAACATAACCCAGTGATTGATTGGCAATCCAGAAAGATAAGCCAGTGGGGTGAATTTTGCAAGAATAACTGCATGAGCACGGTCATCGGTGCGGTTGTGCCTAGGACTTTGCCTCCTTTTCTGGAGGACTTTGGGGAGATGTTCTCAGAGGAGGGGTGTAAAGAGTTACCTCCTCATCGCGCATTTGACTGCTCAATAAAGTTGCTTCCTGATGCCTTATCTCGTACTTTCCCAGGGACCGGGAGGATGGATGATCCGGTTCCTATTCCTCAGGAGGGAGTTGTAGTGTCAGCTGTATGCTCTGAGCTTGAGGGGGAGGTATTGGGGGCTCAGGGGACGCCCCTGTGGGACTTCCAGGGAGACTGATAGTTCCAGATCAGTTAAGACTGAAGGTTACGGAGAACCGTTACAAACGGATGGCTGATAGGGGGAGAGTTTCTGGTCGAGATCTGAAGGTGAATGATCTGGTGTGGTTGTCTACCAGGAATATTAAACTTAAAGTTCCCTCCTGGAGGTTGGGTCCCAGATTCATCGGGCCGTACAGGATCAGTTCCATAATTAATCCTGTGGCATTTCGTCTGGACCTCCCTCCTACGTTTAAAATTCATAATGTGTTTCACAAGTCATTACTTAAAAAGTATGTGGCACCAGTCATACCGTCACCTCTACCTCCTTCAGTGGTGGTCAATGATAACGTGGACGGACCTTTCACACAACTCACCCGGACAGACCTGGTCATGAGGGTCCGGAGGCCCCTCGTAGAAGGGGGGGTACTGTCATGGGTGCATCGCCACGAAGATCGTCGCGATTGCACATTCTGACTTCTCACAGCTGAGCTGCTGTTTCTTTGTTTTTTGGTAATGTGAGAGTTAATTTTTCCTAGCTCTTTGCTAAGGCTAGGTGCAGCCTCGCCCGGCTGCTTTTGATTATGTTCTAATTAGTTTCCTTTTTATTTCTGCCAGTCTGGGTGTTAGACGCCGGTGAAAGCATTCATGTAGTGCAGCAGACTGGATCGGTTCTGAGAATATTTAAGCTAAGAGTTTATTAGTTGTTTTTACTCTTATAGCTTATAGTTTTTCTCTGAGACCTTAGGTGTTCCTACTGTGTGTGAGTGTTGTATGTAAGACTTTATTTACTTTATTCCTTCTCTTTCTTGTATGTCTTTCTGTTCATTATCCGTTACCTGTTCATTCCCTTTGGTGGTATTCAGGGTCCTTCTTAGGACTAGAATACAGTTGGCAGGGATTGATAGGAGACAGGGTTTACGCTGGTGGCCTGGACCTCTGTACCTTTAACAGTACCTCCAGGTTGAGGGATTAGTTAGGACCCCAGTTCAGGGTCAGCTTAGACCCCGGTCACCCTCTAGCCGGAGACAGCGTATAACGGATTCCGTTTTGACCCACTGGACATTCTGTCAGGTAAATCCATGTTAATAATATCTATGCGCATGTTATATAGTATGTTGCCCTTTTTGATATAGATTACTGACATCTCATATATATATCTGCTATACAGCGTGACAGATACCCCCAATGAGTGAAATGATAATCTGGTGCAGGGCAGCCATAGGTCTGAGAGGACAGAATTACCAAGCTGTAGTAGAACCCCACCATTCAGAACATAGACCTACACTTATGACTGCTAGGGGAGTAGTGGAAGTGGTGAATGGAAGAGTACCGGTACGGCTTCTCAACTGGGGAGATGATGAGGTAAACTTACCCCGTTATGCAACCATTGCTAAACTACATGCTGTTGACAATAATTCTATTCTTCCGGCTGAGTCCTTAGACTCCCGCCAAATAGCGGAGGACAATGATCCAGCAACTCAGGTGGCGGAATGGTGTCAGCACCTCCATGTTGGGACGGACACCACTCCCGCTCACCAGAAGCAAGGGGTATTACGGGTGGTGCAAGAGTACGCCCAAGTATTTAGCAAGAATCCACTTGATTTTGGGATAATTAAGGGAGTACAACATCATATCCCTACAGGCAGTCATCCTCCCATCAAAGAGCGGTATAGGCCTATACCCCCAGCCCATTATCAGAAGGCTAAGGAAATGTTGCGAGATATGAAAGAAGCCAGAGTAATCAGGGATAGTTGTAGTCCCTGGGCAGCACCTCTAGTCCTGGTTAGAAAGAAAGATGGTAGCTTGAGAATGTGTGTGGATTACAGGCAGGTGAACCGCATAACGCACAAGGATGCATACCCGTTACCACGTATAGAGGAGTCATTGGCTGCTCTGAAAACGGCTAACTACTTTTCTACCCTTGATCTGACTAGTGGATACTGGCAAGTGGCTGTGGCTGAGGAGGATCGTGAGAAAACGGCTTTCACCACCCCAATGGGGCTCTGTGAGTTCGACAGAATGCCGTTTGGGCTCAGCAGTGCCCCAGGAACATTTCAGAGAGTGATGGAGAACTGCCTGGGACATCTCAATTTTGAAACCGTGCTGCTATACTTAGACGACGTTATCGTGTACTCCAAGACATATGAGGACCATCTGAAGCACCTGG
This sequence comes from Oophaga sylvatica, assembly GCA_033576555.1. NCBI lineage: Eukaryota > Metazoa > Chordata > Amphibia > Anura > Dendrobatidae > Oophaga > Oophaga sylvatica. The sequence goes on from JARQOD010000001.1 coordinate 939,938,310, forward strand.
CAGAAGTATTTGAGTCCCTGTCCAGGTACGGGATGAAGTTGAAACCCTCAAAATGCCATCTACTCAAACAGAAGGTACAATATTTGGGGCACATCGTCAGTTCGGAAGGAGTAGCGCCGGACCCAGAGAAAGTCACTGCCATCCAGAAGTGGCCGGAGCCGAAGAACCTCAAGGAAGTGCGACAGTTCCTGGGACTAACGGGTTACTACAGAAGGTTCGTGAAAGATTACACGAAGAAGGCAGCGCCTCTACAGGACCTCCTAGTAGGCCAATCCCTAAAGAGCAGAAACCCTCCCTTCAATTGGGGTAAGGAACAGGCTGAAGCATTCCAAAAGATGAAAGAGATCCTTACAGGCGATGAGATCTTGACGTATCCTGATTACAGCCAACCGTTCCTGCTGTACACCGATGCTAGTAATGAAGGTTTAGGAGCAGTTCTCAGTCAGAAGCAGAATGGCCAAGAAAAAGTCATCGCTTATGCCAGCAGAAAACTCAGGCCAACTGAGAGGAATCCGGAAAATTATAGCAGCTTCAAGCTGGAGTTTCTGGCGCTGGTCTGGGCCATTACTGAAAGATTTAAGCACTATCTGGCCTCCAACAAGTTCACGGCGTACACAGACAACAACCCGCTAACGCACCTGGAAACGGCCAAATTGGGCGCCATGGAGCAGCGTTGGATGGCTCGGTTGTCTAATTACCAGTTTACTATCAAGTACCGGGCAGGCCGAAAGAATGCTAATGCTGACGCATTGTCCCGAATGCCGCATGACTCTGACACGGAAGAAGAATCGGACGACCTGGAAGAAATTGAGCTACCTGCGTTCCATCGAAATGGGGTAGTCCACGAGCATCGAGTCTACAGAAAGCAGTATGGTGCAACGTTAAATCCTTTACCCCATCACAGCTGGAAAGAGACTCAGGACAGCGATCCAGTGGTCAGCCGTATCAAGGAGTTGTTAAGACAGGAAGGTTCCTCCTTGGAAAAAGATGCACCTATGTCAGCAAAGCTCCTGTGGAACGAGAGAAGCAGGTTATTCCTATACCGTGAGAAGTTGTGCAGGAGATACGTTAATCCCAGGACCCACGAGATGGTCTGGCAAATAGTGGTCCCCAAGGCAGACGTCCAAATGGTGTTGGAAGCATACCATGATCAAGCAGGACACTTTGGCTGGAGAAAGCTGGAGACCCTGTTGAGGTGCCGGTTCTACTGGGTAGGGATGCGCAGCTCCATTGAGAGGTGGTGTCGGAACTGTGGACCCTGTGGTCTCAGAAGAAAGGACTACGGTAGTCAGAGGGCACCCCTGCAGCCTATCCGGACGACTCGTCCCTTGGAGATTGTGGCCCTGGACCACGTCAAACTGTCGCCAAGTAGATCTGGATACTCATACGCCTTGACCATGGTGGACCATTACTCTAGATTTCTGGTGGTTGTACCAGTTAAGGATCAGACAGCAGTGACGGCAGCAAAAACCTTTCAAGCAAGCTTCTGCAGACCGCATGGGTATCCGGAGCAAGTATTAACCGATCAAGGACCTGCTTTCGAAGCTGATCTATTCAAGGAATTCTGTCACATGTATGGGTATAAGAAAATTAGAACAACACCATACCATCCTCAAACCAACGGTCTTTGCGAGAAATGAACCACATTGTCCTTGATTTGTTGAAATCCATACCGTTGGAAGACAGAAGTCGATGGCCGGACTTACTACCTGATTTGGTTGACTTGTATAACCATATACCTGTAAGTTCCACTAACTGCACTCCAGCCTATCTTATGAGAGCAAGGCCCGGAAGACTACCAATGGATTTAGAACTTGGAGTGGTAGAACCAGAGGCAGAGGACGCTATTGAAAACTGGGACATCAATCGGCAAGAGCAATACAGAAGAGTGCAAGTCTGTGTAGAAGAAAGTCTCAACAAGGTACGGGAAAAACAGGAAGATATTTACAACAGGAATGCTCCTGCCAAGCCTTTAATGCCTGGAGAAGTGGTATTGAAAAGGAAAAGGAAAATGCACAAATTGGATAACCAGTGGGAACAAGAACCCTACGTTGTACAAGATTCCAAATATGACAATAGGAAAGTTTGTATCATCAGTAAGGACGGAGGAAGAACAATATCCACTGTGTCCAGAGACCATTTGAAATTGTGTCCAGAACCCTTAAAGTTTCGTGAAGAGAACTCTGTCATCAATCAAGAAGAAAGAAAAGAAGAGGTCATACACACGGATCTGGGAGATTTCCCTGCAGATTGGCCGAGACTGGGAGATGCTGTAATAATTCCGGTGTTGCAATTTTATCAGCCACAAGAGGAAGTTCTACCTCCAGTTGTGCCCATGGTGCCAGTTGAGCCAGTTCAGGAGTTACCTACTCCAGCAGCACCCCAACCTGCGGAACCTCAAGAGGAAGAATCATCGGAAGCAGCGCCCCATGCTATGGGAACCCCTGGTGAAGCTGACTCACACCGCCCAGCCCTCAGTACGCTTGCCAGATCCATAGAAAGATTGAGGCAGTTCTATAGTTTGCCGTTACGTAGAACAGTTGGGTTAGAGATTAATATACCTGAAGCTACTCCACGTAGATCAGAACGTACAACGAAAGGGAAGATACCTATTCGTTATCAAAAGTAGTCCTAGCAAACTAGTTTACTAAGTATGGATAATTGTATAAAGTATTGTTATGATATGTAAATTACTTGAAAATGTTTCATGATGGACTCTGAGGCTGAGGACTGAGCCAGCCCAAGAACTGATCTTGTATATAGTTGCACTTTGTGCATTCTCTACCAGCACACCTACCTCTGAACATAAAACCCGTATGGTGAGGCACTGAGTGAGGTCTGCATTCAGATGTCCTGCAGCCCACCCAGGACCCACGTTGAAGGTTTGGTGCGGGTCCTTCACAAGAATATTGTCATCTATTTATATGAAAATGTCTATTTAGTATTTTGTATTTTTCTATGCCTATTGTTATAATGCAACGTTTAAGAAATCCTTACCTCCCGGATGGGAAGAGTTAATGTTTATTGTTAATGAAAAACAAAATGTCTTTCTTCTTATATTTCACAGCCCGGGAGTGCTGTATTTTACCAAGGGGGAATGTGTAGCCCTGGTATGTAAGGCACACAGGATCTGGAGAATGCACAGTAAGGTAACAGTTAAAGCTTGACACTCACTTACACTTCAGACACACCCACAGGGGTGTATAGGGGAGTGACGTGTAGCACAGGAGAGAGTCAGTCTAGCTTCCTGTCATCGTACAGAGCAGTCAGGGCTAGTTCTTCTCAGACAGTGAGGATTCCTGTCAGAGCTCTGGGTGAGCAGAAGATTAGTTCCTGCCAATTCAACGAAGTGGAGTCTAGTAACGGATGACTAGTTATCATCCCGAGTCTAGTCAGAGTTACCTTTTACTCAGTCTGAACTTTGAGGAAACTGAGAGTTACTCAGTGAGACCAAGGAAGAAAACTGACTTTCTATCTTCACGCTTCAGTGCTACATTGAAAGCAGAAGCAGGGCGAAGGGCATAGTGGGAAGGATTCAGAAGTGCCTTAAGGATCGGATTATCCTGCACATTGTCACCGGTCACTGGGGACCGAAGCGTCACTATAGCTCCAGGCATAGTGATAGAAAAGCCAGAGTCTTACTGGACCTTAGGTTGCAGAAAGCCGCCCTTAGAGTGCCAGTACGTAACCGAGTCAGGAGAACAAGACTTCTGAGTCCGGCGCGCGGCAAAAGAAAGTACTTAGTTCACCACTTATAAGGCTCTATCACAAAACTGACCGGGCAGTACAGCTAGTGGAAAAAGCTGAACACTATAGAGTCAACTTAGCTACAGGCAAACTTGGACTCACTCATCATCTTTGAAAGAGAAGGAGGCCTGTAACCTGCTCAACTGTTACCGCTACGTGCATTCATCCACCCCGAACAGCCTCCCTGGGACCTGCCTGAACAACTTGAAGTAAAAGGTATGGAAAGAAGCTTCTATGTGTGAGACTGAGTTATTTGATTGCATCCCTGCACAACCCCACCATAACTATCGACCTGAGGGAAGAGTCCCACCTGTAGGGGACCCGACATCTAGCTGCCTCACCATCCCTTCAGAGATCTACAGCAGCGCTGGTCTTAGTGATCAGAGAACTACAGGTGGCGTCACGAACTGTATATATACCTATCCCCTGTAAATATACCCCCCCCAACATACGCCTGACCGCCAGGGCCACAGACCGAGCCAGCGCTACCTGTGACAACCCCATAGACTTCCATGGGCTCGGCTCTGAGTACCCCATTGCTCTGGTAACCCACAATTGTGGTGCGGGTCAAGACATACCAACATGTTGCATTTTCTTGCGTTCGGCGGGCACATCAAAATGCCGCATGCAAACGCATCCGTATACAACGCATGTCCCTGCGTACCCAATGTTAAAGATAGGTACACAGAACGCATGTGGAAGTATGCAGAGCCATGCGGAAGTAGGCAAAGCTTAAAGGAAAGAAGTCCGCAACACCACGCTGCGGACTCAAACGCTAATGTGAACCTAGCCTAAAAAAATGACAAAGTTTAACATTTTGACTCCTCTGTTTGATTTGGTTCTATGTCAACTTTTAGGGCTTATGCGGAAATCGGATGTAGTTTTAGGTCAAATTTATACAGAAATATAAAAATTCTGAAGCATCCACAAACATTTAGACATGACTATAGGTACGAACAGCACTGTCTCCTAAAATCTTTTCGAATAGGATGTAGATTATCATACTAATGGCCCCATGTTTCTTGCTATGTAGTAAGTCTTTCTATAGCCACTCTTCATCATTTCCATAATGACAGAAAATAAGTGAGAAACTGGATCCTAGTCTTCTAAGCCTAAAGAATATTTTACATAAATGAAAAGAATGGGGGACATTACTAAAGGATTGGGGACAATAACACAGGAATGGTGCCAGAATGGAGGACATTATTACATCAGCTAGTACTTGTGAACAAGATGTTGGTGGTGGCCCAGGTGCAAATTGGGCATTGGGATCCCTTGGACTCTAGTTGCTCCACTGGTTTCTACAATGTATCCATACGATTAAAATATATAAACGTCAAGTCCTGGCTGTTTAGTTTACCAAGAGTCGTAAAACATTGTGGAAAATTATACACCGTGACAGGTCACCAGTCGTGCAAAAAGAAGTTGCAGGCAGGCTACAGGACTCAAATGTAAGATGTGCTAATGAATTTGTGCAGAGTGTTCCTACATGAGTAATTCTTCTACTTAATTCTATTGAGCGGAGTTGTTTCACGACTGTTTGCACTGTGTTACAGCTACATGACAGTGGCTAAATTTATGCCACCAAATTGCCATAATTTTTAATTAGAATTAGATGGGTGTGCTTTGCCATGGTCCGTCCTGTCCCAGATTCACCCACTCTGGCAAAGCTGGTGGAGATTAGTGTGAAAACGCGAAAACTTGCAAAATTATGTGCGCAACTTCGAGTTGCACAAAAATTTTGTGAATTTTGAAGATGTTTTCCTCCATACAACTATCGATAGCACCTTAAAGCGAACCTCTCACCAGGTTTGACAGAAATTAGATAAGTCCACCAACTTTCAGGGCTGATATAAAGCATTCTATAATGCCCCCAACCCGACCTGAATGATAAGAAAAAGAGTTTTTATTATACTCATCTGCGGGGCGTTTGGTCCGAGCGGTGTTGCTCTTCTTGTTCCGGCATCTCCCTTCTTCTTGCGATACTGTCCCCATTCTTGCTTTGTGTTATTGACGCGTCCCTACGTCAACTACACAGGTGCCAGGTAGACTGTGTGGGTGATGTAGGGATATGTCATCCACAAAAAAAGCAAGAAAGAGGATGGCATCCTAAAAAGAAAGGAGGTGCTGGACTGAGAAGAGTGACACCTCTCGGACTGCCCTGCCCCGCAGATGAATATAATAGAAGCTCTTTTTCTTGTCTTGCGGTTTGGTTTGGGGGCTTATACACAGCATTATAGAATGCTGTATATCAGGCCTGAAAGGTGGTGGCCATATCTCAGTCAAACCTGGTTACAGGTTCCCTATAAAGAATTGAGCCCACTAGGCCTTTTCACGTCAGGTTTTTTTTTTTACTGACCGATGTTCCGCATAAAAAAAACTGTCCCATCTGTGGATCAAACCCAGCTATTCAAATGAATGGATCCATAAAAAAATGGACAAAACACTGATTCCATCTGAGCAGCATGTTTGCGCTACCTATGTTTGCGGACGTTGCTAGAACAAGCTTTTTATTTGGAATATTAGAGTACATTGATGAACAAATGTCATTTATTCTGCAGATGGAAAAAAAAAGTATGATGCTTGAATTAAAGCCTTCGGCCTCTTTTACACATCCGTGTTTCCAGTACATGTGGCGTCCGTTTTTTTTCACGGATACCACAAGTACCTATTATAACCTATAGCACTATGCACATGTCTATGTTTTTACATGGACCGTGTGTCCGTGCAAAACACAAAGAGACATACATGTCTGTTTTTTTCCGGCAGTACAGATGAAAAGGGCCAAGACAAATCTACAGGTCCGAGAAAAACACGTACAGTACACGGATGGCGTCCGTGTGTCATCAGTGTTCCATATTGTAAAGTATAGGAGAAGCTTTGTCATTTCTTACTTTATCCATCCATGAAAAACACTGATGACGCTTACAGTAGAAACGGGCAACGTAAAAGAACAGACGATTTTCATCCATTTGGTATCCATTTTTACAGATCAACACTTATAAAATTAGGTGAAGCCAAATACAGTTTAATATGTTAATAACTGCAATAGATCTGTAAAAAAAACAATTAAAAAATTAAATAAATGGTTTCCTACACACCCATTGAGTTTGCTGGGCGAATTTGATCCGAAAATTGGATTAGAGTAGGGCACGTTGTGATATTTTTTACATGAACACATCAGACTGAAAACACACTTGTCTGAATGAGCCCTTACTCATAAGGTAGGGTCAAATGGCCGGCACATTAAGGCATTAATGGTCATTTTCACTGACCAGTTCCTAGGAGAGACTCAATTGTAAATATTATAGCAATAATATTAGTAGTAATAATAAAAGCAGATGGGTATTTTCTGGAGCAGGATGTACTTTCAGGACTGGATATACCATGTCTGCCTGGTTCTGTGCCTGGTGTGTGTGTTCGGCAGTTCTTTAGCTGGAGAACACAAGGATAGGTCGAGCATTTGTAACAATACCGGCAGCTAAATCAAAAGGGACAAGGGCGCTCCTGCCTGTCAATCATCAATGCAAGGCGAGGGCTGTGATTGGTTGTTGCTACTGTGCTTCCCTGTGATGTCAGTAAGCCACGTGACTCCCATGATAACAGCAGCACAGGGTGAGGACAAGAGCTCTGTAATACATAGCAGAGAGTCATATCTCCAATGATGCATTCATATTTACAAGAACAGGAGAAATAATCATAAAAAAAAATCTAAAAAAAAATAATGCACTGAAATGACAGAAGAAATAATAATATTAATAATAACAATAATAATAATAATAATAGGGCATATAATGAGTTTATAAGTTTAGAATATGAATGTTCATTATGAATCTTTTAAAATTTTTCCATGTAAATAATAAGAGAGGAAGGAGGCCATGAAGTATTTGGGCCCCCATGCAATTTCTATAACAGCCCCACATGCACAATATACTACTCATACTGCCGGCATCCTTTGGGGGACCTAGGGGCTCATTCAGACATCACGGAGCGGGTGCATTTGCTACCCCAGCTTCCTTTATAGTTACATCCCTGCACCACATTGGCTACATGTTACAATAATGTGCATGGACATTATAGAGGCTTTCTGGACTTCTGATATAATTTACATGCCCCTCCTAATGACACATTAGAGCAAAAACATTACAGGCCGTGAAAGCCAAAATCTGTTGGTGTTGGCAGTAGTAGGTGACAGAGAGGCCCAACATTGCCTTAGCTACAGGACACAAGGTAATCCATGTCCTTATCACGTTCTGGCCATATTATACTAAATTTGCACAGAATATAAATACATTGTTGCAGAGTATGGTAGCTCTCGCATTAAAGGGACCAGTGTTTTTGCTATAGGAAGGGGCATCCTGACTGTAGAAAGAGAATCACTGAAGGGTAATGGAGCCTGAGTTGCCAGTTAAAAAAAAAGTACTTAAAGCGGTTATTCTAGAGGATGAAATTTATTTTTAAAAAGGCTCACACTATTAAAAAATAAAATAAAGACGCTCTTGCTTTGGATCTTACCCACACCGTTGGTCTCCGCTTTCTTGTTCTAACCCTACACAACAGAGACAAGTTTAATGCCGACGTCATAAATCACTTGTCCACAGGTGTCCCACGTTATCCAGTGTCATGGATTGACAGTGTTTCTAAGCAGAGTAGCCCTAATCTAGGGTCACATTACTCGTTTTTCTCTCATCCGAGAAAATCGGACAGATTATGCTCCTCACACCCTGATTAGGCACTGATCAGGAGTTTCAGCAGAGGACGATTCGATTTTCTCAGGTGTAAAGAAAAAAAAAGTTTCACCTTCTCCTTCTCATTCAGTCTGTCCATGAAAATTGGACCACACTCAAGTGTAGTCCAATTTTGATCTGATAGTCGGATGATACTCATGCATGCTCCGATTTTTGCTGCTGACTGACTGGGTCCAAGCTAAAAAAAAAAAAAAAAAGGGACACATGCATGGCCCCATAGAAAAACATGGGGAGGAGTGCTATCCGTCAAAATGATGGATAGCACGTATCTGATTTTGACCATGGTGTGCATAAGCCTCAAATTATAAAAAAAATTCCCCCAAGGCTATAAGTACAAGAAGCGCTGCAGCGCTAGGATTATCCTCCTGTGAGTATCCTCCAAAATCATCAAAAGTACCCCTTGGAGTCTATGTAACACTGATGAGAACCAGGAGCAAAAAGCGAAGAGTTCATTATCGATCACCACTGGCAAGCTCAGTAATTTCTTCATTAGGCCTCATTCATTTATCACTTGGTCCCTCTGTGTTTTTCTTGGATAGAAGGTTTACCCATCACAGTTTACGGGGCATACACATATCCATTTGTTTTTGTGGATCTACAAGAATAAGACAAAGACATGTCTGATATGTGGATCAAACTCGCCTAGTCAAGTAGTAGGGTGTATGTAAGAGGGTTCCTGGAGCCTCTGTTCAGGATCCTGAGTGTCATCTAGAAGTCATCCATGGGAATATTGTCTAAGTACTTACGGTAGTATGTTGGAGTTTGATGGCTGATTGAAAATAAAATCAACTTCAATGAAAAAAAAAATGGAATATTGTCACAAGGAGTGCTCGAGGTGTGGTGGCGGGCTTCCCTCCTGAGGGTAAACGGGTTGTGTGATGCCATCAAGTTCCTCTCTTCCTTGAAACTCCAAAAAGTGAGCAGGAATAGACTGAGGTGCTCAGCTGACACTGTGATGGCATTAAAGGTGGAAGCTGGGAACAACTTTGGGCTCTACCTAAGCATTGGCAAGGGTAGGCCGCCCATCCCTGACACATGCTGTGACCTGATAGTCCAGAGGAAAGGTTTATCCTTGCTTATTTTCTTCTGGGAGAGGGCTAGTGATAGCCAACATCCTTGTGCACTTTTTTTCTGCACGATTCATGCTTTGTGCTCCTGTACAGCCTACTAATTGTGATATGTCCACTCTTCTGGATGTTGCCAGCTCTATGGCAGCAAATTACAGGTAAAACATTCAGAGCAATTTCAGGTAGACAATAATCTGATTATTTTTCCCTTCCCCAGGAGCTGCAGTCACCACATAGCAGTCCGAAAGAGTTAACCAGAGAAGAGTCCATGATGACGGTACTGACGCCGGGTGACTCACAGAGCTGTGTTACTGATTACGTTTAATTTAATGATAATCATAAGAGTTCACCAGGGAAAAGATGTATTGATTGGAACTCAAACACACTTTTAATTTTTATTATGTATTCATGGATGAGACGCCAGTAAAAGAAGAAGGATTATTTGGTCCGATGTGTGATCTCATTGCTGGGGACAGTCACACATACAGAATCAGTCGGCAAGGAACGACCAGGTAGAAATTGTTGTGTCTGACTGGTATCAGGAATGGATTACTGTAACTAACCACAATAACTGGAATTCAATGCTTTATAAAGCTCTCAAGGTCAATGCTTCTCCTTATGGAGCTTCAGCTTGCACAAAATCTTCAGGTCCTTGTTTTTTTTTTTAGGAAATAGTACACAAATTAGCTCTCCCCAGAAGGCAAGAAACGGTCAAGTCAATTTAAGTCAGAAAGGATCTTGGAGCTTCACAAGGGATTTCTTGTCAAGGTCAAAATATATGGGGCCAAATAAAGGCAGAAGCTCCTGGGCCCTGATGCAAACTCTTTTCTCAAATGTGACAGATGGACATTTATTATACTTTGAAGCTATGTTCAGTTTTTTGAGCTGTTGAAAAATGTTAAGTTTTTCCAAGTGAAAATGTTTATTTAAAAAAAATGAACAATAAGGAATTTTTCCTAAACTGAATCAGTTCCTAAAGTTTTTTTGAAACTTTTTGGAAGACTTGTATTCCTAGTTTGGAGTAGATTCTATCAGGATCTGCTTTAAAGAAGTGACATGTACTTTTTTTTTTTAATTTTTCACCAGGCATTTTTCAAAACAACTTAAAAATATTCCTCATATAATCAGCCAAGCGGATTTCCCATAGAAGTGAAGAAGCGTTTTCCAAGCATTTTGAAAGTGCTTTTTGAGAAAAATTTGGAGTAAGTTCACACAGTCTTTTTGCAGTTTTTGACGTGGGAACTAAACGGAAACCCTAAGTTTAGTATTTGCACATGTCATCTTTTTCAGGCAAGAGTAGAATATTCAGCTCACCCCTATGTAAGTCCACTGGAACTCGTATTACGGATCACGTCTCTGCCAGACGTAAGAAAGATACGTGTACATGTAGAAAAGATCCAGCTTTCGAGAAAGTCCAAAAATCAATTAAAAAATATATCATCATTTTATTCAAAAGAATTACGAGACAGGTATATAGACAAATACACATATAAATATATAGACAAGGTCGATAGAAAAGCTCAGGTGGTATAGGACTAGCTCATCCAAAAATTCCATGTAAGAGGTGCAGGATATGCGCCAAGAACCTGTGTATGATTTTAGAGAAATACTACTAGTAAAGTGCCAGTGCTTACACATTCTGTTAAGGCAAGTTTCTGAATGGTTAAAAAATGCATGAAATCAGAATAGAAAGTATAGAAAGTAATCATTCAAGGCTCTTACCCATATTTTCCACCTAGAAAGGCTAGTCGTGCATTTTTGAGCCTTTCAGAAGCTTGCCTTAACGGAATGTGTAAGCACTGGCACTTTACTGTATCACCTGAGCTTTTCTATCGACATTGTCTTTATATTTATATGTGTATTTGTCTATATACCTGTCTCGTAATCCTTTTGAATAAAATGATGATATATTTTTAAATGGATTTTTTGACTCCATGTTTTTTGGAGATTGAGTCTAATCTGAGGAGTGTCCGTAATACGTAAGGCCTGTGAACTTTTTGGTATAGGGTCTTCACTAAAATTATTTCTTTATATTATGAACTCTGTTCTACTGATATTGTTTTCAGGAAAATGATTGCAAGTATTTTTCCTAAAGCGTCTTATAATATTTGCTGTCTTTTCAGTTTTTTTTCTGCGCCTTTGTTGTGCGGATAGCGTTTCAGTTATTTCTGGGCAAAACGCACAGTGAACACTTACAGCCTTCTCCGTGGTTAAACTCGCAGTACCGATCATCTTTACCCTGACAGTTTTCTATGCAGCATTTGAAGAAGATTTCATAAAAATCCCATCCAGAACGGTGGTGCTGTGAAATGCTGCAGATCTGTTGCCAGCAAATCTGCCTCAATTATACCCTGTGTAAACACGGCCTAACAAAACTTGTAGACAAACCTTGCAGACTAATCTCAGAAAATTTTCAGTTTGTCTGATTTTTCTCTTTATAGGTATATTTTTGAGTAAAATGTAAATTGCTCTTTTATTCTATAAACTTATGACAACATGTCTCCAAATTTCCATGCAATAAATTTTGTATTTATTTTCAGAAAATGAGAAATGGACAAAATAACTAAAAAATGCAGTGCTTGCAGACCTCAAATAATGCTAAGAAAACAAGTTCATAATCATTATATACACCCACAATATTGCGGACAGGGAAGACTGTCACGTCTCCTATGGAAGCCAGAAAGGTGATCATACTGTATGTTCCACTACTTTCCTAAAACCTTATAAATGGATTTTTTTACTGGAGACTTTTCATGTTTGTAAATGTCTACTCGTCGGTCTCATACTTTAAGGTGTTGTGCCCTAAAAGTGACATAACCGTAGGCAGGTAATGTACGAGGAGCACACTCCGCACGGCTTAATGTCCATTTATTCTAGTAGTCTTAATGGCTCGCAGCCTTCTAACACACAGACATCTGATGTCCCTAACTAGATTGAATGCCCTGTGATGTGATCATAACCTGTTAATAACCGAGCGTCTTAGTCGCTGGGATCCAATTTAAGGTCAGTCCATGAAGAATGCCTGGTTATGTAACAGGGATTATTGCTGGGTAATTCGCATTCTCATTCCTTAAGTATCCAGGTTTTCTAACTTATTAGCGACAGCTGTAACAGTTCTTATTGGTTTTGCTTAAGCGGCAACCAGCCCTTGCCCCAAATACTTTATCCTACAGCGTCGATCATACGTCGGAATGACGTGGGCATCATTTAGGCACCGTACACTAAAGTCTGGGGAGGTTTAATAATAATAATAACAAGAGAACCCAATGGGGATTTGCATAATCGCACAGAGGTACAATGAGCCAGCATTTCCCTTTGACAATAGGAACTTGTTGAAATTCTTCTCCATTTGAAAAATTGGGCCAAGTTAACATTAAAACAGCGCTGTCCGCCAAGCACTACGTCATGGTTTCTGTTGGAACCCACAAAAGCTGTATTCCGACTTCGGGGCTTTCACTTGATTCAAGTTGACGGTACGGATTCTGTCTGGTTCTGTACCAGAAGTACTTGTCTTTTTCAGACATGCCCAAAAATGTGGATCAAGACAAACAAGGAGGCCAAACAGTGTCCACAGTAACTCCGTTTGCCTCATTCATGTAAATACCTTCGAGCTGTCGGGGTTCCCATTGGAATACGGGTTTTCCGGGATTCCGACACAAACCCCAACTTAGTGCTCACTGGACAGCATTGCAGTATTGTGAATCTAGACTTGCAAAGAGATGAAAATTTTTGTTTTATTTTTGCAGTATTCAACATTGTTAGGAACCAAGGTGATTTACTCTGAATTACTATGCGCCTAGATTTTAACGGAGGTCATAATAGGATAATAGGTGCACTCTGATCCTTAGAAACAGTCCCAAAGATCAAGGACCTGACTGTGCTCAGATCCTTGTTACTGATGCTAAGCCTCCTTGACTCCACGCTTCCATCCCAGGCTGGAAAAAGTATCATTAATAAAATACATGATTATACAGGATATCATGATAATTAAAAAAGATACGATGTCACAAAAATAAATATTATTTTTATTTTTAGAAAAATCATAATACATAAAAAATATGTTAAAATAAAATACATATGTATGCAGGGGCATAAGAGGTCAGTATAGACTGGCAGAAAAAAACATAATATAAACCACTTAAAATAGAAAAAAAAAAATAATAGCACCAGTAAGTGAAAATATATATCACTTTATTGTGCCAGTAAGCATAAGTAAATGTATAGAATACCAAAAAAATATTATACTAAAATCTACATAATCACCAAGTGGTTAGTAGTAATTATAAAAAATCCCAAAGGAAGTCATACCATTATCATTAGTATTGTGGTAACATGTGTACACCAATTAAATTTTCATCCTAGTATGAATAGCCATATGCCATGAGTATAAAGTGCAATAGTGACATAGGTGAAAAAATACTGACCAGTTCAACACCTCTCTGCCCCCTGCACACACCACTCCGACGCGTGTTTCACTTCCGCTTCGTCTTTGTACAAGTGTGCATACAGACATAGCTGTCAGTCACTGATAGGACTGCCCACTGGACCGAGAAGCCTAGGAGCAGCAGTGGTTTATGTAGTTAAGTTATACTGAATCTCTTTTCACAAGCTATATATCAATCTGCTCAGCTCCCCCTGCTCTGTAACATGGTGCCTGCAGATTGGACCGCATTTTCATGGTGACTGGTTCATTTTAAACCTCATTTGCCAAGTGTTTACCCATGCAGACATCTTATCCAGATTGTCCTGTAATATTATACTGTCAAGCTCAGATTTTATTATCCTACATAGTTTGGTGTCGTCAGCAAAGACTGACACTTTACTCTCAATCCCATCCACAAGGTCATTAATAAAGAATCTAAAAGGAATTGGTCCTAGCACAGATCCTTGCGGTCCCCACTGCTGATTTTATCCCATTTAGACCGTATACCATTTACAACAACTGTTTCCAGTCCCTTAACCAGTATTTTACCCATTTGCATATAGGGTCTTCAAGAGAAAAAAAAAGGTAATGATAGGGTCCCTCCAAAGAATAGGGAACAGTAGTATGGATCACCATAACATTCAGTTTCCAAACAATGGTAATCTCTACTGTATGTTCCACTCATTCTAAGAAAATCCCCCGATTCCTCTGCACACAGTACATAATAAAAGTGTCAGCCTGCAGCCACCACTGGGGGGAGCTATTCACATGGGGGGGATACAGCTACTATTGAACGCAGTGGGAGCAGTCAAATGTCTAATCCCTTAGTACTGCCTGGTGGTCACAGAAGTAAAAATTAGGACTGTGTTAGAAAATAGGAGAAAGGGACGGACTGGGACTGAAATTCAGCCCTGGAATTTGATATCACACAGGCCCATGTTGTCCTCGTCCCCAAGGGCCAGATGAGATATATTACTAATATTACCCTGGATGGAAGAAAGGAAGATTTACTACAAGACCAATATTTCTAATGATACCAGTGGTTTGATGGGGTAAGTGATGGAGTCAGCGACCTTGTTCTCCGTCCAGGGCCGGCTCCAGGTTTTTATGGGCCCGGGCGAAAGAGTTTCAGTGGGCCCCTTTAACACAGACCACGATTCATGATGCACAGATACTGCAGAGAAATATGGGTATAGTACAATGCCAAACACGTCTCTTCTTCCATTACATGACTGATATCTATTGTAAATTCTACAATAGCTCAAAAACCGCCGAATTCTCAAAAGTGCATAGTACAGACCGGACAGTACAGTCCTCCATACAATATTATGGGCACCACATAGTCTCCCCCTCATCACCCATATAATACCCCATGCAGAATGTCACCCCGCCATCCCCCATATAATGCTCCATACAGAATACTGAACCCAATGTAATGCTCCATACAGAATACTGGACCGCATAAATTGCTCCATACAGGATACTGGTCCCCATATAATGCTCCATACAAAATATGGAGCTCTCCTCTGCACTGTGCTGCGTTCTGCACTGTTACAGCTCAGGAAATGGCACTGTGGAAAGACTCCCCATTATCATCATCATTGCCTGCCCATTATCATCATCATTGCCTCCCCATCATCATCATTGCCTGCCCATCATCATCATTGCCTCCCCATTATTATTGCCTCCTCATCATCATCATCATCATCATTGCCACCCCATGATCATCATCATCATTACCTCCCCATCATCATTATCATCATTGATTCCCCATCATCATCATCATTGCCTCCTCACCACCATCACTGCCTCCCCCACCACCATCACACATACAGCACCACACACAGACAGCACCGCAGCACTCTCTCACATACACACACACACACACACACACTGATATACACAGACACACACACAAGACACAGACACACAGACACATACACCTCACCTGTCCGGCGTCTGCGCGCTCTCTGCCACAGCCGGCCGCTGAATGATGACGTCATTCAGCGGCACTGCTGTGAGAGGAAGCGCCGGCCCCCTGGAGCCCGGAGCTGCGGCAGCGGAGGCACGTGGAGAGGTAAGTATTGAGCCGGCTGCTGCCGGGGCCCTGAGCAAGCGGGGGGGGGGCCCAGTGGCGGCGCTAGCACCGCTAACGGACGCTGGGGTGCCCGACGGCGAGTGGGCCCCCCCGCCTGCTCAGGGCCCCAGCACTTGCCCGGGTATGCCGGGTGCTGACGCCGGCCCTGGCTCCATCACAACTCTTAACAGTATGGGTGTCTTGGAACACAGATTCTGTTAACAATGTAGCAGACAAGGTGGCCCATGCCAAGACAGGCCCTTCTGGCATTTGCCAGAATTGCCAGATGGCCAGTCCGGCCCTGGTAGGAAACTTAAATAGGTGGTAGGACCTAACGACTAACAAAACACAAAGAGTTTTGCCTCTATGGTAGGAAAAGTGGTCTTTACAGAAAATATAACCTGTGTGTGCAGCAACATCAGCAGTGCAATATGTAGTGGGCACGTATATATTCTGTACAAGTAGAGGAAGAAATCTCGGGAGTTAAATTAGGTTTTCTCAGACTTTTCAAAGTTGTTATAATTAATAAAAAAAGTTAACTCATCTAATCAAACCCTCCACCAATCGATTACATCATTCACAACACCGCTGTGGCCAATCACTGGCTGCA
>JARQOD010000001.1:939955081-939996389 GCA_033576555.1 Oophaga sylvatica
TAAGTCGCTTGGCAGATTCCAGATAAACCAGATTCTTATGGTCCGTAAGGACCACCACCTGATGTTTGGCTCCCTCCAGCCAATGTCTCCACTCTTCAAAAGCCCACTTCATGGCCAATAACTCCCGATTACCCACGTCATAATTACGTTCAGTAGGAGAAAATTTTCGAGAGAAAAAGGCACAAGGGTTACTTTTAGAGGTCTCTGGATCTCTTTGGGACAAAACGGCACCTGCCCCAATTTCAGAGGCATCAACCTCCACCTGAAATGGTAGAGAAACATCAGGCTGCCGTAGAACAGGAGCAGAAGTGAATCTCTGCTTAAGTTCCTGAAATGCAGAGACTGCCTCAGGAGGCCAATTCACCACATCAGAACCCTTTTTGGTCAAATCAGTTAAAGGTTTAACAACAACCGAGAAATTACCAATAAATTTACGATAAAAATTGGCAAAACCCAAAAATCTTTGAAGAGCCTTTAATGAAGTAGGTTGAACCCAATCACAGATGGCCTGAACCTTGACCGGGTCCATTTCAATAACAGATGGGGACAAAATGAATCCCAAAAATGAGATCCTCTGTACGCCAAAAAGACACTTTGATCCCTTCACATACAGAGCATTCTCTCTCAAAATCTGGAATACAGTTCGAACATGTTTCACATGAGAGTTCCAGTCATTGGAAAAAATCAAGATATCATCCAAATAAACAATCAGAAATGTATCCACAAAATCCCTGAAAATGTCATTCATGAAGGACTGAAAGACAGAAGGAGCATTAGTGAGCCCAAAGGGCATCACAAGGTACTCAAAATGCCCCTCAGGGGTATTAAATGCCGTCTTCCATTCATCCCCGTGCTTAATGCGAATAAGGTTATATGCCCCCCTGAGGTCAAGCTTGGTAAACCAAGTAGCATTTTTCACCCTGGAAAACAGGTCAGAAATCAAGGGTAACGGATATTGATATTTCACAGTAATATTGTTCAAAAGACGATAATCAATACACGGCCTTAATGAACCATCCTTTTTGGCCACAAAGAAAAAACCGGCACCTAAGGGTGAAGAGGATGGTCTGATATGACCCTTCTCCAATGACTCCTTGATATAAGACCGCATAGCGTCATGTTCAGGTACAGACAAGTTAAAAAGGCGACCTTTAGGGAATTTACTACCAGGCACTAATTCAATAGCGCAGTCATAGCTCCTATGGGGAGGCAAGGATGCAGATTTACTTTCGCTAAACACATCAGAAAAATCAATCAAAAAGTCAGGAACATCCTGAGCCTGGGGGGAGGCAGAAAAAACAGGAGTGTTGGTATTAACACATTGGCAGCCCCAACTGGTTACAGACACAGTTTTCCAATCCAAAACAGGATTATGAGACTGCAACCAAGGGAAACCCAGTACGATAATATCATGCAGATTATACAGAACCAAAGATTTGCAGCACTCCTGATGATCAGGTTCAACCCTCATTATCACCTGAGTAGAGAACTGAGGTTTATTCTCAGCCAAAGGGGTAGAATCGATCCCCAGTAGGGGAATAGACTTCTGTAGGGGTATCAAGGGAAACCCACAACGTTTAGCAAAATCATAATCCATCAGGTTAATAGCTGCTCCAGAATCAACGAAAGCCTGAGCAGAAAATGAGGACAGAGAGCATATCAGAGTGACAGTTAATAAAAACTTAGTCTGAACACTACCCAAGACAACTGAGCGTGCAAAACGTCTTCCCCGCTTAGGGCAGACTGAAATAGCATGAGAGGCATTACCACAGTAGAAACATAACCCATTGCGCTTTCGAAACTCATTACGCTGTGCCCCAGACACCACTCTATCACACTGCATGGATTCAGAAGCAGGTTCACAAGGCAACACCATTCCACGCATACTTCTCCGCTCACGCAAACGTCTGTCAACTTGAATCGCTAATGACATAGAATCATTGAGACCAGAGGGGACAGGGAATCCCACCATAACATCCTTTACATTATCTGACAGACCCTTCCGAAAAAGGGCCGCCAAAGCGTCGTCATTCCACTTGTCAGGACTGCCCACCTACGGAATCTCTGACAGTATAACTCAGCGTCATCAAGCCCCTGATTTAATGCCAACAAGGCTTTTTCAGCTTGATCAGTGACATTAGGCTCATCGTACAATAACCCCAAAGCCTGAAAAAATGCATCAACATCACTCAAAATAGGATCCCCAGGTGTCAGGGAAAAAGCCCAATCCTGAAGATCGCCGCGCAGGAGAGAGATGACAATTTGAACCTGCTGCGCTGCATTCCCTGAGGACTTAGATTTTAAGGCAAAAAACAATTTACAATTATTTTTGAAATTCTGAAACTTAGCTCGATCCCCCAAAAACAAATCTGGCATGGGAATCCTAGGTTCCACAACAGGCAACCTAGCAAGATATGCAGCAATACTCTGAACCTCAGTGGCAAGCTGATCCACACGGCCAGACAACTGTGCAAACTCCATTGAGAGAAAAAATCCTCCCCAGCACCCAGAGATACAGAGGGAAAAAAAAAAATGCAACAAACAGAAAATATCTCTGACAACTCTGACAACCGTTTTTTCTTTCACAATATTTTTCCCTTCTGTGAGTACAATACAACTTTAAATTTTAGGCCGGTGATACTGTTATGTTTCGGTAACTGAGGAGTGCAGGTAAAAAAGGCAATACACCAGAGCAGTTGGAATCTATGAGATTGCAGTACCCTTACTAACCACCACAACTAGAGGCAGCCGTGGAGCGTTCCTACGTTGGTCCTAGACGCCTCGTCACAGCCTGAGAAACTAACTACACCTAAAGATAGAAATAGGAAAGCTATCTGCCCCGGAGCAGATCCCCAAAGAACATAGAAAGCCCCCAAACATGTAATGACTGTTAGACAAGAAGAAATACTGACACAGACAGAAAATAGTATGAGCAAACGTTGGGGCCCAAACTAACTAAATAGAAAAGGATAGGAAGGGTACTTACTGCAATCCCAAAAAACCCTGCAAAGCACCAACTCTACTAATTTCAAAAACACCTGAGATCACACGACCTCTACCACCTAAATTAGTTCTCTGGTGTAACAAAATCAAAACAGCAGCCACTGAAGAAACTGGAAAAAGCAAAAGTACAAACATCAGTGGCTGAACTAAAGTGAGAGGGCAAAAGCCCCCGGAGGGGACCCTGAAGGCCCCCACAGAAGTGCAGGACAAAATGCAAAAATAAAGCACAAAAACAAAAAGAAGAAAATGTCTTATCTGTTAGCAGGAGATGCAGACACGACACAGCAGGCTACAAGGGAAACAGGAATCATGGAGTGAGACCAGAACAAATGATCACCGGCAACCCTGATGGGAAGGCGACTCCCTTATATAAGACCAGTCAGTAACACCTGATTCCCACTCCTCACAATCTTCACTGGACAGTCCAGTACCGCTTGTAACCACCAGAGGAGCCTCTGCTCAGAACTCATTTCAAGTCCATTCACAACAGGAATACCCCTTTAAGTTACTTTTCCAATTTATATATAAATATGTCAGAAATGTTTCTCATCAGAGGATCAGATTTCTACCTTTAGGATCCATAAATACTTAATCAAAATATGCAGATATAGAGAAATAAACAATTGGGAGGGGATGTGTCATGATGTTTAATTTATTCCGATTTTAGGCTTAGAGATTGGGTCAGTCTGTGGTTTGCACATTTTGCCATAAATTACTTGAATTTGGTTACTTGATTTCTGTCTTGTTGTGAAAAAAAAAGATATTATGATCACTCAACAGATGGTACAGATTTCTAGGTACCCCACCCTAATAATTTGTTTCTCCCAAATCATCTGCTGTGCAAATTCCTGTGACCTCATCCAGAATTATGCCAATTATCTATGTCCTGTGTGCATCGAAAGCTATCCTAACTGCTGGCTGCCACTCCCAGGACATAACTTTTGACTTTTAATGAGATATATGAGGTTTTTCTTTCATCATCGCTTCACATTCTAATTACAATCTTTATTATTCATCCTAGAGCCCCATACCACATAACCCACCTATCCCCATGAGGATAAGCAATTGCTAACCATTAAAGGTCTTTGGACAGTAATGTGCCAATCTGCGTGGTGCAGTACAACAATAGACATATTGTCAACATATATTTTATACACTGAACTTAATGTACAAGAGTCCAACTTAAAAAGATAGTCCACGCTTTGAGGAGACGGCAAAGAACAGGAATGGAGAACATTGACCTTTTTAACATATGGGGTCTGAAGCATCAGAGCTTTTACGCAAGAATTCTGGCATAAAAGCTTTGAAAAGTCACAAAATTAAAATTTTGCGACTTCACGCCAGTTTCTACCAGCTCCGCCAGAATGAGTGAGGGCGTGGTGATTGTCTCTCGTGAAATTCATGACAAACGGTGGCTTTTGCTATTCCAAAAATCTTACTCCAGCCGGGATTGGAGTATGATTTGTGGCGAGGAGCACACAGAGGTGTACGCCAGTCGTCCGGTGCTCCTGATTTATGAAAAGGTGTATGCCTCTTCATCAATCAGGATCGTCTGGTCCCAGCACACCTCCTCATCAAGACCAGAGTGAACAACACCGGACTTGATGCATCAAGATCATGGTGTCCACTTGTACGAAGACTGATTAAAAATCAAAACAAAAGTTTGAGGTGAAGTAGGACATTATATATGCTCCCTATGAATATATCCACACCCATCTTCAAAAAGTATATGAGAACCATATACAGTACACTAAAGCTAGCCATACATATTCGATAATCATCAGAACCTATCATTTCCATTGGGATCATCTATCCACTGTATATGGGTTTTATACTGACTTTTCCAACTTTTTCCCCAATGGCAGATGTTGGATTTTAACATGCCCAATCTCTTGTTCCCGCCGGAGATAAGCTGTGACACGAGGGGTCTGCCAACATCAATTAATTCTCCATTTCCAAAAACTTTCATGATGAGTCCAAAAGAAAGGCTTCACGTGTGTGTGCAGCTTATGGCTTTCATCTCTTCTGTTTGACAATTTTTGAACACCTTTTCTAAACTCAACTGGTCTCATCCTTGTAATGTCACACCAGTATTTCACTTGCCTTGCTCTATGCTTTTATTAGAGGATTAGTAACCCTCAGTAAGATTGACACAAGGTATCAAGGGTGGATAACAGCATCATGGTCAGGAGATGACAACACCTGAACAGTGATGTGTGGCAGTAGACTAGCTGGCACCAATACAGAGAACAGACAAGTTGACAACGTTGTTTGACACGGTTACAACTACTGTATAATAATAATAATAATCTTTATTTATATAGCGCCAACATATTCCGCAGCGCTTTACAGTTTAACAGTTTCAGAACACAAGTCATAAGTAACAACGTTAACAATACAGTAATTAAAGCAATATAAGCCGCCCCTGCTCGTGAGAGCTTACAATCTACAATGAGGAGGGGAAGCTACAAAGTACAGTGTTTATATACAATGGTGTATTTACAATGATGGTCCAGCCATCTTGAGGGAGTGAGGGATGGATGGAGATAGTGAATGGGCTACACACACACACTTACACATAGAATGACTTTGGTTAGTGAATGTGATAGGCCGCTCTGAACAAATGTGTTTTGAGGGAGCGCCTGAAACCATGCAAATTGTGGATAGTCCTAATTTCTTGGGGTAGAGCATTCCAGAGGATTGGCACAGCGCGGGAGAAGTCTTGGAGTCGGGAGTGGGAGGTACGGATTAGTGCAGAGGTTAGTCGAATCGGAGTTACCGCTCATGACTTCAATTGCTAAACTTTTATTTAAAGGTAGTCCGTCTCCCCTAATATTCATTGTAAATCATTCTTACTCCGCTCGCTACACTAATACACCCCAAAGTGCAACAAGCGGCATCAGAAGAAAGGAGACAGGGAGGAGAACGCATGCGGATGCACATGCGGCTTTTGACCTATATGCCAACCCAAGGATGTACAGAACTTAAATTGGGCAAAATAATTTACTAATCTTTGCACACCAGATCTATTTATGTAAAAATTAAACACGAGGCTTGTTTTACCCTTTTGCAATGCAGAGGGTGGATTACACACACAATTTTTACTACAATGTAAGGTATACAATATTATTTACAGCTGTGTATTTGCTGTAACTCTAGAATGGATTGATAAGTTTTTAGCTGTCATTATTTTCTTCCTATTGTTTTTGACTTTCAGATTGGACAAACAAAAATTTTAGTTATCTTGCAGACTACCTCTTAAATATTGTGCATTGTACAGAATGGAGGGTTCTTTACATGCTGCGTTTTCATGTGACATAGCTACCTAATCTGGATAAATCCTAATAGCATCTGCTTCCTATTCTTCCCTAATCTCTTTTCAGGATTACTAGATAACTAATTTTTCAGGTTTATATCATTTTATTCGTATCTGTGCTTCTAGATGACATCAATGTTCCGTCTCTACAGCAGACAAACTACTGTAGAATCGTATCTCGAAATATGTTGATACATACAGCTCTGGCAAAAATTAAGAGACCACTGCAAAATTTTCAGTTTGTCTGATTTTTCTCTTTATAGGTATATTTTTGAGTAAAATGTAAATTGCTCTTTTATTCTATAAACTACTGAATTTCCAAGCAATAAATTTTGTATTTATTTTCAGAAAATGAGAAATGGTCAAAATAACAAAAAAAATGCAGTGCTTGCAGACCTCAAATAATGCTAAGAAAACAAGTTCATAATCATTTAGAAACAACAATTCTAATGTTTTAACTCAGGAACAGTTCAGAAATCAATATTTTGTGGAATAACCATGATTTTTAATCACAGCTTTCATGCATCTTGGCATGCTTGCCACCAGTCTTTCACACTGCTTTTGGGTGACCTTATGCCACTCCTCGTACAAAAATGTAAGCAGTTCTTCTTTGTTTGATGGCTTGTGACTATCCATCTTCCTCTTGATCACATTCCAGAGTTTTTCAATGGGGTTCAGGTCTGGAGATTGGGCTGGCCATAATAGGGATTTGATGTGGTGGTCCATGTAGAGAAGCTGATTTTTATAAAACTGTGCAGTGGTCTCTTCATTTTTGCCAGAGCTGTATGTTAGTGAATTCTCAGTTTTTCCTTACTTACAGTGGGGGGAAATAAGTATTTGATCCCTTGCTGATTTTGTAAGTTTGCCCACTGACAAAAGACATGAACAGTCTATAATTTTAAGGGTAGGTTAATTTTAACATTGGGAGATAGAATATCAAAAATAAAATCCAGAAAAATCACAATGTATAAATTATATAAATTTATTTGCATTTTGCAGTGAGAAATAAGTATTTGATCCCCTACCAACCATTAAGAGTTCTGGCTCCTACAGACCAGTTAGATGCTCCTAATCAACTCATTACCTGCATTAAAGACAGCTGTCTTACATAGTCACCTTTATAAAAGACTCCTGTCCACAGACTCAATCAGTCAGACTCTAACCTCTACAACATGGGCAAGACCAAAGAGCTTTATAAAGATGTCAGGGACAAGATCATAGACCTGCACAAAACTGGAATGGGCTACAAAACCAGTAAGATGCTATATAGGTGTGCATGAGATCGATCTTCCTACAGATCGTTCATTCGTCAAGACACCATGGCTCGAGATTGATACGAAGGCCTTTAAAAAAAAATATGGTAGTTACGTCTTAAGATGTTGATTTCCAGAAAGATTACCACGAAGGGTGAAAAAAAATATAATAATAAAAACAACATAGACGTCTTATACTGGCCACATGTAGGAAATGTTGCTATGACACTGGGTGCATATTGTACTTGGGTTAGTCATTTTAGTACCACCCTCATTTCTATGGCAGGATCGACTTTTCATATAAGCCAACTGTCCAGAATTCTCTGGGAATGTCCTGTCTTCATTTTGGAAGACTATTCCAGTAAATTGCAGCTTCCAAAGGGAAGGGGTGCAAACCTTGACCATAGATTTGTGGTTCCATGCTGGGATGGCGTGGAGCCTGGTGAGGGGATTGGACTAAACTATGCCCGATTACCAACTCAAATGTTGGTAACTATGCGTCAAATGCTGAATAATGCAAATTATACATTTGCAGCTACAATCGCAAATGAATATACCTGTCATGTTTCCCAAGAATGACTGCACTGGACGCCATTACTACACAATATGCGGTGGTCCCATAGAAACCTGTAGAATAACACTTGTTGCACAGCAACAAGATCTGCTTCTGAAGGCCTAGTCCAGCAATGTTCACAAAAGGCTTTACAAGGGTTAATCATAGCTAAGAACTAATTCACACTTTTAATTTTGCTGCACTTTACCTTATGTTCAGTATTTGCATTTTGGATTTTGGGTGATGCTTGAAGTCAATTAGTTTTTGGAAATTTCCTATATTGTGGATTGTAAACTGCTAGATAGGTGGTATGGCCTGAATTCATGTATGGTTTCTGGTGTTTCCAGTGTTGATCACTATAATCTACAGATTTAGCAGCCTCCAACATGACCTCTATGGGGATAATTATAATTTAAAGAGGATGTTGTCATAAATATGTGATTTTTTTTCCTGGTGTAAATACAGCGTTTTCTGGAATCTGACATTGTTTTTCTTTTGTTCCTGCTCCTCTCCATTCTTGAGATATGGCCCTATGTTCCCTATATGTAAATCTCGTCTTTTTATCCAAGTGGGCATGGTCTTCAACTTTTCTCCATGGGCATCTTCTCGAGAACTGCGCCCAGATGGCTAGCAAGACTAGAATTACAGTGCGTTGAAAAAGTATTCATACCCAGTGAACTTTCCCAAATTTTTTCATGTTTTTATTTGGATTTTTTTTTATCTGCCAACACAAAGCAAGTATTTGTGAAGTGTAAAGTAAATGATACACTGTTTTCAAAATATAAATCTGAAAATTGTAACGTACATTTGTATACCCCTGAGTCAATACTTTGTAGGACCACCTTTCTCTGTAATTACTGCTGCAAGTCTTCTGGGGTTTGTCTCTACCAGCTTTACGCAATAAGAGGCTGAAATTTTTGCCCATTTTCCTTTGCACACTTGCTCTAGCTCAGTGAGATCGGATTGAGGCATCTGTGAACAGTAAATTTCAAGTTTTGCCATAGATTCTTAATGAGATTTAGGTCTGGACTGTGACTGGGATATTCACACCCATGAATATGTTTTGATCTAAACCATCCATTGTAGCACTGGCAGTATGTTTAGGGTAGTTGACTTGCTGGAAGGTGAACCTAAGCCCCAGTATCAAGTATTTTGCAGCCAATAACAGGTTTTCCTTCAGGATTGCCATGGATTTAGCTCCATCCATTTCTTGTCAACTCTGACCAGCTTCCCTGTCCCTGCTGAAGAAAAGAATCCCCACAGCATGATGCTGCCACCAACATGTTTGATGGTGGGGATGGTGTTTTCACAGTGATGTGCATTTAGTTTTCTGCCACACATTGTGTTTTACATTTAGCCCAAATTGTTCTATTTTGTTTTCATGGGAGAAGAACACCTTCTTCCACATGCTGTCTCCTCTACATGGCTTTTTGCCACCTGCAAATGGGACTTCTTATGACTTGTTTTTCAATATGGCTTTCTTCTTGCCTCTCTTCCATAAAAGCCAGATTTGTGGCGTATACGACTAATAGTTGTCTTGCGTATAGATTCGCCACATGAGATGTGGGTCTCTGCAGCTCCACCAGAGTGATCACGGACCTCTTGGCTGCTTCTCTAATTAGTGCTTTCCTTGCTTGGGTTTAGGTTAACGATCATATCTTGGTGGGTTTGCATTTGTGCCATACTCCTTCCATTTTTGTATGATGGATTAAACAGTCTCCATGAGAGCTCAGGCTATTTTTTATAACCTAACTCTGCTTTACTCTTCTGCAACAATTTATGTCTGACCTGTCTGGTGTGTTCCTTTGTTTTCATGATGCCATTTGATCCCTAATGTTCTCAAACAAACCTCTGAGTCCTTCACAGAACAGATGTAGTTATATTGAGAATAAAATACACACAGGTGGACTCAATTTACTAATTATGTGACTTCTGGAAGCAACTGGTCACTCAGGATATTATTTAGAGGTATCAGACTACAGGGGACTGAATAGAAATGTACATCATAATTTTCAGATTTATATATTTTTTAAATAATTGGAAAACCATGTAACATTTATTTTACTTCACAAATATTTACTACTTTGTTTTGGTAAATTACATAAAATCCCAATAAAATACATTTAAAGTTTGTGGGAGTAACTTGAAAAATATGAAAAAGTTCATGGGGTATGAATACATTTTCAAGGCACTGAATACATTTTCAAGTCACTGTATATACAGGGAGGAGAAGGTTATATTTCAGGAACAAAGTTGGGCAGGGTCAAAAGAAAAACAACGCCAGATTCAGGAAAGCAGTGGCATTTACACCACAATAAAAAAAATATGTTTGGTAAGAGAGACGTTCCTTTTAAAGTGAAGGACTGTGCTATGTAGATAATGTAGAATGCTCTGGCACCAGGTTTGGACTGGCCCACCAGAGAACCGGAGAATCCTCTGGTGGGCCCTGGCTTCTCCTTCAGAAGAGTTCATAGTGCAAACCTTGCAGTTGCTTTGGGGCTCTTCAGTGGGGGGGAAAGGTGGGCCCTCAGAATCAAATCCCCCAGTGGGCCCAATGTTCTTCAGTCTGACACTGTCTGGCACACTACAATATTCACGCAGTCCGCCGACGATTTTGTTGGAGGCGGCTACATTTGTAATTCCTCTAATCCGTTATTGAATTTACTGATAAATATTTTTCCAGTTTTATGTGAATAAAACTTATTTAATGTTTATTGAACAAAACATTCAACCCCATTTCTATATAATGGGGTCGTTTTCACAAATATCTGCTTGATGCCAGTGAATGAAGGTATTCATTCCGTGTGCTAATCCTGATTATGGCCACCTGAAACAAATGGACAAGATGTCCTAGAAAGTGAGCTCTGCCTTTGTTTCTTTGTCATTTAAGGAGTAGGAAGATAGGCCAGACCCATACGAACTACTCAGCCATTTTAAAACATATCCTATCAGTGGAAAAAACCCTCAAATTTTTATTTTTTTTTTGTCCCAGTGCAAGGGCGAGCCCGGACTGTAGTCATGACCTGGATTATCGTAACATCCATGTCCGGCCCGTCCCCTACATGAAACGGTGTTCTTCCCTCTGGCATACCTGTATCTCCAGATTCCACTTCCCCTGGGTGCTTCTCAGGCATCGACGGTCCCTCTTCCAGGTGACCCCCAGGAATGGAGACACAGTCCAGAACAACTTGAACACTCTCTTTACTGAAATCTTCACACGTTACATCCACAGTTGGCACAACAGGTATTACATTCGTTTCCTTTGCTCTCCCTGCCTTGCTGTCACTTCTGTGCAGTACACGCCCGGACCGGACTGTCCCAGACTGCTCCCCAGTTCCTTCCAGGCCTGACTTCGCCACAATGACATCTCCTCCAGCCTGCTTCACCTCAGAGCTGAATTCATCAATCACTAGGTTGAGTGGCTCCCGGTGAAACATCCAGCCCGTCTGCACTGAACTCGTCGAAGCTCCAGCTTCCCTCAGTTCCTTGGCCCAGACAACTTCTGCCCTAAAAGCATTGGCCCAGGTGGTAAGATGCCACATCTTTCCTCTTCTGTATGGGCCCACTGCGAGACTATGCAGCGGCTGTGGGTATCGTGGGTTGCTGTCCTTGAACGTTGCGTGGCTGCCGGCTGTCCAGGCCTAAGCCCTTGTGGACACTTGGGCATGCTGGCCCCATCTGAACTAACTTCCTACCAACTTCTCTCTTACTACCTGGCAGTCCCTCCTACTCTAAACATGCTCTGACTTGTATATTAATCTAAGAACTGTATGTACTGAAATGCCCACCATTTGTGGCCAAATGAAGGTACTACGCTCTCCCTATAAACTATTCCTAACAAAGCCACTAGTATGCCCCCACCTAGTGGCCCACAACATGACTACACTTACCCAAAGTATAGAAACTATATACTAAAGTGCCCTCCTCTATTGTCCCAAAAGGATGCAATTAACTTTCCCTAAGCTACACATGAACAATACATTGTATTTATATACAGTGAAGAACATGACAAGATGTTATTATATTACATTAAAGGAACACAACATAATATACATAGTCTTACAGAAAATGGTAACACATAAAAGACGTGGCAATACCATTGCTATGTGTGGTAATACATGTACCACCAAAGTATTTATAACAACAAACAACAATCCTCATATATATATATTAAGAGCACTCAAGGAGCAGGGTGAAGCAATGATAATCCTTCACCCCCTTACACTTACAGTACAGACTAAAAGTTTGGACACACCTTCTCATTCAAAGATTTTTTCTGTATTTTCATGACTATGAAAATTGTACATTCACACTGAAGGCATCAAAACTATGAATTGACACATGTGGAATTATATACTTAACAAAAAAGTGTGAAACAACTGAAAATATGTCTTATATTCTAGGTTCTTCAAAGTAGCCACCTTTTGCTTTGATGACTGCTTTGCACACTCTTGGCATTCTCTTGATGAGTTTCAAGAGGTAGTCACCGGAAATGGTCTTCCAACATTATTGAAGGAGTTCCCAGAGATGCTTAGCACTTGTTGGCCCTTTTGCCTTCACTCTGCGGTCCAGCTCACCCCAAACCATCTCGATTGGGTTCAGGACTGGTGACTGTGGAGGCCAGGTCATCTGGCGCAGTACCCCATCACTCTCCTTCTTGGTCAAATAGCCCTTACACAGCCAGGAGATGTGTTTGGGGTCATTGTCCTGTTGAAAAATAAATGATGGTCCAACTAAACGCAAACCGGAAGGAATAGCATGCTGCTGCAAGATGCTGTGGTAGCCATGCTGGTTCAGTATGCCTTCAATTTTGAATAAATCCCCAACAGTGTCACCAGCAAAGCACCCCCACACCATCACACCTCCTCCTCCATGCTTCACGGTGGGAACCAGGCATGTAGAGTCCATCCATTCACCTTTTCTGCGTCGCACAAAGACACGGTGGTTGGAACCAAAGATCTCAAATTTGGACTCATCAGACCAAAGCACAGGTTTCCACTGGTCTAATGTCCATTCCTTGTGTTCTTTAGCCCAAACAAGTCTCTTCTGCTTGTTGCCTGTCCTTAGCAGTGGTTTCCTAGCAGCTATTTTACCATGAAGGCCTGCTGTACAAAGTCTCCTCTTAACAGTTGTTGTAGAGATGTGTCTGCTGCTAGAACTCGGTGTGGCATTGACCTGGTCTCTAATCTGAGCTGCTGTTAACCTGTGATTTCTGAGGCTGGTGACTTGGATAAACTTATCCTGAGAAGCAGAGGTGACTCTTGGTCTTTCTTTCTTGGGGTGGTCCTCATGTGAGCCAGTTTCTTTGTAGCGCTTGATGGTTTTTGCAACTGCACTTGGGGACACTTTCAAAGTATTCCCAATTTTTCGGACTGACTAACCTTCATTTCTTAAAGTAATGATGGCCACTCGTTTTTCTTTACTTAGCTGCTTTTTTCTTTCCATAATACACATTCTAACAGTCTATTCAGTAGGACTACTAGCTGTGTATCCACCAGACTTCTGCACAACACAACTGATGGTCCCAACCCCATTTATAAGGCAAGAAATCACACTTATTAAACCTGACAGGGCACACCCGTGAAGTTAAAACCATTTTCGGTGACTACCTCTTGAAGCTCATCAAGAGAATGCCAAGAGTGTGCAAAGCAGTAATCAAAGCAAAAGGTGGCTACTTTGAAGAACCTAGACATATTTTCAGTTGTTTCACACTTTTTTGTTAAGTATATAATTCCACATGTGTTAATTCATAGTTTTGATGCCTTCACTGTGAATGTACAATTTTTATAGTCATGAAAATACAGAAAAATCTTTGAATGAGAAGGTGTATCCAAACTTTTGGTCTGTACTGTACATAACGTCACACTGCCCTGACCCCTGCCTATTCTGTATACTCCAATAGACTAGGATTACAAACCATATTTCTGACCCTTATTAAGAATTAGTGTTCTCTAGTGAAGCCACTGTTTTATAAGTATGGTACATGTAGGGTCACAAGCCGAGAGAGGGACATATCTCTCTGTCTTCCTTGTGACTGACTCTTGACTTAATTCTGATTTACTCATTCTATTTGTCATCTGACGGACATTTCGCCACGTATGCAATATATCAGAATAAACTGTCTGACCAGCTGCTGTTCACATCTGTGAGATATACAGGGAAAGGGTGACCTATATGGAAAAGTAAGTAAAAGGTCTCATGGTTCTTTGGCCGCCTCTAACCAACTACTCAGCAAGTGACTAATGCCAGGCTCTCATTCTCTACTCCTACAGGTGACTAAAATACCTTTCTTCATGGTCATCTCTGATAAATAACCTGTTACAAATACAAGGCTAATGCTTTTCTCAGGACTTCAGATGAATTACGCAGCTGTATGAAAATAAAAATGTCTTGTCTGACAAAAGGACAGCTTTTTGGAATAGTATAAAGGTACTGCTCTAAGGGTGACAGGAGGGGTTGATGTTGTTTAAAGGGAGCATGTATTTTTCAGAAATACTATTTACCTGCCGAAATAGTGGAAATATCCAGGTTAATTGCAATTAAATTTTGTCTGGTTGCTTTACTGCAGAAGCAGCATAAGGGAGAAAATGGAGTTATATTATCCCTTCTCCAGTGATCGGAGCGGTCCAGAGAGCGGTTACAGTCACTACTCACCACACAATGGGCCCGATGCATCAAGACCGGCGTTGTTCGCATGGAAAAAAAAAGAATTGAAATCCAGCTTCTAAAATTCTAGACTTTTCTTATAAAAAGTTGAAAAACACGATATCATTGTGATCTGAGAACTGAGCGACGCGTTTCAAATGCCCTTCTTTCTCAAAGCTGTTCACGCTGATCTTGATGAGATGTGCTGGGGTCAAACTCTCCTGATTCATGAAAAGTGTATGCATGAGTGGTATTCACCACTGTGTGCACCTTGTCACAAATCCTACTCCAGTCCCTTCTGGAGTAAGATTTGTGGTGCAGAGAATGCTGCTGTTCATCATGAATTTCAAGCGCCACACTCCTGCCCTAGGACCGACTAGTTTATCAGAGCTGGTCAAAAATGGTGCGAGAATGCCAAAAGTTTAAAAATTTTAGTGCAGCCTCGAGTTTCACCAAAATTTTGACTTTTCACAGCTTGTTATGCCAGAATACTGGCAGCAAAAATCTGTGATGAATTGGGCCCAGTGAGCACTCTGTAATCATTATAATGCTCACTGATTGACAGCCTGTTCGGAGCATGTGTGTGTACCCACAGTGTGTGTGTGCACGCAGTGTGTGTGTGTGTAGAGCAGGCTGTTAGTCAATGTGAGGGAAGTGAGTACATTGTGCTCACTGTGTTGTGAGCAGTGACTGTAAGTGCTCCATACACCGCATCGAAGAGTGGCTGCAGAGAGAATATAACAAATTTCTCCCTGTATCCGCTGCCCTAGTAAGGCGGGCAGGATTTATATATTTACCTGCAGATTACATGTCGCTTTGTGTATCATGTATTTTTCGATAGATTTTTAACATTTTTCTATGAAACAAAGTGATTTTTACCAGGATTTGGAATATCATCCACATTTCTCTATTGCCAACTCGGGCGGATGTTGGTTCCGTGCACACCTTTACTTCAAGCAGTTGATTAGCTGGCACCCCATTTTCTACTGACTCCCCTTAAATTGTCCAGATGAGGTAGAGTCCGCTTAAAAATTGTATGATGAAAAGTTGTGTACATTTCTAACAAACTTTATTTAAATTACTTCCAATTTTTAACATTGTTGTAATAATGGTACAATGTCAAAAAATGCGTCAAAACAACAGGGAAACAAGAGTCCTGACAGGACACCCTATTTCCATATATCCAATTTGGGCAAACAAATATCGCTCTATGATCCAGGATGGAGAGCTGCTTTAACTCCTGCTCACTGGCATTCAACATATCAGTGGTGCAACCTGTGCGGCCACTCAGGGGCCCTAGAGGTGAGGGGGCCCATTTCTACCTCCAAAGCAGGTGCAATTTTGCATTTTTCGAACCTCTTGTGCTGCAAAGGACCCATAAATTGTTCTTGCACAGGGGCCCTTTTCTCTCTGTGTCCGCCAGTGAACTGGGCACTGTGTAAAACTACATTTTAACTGTCATTGCTGGTAGCAGCTTCCTATAATCATAAAATATGATTTCCAAGGGTTAAGTTGACAGGTCTTTGTGCAATTAAGTAGAGAAGAAAATTTGACTTGTAGCATAAATTTACCAAAATATTATGAGGAAATCTCCATAACATTATTGTCAGTGGATGTCCGATCCTACTATTTCTAAGACCTGTGGGGGTGCAGAAGTTCCCTTATCTGTTAAACTGCACAACCCCCTGTGTAGGGAACAGCAACACTGCTCCATTCAGGTAAATAGGACTGTGTTGTAGTTCCCTGCACAACGTGTAAACTGGAGCGTCTGTACAGGGATCATCTAATGGCCCCTCCATTTAAAGTTAACTTTTCAGAACAATGCTAGGTCCACATTTACACAATGCATTCCACTGAACGCATACTCCTTAACTGCAAAAATCTGTATTCAGACATATATACCAGGATATACACGGTGGAAATAAATGGTTGCACATCCAAATGGAACTGTTATGAATGTTTTAGAAATGAATTCTGAGCAGAAGCTCCCTCTAGTGGTTACAAACAGTACTGAACCATTCAATGAGGATTGGCAATCAGGAATTACAGACTGGCTGGATATAAGGGAGGTTTCCCCCCATCATGGTTGCCGGTGATCAATTGTTCTTGTCTCAACTGTGGTTCCTGGTTCACTTGGAAGCTTGCTGAGTCTTGCCTCTTCTCCTGCTCTCAGATAAGATATTTCTGTTTTTGTTTTTGTGCTTGCCATTTGCATTTTTCTCTGCATTTCTGTGAGGTTGGCCAGGTTCCCCTCCCCGGGGGGGCTTGGTCTCCTCTCGGTTCCTCTGGAGCCACTGTTGTTTGTTCATTTGCCTTTTCCAGTTTTTTCTGTGGCTGCGGCTTAAGGGTATGCCACACTAAACAATATCGCTAACGGATCGCTAAAAAACGTCACTATTTAGCGATCCCGTTAGCGATATTGTTCAGTGCGGCAGCTTCCAGCGACGAGCTTCCTGCTGTGATCTCGCTCGTCGCTGGGAATCGTTCCGGACCCTATTTTCTCGTCGGCGCTCCCGCTGGGTAAGTATATATAGCTAGTGTGGCACCTTTTCTTAGCGATTTAGCGGTACTTTTGTACCGCTAAAGTCGTTAAGAAGATCGCTAACGGCGATAGCGTCGTTAACTATATCGCTAAATGTGGCCGCATTTAGCGATATAGAAACAATCTCGCTAGCGATCTCATTAGTATGCAACGCTAACGAGATCGCTAGCGGGATAGCTTAGTGTGGCAGTACCTTTAGTTTTTTACACCAGAGAACTAATTTAGGTGGTAGAGGTCGTGTGATCTCAGGTGTTTTTGCAATTAGTAGCGTTGGCTTTTTTTTAGGGTTTTTTGGAATTGCAGTAAGTATCCTTCCTATCCTTTCCTGTTCTACGGAAGCCTGATGTTTCTCTGCCATTTCAGGTGGAGGTTGATGCCTCTGAAATTGGGGCAGGTGCCGTTTTGTCCCAAAGAGATCCTGAGACCTCTAAAAGTAACCCTTGTGCTTTTTTCTCTCGAAAATTTTCTCCAACTGAACGTAATTATGACGTGGGTATTCGGGAGTTATTGGCCATGAAGTGGGCTTTTGAAGAATGGAGACATTGGCTGGAGGGAGCCAAACATCAGGTGGTGGTCCTCACGGACCATAAGAATCTGGTTTATCTGGAATCAGCCAAGCGACTTAATCCTAGACAGGCCAGGTGGGCCTTGTTTTTCACAAGTTTTAATTTTGTGGTTTCCTTTCTTCCTGGCACTAAGAATGTTAAGGCGGATGCCCTCTCGAGGAGTTTCCTTGCGGACTCTCCTGAGTTATCTGATCCTGCTGTTATTTTGAAAGAGGGTGTAGTTCTTTCCGCCATCTTGCCCAATTTGAGACTGGCTCTGGAGGGGTGTCAGGATGATAAACCCGAGCGCTGCCCTGTTGGGAAATTGTTTGTCCCAGACCAGTGGAAGAAGAGTGTGATGTCTGAGATTCATTGTTCCGCGTTGGCTGGTCATCCCGGAATTTTTGGTACCAGAGACTTGGTGAGTCAGTCCTTTTGGTGGCCTACTTTGTCTCGTGACGTCAGGGAGTTTGTGCAGTCCTGTGGGACTTGCTCTCGCTCCAAGCCTTGCTCTCGCTCTAGTGGTTTGTTGATGCCATTGCCTGTGCCCAAGAGACCATGGACCCATATCTCTATGGATTTTATTTCCGACCTCCCTGTTTCTCAGAGAATGACCGTTATCTGGGTGATTTGTGATAGGTTTACCAAGATGATACATCTTGTGCCATTACCTAAGTTGCCTTCCTCCTCCGAATTGGTGCCTTTGTTCCTTCAGCACGTGGTTCGGTTACACGGCATTCCTGAGAACATTGTGTCTGACAGAGGAGTCCAGTTTGTTTCCAGATTGTGGAGGATGTTTTGTTCTAAACTTGGTGTTCAATTGTCTTTCTCCTCTGCTTTTCATCCTCAGACCAATGGACAAACTGAGAGAACAAACCAGACATTGGAGACTTATCTAAGATGCTTTGTGTCTGCTGACTGGGTCTCTTTTTTTGCCTTTGGCTGAGTTTGCTCTTAATAATAGGGCAAGCTCTGCCACTTTGATGTCTCCATTTTTCTGCAATTTTGGGTTTCACCCTCGATTTTCTTCGGGACAGACGGAGGCTTCTGTCTGTCCAGGTGTTGACTCTGTTGTGGAGCGTATGCAGCAGATTTGGGACCAGGTAGTGGAGAGGTTGTCCCTCTCTCAGGAGAAGGCCCAGCGGTTTGGCAACCGGCATAGGACTGATGGTCCTCAGTTTAAAGTGGGGGACTTGGTCTGGTTGTCCTCAAGAAATATCCCTATGAGAGTTGCATCTCCTAAGTTTAAGCCTAGGTTCATTGGACCTTATAAGATCATGGAGATTCTTAATCCTGTTTCCTTTCGTTTACTTCTTCCAGGGACATTTAAGATCCATAACGTGTTTCCACAAGTCCTTATTGAAGAGGTTTGTCGAGCCAGTGGTTCCTATGGCTGCGCCCCCTGACCCTGTTTTGGTTGAGGGCAATCTGGAGTATGTGGTTGAGAAAATATTGGATTCTCGTTTTTCTAGACGGAAACTCCAGTATTTGGTTAAGTGGAGAGGTTATGGTCAGGAGGACAATTCTTGGGTGTTTGCTTCGGACATCCATGCTAGGAGACCGATCCGTGCGTATCACAGAGCTCATCCTGACCGACCTGGTTGCACAAATGAGGGTTCGGTGACCCCTCCTCAAGGGGGGGGTACTGTTATGAATGTTTTAGAAATTAATTCTGAGCAGAAGCTCCCTCTGGTGGTTACAAACAGTACTGAACCATTCAATGAGGATTGGCAATCAGGAATTACAGACTGGCTGGATATAAGGGAGGTTTCCCCCCATCATGGTTGCCGGTGATCAAGTGTTCTTGTCTCAACTGTGGTTCCTGGTTCACTTGGAAGCTTGCTGAGTCTTGCCTCTTCTCCTGCTCTCAGATAAGATATTTTCTTTTTTTTTGTTTTTGTGCTTGCCATTTGCATTTTTCTCTGCATTTCTGTGAGGTTGGCCAGGTTCCCCTCCCCGGGGGGCTTGGTCTCCTCTCGGTTCCTCTGGAGCCACTGTTGTTTGTTCATTTGCCTTTTCCAGTTTTTTCTGTGGCTGCGGCTTAGTTTTGTTACACCAGAGAACTAATTTAGGTGGTAGAGGTCGTGTGATCTCAGGTGTTTTTGCAATTATTAGCGTTGGCTTTATTTTAGGGTTTTTTGGAATTGTAGTAAGTATCCTTCCTA
Source organism: Oophaga sylvatica (assembly GCA_033576555.1). Classification (NCBI taxonomy): domain Eukaryota; kingdom Metazoa; phylum Chordata; class Amphibia; order Anura; family Dendrobatidae; genus Oophaga; species Oophaga sylvatica. The sequence continues at coordinate 939,975,104 of JARQOD010000001.1, forward strand.
TCCTTTTCTGTCTAGGCAGATTGGGCCCCAGCGTTTACTCATATTATTTTCTGTCTGTGTCTGTATTTCCTCTTGTCTAACCGCCATTACATGTTTGGGGGCTTCCTATGTTCTTTGGGGATCTGCTCCGGGGCAGATAGCTTTCCTCTTTCTATCTTTAGGTGTAGTTAGCCTCTCAGGCTGTGACGAGGCGTCTAGGACCAACGTAGGAACGCTCCACGGCTGCCTTTAGTTGTGGTGGTTAATCAGGGTACTGCAATCCAGTAGATTCCAACCTCTCTGGTGTATTGCCGTTTTTGCCTGCTCTCCTCAGCTACCAAAACATAACATGGAACAGTGTTTCAAGTTTAGTACCACAAGGCTCTGTCCTGGCCCCAGTGTTGTTCAACATTTTTAAAATGATCTAGATAAGGGAACTGAAGATAAACTGATCAAATTTGCAGACGATGCAAAGCTAGGAGGGCTAGCTAACACTAGAGAAGACAAAGGTTTCAAAAGGATCTAGATAAAGCTTGAACAGTGGGCTGCGTCTAATAGAATGGTATTTAACACGGAGATACGTGAGATTCTACATCTGTGGAGGAAAAACTAAAATTACATCTCAAGAATGGGAGGAATAGGACTAAGAAACAGCATGTGTGAAAAAGACTTGGGTATACTAATAGATCACATACTGCACATGAGTGAACAGTGTGAAGCAGCAGCAAAAAAGGCAAATACAATTCTAGGATGTATTAAGAGAAGCATACAGTCTAGATCACGTGAAGTAATTATCCCCCTCTACTCCTCCTTGGTCAGACCTCATCTGGAATACTGTGTCCAGTTCTTGGCACCACATTATAAAAAAGACATTGAAAAACTGGAGTAAGTTCAGAGAAGAGCTACCAGGATGGTGAGCGGACTGCAAACTATGTCCTGTGATGAACGGTTAAAGGAGCTTGATATGTTTAGCCTGCAATAAAGAAGGCTGATAGGAGACTTAATAGCTGTCTACAAATATCTGAAGGGATGTCAGTGTAGAGGGATCATCATTATTCTCATTTGCACATGGAAACACAAGAAACAATGGGATGAAACTGAAAGGGAGAAGATACAGATTAGATATTAGAAAAAAACTTTTTGACAGTGAGGGTGATCAATGAGGGGAACAGGCTGCCACAGAGGTGGTGAGTTCTCCTTCAATGGAAGTCTTCAAACAGAGGCTGGACAGACATCTGTCTGGCATGTCAAAACTAAAGAAGAAAATAACCGGGTGCCTCTAGTGGTCACCTACAATCCAAATCTGGAGATGCTAAGGGGAGCTGCACGGAAACTACAACCTTTACTACAAAAAGATGCCCGATTACAATCCATATTTCCAGACCCCCACTACTATATTTTAGGCAGCCCCAAATCTAAGAAGCATCATTGTCAGAAGCTCCCTGTCCTCCCCAACAGCTGCAGGAATCTTTCCTTGCAACAAGAAGAAATGTAAAACCTGTGCATCTATAATGACCACGGACAAGATAAAGATCCCCAACTCCCATCAGGACTACAAGATCCCAGGTACTTTCAGCTGCATCACATCTAATGTGGTGTACCTAATTATATGTACTAAATGTCCAACTGGGGGTCTGTATGTGGGGGAGACCGGGCAAAAACTGAGAACAAGGATGAATTCTCATCCCACACAATAAGAGAAAAAAGAATGGATTTACCTGTGGCAAAACACTTTTGTATGCCCGGTCATAGCATGATGGATATGGAATTACTGGTATTAAAATCTAACTTCAAATCTGAGAAAGATAGAAAGATTTGGGAATACAAACTTATGATGACCTTTGACACTCTTAGTGCTGGAATGAATATATCACACGGATTCATGTCATTCTATATCAATTAAGGAATCTGTGTCTCTGACCTTCTAGGGGCATCAAAACACAACACCAGACCCCAATCAGAGGGCAATAAAACTTTCTCTCCTTATCTATGAACTGTTCCAATATTTATGTTCATCCCTCTGCCATAATGACAGTTCTGCTTCACGTCACTTGTGTTACCTATTGCACTATTCCTGTGTCCTGTTGTGTATATAAATATGTGATTCTTCAGTTTTTGTTTTAGTCTTTGCCTGATGAAGAGACCTGAGTAGTCTTGAAAGCTTGCAATTTGTTACCATCTTTTCAGTTAGCCATTAAAAGGTATCAACCACTGAGGACTCTCAAGTCTAAATATTTTTCTGGCATGGTTTAGTGAATCCTGCCTGCATTGAGCAGTGGGTTGGACATGATGACCTTTGAGGTCCCTTCCAGCTATAACATTCTATGATTCATAAACTAAAATGGGAAACATACAGGGGTTGGACAAAATAATGGAAACATCTAACGTTTTTGTATCATAATCTTCGAACATGTTATAAACATGCAAACCGTGACATATGGTAATGTTTTGTCGTTGATTATTTGTGTTATGCGATATGTGTATGTAAATTAACTGTTTGTTTTGCAAAATTGTAAGAACATTGATGAGAACCTGATACCAATGGCAGACCTCTTGGATTTTCAAAGAGGCCAAATTGTTGGTGCTGGTATGGCAGGCGCTAGTGTAACAGAAAGTGCCCGAATGCTTGGCGTGTCAAAGGTACTGTCTCTAAAGTAATGACTGCGTTTGAAAGAGAAGGAAAAATGTCCGCAGCAAAGCACAGGTCCGGCCGAAAGTCGAAGTTGACTGAGAGAGACCGTCGGACTCTAAAGCGAATTGTGAGAGAGGATCGCAAGACCACGGCTCCGAAAATCACTGCTGAGCTCAATGAACACCTACAGAACCCAGTTTCCACGAAAACTGTTTGTCGGGAGCTGAACAAATCTGGATTCCACGGAAGAGCTGCAATTCGAAAACCATTGATCTCAATGACAAATGTTTCCAAGCGTTTAGAGTGGTGAAGAACCCTCCAGAATTGGTCCCTCGAGCAGTGGAAACGTGTGATATTCTCAGACGAATCATCGTTTACCCTATTTCCGACCTCCGGCCGCGTGTACGTTTGGAGACAGCCAAAAGAAGCATTCCATCCAGACTGCCTTCTCCCAACCGTAAAACATGGCAGAGGTTCCGTGATGATCTGGGGTGCTATTTTGTGGAGATCAGCCGAGCCAATGATATCCCTTCATGGAAGAATTAACAGCCGCGATTATTTAGGCATTTTGGGCGACCGAGTGCATCCTATGGTTCAAGCACTGTTCTCGGAGGGGAACGCCATCTTTCAGGATAATAATGCACCAATTCATACAGCTAGAATCGTTAAAGCATGGCACGAGGAACATTGTAATGAAGTTGAGCATCTCATCTGGCCCCCACAATCCCCAGACCTCAACATTATTGAGCATTTATAGTCGATTTTAAAGATTCAAGTTAGACATCGATTTTCGCCGCCATCGTCGCTCAAAGAACTGGAGGGTGTTTTAACTGAAGAATAGGCTAAAATTCCTTTGGAAACAATTCACACCTTGTACGAATCCATACCTTTGAGAATTGAGGCTGTAATCGCCGCAAAAGGTGGACCTACACCATATTAAACTAACTTTTGTTGATGTTCCCAGGTGTTTCCATTATTTTGTCCAACCCCTGTATATGGTACATCTTTCAGGTTTACATTGTGTTGTGATTTTTTTGAACATACAGAAAAGTAGTTTACCAATATTTTTGTCCTCCCATCTACGCCCACCCCAAAAAATAGTATGAGATGTAATTTTTTTTAAATTTTATTCTCAATGGAGACATATTGAAATCTACTGAGGTATGTTTCACTATGTCTAAAACATACACTTTTTTTTAATTAATATGGTGGGGGGAAAAATACACACACTCCTCTAGACACACTCACAGAGTTGATTCTGAAATCAAAAGGGGGTGAGGGCACCATCTAAACAAGTAGGAACTATTTTGGGGAAAAATACATTTTTTTTAGTAAAAAATGTTTACGTAGATGGATGTGTTTCATATGTTAAAAAGTATACAGTACATCTAATTTTAGGCAGGTGTAGGAGGATTTATGGCACATTTTGTTTGTGCTTTTAATGTATACATCCAATACATACATCAGAACGTCTGCAGACAAACAAATGTGAACTTAGCCTGAGTTGTCATGTGTACATGATAAATAACACTATAGCTGGCTATTAAGTGACTTGTATCCTGCATCTTTAGCAGTTTGCACTAGAAACCTCATCAGTTTCTACAAAGGCGTATAAAGGGGGACAGACGGGGCATCTGCCCTGGCGAAGCCAGCAGGGGGCTCAGTTGAGCTGTCTAATGTGGTGGTACGAGGTGACGTCTTCAGCGGCTGCATTTTGCCACCCCCCCCACACTGGGATTCAGCCATTGTCTGAGCCGGCTGTATTTAAATTGTGAGTACAACTGAAGCGTTGACTGCCTGGTCAGAGCGATGTCAGCAGCGTGATACAGACCAGTGGAGCTGAAGACGCTGAAGATTAAATGTAACGTGGAGGGATTTACTGTGCGGGGGAGACTTAGTCTAATGAGGCTGGAGGAGATTTGAGGACACAAGTTTGGGGAGCAAGGAAGAAACCGATGCAGACACAATATGGGGAGCAGGAGAAATTTGAAGACACAGAGGAGCAAGGAGGGAGATGGGTGCATGTATGAGGAAACACTATGGGGATGGGTACAGACACAGTATGGTGAGTGGGGGGATGGATGTGGACACAGTATGATAAGTGGGAGCAAGGGTGCGGAAACAGTATGATGAGTAGGGGGTGCGGACAAAGTATGAGGAGCGAGGGGGGAATGTATGAGCGGGATGGGTGCAGACACAGTATGGTTTGAGTGGGATAGGTGTGGACACAGACTGGGGAGGATGGATGCGAACGCAGTATGGGGAGTGAAGGGTGAATGGATATGGAAAGAATATGAGGAGCGACTGAGGGGAAGGGTTCAGACACAGTTTAACAATGATAAATGGCAGATGCGGTTTAACAATGATAAATGTAAGGTTATACACATGAGAAGAAGGAATCAATATCACCATTACACACTAACTGGTAAACCACTGGGTAAATCTGACATTGAGAAGGACTTGGGGATGGATCCTACTTAATGATAAACTTACCTGGAGCAGCCAGTGCCAGGCAGCGGCTGCCAACGCAAACAGGATCATAGGGTGCATTAAAAGAGGTCTGGATACACATGAGAGCATTGTACTGCCTCTGTACAAATCCCTGGTTAGACAGCACATGAAGTACTGTGTACAATTTTGGGCACCGATGCTCAGGAAGGATGTAATGGAACTAGAGTGAGTACAATGGAGGGCAACAAAATTAATAAAGGGGATGGGGGAACTACAATACCCAGAGAGATTAGCAAAATTAGGATTACTTAGTCTAGAAAAAAGTCGACTGAGGGGGGATCTAATAACCATATATAAGTATATAAGGGACAATACAAATATCTCTCAGAGGATCTGTTTATACCAAGGAAGGTGACGGTCACAAGGGGGCATTCTCTGTGTCTGGAGGAGAGATGGTTTTTCCACCAACAGAATTCTTTACTGTTAGGGCAGTGAGAATCTGGAATTCCTTGCCTGAGGAGGTGGTGATGGCGATCTCAGTCGAGGGGTTCAAGAGAGGCCTGGATGTCTTCCTGGAGCGTAACAATATTGTATCTTACAGTTATTAGGTTCTTTAGAATGACGTATATCTGGGGATTTATTGTGACAGAATATAGGCTGAACTGGATGGACAAATGTCTTTTTTCAGCCTTGCTAACTATGTTACTATGACACAGTATTACATGTGGGGGGATGGGTGCGGACGCAGTATGAGTAGCAAGGGGAAAAATGTATGAGGAGCAAGGATAGTGGGATAAGTGCGGGCACAGTATGGGGAGTCGGGAGGAGTGAGGAGTAATATAAAGGGGAGAGAGGGGGAAATGTGTGAGGAGGGAGACTATTGATATAAATAGTGCGAGAAGACAGTTTGGGGGGGAGAAAAGTGTGAGTGGGCACAAAATAGAGACTGAGTAGTGTGAAGGGGGGAAGTAGCATGGGGGGACAGTGTAAAGGCACAGCCAGAAGGGAAAGTAAGCCAGGAGTGATGTGATGAGGGGCACAGTATAGAGACTGGGTCCTATAGGGTGGACACAATGTGAGAGGATAGTGTGAAGAGGGGGCCCAGTATGGGAAGGAGAGGACATGTACCGTGTGTGGGTCATATTTTGTGCAGGGAATATAGTGAGGGAAATTATTTTTTCAGGGGCTCAATGTGGGGCAGATATTTTTATTCAGGAGCATTATAATGACACTGCTATCTTTAAGGGCATCGTATGGGCATGTGCTGCAAAAGACCAGAGAAGGAAGTCTGCAGAGATAGCTGTGGATGAGAAAACTCATCATGCAGTCTGGACAAGATGAAGAAGAAAAGAAAGAGAACGACTCCAGAGTCAACATCGCATAGATGCGGTCACGTACTGACTAGACTATCGTGGCCTCATTAAATGAATATGAATTGAGCTAGCCCAGAAAAGTCTAGTCGCAATGTGACAGGTGTATGCAAATTGCATACATGCACTCACATGACAGTCCACTCTTGCCACCGGCAAGGGAGAATTCTAAAAGTGTGCAGTGTATGTGCTGAGACAATTCAGAAGCCTGCAGTCACATAGAGTGACTGCAGACTTTCATCTCAAACCAATGAGTCCTTGTAGCATGCCAATCCTAACAGCGCGTATTGTAATATACTCACTGTTAGGATTCAGCTCTGCTTGCAGGTTCCAGCAGTCATCACATGGCCGCTTCACTCATATGCGATTTTCACACTTACGGTCACGTGATAACGAGCTTCTCTTCCTGCTTCTCTCAATTTTTACTGAACATTGAGAGAATTAGGGAGAGCAGTTATTCGGAACGTGACTAAGTGTGCAAATTGCATATGTGCTTGGGAGGGGCGGCAAACTGAATTCTTTCCCAGGCTGTTGTAAAACCTAGATACACCTCTGAGTTTCTAATGGTCTCTCTCTGCTCCCCCTTCCACTAACCCAGGGGGGTGGGGAATCTCTGGCTTGGGGGTCCTTTATGGCCCTCGGTCACATTTTATCTGGCCTCCATGCAGATTCCCAGGGACCGCAGTGCTTGGGCTGGCAGCTGTACTTTGCCAGCCGCTGACCCATTAATATCTTTTTGCTCCATGAGCACACTCACGCACTGTTCACTACTGAATGCTGAGGCGCGTGCAATGAAGGATTACGCCCTGACACCATTGCCAGCACTAGGATATACTTTGTTGGCAGAGTTGGCGCACAGTTTGTACGGCCCCCGAAGGATGCTATAAATATCTAAATGGCTCTTTGCACAAAAAAGTTTCCCCACCCCAGCTCTAACCCAATGACAGAAGGTGTAAGCTGATCCCTCAGTGCTAGCAGATTGGTACACAGATTTGAGAAATATTTGAGAGTAATGTTCAGTGCAGAAGAAAAAAAGTGACTGATACAGCATGTGGGAAAGAGGCAATTTTCTCTGATAAGTTATATCACACAATGTCTCATCTCTACTTTTTCTTTTTTCACAAATAAAAAGTTTAAGCCCTGTTACTACCAAATTGTCATCCCTTAAGATGGTTGAAAGAATTGTAAAGTGTTGTAACATTTGAGATTTCATGACTATTACAGTGGATAATTTTCCAAAAGAGCTTGCAATCCAACAGTAAAAAATGTGATAAATAAAACTGACACCTCTTTGTCACCAAGTGATTGTTCTAATCATCTGTGTTTCTTTAATATCCTTATTTTCAGCCTGTATGGCTAGTTTTCATTGTGCATTCATTTTCCACGGCTCTCTGCTGTAAGACAAAGGCCTTTGAACCCATCTAATGTAGTAGTTCTTCTGGATACTAATGTATACTGTTATTGTTATGTTGTCAGGAGCAGAGATTGCTTATGTATCTACTCCAACAAGACTCTGACCTGTAGCAGCGCACCCATGAAACGCCGAGGATCCATAAAAATACCCCAGTGACATAATTAACATCTGTTTTGCTGCTTAGATTCAAAGTATTTGCTAACAGGGTGGTATAAAGCTTGACTGACAATACTCAGACTTCATTCTTCTTTCTTCTGCACACCATATAAGCATTTACATTCAATGGAGGGGATTAAAATAGTTTCTTTATATTTCTGTTCATTCTTAGAAGTTGAGTAATTCTGCATGGCACATCCCAGAAGAGGAATGTTTTACAAGAATGATGACACTAAGCACTGTCCCTTTAAATCTGAGATTATTCTCTGTATCCTAAAGGTCTTTATTGTGCAGATGTAGAACGAGTTTCAGAAGATTTTATGTAGTTCTGAAAGTCTAGCTTCAAATTCCCTGTTGGTGAATAGTAATGTAATAAAAAGGTATTGGCTTGAGCCAAGAGCGTCTCGTTGGCTGGAGGACTCCGCATGGCTGTGCTTTAAACAGGCAGTCCATTAATATTTACGGTAATTCAAAGTGTGTAATGCTTGTCTTTGCCTGTGGGGGTGCTGTAAAGGTATGTTCACGCTACTTTTTTCTGGTGGAAAAAATGTTCAAAGACGCTTAAAAGAATGAGCATATATAAAAATGATTTTCTGTTCAGGCTTTTGCGCTTTCGCTAGGAAGATGCTCAATACGTTACAATGCAAGGTAATGGAATGGCAGACATGCTCAAAAGACGCTTGTTTTTTTTTTTCCTTTGCATTTTTACCTAAAAAACAACAACATTTTCTTCACTGATTAATCAATTGCTGACAGTGACAACATCCAGAAAATGAAAAAGAAAAACACCCCAAAAACTGCAAAAAAAGTACTGAAAAAAATGACCAAAAGATGTGAATTAAAAAAGATGTCTCAGGATTACTAAACTCCACAGAAAAGAACGTTTTTAAAAGCGGGAATAAAATGGAGTGGGAACATACCCTAAACACCATGCAGTGATAGGAAACTGAGTTAGACAGCCCGGCCTTCTATGAGGATTGGAACAAGGGCAAGTTTTTTTTTACCAGAACTAGCAAACAGCTATGGTACTATGGTAGATTAGTATGCCCCATGCTCTGGGAGAATGAGCGCCACCAGCAGGCCAGGGCATTAAAAAACAGATGTAGGGCAGAGAAATAAGCCCTTGATTTGTGAAGACTGGCTCTTCGTGCTCCAGTCTTAATGAGGGGCATGCTGAAATAAGATGCGCCAAATTAATGAATTTGGCATCTTATCAGTGGCGTGTGCCTCTATGCGCCCTGCCAGATATGCCACTCCAGCTGGGGACTGGAGTAACATCATTACTGGCATAAGAAACATCAAGACTTTTCATGAATTTGACTGCCGGGTATAGCCATGACCCATACATCTCCAGCTGCTCCCATTTTTGGAGAGCTGCTGAAAACAGGTGTGAAAAATGTTAAAAAGTCACAACATTTTTTAACAACTTTGCGGTACGCAAAAATTCTGCCACTTATCAAAGTGTTTCGCGACTTTGATGAATTGGGGCCTGTATTTCTTACTTGGGTGACAGAAACCATGACTAAAAGCAGAGCAACGCAAAGCAGCCATTATCTACAGTTGAGATAAGGCAACTCTAAAGCTGGATTTCTATATATCCTTATCAATCAGCTGATGACAACTGATGTCAACATGATGTCTGTTGTCATCTTACTTTTTCATCTATTTCTGCTACAAAACTGGATTGAAAAATGTAACATGTTGCGTTTTGGATAAGGCAGCACAGTGACTCAAAACGTAGCACTGCAGCCTTGCATTGCTGGGGTCCTGGGTTCAAATCCCACCAAGGACAATGTTCTCCCCATGTTTGTGTGGGTTTCTCTGGATGCTTCGGTTTCCTCTCACACTCCAAAGGCATACTGATAGGGAATGTAGATTGTGAGCCCCCAATGGGGACAGTGATGATGATGTCTGTAAAGTGCTGCCGAATATAATGGCGCTATATAAGTGAGTAAAATAAATAAGTAAATTGCTCATGATGAATGTAAAAGATGCCATAGAAAATTGTGGTATCCATTCTTGCAGAGAAAAAAAATGTGAGTGGCTGGATAGATGGGAATGAAGCCCAACAACCTTTAGGAACTAAAGTTTTCACATTGTCCTGCTCTAGTCCAAGATGAATGGGACACAGTCGGCACCTGTTGGTCAGCAGTAGTCAATGGCACAATTGACATAATCAATTTTCCTTATACAGTACAGACCAAAAGTTTGGACACAACTTCTCATTCAAACATTTTTCTGTATTTTCATGACTATGAAAATTGTACATTCACACTGAAGGCATCAAAACTATGAATTAACACATGTGGAATTATATACTTAACAAAAAAGTGTGAAACAACTGAAAATATGTCTTATATTCCAGGTTCTTCAAAGTAGCCACCTTTTGCTTTGATGACTGCTTTGCACACTCTTGGCATTCTCTTGATGAGCTTCAAGATTTTCAGTTGTTTCACACTTTTTGTTAAGTATATAATTCCACATGTGTTAATTCATAGTTTTGATGCCTTCAGTGTGAATGTACAATTTTCATAGTCATGAAAATACAGAAAAATCTTTCAATGAGAAGGTGTGTCCAAACTTTTGGTCTGCACTGTATACTGTGAGCAAAATACATTATGTATCTAATGGTGTTCAGTGGACAAGAGTTGAATGACTTGAATTTTGCCAAGTGACACGGTCATGTAATTCAGCTTACGACATCGCTCAGTCCATCCTTACAACCAGCTTGACATGATGACTAGAAGACCCAGCTCCATTAACACCAAAGAGGCCAACTATGGATCTAACACCTTGTTTCTTGCAGTCAGAAGTACAGCTCTGGAGCACAAACTGCTACACTAACAAGTGAAATACTGCACAGACTAAAGACCTCCATGCTCACGATATGACTGTCGGCCATCTTGGCCATCTCTCCCATACGCCCCTTTACTAAATTCTCCTAGGAGAATACTGCCAACAGACATCTTTGCCAGCGGCTAAACTCTCGGAGAACAAAGTGATCAGGAATCCTAAATCTGACATATTCCCGACAATTATTTGTCCAACATCCCCATATACATTAGATTGTTGTCCAAACTCGTTGATATCGGCGGGTGCGGGCCTAACTTGTATGGGGGGCTTGTGTAAAGAGGAACATTCATGAGTACATGGGGTGCATATACAAATACCTACAGAGAACACCAAGCTTTATTTGTACTCTTTGGTTTTGCCACCATGATAACTTTCTTACATGATCTCTTGGTGATTTATGATTAATAAAAAGCTGCAATAACAGATTCAGCTCTGTTCACACCCGTCAATTGGGTGGCATATACAGAGGAAACCTATATGTGCCAGAAGGTGCGAGTATTCAGTCCTGACCACAGCAGATAAATAATAGATATATCAAATAATATGGAATATTCTCTATATAGGAATGAGTGGCTGCTACTGTTGCGCCTGCGATTTCGTGGGTCTGCTCGCCTTGTGACATGTACTTTGTATCATCGTCTATTTAACTAGAACCTCAATTTGATATCGTGCATTATGCAAGCGGTTTTTATCCTGAGGTCAGTGTGTGATTATAGCCGGGACATGTCTTCTTGATATTTAAGAAGTGATGAGATATATTTGTCCTGCTTGACGTAGTCACAATATGACTTGCAGAATTAAACTTAGCCCTCAGATCTACAGAGACGTGGAGCTGAGAGATTGACACCATATTGTCTACAATATTAATATTATATCGTTATGATGCATGGAAACTAGGGAAAGAGAAGTTACCCGTAGCAACCAATCAGATTAGGCCTCTTATGCTTCAGATGCCTTATTTTCATTGAAAGCTGCAACCTGATTGGTTGCCATGGGCTTCATCTGGGACAGTTTTGCTGCTCGTTTATCCCAAGTTTCTCTTCAAAAGTTGACCACAAAGGCTGTTTTTTGGTGTTCGTGTTTCATAGGCCAGATACCTATTGACATTGTTGCCATCCATAGTTTACCATGTACTGTTCTGTGGCTTAGCAATGCCAAGCGATTTCCTGTGTCTGAGGCTGCTGTGTGATTGGGGTCCGTGCATATAGTTTTACCAGCTCAGATGGTGAAACCAGAATAACTCCCCCCATTTCATTTCCTAATAAAAATGTAGGCTTGTTGAACCCAGGGCTGGTTTTAAACAAAGTGGGGCCCTTGGCAAAAGTGTAAAGTGCGGCCCCAAATGCTAAGATATTGCACCGTCACACAGAAATATTTACATTGCGATTACATGGACTGAGTTCAGACCGTTAAACGAGCGCCATTGACAATATTGAAGTCCTTTGGTGCTTGTTTCCCGGCCTTTTTACATCGGCTGCGGAAGAATGATGGGGACAGAATGATCGCTAATAGATCAATCTGTCCCCATACAGTATCATGTTATCAGCAGCATATCTGCAATTTGCATCTGAGAACAATGATTTTTGTTCCGCATAAACAATAGGCAGCATTTTGTTCGTTCATTAGGAGATTGCTGATGTTTACACCTATGGACTGTTGTCTGTGCTACTGGTATTTATAAATGTGGATGCTAAACACACACATTATGTGACACACATGTATACACAAACTGCATGTTATACACATGCATATACACATAGCACACACACATATACATAGAGCACATACATACAGATACATGTATACACAGAGCACATACAGTTAGGTCCATAAATATTTGGACAGAGACAACATTTATCTAATTTTGGTTCTAGACATTACCACAATGAATTTGAAACAAAACAAATCAGATGCAGTTGAAGTTCAGACTTTCAGCTTTCATTTGAGGGTATCCACATTAAAATTGGATGAAGGGTTTAGGAGTTTCAGCTCCTTAACATGTGCCACCCTGTTTTTAAAGGGACCAAAAGTAATTGGACAATTGACTCCAAGGCTATTTCATGGACAGGTGTGGGCAATCCCTTCATTATATCATTCTCAATTAAGCAGATAAAAGGGCTGGTGTTGATTTGAGGTGTGGTGTTTGCATTTGGAAGGTTTAGCTGTGAAGGAAACATGCGGTCAAAGGAGCTCTCCATGCAGGTGAAACAAGCTATCCTTAAGCTGCAAAAAACAGAAAAAACCCATCCGAGAAATTGCTACAACTTTAGGAGTGGCAAAATCTACAGTTTGGTACATTCTGAGAAAGAAAGAAAGCACTGGTGAACTCATCAATGCAAAAAGACCTGGGCGCCCACGGAAGACAACAGTGGTGGATGATCACAGAATACTCTCCATGGTGAAGAGAAACCCCTTCACAACAGCCAACCAAGTGAACAACACTCTCCAGGAGGTAGGCGTATCAATATCCAAATCTACCATAAAGAGAAGACTGCATGAAATTAAATACAGAGGGTTCACTGCACGGTGCAAGCCACTCATAAGCATCAAGAATAAAAAGGCTAGGCTGGACGCATACCACATCATCTGTAAAACATGGCGGAAGCAGTGTGATGGCTTGGGCATGCATGGCTGCCAGTGGCACTGGGTCACTAGTGTTTATTGATGATGTGATACAGGACAGAAACAGCCGAATGAATTCTGAGGTATTCAGAGCCATACTGTGTGCTCAGATCCAGCCAAATGCAGCCAAACTGATTGGTCGTCATTTCATACTACAGATGGACAATGACCCAAAACATAAAGCCAAAGCAACCCAGGAGTTTATTAAAGCAAAGAAGTAGAATATTCTTGAATGGCCAAGTCAGTCACCTGATCTCAACCCAATTGAACATGCATTTCACTTGTTAAAGACTAAACTTCAGACAGAAAGGCCCACAAACAAACAACAACTAAAAACCACCGCGGTGAAGGCCTAGCAGAGCATCAAAAAGAAGGAAACACAGTGTCTGGTGATGTCCATGAGTTCAAGACTTCAGGCAGTCATTGCTAACAAAGGGTTTTCAACCAAGTACTAGAAATGAACATTTTATTTACAATTATTTAATCTGTCCAATTACTTTGGTCCCTTTAAAAACAGGGTGGCACATGTTAAGGAGCTGAAACTCCTAAACCCTTCATCCAATTTTAATGTGGATACCCTCAAATGAAAGCTGAAAGTCTGAACTTCAACTACATCTGATTTGTTTTGTTTCAAATTCATTGTGGTAATGTCTAGAACCAAAATTAGATAAATGTTGTCTCTGTCCAAATATTTATGGACCTAACTGTACATACCAACACATGCATGGATGGAGCGCATCACACTGACACATGCATGGATGGAGCGCATCACACTGACACATGCATGGATAGAGCGCATACACACTGAACATGCATGGATAGAGCGCATACACACTGACACATGCATGGATAGAGCGCATACACACTGACACATGCATGGATGGAGCGCCATGACACACTGTACACATGACAATGAGATGGAGCGCATACACACTGACACATGCATGGATGGAGCGCATACACACTGACACATGCATGGATGGAGCGCATACACACTGACACATGCATGGATGGAGCGCATACACACTGACACATGCATGGATAGAGCGCATACACACTGACACATGATGGATACAGCGCAATACACACTGACACATGCATGGATGAGCGCATACACACTGACACATGCATGGATAGCGCATACACACTGACACATGCATGGATGGAGCACATACACACTGACACATGCATGAATGGAGCGCATACACACTGACACATGCATGAATGGAGCGCATACACACTGACACATGCATGGATGGAGCGCATACACACTGACACATGCATGAATGGAGCGCATACACACTGACACATGCATGATGGAGCGCATACACACTGACACATGCATGATGGAGCGCATACACACTGACACATGCATGGATGGAGCGCATCACACTGACACATGCATGGATGGAGCGCATACACACTGACACATGCATGGATGGAGCGCATACACACTGACACATGCATGGATGGAGCGCACACACTGACACATGCATGGATGGAGCGCATACACACTGACACATGCATGGATGGAGCGCATACACACTGACACATGCATGGATGGAGCGCATACACACTGACACATGCATGGATGGAGCGCATACACACTGACACATGCATGGATGGAGCGCATACACACTGACACATGCATGGATAGAGCGCATACACACTGACACATGCATGGATGGAGCGCATACACACTGACACATGCATGGTGGAGCGCATACACACTGACAATGCATGGATGGAGCGCATACACACTGACACATGCATGGATGAGCGCATACACACTGACACATGCATGATGGAGCGCATACACACTGACACATGCATGAATGGAGCGCATACACACTGACACATGCATGAATGGAGCGCATACACACTGACACATGCATGGATGGAGCGCATACACACTGAACATGCATGGATGGAGCGCATACACACTGACACATGCATGGATGGAGCGCATACACACTGACACATGCATGGATGGAGCGCATACACACTGACACATGCATGGATGGAGCGCATCACACTGAACATGCATGGATGGAGCACATACACACTGACACATGCATGGATAGAGCGCATACACACTGACACATGCATGGATAGAGCGCATACACACTGACACATGCATGGATGGAGCGCATCACACTGACACATGCATGGATGGAGCCATACACACTGACACATGCATGGATAGAGCGCATACACACTGACACATGCATGGATGGAGCGCATACACACTGACACATGCATGGATGGAGCGCATACACACTGACACATGCATGGATGGAGCGCATACACACTGACACATGATGGATAGAGCGCATACACACTGACACATGCATGGATGGAGCGCATACACATTGATACATGCAAGATAGAGCGCATACACACTGACACATGCATGGATGGAGTGCATACACACTGACAATGCATGGATGGAGGCATCACACTGACACATGCATGGATGGAGCACATACACACTGACACATGCATGGATGAGCGCAACACACTGACACATGCATGGATGGAGCGCATACACCTGACACATGCATGGATGGAGCGCATACACACTGACACATGCATGGATGGAGCGCATCACACTGACACTGCATGGATGGAGCGCATACACACTGAACATGCATGGATAGAGCGCATACAACTGACACATGCATGGATGGAGGCATACACACTGACACATGCATGGTGGAGCGCATACACACTGACACATGCAGGATGGAGCGCATACACACTGACACATGCATGGATAGAGCGCATACACATTGACACATGCATGAATGGAGGCATACACACTGACACATGCATGAATGGAGCGCATACACACTGACACATGCATGATGGAGCGCATACACACTGACACATGCATGGATGGAGCGCATACACATGACACATGCATGGATGGAGCGCATACACACTGACACATGCATGGATGGAGCGCATACACACTGACACATGCATGGATGGAGCGCATACACACTGACACATGCATGGATGGAGGCATACACACTGACACATGCATGGATGGAGCGCATCACACTGACACATGCATGGTGGAGCGCATACACACTGACACATGCATGGATGGAGCGCATACACACTGACACATGCATGGAAGAGCGATACACACTGACACATGCATGGATGAGCGCATACACACTGACACATGCATGGATGGAGCGCATACACACTGACACATGCATGGATAGAGCGCATACACACTGACACATGCATGAATGGAGCGCATACACACTGACACATGCATGGATGGAGCGCATACACACTGACACATGCATGGATGGAGGCATACACACTGACACATGCATGGATGGAGCGCATACACACTGAACATGCATGGATGGAGCGCATACACATGACACATGCATGGATAGAGCGCATACACACTGAACATGCATGGTGGAGCGCATACATACTGACACATGCATGGATAGAGGCATACACATGAACATGCATGGATAGAGCGCATACACACTGACACATGCATGGATGGAGCGCATACACACTGACACATGCATGGATGGAGGCATCACACTGAACATGCATGGATAGAGCGCATACACACTGACACTGCATGGATGGAGCGCATACACATGACAATGCATGGATGGAGCGCATACACACTGACACATGCATGGATGGAGCAATACAATGACATGCATGGTGGAGCGCATACACATGACACATGCATGGATAGAGCGCATCACACTGACACATGCATGGATGGAGCGCATACCACTGACACATATGGATAGAGCGCATACACACTGAACATGCATGGATAGAGGCATAAACACTGACACATGCATGGATGGAGCGCATACACACTGACACATGCATGGATAGAGCGCATACACATGACACATGCATGGATAGAGCGCATACACACTGCACATGCATGGATGGGCGCTACACACGACACATGCATGGATAGAGGCATACACCTGACACATGCATGGATAGAGCGCATACACACTGACACATGCATGGATAGAGGCATACACACTGACACATGCATGGATGGAGCGCATAACATGACACATGCATGGATGGAGGCTACACACTGACACATGCATGGATGGAGCGCATACACACTGACACATGCATGGATGGAGCGCATCACACTGCACATGCATGGATGGAGCGCATACACACTGACACATGCATGGTGGAGCGCATACACACTGACACATGCATGGATGGAGCGCATACACCTGAACATGCTGTGAGGCATCACACTGACACATGCATGGATGGAGCGCATTCACACTGACACATGCATGGATAGAGCGCATACCACTGACACATGCATGGATAGAGCGCATTACATGACAATGCATGGATAGAGCGCATACACATGACAATGCATGGATGGAGCGCATTCACACTGACACATGCATGGATGGAGCGCATTCACACTGACACATGCATGGATGGAGCGCATACACACTGACACATGCATGGATAGAGCGCATACACACTGACACATGCATGGATGGAGCGCATCACACTGACACATGCATGGATGGAGTGCATACACACTGACACATGCATGGATAGAGCGCATACACACTGACACATGCATGGATGGAGTGCATTTGTGTCGACCCGCCACCACAATTGTGGGTTACCAGGGCAATGGGGTACTCAGAGCCGAGCCCGTAGAAGTCTATGGGGATTTTGTCACAGGTAGCTGTGGCTCGGTCTGTGGCCCTGGCGGTCTGGCGTATGTTGTTGGGGATTATATTTACAGGGGATAACTATATACAGTTCGTGACGCCACCTGTAGTGTTCTGGTAACATGTACCAGCGCTGCTGTAGATCTCTGAGGGGATGGTGATGCAGCTAGATGTCGGGTCCCCTACAGGTGGGACTGGTCCCTCAAAGTCTATGTGAGTAGTGAAGTCGAGTGCGGTTAAAGAACACAGTCTCACACGGTCAGCGTCTTTCCATACCTTTACTGGCAAGATGTCAAGGCAGGTCCCAGGGAGGCTGATCCACGGAGAGTGTATTTTGAGGCAGCAGCTGGACAAGTTAGGGGCCTCCTTTATCTCCAATATAACGAGTGCAACTAGCATGAAGCGTAGTTCCCTCTAATCTTCAGCAATGCTTGCTGTACCTGCCCAGTCAGCTTAGTGTTAGGGGCCTTCCTGTGAAGGAGCTGAATCCTTATGTGGTCCTGCAGAACGCTAAAGTCTTCACTCCCCCTGACCCCAGCTACGTACCGACTATAAGGGGCTTGTCTGCCGCGACCTAGGGTCCGGTAGATTCCTGGTTGTCCTGTCACTGTGCCTGAAGCAACAGTGACTCTTCGGTCCCCAGTGACCGGTAGAAACGTGCTGGACTTCTGCAATCCGTTAAGCACAATCTTATAAATCCACTTGCCTTTCGCCTTGTCCACGCTGGTAACATAAGCACTCTTATTAGCAAAGGGTCGAGCAGTCACTTCTTTCCTTATCCTTCCACTTCAAGTTCACCTCAGATGCTCAGTTATCACAGGCAGGAGCACGTCACTGTACCTGATACTGTCCTCTAGACAGGAATGCTGAAGACTTTCTGGGTTACACTTGTTCCTTCCTTCAATGTATGCTGAGGAGATGACACAGCTCTGACCAGACTAAGGCGTATTCCAACACCTATACCAGACTCCACTTTCCAAGCTGATGAGATAGCAATCTAGACTCCTCCACTGTAGTCCAGACGCAGACTCTCCACGTCCTTACTGCCCGAAGACAGGAACCAGACTGACTAAAATCACTCCTACACATACCTTCTTGACCACTCCCTAGAGTATACTCCACTACCCCAAGGGTGTGTCTAGTGTGTGTAGAGTGAATGCATATTGAGCATTAAGCCGCTGCCTCTCCATACACTCTCCAGGGTACTGCGTGTGCCTACCACCAGGGCTACACATTCCCCCATGGTAAACGACAGCACTCCCGGGCTGTGAAATACAAAAGACAGAAAAATTTTGTTTATGCAATAACATTTGGAACAATAACATCTTCCCATCCGGGAGGTAAGAATACTTCGAACGTTACAAACTTTAATACAAATAGTATCAAATAGCATTTTCAATAAATAGATATACAAGATACTTGTGAAGGACCCGCACCAAACCTTCAACGTGGGTCCTGGGTGGGCTGCAGGACATCCAAGTGCAGACCTCACTCAGTGCCACACCACACGGGTTTTGTTTTTCAGAGGTAGATATGGATGGTTTTTGTAAAACCAAGATAGGGCACTGAGTGCAACTATATACAAGAATGTTCTGGGTAAGCATAGTCCTTTACCTCAAAAAGTCCATTTATAAAAGAAGACATAATAAATCACATTATCAAAAGTGCAAACTTTTTATCTATCAATTATCAATTATCATCTATCAATTTCCAATTACCCAGCCGGGCATTCTATAATTAGGAATATATATTTACTATATATAAGATCTGTGCAAACTTTTTCAAAAACACTTCAAACTTTCCGCTTTCTACTTGTGGTAGATCCGATAGGGATCTCACCAATTTTTTCTTATTTATTCATCAGCTACTAAGACATTTTCACCACATCTTCCACCCCGGGGGCTGGAACAACGCAATGGGCCCTTGATCCCAGGACCAGCAAATCATGTGCTGCGATCAGGGTCTGGGTTGCGACAGTTCTGGTGCGAACCTCCAGGGGCGCAACGGTTACACTTTCTTCGCATGACACCGATTGCGTCTCCATTACAGTCAATGATATAGACCGCGTCAGGGTTTGCGATTTAGACTGGGTCGCATTTGGCGATATGGAAGTAGCTTTCACTTGCGATGAACTTTGGGTCGCATGTTGCGATGATTTTGACGGGGGCGATGCTGGGGCACGGCCGGATGCTACTGAAGCTGGAAACGGGGACGCTGCGGTAATGGTGACGGTACCGGCGTCTAGGACGGGGTCGCGGACGATGGCGACGTTCAGGGCATACCACCCCTTCATTCCCCAATGCCGCGTATAGGTGACTATGTCGCCGTTTACTAAGTCCCTCCCGGGATGGCCTTGTGGCAGGTGAGATTCCACGTCACGCCTGCTGACGAAGACCGCTGGGTAGAGGCCCGGTTCACGAATAAAGCCCCAGCCCTTCCGGAGCTGGAACTCAGTCACACACACCCTGCCGCCGCGGTTCCCGTAAGGTACCTTTGTCGCGACGGACAGTCTCCTTGTCGGCAATCAGCTCAGCAAACTGTCGCTGGCGGTTCTTCTTGATTTCCCGCGCTTCCTCCTGCTGGCGCCTCTTCGTCTCCTCACGACTCTGCCATTCTTGCTCCCACTGGGCGGTGTAGGCGACGTCATCCAGGCGCGCCATCTCGTCCCAGTCCACATCTGGTAGTGACGGACAGGACCCCTCCGGTGCCCCTGCCGGGGACCGATAATCTGCTGCGGCCTCTTGGCCGGGCGGGCGTTCCGGGATTGGCTGTACCTCCTCAACCTCCTCCGCATCCACCGCTTCACCAGTGGGATCGGGAACGGTACTTTCGGGGGCAGCCTCCGGTTGCTCCTTCGCCTTGGGCAGCAGACTTTTCGGTACTTTGAATCGTGGGGGTTCGTTGAGGGGAGAGGGCGCCGTGTTCGTCATTTGCCACTTCAGCAGATTACACCGGCGCCTCTCAATCTCCTCCAGTCCAGGTTGGAACAACTTCTTTAGGCGTGAGTTCTCCTCCCGAACCTCTAACAACGCCTGTTGCAGGTGCAGGATCACATAAGTGTCCGATGCCGATGGCAGCTTGGCGG
>JARQOD010000001.1:939996489-940367039 GCA_033576555.1 Oophaga sylvatica
TTTACCTACAGTGCTGTGTAAAGTTGCTGGCTGATAAACGGCAAGCTCTATTCTACTACATCTGGAAGTGTGTGTGCTGTGTACTTACTGTGCTGTTCGGTGACCATGCCCAGGATTAGCGCAAGGCACGCTGGAGTGAAGCCGGTTACTCTGCTGAGATTCATTGGCCATATCTTTAGGATTTTCTGGCATGGTTTTAAATGTCCGGTGTAGATGTGTTATTGGTTCAGCAGGTCTGGAACTGTGGCAGATTTTTAGCTTTCAGCAGAATTCAGCTTTCAGAAGAATCGACATCACAACATAGAGAGCACAGTATACAAATAAACCAGAGGTCATACAGTGCCGTATAGAGAGGTACTATACACATATCAACAAGCCGTAACAGTTAGCACTACGCCATCCGCTGTTTGTTCTACTGTAGACCGTCCACAACATGAGCCTGCAGCTTTTGTATGCTCCAACCCGTAAGTAAAGAACAGTTTCTTGTCTCTGTCAGTTTTTTCTTTTTGAGGTCAATTCTTAGTCTCCCTCTTGACCCACACAAACACACTCGATTCAGAGGTGACATGTACGGACAATATCAGACATTATGTATAACACATAATTCAGCACATCCCAAGAGTAGTGAGGACCCTCCTCATAAGCTTATAGTCTGAGAATATAGGGGTACACAAAAGGTAAAAGGTAAAAAGTGCTTGTTGTGTATGGTCCAGCCATCGATATCATAAATGGGGAATTTAAATAACGCTGCATGAACTGGTCACAATCACAGAGCGCTATTAAGTACATGATTTTGTGCATGGAGGTTGTATAAACAGATGATACAAGGTACTAGATTCTGAGGAAAATTTAGAAAGGGCAAACGGGGAATAGTTAGATTAGTTAGGTAAGGTGATAGGCTAGTCTAAAGAAATGCATATTTAGGGCACATTTGAAACCATGGATACTGGGAATTTACCAAATTGTCCAGGATAGTGTATTCCAGAGAACTTGCGCAGCACGAGAAAAGTCTTTGAGACGAGAGTGGGAGGTTCGGATTATTGAGAATGTTAGTCTAAGGTTATTAACGGAACAGAGATCATGGTAGACAAGTGAGGGAGGAGATGTAGAGCGGTGCCGAATTGTGGAGAGCTTTGTGGGTAAGATTGATTCGTTTATAGTTTATTTTATTCTGTAGCGGATGGGCAACCAGTGCAATGACTGGCATGGGGTAGAGGCATATGTGTAGCGGTTGGAGACTAATATGATCCCAACTGCTGCAATCAGGATGGATTGCGAGGGAAGAATTTCAGTAAGAGGAAGACCGATTAGTAGAGAGTTGCAATAGTCCTGACGAGAATGAACAAGAGCAACAGTAAAAGTTTTTGCAGAGTCAAAGGTAAGAATAGGTTGCATTCTAGAGATGTTTAGGTGATATGAACGAGCAAGTGATCGGATATAGGGCGTGTAGGAAATATCTGAGTCAAATATGACCCCACGAACAGGGCATGTTGCTGAGGAGTAATGGTAGAATTACACACAGAAATAGCAATATTGGGTTTGGGAAAGTTAGTGTAGCGAGGAAATACAAGTTCTGCTTTGACAGATTCAGTTTTAGGTAGAGGGAGGACATGATGTTAGAGACAGCGGACAGATAATCACTGGTATTTTGTATTAATGCAGCGGTGATGTAAGGACATTGTGTGTAATTGGATTTCATCTGCATAGAGATGGAACTGAAAACCAAATCTGCTGATGGTTTGTCCAATAGGGGCAATAGGTGTATAGAGAGAAGAGAAGGGGACTAAGGACCGAACCCTGAGGAACTTCGATAGTAAAGGGAAGAGGAGCTGAAAAGGAGTCAGCAAAAGAAACAGTGAAAGAGCGGTCAGAGAGGTAGGAGGAGAACCAAGAGAGAGTCCATGGAGCAGAGCATAGTGAGGAGAAGCTGGCGATCCACAGTGTCGAATGCTGCAGAGATCCAGGAGAATCACAGGGAATAGTGACCATTAGATTTAGCTGGTAGTAGTTTGTTAGAGACTTTGTAAGGGTAGGTTGGATATTTTGATAGTTTGGACACTTAAGGTAGCTATCGATCATCAGCTATCTCGCACGACTTTCCTATGCACAGGAGTGCTTGCTCTGCTGAGTGCTCCAGTGTTCTTTATGAGAGAAACTCTGGCAGACTTCTCTAGTGGTGGCTTATGTCTTTGAGCAGGGGTGGAGAACCTCACGCTGCACCCGATTTGTGTGGCCCCAAAAGGATGGTATAAATGTCTAAATGACCCATGGCAGGAAAAAAAGCTTCCCCACCCCTGTCTTAGAATATATGTAAAGGACGTCTTTTATATGTCCGTGTAAACGCCGAGTTTTACAGGACGAAGAGAAAGATGCCTAAAAAAGACACTTTATGATAATAGATGCCAGCGTGTCCTGAAGCGTCTTTCTTAGGTGTCTTCTTGGTCATTTCTTTGGCATTTTTCGTGTTGTCTTTGCCGACTTTGTTTTTTGTAAGCTCATTTATTTCAAGGGAACCTGTCACCTCATTTTTCGTATATAAGATGCGGCCACCGCCATTAGGAGCTTATCTAGAGCATTCTATAATGCTGTAGATAAGCCCCCGATGTAACCTGAAAGATAAGAAAACCTGGGGGGCGGTCCGGTCCGATGGGCGTTGCAGGTTTGGGTTTGGTGCCTCCCATGTTCATGCAATGACGTCCTCTTCTTTGCTTCTGTCGCGCTCCTGAGCAGGCGTACTGATCTGCTCTGTTGATGTCAGAGTAAAGTACTGCAGTGCGCAGGCGCTGGGCCTCTCTGACCTTTACCGGCGCCTGTGCACTACAGTACTCTGCTCTGCCCTCAACAGGGCAGAGAATTACGCCTGCGCAGGAGCCACAACAGAAGCAAGGAAGAGGACGTCATCACTAGATGATGGGAGTGCCGGACCTGGACCGCAACACCCATCATACCTGGACCGCACCGGACCGCCCTGGGTGAGTATAATATAACTCGTTTTTATTCTCTTTCAGGTTACATCGGGGGCTTATCTGCAGCATTACAGAATGCTGCAGATAAGCCCCTAATGGCGGTGGCCGCAGATTATATGCGAAAAATGAGCAAGTTGTTTTAACATTGCGTTGTATATGCTCCTTCTTTTTAGCGTTAAGGGCTTTTTCAGGTAGGATACTGAGCAGACGCTCCCGAAAAAGACATTACGTGCACATTTACCTTAAAGAACAAAATGAGTGGCAGTACGGAAATTGCCATACCGGATCTTTCTCTCCTCTGACAGCAACTGTCGGAGAAAGTTGGGGGTGCACATACACGTAATAATTTTATTTACCAGTATATAGCTTCAAGGTATTCTGTAGCACGTTACAATTGAGCAGGGAAATATAAAGACATTACCGAGTAACACATAATTCAACAGTTACAGGAGGAGTGAGGTTCCTTCTCACAAGCTTACAATCTATACGGAAATGGGGTTAAACAATACGTAAAAAGTGTTTGTCTTGTATTGTCCAGCCATGGTGTAATAAATAAGAGTTTTGAAGTAAAACTTCACCACATTAGACTGACGTCTGAACCCATTGATATTAGCATGTTTGCCTAAAGTGTATGGGGACCCTTAGGCTTTATTCACATGCACGTGCCTTTTTGTCTCTAAAAAAAAAACTTATTTTTTTATCACACTGATGATCTGTTTTTGATCCATTTCTATTACATAGTTTATACTGCACTTGTCTTCCGTTTTTCACATGCACTAAAAATGGCAGGCCCAAGGTTTTTTTGGCATCTTAATGTGCCATGGCCTAATTTTGGGAATGATCACCTCTAAAATAATAATATTGGAAACTGAGAGGGGCTATAAGAATCTGCTATTGGATACAAAATAGAAATAGAAACATGAAACACCATGGGGGTCCATCGTCAGATACTGCTGGGGTCTGGAAATAAAGAACGGAGATGTGAATGGAGTTAGTATTAGATCTGGACGATAAAGTTCCTGCTCATTGATATTAACCAGAAAATGTTGAGAAATTGAAACATGAAATATTTGTTAGACAATTGGGAAAATGATTATCTTCCATGTTTTTACCTTTTACTTTGTGACAAAATTATCCTTTTTGGTTTTTAATAAATATCTCATTTTTTTGCTGTATGATGTGACCTCTCGCCGGGTTCACATGTGCCAGTCTTCTCACACTATAACTAAGGATTTAGTTTACTCTAGAAGCAAAATGTTGTCTTGTAGAAAACATAATGCTCTTTTTTGTAACAATAATGCCGCAGAGAGGCAATAAATATAACAAAATATTTTATTATTAACTTGGTTATAGGCTAAAAATTTGTGTTGTGTCGATAGCAATTTAGACCCCGCACTGAGGAGCCTTGCGTTATGGCCATGCTTCAGATTCCTCCTGTCCACTGGCCGCCAAGCTGTACATTTATGGTGACTCGTCTGCCATCTAGTGGTCATCATGGAGTATAGCTTATTAAACTTTTCTATGCTTGTCCAGCATCCTAAATATTAAAGTTTGTGTCCTCAGTGGTTGATTTCTTTTAATGGCTAACTGAAAAGATGGTAACAAATTGCAAGATTACAAGACCTCTCAGGTCCTTCATCAGGCCTAGAAGACCTGAGTAGTCCCAAAAGCTTGCAATTTGTTTACCGTCTTTTCAGCTAGCCATTAGAAGTTATCAACCCCTGAGGACACTCAAATTTTAATATGTTTCTATCTACTACTTAACATGGTACAAAGATATATATTTTTCTTAAATGACTTTTTAAATGTAAGGATTATTATTTTAAACTTTGTTACTGAAAGTTGCAAGTAATGATCATAATCCCTAAAGTAATGATATGGTTTTGAATCAAATTATTATTGTGATAAACAGGTATTCAATTGTGGTTGCACAGATGGGATTTAGGGGTTTCATCGATGACGTATGGCTAGCATGTGCCTTTAATGTCCATTACATGACAGTTCAAGTGCAGTGTCTGATTATTAAGATTGATGGCCCATTTAACCATGACAATCCAAGCTGTTAAATGACCACTGATCGGCCAAATACTAATGTTTACTGGTCTACTTAGGTCGAAGAATGGGGACAGAATGTTCAGTCGATTATTGTATATAACATGCTATCAACACCACATTACCTGTTTACATGGGTGAATGTGCTGCCGATAAGGAGGATTTTTTTAATGCAGTCATAAGAATCATTACACCCGATGAATGAGTGCTTTGCTCCATTGTCAGATAATTGCCGGCCTGTTTAGTCTGCTGTTTCATGGAAGAAAGTGATCGCTGATTATTGGATCATGTAAATGGACAATAAGTGGTAGTAGTGCTATGAAAACTCTATGACCCTTTAAATCCTGACAAATCTGCTAAGCTATTTTTCTGGAGGCCTCAGTATATCCAAAACCCATCAGTATCTAATGGCTTATATAGATGATTCAGCGTTTGTTTTTGTTTTCTTTGTCTTTTATATTTTTTAGTGGCCTTTGGGTCGATCTTGAGCCGTGGCAACTTGATGGATTAACGCTCTGTAGGAAGATCGATCTTGTGCAAGCCTAGATAGGTCCACCAGGGTCTTCTCCGTCATTATCTTGATAGCATCAAACCATCGGGTTGCTGCTCTTCTTCTTCCCCTTATTCCTTCTATTCTTCCGACCATGATGTCCTACTCCAGTTATCTCTCTCTTCCTATGATGTGTCCAAAGTAGGCAAGTCGTAGCTTTGTGTCATGTCTGGCATGATTTGTTCCAAAATTGATTTGTTTGTTCTTCTTGCCATCCATGTTTCTGTTATCATCCTTCTCCAGCACCACATTTTGAAGGTGTCGATTCTTGCACCCGTCAGTATTTGTAGCAATGCTTAATCCCAATTATCAGCTTGTCTGACAAATGAGCAGAATGCACCTTTCTTAGGTGCAATGGTTTTATACAGTCATTTTCCGCAGCAAATTGTCCGGTGTGAACAGGTAACTTACTGCTGATAGCGTGATAACTGTATGGGGACAGAACGATTAGATTAGATTGTTCTGTGCCCCACTTCGCTTAGTTCGTCTGTGTAAACAGGCAGGTAAACAACCACTGATCGTCTTGCGTATTGGCCAGTATGGGGCAGTACATGAGGTAACCTCCATATATCACTCAGATAATATTTATTCACTTTTTTTTTTATAGTTTTACAGCTTGTGGATCACAGATAAAAGCAGCTACCGTAACTATAGCTAGACTGCATCATCTGTTGGAGCCTCTGGTAGTCTGAAATCCACCTTCTGGTTATTACCTTTTTCGTTTGAGCCAAAATAAAAATGGAAGATATTTTTTTTCCAGCAAAATAAAATGCATACATGGACGGAGTAAGAGGGGTACACACATGTCCTAAAAAGAGGGAATGTAATAGTTTTAGGCAAGTGTAAAGAATTCAAAGCTCGGCCTTTATTTCCACCTATTCTACAGTCATGGCATGGTGATGGGACAGAAGTCATACTCTGCAAATGTCTCGCTTATTTGGTAATGTCAAGTTTAGGTACCGGTGTCTTTTAAAACAGAAACTGGAATGTATCACTGACGAATTCCCTGCTCTAATCTATGGTCAAAATGAAATGTCCTATTAATCTTAGGCCGTGTAGACCGCAGAAAGTGGATGCTAAAGTGAGGTATAAGTAACAGTCTGAGTCAACAAGCCGGGGCTGAGCATGTGTCTTCTCGGAGCGGGTGATTTATGTGGACGCACTATGGCATGCATGTGATGGGATCTACACAGTTGTTTGTTTCTCTGGTCACCGGGCAACCAAACGTCTCATCATGTGGTGTTATTGACACGGGGCCTGTATGCCGTCTACTGATCGTTTATGAGGAAAAGGTGTCAAAGATGATATACTTCTTGGTGTCGTGTGTAACTGGAGGCATAACAAAACCTACCAGACTCAGTAATGGGCGCTACAACACTGTGTCAGCTAAACATGGACTTAACTATAAAACCACTGCAGGTAAAGTGTCAATAGCAACCAATCATTCATAAAATGGACGACTGAAATGTGGTTGCTAAGCAGGGCTGTGGAGTCGGAGTCGTGGAGTCGGAGCCCATTTTGGTGGAGTCAGAGTCGGTGTCATGGAAATTGAGGAGTCGGAATCGAAGGTTTGGCGTACCGACTCCACAGCCCTTGGAGGGCTGTGGAGTCGGAGCCTATTTTGGTGGAGTCGGTGTCATGGAAGTTGAGGAGTCGGAGGTTTGGCTTACCGACTCCAAAGCCCTGTTGCTAAGGGCAACATCTCTGAATATTCGATCAAAGAAACCGGTCGTGTCAAGAGACACCAGGCCTCATTTATCAAAACTGTTTGAAATATAAAGTTGTCTTATGTTTGTTACCCATAGCAACCAATCAAAGCCAGGCTTTTATTTTTAAATAGCTCTGGTAAAATAAAAGCTGCAATTTTATTGGTTGCTAGAGGCAATAGAGTTTTTCTAATAATTTTTTTTTATATAAATTTTCACATACAGTTGAAAGCAGAAGTTTACATCCACTATATAAAAAGACACATCTGCATGTTTTTCTCAATATCTGACATGGAATCAGAATAAACCTTTCCCGTTTTAGGTCAATTAGGATTACCATAATTATTAATATTTGCCAAATGCCAGAATAATGAGAGGGAGAGAATGTTTTAAGGCATTTTTATTACTGCAAAGTCAAAAGTTAACTTTATGAAATCTCATAGACTTCGCTGGTACTGTAAAATGCAGCTGAAAATTTGCATTTAAAAAGCGACAAAAACGCTCAGTGTGAACATACACTTAATAATGCATTGGTCTTGTATACATGAAAGGTCGGCCCTCAGAATCCCGTCCTCTGGTGGGCCCAATATTCTTCAGTCTGACACTGTGGGCCCTAAAGATATCTGCAGCACCTTAATATCTTAAATCCTGATTGTATACTGGGCAGTGAGATAGGAGCTATGAAATACTGAATATGCCATTACTGCTATACGCAGAGATTTGATGATTGCAAGAATTTTGTTATCACACTGTTAAATGTCGCCAAGTGGTGACCCATCTATTGCAGCATGGATCAATAAAGAGTCTTAATTAAAAAATCAAAATGTTAAAAGCAATATATGGTGCAACAATAGAAATCAATATGTAAAATGAAGCGACCCTGTGTAGTATACACCGCTCCGCCCTGCATTCACTGATGGGGTGAATGGGTCTTTCAGCTGTAGAGTGAGGATCCTGTGTGTATCGGGTATGGATGGGGTAGGGTTTGCTACATCTGCCATCTGGTCGTATTCCTCACATACCCTGCATAGCTCCAGCACCTTAGGAGAATTTACAGGCTACTTTATCCCTCTGCCAGCATAGCTAGCATAGAGCAGAGTCCTGGCTGGGCCTTCTAAGGCAGCAAAGAGTAACTGAAGGCCTGAACTTGTGTTAAGGATAAAACAGCAAATACCTCCATAATTTATCCAGGGTTTGGCGGTAGAAGAGGCTGGCATGTCAATAGGAAAGCTGGAGCAGTTCCTGTGTGGCAGGTGTTTGACGTCATCTCTGCTCAGTCCTCTGGGATCTCCAGCATTATGCAGAAGTATCCTCCATTACTGACATGTAGTAGAATCACTGCTGTGTGCACATTTCCAATATTGCTTGTCTGCAGAAAGTGGACCGTATTCCTGAATGGGAAAAACACAAAACCGCTTCCATTCTGCCATAGACATCCTTGTGTGGTATCTACTGCAGGGAATATTGCATATAAGAGGAATATAATAGACAAATACTGTGAATGACCAAACTAACAGATGAAGTAGAATCGTCAGGACGTAGCTTAGGATTGTCGACTGTCCATCTGTAGTCAGCATTGGGAGGCTCTGTCTACACATTTGTTTTCTCCTTCTGTCAGACATGTGGCTATGACTTCTGTCTCCGGCTGTGAAGTATGGCCCTCTGGGTATGTGAAGCATATGCAGAAAGTAATGGAAAATGTAAGTTACAATTCACAGTAAATTCTGATCACCAGGGCCATGGAGACGGTAAGCGAAAGCACCGACTCCGACTCCTCAATGTCCCTGATATGACGCTAGTCACTTCTCACGGCCAAGCCGTGAGTCAGAATGGTCAAGGAGTCCAAGGTCAGAAGCCAGGAGGTTATGTCATAAACAGAAGGAAGATACAAAAGCGTGGTCACGTAACTTCAGAGGTCAGAATGCCAGGAGGATCAAAGCAAAAGGGGTTAAGGTTAAACAGTCGGATGGTCAGAACGAAATCCAAGGTCAGACAACAAAAGATCAAGCATACAGAACTCAAGGCACAGGAAGCACAAACCTCACTTGTTGAATGTAAGTCTGCCAGGGGTCTGGAGAAACAGCTCAGTTAAGTAGCATGACAATCACCTGCTATAATGAACACTTGGAGACAGCCAACGCCTCACAGTCTCAGATTGGATAGTCGAGCTGTCAATCAACACACTGACAGCTCAGTACGCCCCTGTACCAGATTGTATAGCCAAGGTGTCAATCAAAGTACTGACAGCTTCAGCATGTCCCTGTACGGGATTGGACAGCCGAGCTGTCAGTAACTGCATCCCAGACACACTGAGGGGTGGAAGCGTGACACCTGGCTTCCTACTCCACGACATTGACTCCACAGCCCTTTTGATCACAGTATTTACATAATGCTTTGACCCCAAGTGATAAACGGTGATCATTGGGGACACCGGGTAGTAAGTACAGTTTTCATACAGCGCCTCCACAGGAAAAATAAAGCACTACACAGTGATTATTATAATCATTGGGCATTCCATGTAATTTATAAACAAGTAGTTTATCCAGTGCAAGAGACACTTGGTATAGCTGATCAAAGTGAGGGTGAATTGGAAGTTTAGAATTATGTATTTAAAAACGGGGTTTTTGAAACCAGAGAACCCTGTTAACTTTTAATATGGACTCAATGTAGCATGGAATGTATAAATGACAGAATGGGAATAATTTCAGTATATTCATTCTTTTTATATGCTCATCCCATGATAACAAGTGGCTTCAAACTAGGCACTGTCCAATCAAAAGGCTGCAACAAATTCTACCACCAAAACTCTTGAAAAACTCTTCAGAACACTTCAGAAACAAAGAAAAAACCTCCAAAAACTCCGCAAAGGGTATGTGTTTCTTTGTCAAGTTTTCTGAATGGAAACTGAAAAGGAACCCCAAGTTTTTGAACAGTTTTGTTAAGGATTTTGGAGAGTTTCCTCTCAATTTCTGTTTCAAAAACTTCTTAAAAAAAAAAAAAGCCTAAGTGAGCACATACTCGACAAATGAACGTTTCCTGAATCAAATTCTACTAGAAAGCTCATCATCTTTGACCGCTTCAAAAAGAACTTTGTCTTCACGTATTTCTAATCTGGAGCAAAAATACGGGATAAGGCCTTATTCACACACATACTTTGCCAACTGTCCCAAATTTGCCAAGATTGTCTTGATTTTATGGAAACAGCCCCAGCCAATTTGCATGATCGGGGAAAAAGGTACAGTAGGTTTAACACAAACCCCATCCACAAATGAACATTTAAGTGGTCCCGTGTGGGACCTGATTGGGAATACAATGTCCTATTACTGCTGGATTTCATGTTTTGTACTCTAGTTCACTAAGACGTAATCTTCGGTCTGATGTCAGCCACCGTGCGTGTAGTGTCCTCACTATGCACATGCAAGTTCAGGTCTGTCGCGGACTTTTACATAACAGCAGCACAGGATTATCCACGTAGATGGTTCATTGTGTATCTGCATGTGAGGCTATAATCTGGTGTTAGTGACACATGGAGAAGATGCTGCCGCTGGAGCCGAGCCGATGTACTCTTCATCTTACAACTTGTTCCCGTGGAAGATAATGTACTTAAGGTGTAGAAGGTCAATTTACAAATATAATACCAGGAAAAGCACATCAGTGGCATCTCCAGAGAAGTAAAAGTCCATTTTGTTTACCTCGTTTCAATATGTATCAAGATGGTTTCTTGTGAATAATGTCGGGACTCTCTGCCATCAGATGGAGCCACTAGCACATTTAGGGGTCATGGAGGGGTGTGAAGAGCATGTGGTTATAAAAAGATGGCATGGCTATGGGGTAAAATATTGGCACAAAACACGCCATCGATATATTATCCTCCCGGTGGCCATCCATAAAAGTTGGCAAGTATAAAAACTTCTGAACCAACTCCAACTTCATGAACTCTATCAGTGCAGCCTGTGTCCTTTCCCTAGAAGTGAAGGCCATTTCCACTTCTGTCTGAAAGGGGTTATCTGGGCTTGTAATATTGGTGACCTAACTTTAGGTCAATATCAAATCGGTGGGCGTCCAATAACCGTTACACTGACCAATCAGTTTTATTCAGCTACGTTGGGGGCGAGATGTAAAAGGATGGATTCATCATCCGCTCCCCCAACGAGGCTTTATCCTTTTTTGGTTAGATCAGGGGTTGGGAAACTTTTTTACTGCCAAGGGCCATTTAGAATTTTATAATAGCGTTCGGGGGCCATATAAAATTATTAGCTTAAACGTTAGTCAACTATATATTTATTCAAACATTTAAATAACTTGCAGCTCACACCCAGTGCTGCACTTTATGTACATGCTCAGTAGTGAGGCAGTGCTGCACTTTATGTACATGCTCAGTAGTGAGCCAGTGCTGCACTATATGTACATGCTCAGTAGTGAGCCAGTGCTGCACTATATGTACATGCTCAGTAGTGAGGCAGTGCTGCACTTTATGTACATGCTCAGTAGTGAGCCAGTGCTGCACTTTATGTACATGCTCAGTAGTGAGGCAGTGCTGCACTTTATGTACATGCTCAGTAGTGAGCCAGTGCTGCACTATATGTACATGCTCAGTAGTGAGCCAGTGCTGCACTATATGTACATGCTCATTAGTGAGGCAGTGCTGCCTTTATGTACATGCTCAGTAGTGAGGCAGTGCTGCGCTTTATGTACATGCTCAGTAGTGAGGCAGTGCTGCACTTTATTATGCTCCGTAGTGAGGCAGTGCTCGTGCTTTATGTATATGATCAGTAGTGAGGACAGTGCTGCACTTTATGTATATGATCAGTAGTGAGGAGTGCTGCACTTTTTTATATTGCTCGTAGTGAGGCAGTGCTGCGCTTTATGTATATGCTCAGTAGTGAGGCAGTGCTGCACTTTATGTATATGTCAGTAGTGAGGCAGTGCTGCATTTATGTATATGTCAGTAGTGAGGCAGAGCTGCACTTTAGTACATGCTCAGTAGTGAGGCAGTGCTGCACTTTATGTATTGCTCAGTAGTGACCAGTGCTGCCACTTTATGTATTGATCAGTAGTGAGGCAGTGCTGCACTTTATGTATATGTCAGTAGTGAGGCAGTGCTGCACTTTATGTAATGCTCAGTAGTGAGGCAGTGCTGCACTTTATGGACATGCTCAGTGTGAGGCAGTGCTGCACTTTATGTATATGATCAGTAGTGAGGCAGTGCTGCACTTTATGTATATGATCAGTAGTGAGGCAGTGCTGACTTTATGTACTTGCTCAGTTAGTGAGCCAGTGCTGCACTTTATGTACATGCTCAGTAGTGAGGCAGTGCTGCACTTTATGTACATGATCAGTAGTGAAGGCAGTGCTGCACTTTATGTATATGATCAGTAGTGAGGCAGTGCTGCACTTTATGTACATGCTCAGTAGTGAGGCAGTGCTGCACTTTATGTACATGCTCAGTAGGTGAGGCGTGCTGCACTTTATGTATATGCTCAGTAGTGAGGCAGTGCTGCACTTTATTACATGCTCAGTAGTGAGGCAGTGCTGCACTTTATGTACATGCTCAGTAGTGAGGCAGTTCTGCGCTTTATGTACATGCTCGTAGTGAGGCAGTGCTGCACTTTATGTATCATGCTCAGTAGTGAGCCAGTGCTGCACTTATGTTATTGATCAGTAGTGAGGCAGTGCTGCACTTTATGTACATGTCAGTAGTGAGCAGTGCTGCACTTTATGTACATGCTCAGTAGTGAGGCAGTGCTGCACTTTATGTTACATGCTCAGTAGTGAGCAGTGCTGCGCTTATGTACATGCTCAGTAGTGAGCCAGTGTGCGTTTATGTACATGCTCAGTAGTGAGGCAGTGCTGCACTTTATGTACATGCTCAGTTGTGAGGCAGTGCTGCACTTTATGCACATGCTCAGTAGTGAGGCAGTGCTGCACTTTATGTATTGATCGTAGTGAGGCAGCGCTGTGAAGTTGGAGTCGAAAGTCAGGGAAATTGAGTTGGAGTCGGTGGTTTGGCTTAGTGACTCCACAGCATTGTTTACAAGACCATTTACTATCTTACAGAATTGTAATGTATCTTTAAAATGGGAATTCCCATAGTGATGGTCCGTATGGATTGATTTTGTTTTTTCTCGTGCTATCTGATTTCTGAGTGATATTCAGCATGGTGCCAATTTTTGTATCTCATGACGAATACAGCTGTAAACAAAATACGTGGGTCTGCACAGCCTCATTGAATGCTATTGGTCCGGTGCAATACGACTTTTTATTGGGTAGCACTCATTTGATTTATTCGCTTGTGTGAACGCTCCCATACGTGGACTTATGGCTCAATTCATCATTTCATTTCTGCCGTTTTTTTGTGTTGAATACCTCAATTAGTGCTTTGTCATTTGTGACAGTTTCATCAATTTGTTCCTTTTTTCAAGTCGTCTTTTATTGTTTAGTTTGTTTTCCTTTTTACGTTAGCACGGCTTTTCAGATGTTTTAGAGATTTTTTTTTGTAAAGAAGTCGAAAAAAATTGATGCAAATCATCCAGTCTCCCCAGGAAGTTTCCTTTTGTGGAGTGATTTTATGTTATTCCAGCTTAAAAGTCACATTTTTCCTTGTGTCTTTATATACGGTACACCATTTTATTGAATTTGATGCAAAAAAACACAAGTAAAAAAAACGAGGAAGTGATGCCATGATGATCTGGTCCTAGTTTTTTTTTTTTTAGGAAAAATTACAATTTATTCACTTACTAAAAATATTTTATGTTTGGAGCTTCAGTTACAAAATTCTATTTGTAAATCTCCCAGTAAATATATCTATCCTGTAATAAGTGAAAACATGGATTCATTTTTTGAGAAACAGCTATATAACTTTACTGGTGAAATCAGGATTGTACTGCACTGACTAATATTTGCACTTTCTGCCACCAGAGGGCAGTACATACCATGAATAATCAGATGCAGATTTTGGCATTTATGTCTGAAATCCAAATGCAAAATACGTTTATTAAAATGCATTAGAAATTATATTTGGAGGCCCTTCCTTCCAAAAGTATGGTAAAATGAGATGGGGTT
Source organism: Oophaga sylvatica (assembly GCA_033576555.1). Taxonomy (NCBI): domain Eukaryota; kingdom Metazoa; phylum Chordata; class Amphibia; order Anura; family Dendrobatidae; genus Oophaga; species Oophaga sylvatica. The sequence continues at coordinate 940,010,826 of JARQOD010000001.1, forward strand.
GCGTAGAAATTGAAATCCTTCTTGGTGCTCTCACTGCAGTTTGTTCCATTCTCTGTTAAAATGTTTCCCTTTGTGCTGGATGACTAATAATGAAGTTTGTATCTAGCATGTATGTTTGTTAACATTGCTATTGCTCCCCAATTGAGTCGCATGTTCCTGTACTTTGCTTTTGGAGAGCTGTTCTGGATTTTAGCAGACGGGAACACAGTAGCTTTTCTTTCCCAAAGATCATGTTCTGGAGGTGTAGCTGCCGTTTTCTCAAGTCATCATGTGCTTATGTGGGTAATGTAGCAAAGACGGACCAGACCGCCATGTGTTCTTTTTTGTTGGCATTTGTACTTGCTTAAAATCCTGGAAAACCACAACGATCTTTATAGTACTTTATGGGTATGTTTCCCGTGCCGGTTCCCAGCACTTTGGACGAGCGGTTACCCGCTCGCCCAAAGCGCTGCCGGCTTTTGTACGCGCGGTGATTCGCATGTGTTCATTGATCACATGCGGACTCACCGCACCCTATACATTAGGACGTGTTATTTATCCTGCGGCGACTGAGGTCTCTGCAAGATAATTTGACATGCTGCGGTCTAGAAAGACACGCACGTGTGGTATACGAGGTCTGCGGATGCGGCTGTGCATGCATGGTGGAGATGGGATTTCATAAATTTTCCCTCCACTATGCTGTAACATCTGGCGATGCGTCAATCCGCAGCAATACTGAATGAATCCGGCATGTGGAAACATACCTTAGAGAGACATGTACCTAGGTGGTCCTAAAGGTGCCACAATGTTAATAAAATAGCCCACGCTCTATATATAGATGCTAGGGTCCATTACTATATAATCGTCTAATTCTGTCTGTTTAATGGAAATCCGCGTCGCTGATGGTCGCGTCGGCGGACGCGACATCAGCGGACAGGCGCAGTCCGGCCACGAATTGGCACAGGATTTGAACCACGCACGCCACCGCTATCGTGGGAGATCAGTGGTGCTAGCCCGTGATCTCCGACAGGAGCCGCGGGTCATCTCCTGCCGCATGGAGGTCAGCGGTGACGCAGCGGGAGATACATATTCTGAATACCCGATGTGTTAGAATCGGGCCACCCATTAGTATTACATATATGTATGTGTACCATATATATGGCACATATACAGATGTACAGTCTGTATGCAGATGATTAGGTAGTTTGTGCTCTCCGGTTACAGATCATTTCCCCCCCCAATACTTCGTCCGATTTAACAGAACCCTAAACGAGGGAGTGGGAAATTGCAATGCACTGATATCTTGAAAAATGTGTCAGTGGCGTAGGTAGTCTATTAAAGGTGTTGAATCACTTGCTGGCATGGCAAGAACCATGCATTTCCCTTGTGTGCACATTAGAAATAACTCTACTTCTGTCTGGCAGGTGTTATCTCTAGTAATCAGTTGTCTCTGAGCTAGTGGGGGGAGACCTGCTCCTATTATGTTTCCTATACACTGCACACACAGACATAGAAGATTCCTGTTCTCCTGTGTTTCTGTTCAGGAGCAGCAGCACGGATGTAATAATGCAGCACTGGAGTGCAATAAAACACTTACTAAAAAGCTGCAGCACTCTCTGTGCGTCCATCAGCCTCTTGCACTTCTCCCTTCATATTTCATTCGGTAACTTGGATTTTAGCTGTATTTCCTAAGTGAATGATGAGTTGGTGGAAGACAGAAGAGGTTGATATGTGTAGCAAGCAGTATAATTCTCGGATAAAGCTGTATTACACAATTTCTTACATTTGCTTCTCTTGATTTAAAGAAAGTTTACATCGGGGCTTGTTTTTATGTAAAGGTTCAAATATTCTGCATAAAGCAAGGGCTGGAAGAATTTATCTAAAAAGAGAAATAACTGTGAAATCATTGGTAAATTTTCAAGAGATTTTTTCCTCCGTAGAAATTGTGTAGTGTGATAAAAAGTCTTGCAGAAAAGTTAAATTGTGCCTGCTGGTAGCCATCAGTAGACTGATCTTCAGTATGCCGTTAGCTCCCTCTAGAGGTGACTACATGCAACAACAATGTTTGATAACATCTGTAACAAAGATTTTCAGCTCTTTTAAAAAAAAAAAAACCGAAACAAATTTCTGTAACAATTTGGACCCATTGAAATTTATTATATATATATATATATATATATTATATATATATATATTATATAGGAAATATAATATTCAAGGTTGGAAAACCACTATCTCAAGAATAGCAAACATTAAAGTGGTCTGTGTCATGGTATAGGATCTGTTTCCCTCTTCAAACCATTGCTATGATCTTTGGGACCATTCCCAACCCCCGTATGTGCTAAGAATATCGGTATTGCTACTCCCAGGGCTGTAGAGTCAGAGTTGATGTCCATTTTGGTGTTGTCGGTATAAAATGGACTGACTCAGACTCCTAAAATATATAATAATTTGGGTTCAGTAGTACAATGCAGGATGTGCTGTACATTTTTTCATAAGAATTTGGTAAAGTTGTGAAATGTTCTATAAATGTCTGTTCTGTTCCTGATCTAAGAATCTGGGCTTTTAATTGAGATGAATCTGTGCTGCACTTTATGTACATGCTCAGTAGTGAGCCAGTGCTGCACTTTATGTACATGCTCAGTAGTGAGGCAGTGCTGCGCTTTATGTACATGCTCAGTAGTGACCAGTGCTGCACTTTATGTACATGCTCAGTAGTGACCAGTGCTGCACTTTATGTACATGCTCAGTAGTGACCAGTGCTGCGCTTTATGTACATGCTCAGTAGTGAGGCAGTGCTGCACTTTATGTACATGCTCAGTAGTGAGGCAGTGCTGCACTTTATGTACATGATCAGAAGTGAGTGAGTGCTGCACTTTATATACATGCTCAGTAGTGACCAGTGCTGCGCTTTATGTACATGCTCAGTAGTGACCAATGCTGCGCTTTATGTACATGCTCAGTATTGAGGCAGTGCTGCGCTTTATGTACATGCTCAGTAGTGAGCCAGTGCTGCACTTTATGTACATGCTCAGTAGTGAGCCAGGGCTGCGCTTTACGTACATGCTCAGTAGTGAGCTAGTGCTGCACTTTATGTACATGCTCAGTAGTGACCAGTGCTGCACGTTATGTACATGCTCTGTATTGAGGCAGTGCTGCGCTTTATGTACATGCTCAGTAGTGACCGGTGCTGCACTTTACGTACATGCTCAGTAGTGAGACAGTGCTGTGCTTTACGTACATGCTCAGTAGTGAGCCAGTGCTGCGCTTTATGTACATACTCAGTAGTGAGGCAGTGCTGCGCTTTATGTACATTCTCAGTAGTGAACCAATGCTGCACTTTATGTACATGCTTAGTAGTGAGGCCAGTGCTGCACTTTATGTACATGCTCAGTAGTGAGCCAGTGCTGCACTTTATGTACATGCTCAGTAGTGAGCCAGTGCTGCACTTTATGTAACATGCTCAGTAGTGAGCCAGGCTGCACTTATGTACATGCTCAGTAGTGAGCCATGTGCTGCACTTTATGTACATGCTCAGTAGTGAGCCAGTGCTGCACTTTATGTTACATGCTCAGTAGTGAGCCAGGGCTGCGCTTATGTACATGCTCAGTAGTGAGCCAGTGCTGCACTTTATGTACATGCTCAGTAGTGAGCCAGTGCTGCACTTATGTACATGCTCAGTAGTGAGCCAGTGCTGCACTTTATGTACATGCTCAGTAGTGAGCCAGTGCTGCACTTTATGTACATGCTCAGTAGTGAGCCTGGGCTGCGCTGTTATGTACATGCTCAGTAGTGAGGCCAGTGCTGCACTTTATGTACATGCTCAGTAGTAGAGCCAGTGCTGCACTTTATGTACATGCTCAGTAGTGAGCCAGTGCTGCACTTTATGTACATGCTCAGTAGTGAGCCAGGGCTGCGCTTTATGTACATGCTCAGTAGTGAGCCAGTGCTGCACTTTATGTACATGCTCAGTAGTGAGCCAGGGCTGACTTATGTACATGCTCAGTAGTGAGCCATGCTGCACTTTATGTACATGCTCGTAGTGAGCCGTGGCTGCGCTGTATGTACATGCTCGTAGTGAGCTGGCTGCGACTTATGTCATGCTCAGTAGTGACAGTGCTGCACTTTATGTACATGCTCAGTAGTGAGGCAGTGCTGCACTTTATGTACATGCTCGGTAGTGAGCCAGGCTGCGCTTTATGTACATGCTCAGTAGTGAGGCAGTGCTGCACTTTATGTTCATGCTCAGTAGTGACCAGTGCTGCCTTTATGTACATGCTCAGTAGTGAGGCAGTGCTGCACTTTATGTACATGCTCAGTAGTGAGCCAGGCTGCGCTTATGTACATGCTCAGTAGTGAGCCAGTGCTGCCTTTATGTACATGCTCAGTAGTGAGCCAGTGCTGCGCTTTATGTACATGCTCAGTAGTGAGCCAGTGCTGCCTTTATGTACATGCTCGTAGTGAGCCTGGCTGCGCTTGTATGTACATGCTCAGTAGTGAGCAGTGCTGCACTTTATGTACATGCTCGTAGTGAGCCAGTGCTGCGCTGTATGTACATGCTCAGTAGTGAGCAGTGCTGCGCTTTATGTACATGCTCAGTAGTGAGCCAGTGCTGCGTTATGTCATGTCGTAGATGAGCCTGTGCTGCACTTTATGTACATGCTCGTAGTGAGCCTGGCTGCGTGTATGTATGTCAGTAGTGAGGCAGTGCGGCACTTTATGTTCATGCTCAGTAGTGACCAGTGCTGTGGAGTCAGAGTGGAGATGAGTCTGTGCTGCACTTTATGTACATGCTCAGTAGTGAGGCAATGCTGTGGAGTCGGAGTCAAAGGTTTAACTTATTAACTCCACAGCCCTGGCTACTCCATAGCAGAGAAAATGGGACAAACCATTACCGGATGCCTCTCTCCGAGAGCTCTAGAGTAACTGCCTGTTTCTTGTGTAGCCTTGCTGTCATGGTCTGTACCAATGTAGTTAAGTATGTAAGGAATAACATCTTAGACTTTCTCCTGTTTTGGTCTAATTACAGTTTATTAAACAGAATAACAAGCATTTTTTGGACATATATTTCTAAGACTGGAAAATTGCAGGATACTTTTATTTGTTCCCACAGCGGCAAAATACATATTTCTTTGAACAAGAATCATTTTCTCTGCAGTGTCATAATTTCATCAAATGGAACAATGATGCCATTTTTGCCACCCGAAAAGTATGGTGAAAAAAGGAGAAAAAAAAAAAGAACAAAAAATCCCTGAAATCCCAAAGAGCAGAAAATAGCATTTTCTTCACCCCTGACAATCCCTTTGTAAAAGTTGTGTAGACAGAAATAGACTGATCACAAGCCGTGCTTTTACCTGGGGTAATGATAAGCTATTTGGATGGAAGTATCTAATTTCCATCCTGACACACAGGCCTCTTCAGCGGCTCGCTTTTGTGTGGTTAGAAATTGGTTCTGTTCATTGGGAAAAAAAGTCTTAACTTTGGCAACAAGTCTCAGAAATGACTTCTGTTTTTTCACACTTTTCTCCCTGAATTAGATTTATTTTGTTATATTTTCTTTCATCCATACAAATGGCTCAGCTATAACATTTCTGATGGGATAAGGTGGCTCTCAAATTTACATCTATCTATCTGTCTATCTTCCTATCTATCTAGCTATTATCTATCATCTATCTATTTTGTATACTTGCAAGAACTGTCAACCCCTGTAGGAAATGCATCTAATTTTACTTTGGAGTCGGACGCATCTCTTTAATTCTGTTGGAATAGAGATTTTGTTTTAATTTGGAAGCTATGGCTGGAGGATTTTCTTACTTGGATCAACTCTTGTCTATACATACTTTGTAGAGGGTCCCCTGTTCATTTTTTTTTTTAAGCAAGAGAACAAAACTCCTGAAAAGTGTCTTTTGCGCTGGTCACCCGGCCGTCCATGTACTACAAGGTTTGCCATTCATTGCAATGGCTGTAATGTAATCTAACAATTACTGTACACTGCAGCAGCCATTCTAGGAGAAATGTGTCCTTGAACTAAGCTTCCCAAAGCCGGAGTCGGACAACTGTAAGCAATCCCTTTCATTTTTTCTTATCTTTCATCTAGGCCTGCAGAGAAAATACAAATAATTGTCCACCCATACAACTCCTGGTTGGGTTTGGTCTGCCAAAGAGGGACCCACCCGCTCTACTTTTTAATAAGTTTTATTCAATTGGTTTTCTCAAATTAAAACATTTTGTAACTTTTTATAACAAAGAAGCAATCAATTATAGTCAATAGTTGTCTTGTAGGATTCGAAGAGATCTCTGTCCAAGTACTAGGTCGCCATGAGCGACACACCTCATGATAGGGTGTATGGACATGGTTATGAAGGGAAATAGATTTGGGCCACGAGACATGTCATCTGATTCATGCTGTCCGAACCACGCATCCGTATTGCAGCCGTGTGTTTCTCTTTGAAATGCTGCAGCTTTTTAGAGAGAATATACCTTGAAATGGCGGCAGCTGCTCCTCTGGTCTCTTTCCTTCTACATACCCAGAGAGGGAAAAACCTGTTTCTCTAGGGAATCAGGATGGTGAGATGCAGCCCTTTTAAAAATATGTTTATGCGCTTGCAATGCTGCAGCGTGAACCATGCGTGGCTGCAATAACGGAGTGTTTCAGGCAGACTGAATTTACTGACAGATTTCCATCTTTAGCAACAGGAACTGTATCTAAATACTTTTTAAGGTAGATCAGTCTTTGTTATGGTCTAGTTTAGAACATGCGCCAAAACATCTCCTAGGCTTTTCTGGTTCAATGCGGAATTAAGGGGTTATTTTCATCAAGAACAACCCTTCTCGAATACAACCTCAGCAATTGCCAGGGTAAAACATTGCCGCTCGGACAATTCAAGGGAAAAGTAGAATGACATGGCGGTGATTCAGATGAGTATGCAAGACTCACTCTGGCTACCAGAGGTAGGTCCATATTGGACTTAAGGATCGGTGTTGTGTTCTAGAGGCAACACCCTTCATGTTTCCTTCCATTATGGCAGGCCACCCAGACCCCAAAGTAGAAAAGCATCTTTTTCGCATCTAACACCAAGCTGGACTGTTGGCAGGATGTTCTTATACAGTTGTTGAATTAGGGTGACGCCTCATGTAATTACATCTGTGTTCCACTTTTGACTCCTCAGTTTACAGAACATTATCCCAAAATATTTGAGGGTCATTAATGTGTTTTTAGGCAAAGGTGAGACCAGCCTTTATGGATATCTTGGATTTTTTGGATGATACTATTTTAACTTTTCCCCTTCAAATAATGTAATTGTGAACGCTGACTTTATCTTAATCCTGCCGTTATTTAGAGAAGTGTTTGAAAGTTTTTGAACCCTTCATAAATGTCCACATTTTTGCATAAAATTGACCAAAAACTATATCATATTATCAATAACTCTTCTGAAGTCCTAAGGAATCTCCTGTTTGTGTCATGATACACTCCCATTTACAAATGTTGTGAAGATCAGACTTTGATAGATCCCTGTTCTTTAAACAGGTCTCCCACTCACACCTCATTGTCATCCAATTCATTGAAAACACCAGACTGTAATTTCACTTCAAATTATCTGGTAAACTCAAAGGTTTACATCATTTTGTTACTCTCATACATATGGTTTGGGATTTTTTTCCTCATTTAAAAATGACAGTCTAATATTTTTGACTAATTGATTTGATTTGGTTATTTAGGGTTACTTTTAGGATTTGTGTGAAAATCTAATGTACTTTTTAAGGTAAAATTTATGCAAAGACATGAAAAATTCTGAAAGGTTCTTGAAGTTTTTTAGATGCTATTGTGCATGTTGATATGGGTTGTTTTTGGACGGCCAGCCCTTGGAGGCCAACCGTGTATTCACTACCTTACCATGATTTCTCCATTGGGTAGTAATGGCTCTCCCAACCCGAGCGTCCAAGCTTAATAGAACATATGTCACATTCGGGTGGAGAGACCAGCGGCCAGTCCATACATTGCTGTCTATGCTCAGACCAATATGCCAGGACGTCTGAAGCAGCCCTTAGAAATGCTTTGTAAACCTTTTCAGATGTATTTTTATCATTTTTGATTCAATGAATCTCATGGCGATAGATGGATTATGTTTTGTATTTCTCTGCACAGCTTGAGGGTAAGAATGATGCTGTGTATGAAAAAAAAGGTTCCTTAGTTCTGGGGATCGTAGAGCGTAGACCCCCAATGGTCACTTTGTGCTATGGGACATTTTTCTTTTTCTGATAGTTACTGTAGGTTTCTTTCTATAGTAGATAGTGTAGGATGTGTGTACGGTATATATTCTGGTTGCCCAGATTTTGGGCCTGTGTGACCACTATTTAGGATAGGTTACAATAGCTCTGTATCCAACAGTATGTACACACAGAATTTTTTGAGGAGTCTTATGAGATGGGACTGCTCTGAAAAAAGTCTAAAAATCACTCAAACAATGCTTGAAGGACTTCCCATTTCTATTTTAAATTCACTTGCTGGTGATATTTTTAGAAAGTACAACCCCAAGTCCAAAAAGTTTTGACGCTGTGTAAAATGTAAAGACCACAAGAATGGCCCAATTTGGAAATCTTATAACCTGATATTTTATTCATAAAAGAACATATAACACAGATCAGACGGGTAACGTTGGATATTTTTCAATTTGATTTTAAAAAAATTAAGTTGTAAAGAAATTGATGTCAGAAACTCATCTCGAAAAAGTTGGGACAAGGCCATGTCTACTATTGTGCAGCACCTTCTCCTTTTTCTTTTAAACAACAGTATGTAAACATTTGGGAAGTAAGGAGACCAATTGCTGGAGTTTGGGGAGAGGAATGTCGTCCTATACTTATATAATATTTTAGCTGCTGAAAAGTTCTGGGTTTTCTTTGCCAGATCTTTCATTTTATAATGTGTCAAATTTTTTCTATTGGTGAAAAATCTGATCTGCCAGTTCATCACCTGAACTCTTCTTCTGAGAAGCCATGCTGTTGTGATGGATACAGTATGTGGTCTAGCACTGTCTTGCTGAAATTATAAGGCTTCTCTGAAATAGACATTGTCTTGATGGTAGTTTGTGTTGTTCTCAGACCTCTGTATAGACACTGACAGCGCCTTTCAAGACTTGTAAGCTGCCCATGCCTTTGGCCACTGTTCCCCAACGTCAGTCCTCAAGAGCCACCAATCCCAATGTTTTCAGGATTATGTTAGTATTGTGTGTCGACCCGCCACCACAATTGTGGATTACCAGGGCAATGGGGTACTCAGAGCCGAGCCCATGGAAGTCTATGGGGTTTGTCACAGGTAGCGGTGGCTCGGTCTGTGGCCCTGGCGGTCTGGCGTATGTTGGGGGAATATTTACAGGGGATAGATTTATATACAGTTCGTGACGCCACCTGTAGTCTCTGGTAATTTGTACCAGCGCTGCTGTAGATCTCTGAGGGGATGGTGAGGCAGCTAGATGTCGGGTCCCCTACAGGTGGGACTCTTCCCTCAGGTCGGTAGTTAAAGCAGGGTTGTGCAGGCATGCAGATAAATAACACAGTCTCACACATCAGCGTCTCTCCATACCTTTTACTTGTAAGATGGTAAGGCAGGTCCCAGGGAGGCTGATGGGGTTGATGGAGGATGAGCTTTGAGGCAACGGTTAAGCAAGTTAGGGGCCTCCTTTACTGTCCAATGATGATGAGTGCAACCAGCCTGAAGCGTAGTTCCCTCTATAATTCCAGCTATTCCAAAGCTGTTCTGCCCAGTCAGTTTTTGTGGTCGGAGCCTTCCTGTGGGAGAGCTGAATTCCTATCTTGTCCTGCAGAGACTCAAGGTCCTCACTTCCCTGACCCCAGTTACGTACTAACTCTTCAGGGCTGCTTGCCACGACCTAAGGTCCGGTAAGCCTCTGGTTTTCTCACCACTATGCTTGAAGCGATAGTGATCCTTCGGTCCCCAGTGACCGGTAGCAATGTGCAGGTATCCTTGACCTATGGCACTTCTCTGTTCTCTTCCACTTTGCCCTTCGATTTGCTCACACTCTTAATAGATATCTCAGTCTGTCTTCCAGTGGGGCACAGCTCTGACTAGACTGAGGTGAACTAGGCCACCTGTACTAGCCTCCACTTTCTGAACTGCTAACAGGCTCAGACTGAACACGTCTGCTCTGTCCAAGGACAGGAATCTGACTGAATGAATCACTCCCCTCCACACCCCTGCTGGGTGTGTCCGAAGTGTACGTGATGTCATGAAGAGCCCTTAACTGTTACCTCTCCACTCATCCTCCTGGTATTGTGTACCAGGGCTACACAATTGCACAGGTGATAATTGCAGTACCTGTACAGGCCATAACCTGTACTGTGTTAATAATATACTGAAAACATGACCTGTTGGTAGCTCTTGAGGACCGGATTTTGGGAACACTGCCCTAGGCACTAATGTAGCTCCATGCCATCAGAGATGCAGGAACTGTGCGCCGGTCACAAGCTGGACGGTCCCTTCCCTCTTGAGTCCGTAGAACACGGTGTCCATGGTCTACATAAAGAATTTCAAATGTTGATTCAGTGATCACAGGACCGTTTTCCATTTTGCCTCAGTCCATCTTACATTAGCTTTGTACCAGAGAAGACCACGGCATTTCTGGATTGTGCACGAAAGAGCTTTACCTTGTATTTTTGGAGTGCACGGTGAATGATTTCTGGAAGTATTCCTAAGCCCATGCAGTGACTGACTCATTTCTGTTTTTCATGCGGTGTCTCCTGAGGGTCCGTAGATCACCAGCATCCAATATTAACGGTCAGCCTTGACCCTTGTGCACGTGGATTTCTCCAGAATCTCTTGAGTCTTTTGATGACATTATGTACTGTAGATGGTGGGATATTCAAGTCTTTGCACTTTCACATTGAGGAACATGTTTCTGAAATTGTTCCATAATTTTTAGATGCAGTTGTTCACCGTCTGGGGAATCTCTGACTATCTTTGCTTCGAAGAGACTCTGCCTATCTAACATACTCTTTTTCTGTACAGTCATGTGACTCTGATGAACACTGACCCTCCAGCTGTTTTTCGTTAGTGTATTTTCCTATTCCAGCCTTTTATTAACCCCGTCCCAACTGTTTTGAGATGTGTCGTTGCCATGAATTTATAAAGTAAGTTAATTTTTTTTCAAATGAAATGGAAAACATTTCTAACTTTCAACTAGTTTTTACACTTTACACAGCGTCCCAACTTTTTTTAAGTTAGAGTTGTACATGACACATCTTTAAAGCATCTCATGATGGAAAATGCTAAAAAACAGGCAGTGTCCAATCAAAAGGCTGCAAAAAAAATGTAAACATTTTTTTTTGCTTAAGATATCTTGGAAATATGTATCGTTATGGCACTGTGTTTTATATTTCATAGGCCTCATTCAGACCGTGATCTTTCTCGTATGCAAAAAAAAGGACCGATTTCCATTAGTGTTTTAAATTTTCCATAGCGTTCAGTTAGGTCGCCATCAGTGTCTTGTACGTCCAAGTTTTCTACGGAGACACAGACTTGAATGGGGGACTTTGATCCATGACTCAAATAAAAAAACGTACATATCTCCTTTCTTTGTGGGCCACAAGAAAACATAGATATGTGAATAGTCCCATAGATTATAATGGGTACATGGGCAGAATCCGCCTGAAACAGACACTGTGTGCACATACTTTTTCAGTGTGTGTACTGCAATTTTTCTTCATTGAAATCAGAAGTTTATCAGCAAAAAAAAAAACTCACCGTAAAAAAACTTTTACTGCTGCTTTCTGTTTTTCTTAACTTTTTCATGTAGAAAAAAAAGGCATTAAAAATGCTGTGTGTGAACAAGGCTTTATACTTTGGTAATTTATGATGCTGATAAAAGTTGAAAAATTGAAATTCTCTTTTAACCTGTTATTTACATAAAATCTACGGTACTTTTGCCGTCTAGACCAGTGAATTATAAGTCTAGGTGTGGATGTGCAGAATATTGTGTCCTTGAAGTATGACGCCGCGTTTGTCATTTTTACCATTGATGGCTTTGTATGTAAGGCTGAAATCAAAGATGACTATTTTGCTGAGTCGATCAAAAAGACAACCAGTCTTTGGCTTCTACTTTTCCTTCTTTTTGGTTTTACTCTTGGCTTTTGCTCAAAAACGTCACCTTTGGCTCCAGCCTGGCAGTAGTATTGTCACCTTCAGTTTTTGGGCGAAACCTCAGATATGATCCAAACTTTTTTTTTCCTCCAGTGACAAACTCCTCTGTATTTTTATTCAGCTCCGCAGTTTCTTGATGACATGAGCTCAGGAGAGTCCCCCTCCTTGTCCTTCCTCCAATATATTCTATCCTGTGCTAAGTCGCTGCGAATCTGAGTGTGTCATGTCCCCTTCAACGGCAGGCAATTTAGGAAGCACAAAAGGAGAAGGGGAAAAAGTGCACTAATTAATCTTGTCTGGATAGCTGGTGCTACAGGGACTCCATTACTAAATGTCATTTACAAGACACAGGGAGAGAGAACTGCTGCTCCAAGGAGATTTAGCCTCCGTGGCCAATCAGATAACTCCAGCCATAAAGCCGTCTGCTCGGAATTAGAAGGAGCTCCATTGGCTTTGTGGGAGATTTCTGGGCGGCTCATCCAGGAACTGTTTATGGCTTTCCTTGAAGGTCCCTGTTTTGTGCTGTGGGCACAGAGACCCTCCTCGGTAGCCGAGCATCCTGGCATCTATTATTCATTAGGAAACATGCGGATTCTCAGCTCCCTGGATTTTTCCTGCTCTGTAGCTGTATTCTTGCTGGTCCTGGACTATCACAGCCCCCTGGATTTCTACAAATGGTGTCCCTCCAACCTGCTCAATGGAAGTTCATGTCACAATGCAGCCAGTGCACCTAAATCTGAGTCCGGCACAAAGTGACCAGGCGGAAGTCTGACCCTAACATTTTCTATTTAGGTCTCTCTTTTTGGCTTCTGCTGGTACACAGCAAAATCTCATTCAAAATGCCTGAAGCCAATTATTTGCTGTCTGTATCCTGGGGCTACATCAAGGTAAATGATCTGCTTGATCCATTTCTGATGACTTCTATGTATTAAAAAATGGCTGTGCCCCAAAGTTGAATGCAGCCCCGGCGCTGCGTTTCTATAGCAGACTCTACTCCCCGTAATGTATGACCTTAGCGTGACTACTACTCCTCCGCGGTGGTGGCCATGGATTGTTTACATAGGATGTGCTCTGCCTCCGCTAAAGTAGCCCTGGCCGCTCTCCAGCCCTAAGATTATTGACCAAGGACTGGAGAAGTAATATGACCCCACGGCCCCTTCCAATCTAAACCAATTATTTTGGATGCAATTATTACATATTGATCGGACCTATTCTTAGAAACCTTCAGTGACGGATGGTTATAATTTGTGATCTATGTGGTTGTACGTAGTATATAGGTGCCATGACCGGCCGGGTTATCAGCTTGCTAATGAACTGCATTATACCTGCTTGTTTGCTGGGATGGGATGTGACGGTTGCATACTAATCAGGGTCCCGCTATTGTATCTGTACAAAGCCCCTTAGGGCTCATTAGCCATCGGTCGGGTTGCAAATGCCATCATTTGCCTGGCTTGTCTTGCGATGGAAAATTGTTGTCAGTGCACGGCTATTTTAGAAGATCCGCAAAGAGAAGCGATCCCTTATGGATCCCTGTACGAGGTGTGTGCCCACTGTATATAGGTGTCATCAGAGCCTCATCCTGGTGGTTCATTTAGGCTCGTCACCTGCACCCTGCACACGCCACAAGACCATGTCGGCATTTTTTACAATAAAACCAGGGTGTGAGATTCATCTCCCCGCGGTCTTCATTACCCCACACTCACCTTATTATACCCATACAGCCCAGGGTCAGTGGCTGAGAGCCTGCAATTACATATGGATACGCCGCTCCTTGCTCTGTAACCACTTCTTGTCTCACTTGACGTGATTGTATATTAACGCCAGGGCCATTGTTTGGATGGATACCTCTATAATGTTCGTGCGCTGGGAATCACTGTGCCATTGTGACTAATGAGCCGTGATGATGACTGAAAGGCATCTTCTTTGTGCGAGGGCAGCCATAGCAAAGATTCATGCTGGGCGCAGGCTTTAGTTCTCCTGTGCATTTGGCATATTATGCAGTGAATGTACTTGGCGTTAACCCATTGTACCCTGCAGCATTGCAACTGCCGTGTGGATCTGAACATGCAGAATATGCCAAAAAGCGACATGATGCCATGTATATGCAGCGCAGCAGCGCATTATGCCTCCTACACGAGGTGACCAGCAGTGTGCATCTGTATGGAGAGGCTTAACGGATAATTACTCAGCACACAGTGCTCATTACATCATCTGAAAACTCTGCCACCATAGTGTGCCATCACTGACTACAGGGCGACTGTAACATAGGCAGACAGAATGTATAATATGTGCCCACTGAATTCAATGCACCGCACATACGGACAGATGAAGAAGAGCCATATACCATGTGTATGTACAGAACACCGCTCTGGCCTACGCTGCACGTTGAACTAGAAGTCAGTATAGATGCATCCAGTGCCCTGCACTCTATGCGCCCTATATGTGCAGTTGGTAAACAGTAAATTACCGTAACTCAATCCACACTAGTACTGCACATCAACAGTAATTAAACAAAATCAGTCTCCTTCCCACTCTGGCAGCAAATAATATATCCCTAGAATGCATTACAGCCCTGGACCATACCATTTAGTGTGTATTCATAAACCACTATATGGACTCACTGGACGTTGTTATTAGGTGTTAGTTGCCATGTGTTGTAATACACCCGCTGAATGCAGTGACGTCACGCCATATCTGGACTCGCTGGACAGGGCACAGCCATGTAGCATTGTCCATGTTCTCCTTTACACATATTGTAATTCCAATACACAAACAGAAAATTCCAGATTCAGCTCCGCTATAAGGTGTGTTAACAAGGGATTTGGTTTGGTTCAGGTAGATGCTTAGTTGCGTAATGCTGAGCATTATGTCGTAGCATGTCATAGCATCTAATCTGCAGCCACTTATACAACAGCACCAGAATAAAATCTGCAGCCCAGTATACAGAATGCACGGTATGTTCATTGGCACTGTGGCTTTAGGTAGAAACATACGTACATGGTATGGAGTCATGCCCTTGGGTGGCTAAAGTTTTATATCTGCGTCTCTCACACATACATTTATACTCCATTGCTATTATATAGTATTACTATCATCATCCCTCTGACAGCATTATGCATCATAAGGAATATATTCACAAGACCATGTTGTGACATTTACCAACAAAGCATGGCGCCACCTAGTGTTCACAGTGTATATCCACCGCTCGGCTACGTGAAGGTGGTCACACATGCTCAGTAGTGATGAGCGTAAGTGCTCGTTATTCAAGTGTGCCGAGGGTGCTCAGGTATGCACAAAGTATCACGGGTGCTCGAGTGACATGTTCATGTTATATGCAAATTGCCTCTTCAAAAAAAGAGGACTTGTACTCTATAGCGCCACCTATTGGAAGTAGCGATCCTACAAGTCACAATCAACCCTTTATCGAGTCTTGTAATATGACTTAGGATAAAAGCCAAATCAGATTCTCCATTTGCAGACACGGTGTTTCGGACTGTTGGTCCTCGTCAGTGCAAAGTAGGAGAGATCTGATTTGGCTAGATGAGAGGCTCTGGACTGGGGTCTAAGGGGTAAGGTTTCTCCTTGTGGAGAGTGACATACCAGCTCTGGCGTGTCGAGGTAAGGAGGTTTACCTCGACACGCCAGAGCTGCTATGTTCATGTTAGGCAGCCACAAAATATGCGGGGATAGCCCGTGTTTGTCAGGTAATCCCCACATGTTTTGTGGCTGCCTAACATGAACATGTCACTCGAGCACCCTTGGCAAACTCTTATTTTTAATAAACTTTATGACAAAAATTGGCAGAATTGATGGCTGAAATCTTAGCCTGGTAATAGCAGAGGTAGATTTCAGTTTGTGAAGCCCAGACAGACTGAAAATGCACCATTTTTTTTAAGAGGCATGCAGCATCAAATAAATGAGGTGCGCTTTATGTCCTGTTCACACTGCGTTTCTAGTGTGTCCGGGGATTCTATATGAATCCCGTCCTTAGTCTGCTACATTTCTGTGCCCGGATGAAGAAACTGACTGACTCCGTTCATATCAATGTGTTTTATGACCCCTTCGGCAGTTCATCTGAATCCCACTTTTAGAAGGATTCAGATGAAACCCCCGAACACGCATTGCAGAAACACAATGTGAACAGGGCCTTAGTCCAGCGCACTGCAATTTAGAACTGAAACACAGCTAACAAAGTGTAAGTAAATTACCCGCCATTGTGGGAATTGATAGAGACAGAAGCTTCTCCACAGGGTTCCCTTTTACATCTCCGTGTCTGGCCTTAAAGTTGGGAATATCCCATCATTGCATTTATTACTAATTTTGAAGATGACTGGGTCTAATTACACGATGATCCACCAGTCAGCTGTTGGGTCGTTCTCATGGATTGGTGAATATCGTCTAATATATACTGAAATGGAGCAATCTATTAGCAGCGGAGCAGTTGACATAATTATCGTTAACTTGACAATCCCTAATGTAAAACCTACAGTCCTTATTTAGTGAAGCAGAAGGTACAATGGAAGTAATCAATATCGCAGCTGGCAGGCTAATTACTTCCTCTCCTTTCCCACCTAGAGCGAGGTGCGTTAGGGATTTTGGCGACGTAATATGGGGATTAGCCAGCTAGAGAGGTGAATGTTGAATATTAATTATCAGAACCTTGTTCTTAGGGACCTAAAGTGAAATCCTTTAGCATATGCGGTAATCCTCACTCCGAAGTCTATTGAATCAACTTTTTTTTGCAATGAGAATGTTTTTATTACATTTTTATGAGATAATTTATTTTGTATGTATTGCCCATCGGAGCTTCTTTGGTGTTGGTCTCATAGATGTTTAGTTAGAAGATCCGAAGCTGTGTTGTCAGAGAAGGTGTAGGACAGAAGTGGACCAGAAACTGGGTATCTTCAAGAGTGAAGATCATGGATCATCGTGTTTATCTATCCTGTCACTTATCACTCAAGTGAAGTGGCAGTACCAAGTCTCCTAATCACAAAATGAGATGAGTCTATACCTCCTTCAGACTCCATATTCCTTTCTCAGATGTTCCAATTTCCAAAAACTCTCAAATTAGCCTTATTCTTTGTTGTGTGTATTAAGTTGTTGATGGAGGGTTTTGATGGAGGCCATACTGTGGTATCCTTCATCCATTCTATGTTTTGTATAGTAACTTATACTGACTCAATGGGGAGTAAAGTGCGTCTTTTAGCCTTCTTCAGGCTTGTGGTCCCCGACGGATGGAGCTTTCCCAAGTGCATACACTAAGCAGAGGCCATTAAGTTCATGTATATCACATCTTATATAGGTCTATATAAGATGTGATATACATCAACTTAATGGCCTCTGCTTAGTGCATGCACTTGGGAAAGCTCCATCCGTCGGGGACCACAAGCCTGAAGAAGGCTAAAAGACACACTTCAAGTCTGAGGGACCTAATAGGCCTTTACAGAAACCATTCTGACACTTCTGGTCACCTGACAACAAATACTTTCATAGACGCTAAGAGAAAACAAACCAAGAATGAAGAAACTGGTTAGAAACTTCACAGCACATTGGTCAACTGGTCTATAGTCTCTAGTATATAGTTCTCTAGTATATAGTCCAAGGTCACCATACGGGATCCCATGGTATAGAAAATCACAGAGAACTTCACATTGTGATTATGGCACACTCAGCGCTAGTATGTAGGATGCTTGATTATCAATGTGTGTGATAAATATCGGAAGATAAACTAGGCAAAGTTGGCCATGGTTGAGATTGTGAAAGTGCTACATTTCTAATCAGTCTTTAGTGATAGGTATTGGTGTCAAGAACTCTAGACATGAGTTGGGATTGAAAAGAGAAGAGTTGAAAATGTTGAGGAAGTTTCAGCAAATCTCTAATATCGCGTAAGCCATTTTTAAAATTTTGGCACAGTTTGCCCTCTCTTAAAATGATGCAACGTATTGCTGTATATGTATACATGAATATTTTTATATATGTTTATATATATATATATATTGCTATTTGTGTACTCACTGCTGTCCCTACTTTTTTTTATTTCACAGTTCAAGAGAATGCTCAATCGAGAGCTCACCCATCTATCAGAGATGAGCCGGTCGGGCAACCAGGTTTCAGAATATATTTCAAACACCTTTTTAGGTAAGAGAAGCAGAGTTTTGGTATTCCCTCCCTACTTCCTTTTACATTTCCCAATACCATTATAGTCTTGAAAGGGCATCATTAAATCTTCACCTGGTATAAAGATAGCAGTGGAAAAAAATGTTGCAATCCGCCACCGTAGTAAAAGTTAAAAATTGTAATCTTGATTGAATAATTATCTTAATAAAATTCATAAAAAATAACATGAGGAATTTAAAAAAAAAAAACACATGACATCCTTATGCGTTTTGCACACCCAGTATTTTTTACTGATTGGAAATGACTCGGAGTTCAAAACGCATCAGACTGTTTTATGGGTTTTTTTTTCTATTCCTCATGTTTTTTATGAATTCTCTTGAGATGTTTATTCAATAAAGATGACATTTTTTACCTTTTCCTATAGTGCCATATTGCAACAATGTTTTCTACTGATACGATTACTCAGGAAAACCAGAAAGGAAGATATCTTGCATTCCTCTGCACGGTGGAGAGCTGATACTCCATTTGTATTTTAGAAAGGTATCAGCCTGATACATGAGGGTGACTTATCTGATATACAGAGTGGATTTAACTTTAATGCTCCTGTGTTCATTTGTATTTTCCTTTTTATTGATGTGCATGTGGGTTTGCTGTGCGGAGCGGTATCTCCGGGACACGGTGCGTCAGCATTACAAATTAACCTCTTCACCTCTGGAATGGTCTCATATTTTGTTGCTCTTACGTAACATGAATAGAGCAGCAATAAAGCAGAAAAAGCACTGCAAAAATGTGTAAAAAGCCATTATAATAGATCATATCTGCCAGATTTTTAAATTACTGTACATTTTTGTGAGTATACATTTTTTTTTCGCTCTTGCATTGCAAGCTGTCCTATGTTTTAGGCAGGTAATGGTGCAATGAAGCGTTAGCATTCTCTGCCCGTAGGAGGGAGTTTGATAAATATGACACTGTCAACATCTGAGTAGCGAAAATGCTCTGCATCCAAACAGACACATAGGAGGTGGGGGATCCGCGGAATCCCCCCCCCCAATGTATAACATCAGCTTGGAAATCCCTCAGGACGTGACAGAAACCTTCAAGGAGAATTCAATGTGATTTTCTTTTTTCTTGGCCCTCCAACAGGAGGCTCAGACACAGTCTGTAAGTCTTTCAATTAAAGTAGACATCTCCCCTTCACTGTCGTTTATAACTTTACAAAGGACTGCAGCTAATCCTCATATATAATAAGAATAATAATCTATTTTTTATATAATGTCAACAGTGCTTCACAATTCTGAGGGTACATGTGCAAACAATATCAGACGTTACATAGTTTGCAAGAGTTTACAATCTTTGGGAAAATAGAGATTACCTAGAAGGTAAAAGGTACTTGTATGGTGCAATGGTAGTGCCATCTTTAAAAATAACAAAAAAAAAATAGGGCAATATACATAACGCTAAATGACAAAATCACCAGTCAATGTCTTCATATGCCCAAGTATGAAGGGCATATTAAGGGTCAACGAGTTAGGGGCATACTGTTTGAAGAAGGGTTTAGGTTCTCAGGAATAATATACTGTATAGGGGCAGGTGAAAAAAATCAGAATATGGAGTGTGATAAGCCTGCCTGAAAAGAAAATGCATTTTTAGTGTACTGTTGATTTATGTTAGGAATTAATCTGATTGCCTACAGTAGCTTATTGGATAGTACTGATGCAGCATGAGAGAAGTCTTCAGTATGTAGTAAGGGGTTTGGATAATGGAGGATGTTAGTTCTAGCTTATTGAAATGTAGAGCATAGTAGAGATGAGGGAGAAGTTGTAAGGTGGTGCAGCACCGTGGAGACGTGGTTTTGTTGGTGAGAGTGGTGAGTTTTCTCTGGCATCCTAAAGTGGATGGGCAACCATTGTAGTGACTGGCACAGGGTGGAGGCATCAGTGTAGTAGCTGGACAGAAATACAAGCCTCTATCTCATTCATTAAATAATTCAGTAGTTCTTAAAAAAAAACAGTCACCAGGTTGGGCCACCACCTTTCAGGGCTTATCTGCAGCATTCTATAATGCTGTAGATAAGCCCCAGATCCGACCTGCAAGAGAAGAAAAATAATTTTTATTGTACTCACCTGCTGGGCGGTTTGGTCCAATTGGTGTCACAGGTCTTGGTCCGGCGCTTCCCATCTTTTTGTGATGCTGCCCTCCTGCTTGCTTCATGTGGATGAAGCGTCCCTGCGTCATCCACACAGGCTCCCCGGCATCACGCTCCTGTGCAGGCTTACGTATCTGCCCTGGTGAGGGCAGAGCAAAGTACTGTAGTGAGCTAGCGCCGGGAAAGGTCAGAGAGGCCCTGCACACTGCAATACTTTGCTCTGCCCTCAACAGGGCAAATAAGTACGCCTGCGCAGGAGCGCGATGCTGGGGAGCCATGAAGCAAGCAGGAGGGCGGCATCGCAAGAAGATGGGAGGCGCCAGACCAAGACCTGCGACACCTATCCGACCGGACCGCCCCGCATGTGAGTATAATAATAATTATTTTTATTATCTTGCAGGTCTTATCGGGGGCTTATATACAGCATTATAGAGTGCTGTATATCAGCCCTGAAAGGCGGTGGCTGTAACTCTTAGCGGCCAAACCTGGTGACAGGTTCGCTTTAAGAGTCAATTGCAGTACTTGACTTGATAAACAGGGGCTCTACTGACAGATCAAATAACCTTATAGGGCTTGTTAAGTATGTTTGTCTAGACCACACTTCCCATTACCTATAATTCAAGGAAATGTTTTTTCACACCACTGTGAAAGAGGATTGCGTTTTCCTAGCCAGGATAGAAGACTCATCCACTCCAGATTAAAATTGAGTTTTTGGCCTATGATCTAAGTATTCGAGGTTCAGTTTACATAATTGCTGCCTCCTGTACATGATTTTCTCTTTTATTAATTAAGAACATAACACTACATAATAACATGTCCCACCACATACACAGGTGATTTCACAACACAACGGTTTCGTCAATGAGGTAACACTGTGATTGAGAAGCTTTGTGTTTGTATGAATGAGTCTGATTCTGCTTTGTTTGATTCAAGCTCGTCTTTCATCTTGCCCATGCAGGATGCATAACTAATGGGCTCCTTCTGCCTGGCTGAATCATTTTTGTTGGAGGTGCACTAGGGAATCCCATGGAGTGTAACAGCAGATGTGAGCTCTTTCAGACATGCTTGTGCATGGCATGACTTGACCTGACACTTGCATTTAGGACTTTCCCTTTTGATCTGTCTGAACTGTGTGCATCTGCCTACAATACTAAATATCAAAGCTTTTCCCCATGTTGAATTATATCCCAATTATTTCTGTAGGGTGTATGGGTTTTCCTGATATTACGTAATATTTCCATACACTGTTTTGTCTGCATTGTTTCAATACTGTTATAATTTACAGCCATAGAGTGGAGATTTCCAGGACAATCGGCTCGATGACCTACAGTACAGACCAAAAGTTTGGACACACCTTTGTTTTTTCATGACTATGAAAATTGTAAATTCACACTGAAGGCATCAAAACTATGAATTAACACATGTGGAATTATATACTTAACAAAAACGTGTGTAACAACTGAAATTATGTCTTATATTCTAGGTTCTTCAAAGTAGCCACCTTTTGCTTTGATGACTGCTTTGCACACTCTTGGCATTCTCTTGATGAACTTCAAGAGGTAGTCACCGGAAATGGTTTTCACTTCACAGGTGTGCCCTGTCAGGTTTAATAGGTGGGATTTCTGGCCTTATAAATGGGGTTGGGACCATCAGTTGTGTTGTGCAGAAGTCTGGTGGATACACAGCTGATAGTCCTACTGAATAGACTGTTAAAATTTGTATTATGGCAAGAAAAAAGCAGCTAAGTAAAGAAAAACGAGTGGCCATCATTACCTTAAGAAACGAAGGTCAGTCAGCCCGAAAAATTGGGAAAACTTTGAAAGTGTCCCCAAGTGCAGTTGCAAAAACCATCAAGCGCTACAAAGACACTGGCTCACATGAGGACCGCCCCAGGAAAGGAAGACCAAGAATCACCTCTGCTTCTGAGGATAAGTTTATCTGAGTCACCAGCCTCAGAAATCGCAGGTTAACAGCAGCTCAGATTAGAGACCAGGTCAATGCCACACAGAGTTCTAGCAGCAGACACATCTCAACAACAACTGTTAAGAGGAGACTTTGTGCAGAAGGCCTTCATGGTAAAATAGCTGCTAGGAAACCACTGCTAAGGACAGGCAACAAGCAGAAGAGACTTGTTTGCGCTAAAAAACACAAGGAATGGACATTAGACCAGTGGAAATCTGTCCTTTAGTCTGATGAGTCCAAATTTGAGATCTTTGGTTACAACCACCGTGTCTTTGTGCGACGCAGAAAAGGTGAAAGGATGGACTCTACATGCCTGATTCCCACCGTGAAGCATGGATGAGGAGGTGTGATGGTATGGGGGTGCTTTGCTAGTGACACTGTTGGGGATTTATTCAAAATTGAAGGCATACTGAACCAGCATGGCTACCACAGCATCTTGCAGCGGCATGCTATTCCATCCGGTTTGCGTTTAGTGGACCATCATTTATTTTTCAACAGGACAATGACCCCAAACACACCTCCAGGCTGTGTAAGGGCTATTTGACCAAGAGGGAGAGT
Organism: Oophaga sylvatica; assembly: GCA_033576555.1. Classification (NCBI taxonomy): domain Eukaryota; kingdom Metazoa; phylum Chordata; class Amphibia; order Anura; family Dendrobatidae; genus Oophaga; species Oophaga sylvatica. The sequence continues at coordinate 940,033,742 of JARQOD010000001.1, forward strand.
GATGGGGTGCTACGCCAGATGACCTGGCCTCCACAGTCACCAGACCTGAACCCAATCGAGATGGTTTGGGGTGAGCTGGACCGCAGAGTGAAGGCAAAAAGGGCCAACCAGTGCTAAGCATATCTGGGAACTCCTTCAAGATTGTTGGAAGACCATTTCCGGTGACTACCTCTTGAAGCTCATCAAGAGAATGCCAAGAGTGTGCAAAACAGTCATCAAAGCAAAAGGTGGCTACTTTGAAGAACCTAGAACATAAGACATATTTTCAGTTGATTCACACTTTTTTGTTAAGTATATAATTCCACATGTGTTAATTTATAGTTTTGATGCCTTCAGTGTGAATGTACAATTTTCATAGTCATGAAAAAAAAGAAAAATCTTTAAATGAGAAGGTGTGTCCAAACTTTTGGTCTGTACTGTATATTGTAATATGTTGTCTAAAAATATGACTTCAGATCTATATTGAAGCAGGAACAAAGAAGGAGAATCTATAAGACTGTGATTTAAGGGGCAGTCAAGCTTGGCAAGCCAGTCAACATGGTTCATCTTTTAAAAAAGTCCTCCTTTTAGCAGCTTGATCTTCTCAAGATGGTCATTCAGAATCACTGAATCCATTAACTCATCAAGTTAGCAAAATTTAGGTAAATTGCACAGTGATGCCTACCAACACCGATAGAAAAGTGTTTGAACTGGTCTGCAACGGGTTTGTAGAGTCTTGGACAAGCCAATTTTTGTTAGAAGGGTCCCCAATAATAATATAATATGTGATTTTGGATCTGGAATTCCAAGTATCAAAATGGAAGACAACACAAAGTGTTTAGTTCCCTGCAGCGCACCACAGGGGAAATGAAGTATTACATATTTCCTACTGAGGTCCGTGAACTGTCCAAGTAATGCTTACATAGCCGCCATCCTATCTGGCCAACCAAAAACGTGAAACTAACTACTACAGTGCTTCTTACCCATCCAATGTACTTTACTACAGAACCACCCAATTTTTAAGATTGAGATTTGGAGCACAGATATTGAAGCTGGGTTATTGTCACATCTTTCTAGCATACTTAAGTCAATTCCTCTGTTTGCATCATCTTTATGACACCTTCTGTTTATTCTATTGCACATGTGTTAAATGGATGCCATACATTGTCTTTCATCACCCTAGGGTTTCAGTGTGTACTTTTTTTTTAATACCCTAACATGGAAAAAACACTGCTTTGGCCTCCTTTTGGCTTCTAGAACCATATAGATTGGTTTCCATGTATGTTAGAAGCTCTCCCAGTGAACATGCTAAGCGTAGATCACAATAAGATGTGAACATAGCTTCGACCTTCACTGGATGACGGAGCAGAGGAAAATTAATTGTATATGTTTTTATGCAGATAAACAACATGAAGTGGAGATGCCAACACCGGCCCAGAAAGAAAAGGAAAAGAAGAAGAGGCCCATGTCACAGATTAGCGGGGTGAAAAAACTAATGCACAGCTCTAGTCTGACTAATTCAAGTATTCCAAGGTTTGGAGTAAAAAGTGAAAGCGAAGAATCTCTAGCCAAGGTGAGATACCATATTACCTTCTCCATTTTTCGTACACTTTAATGCAATCTCCTCATTTTCATTATTCATTTTCTCAATATACCCTATATACTCATGTATAAGCCAACCCGAGTATAAGCCGAGGCACCTAATTTTGCCACAAAAAACTGGGAAAACTTGACTTGAGTATAAGCCGAATATGCATTGTCCCCTCATTCCCATCCTGGTCTGCATGGTTCCTCATCCCCACCCTTGTCTGCATGGCTTCTTATTCTCATCCTTGTCTGCATGGCTCCTTATTCCAATCCTTGTCTGCATGTCTCCTTATTCCTATCCTTGTCATCATGGCTCCTTATTCCCATCCTTGTCGGCATGGCTCCTTATTCCCATCCTTGTCTGCATGGCTCCTTATTCCCATCCTTGTCTGCATGGCTCCTTATTCCCATCCTTGTCTGCATGGCTCCTTATTCCCATCCTTGTCTGCATGGCTCCTTATTCCCATCCTTGTATGCCTGGCTCCTTATTCCCATCCTTGTCGGCATGGCTCCTTATTCCCATCCTTGTCGGCATGGCTCCTTATTCCCATCCTTGTCTGCATGGCTCCTTATTCCCATCCTTGTATGCATGGCTCCTTATTCCCATCCTTGTATGCATGGCTACTTATTCCCATTCTCTTCTGCATGGCTCCTCATCCCCATCCTTGTCTGCGTGGCTCCTTATCCCCATCTATGTATACATGGTTCCTCATCCATATCCTTGCATGCGTGGCCCCCAGGAGAAAAGCATAAAAAAAATAAAAAAAAATCCTACTTACCTTCCTTGCGCGTCCTCGCAGCATCTTATTCCGGTGCCAGCAGTGTCCCCGCTCATTAAAGTAATAAATATTCACCTCTCCACGCCTATGGGAGTGGAGAGAGGTGAATATTCATTACCTTATTGAGCGGGCACCCTTGAAATTCAGGCAGGTGCTGGAAGCCGGCGGCTGCTGCTGTTACTGTGCGCTCTATAAGAGAAATGAATATTCACTGCCAGTATGCCATGGTACAAAGGAGCCATGAGTTAATATGCTGACATGAGGAATACATCTTAGAAAATAGGATGCCTCTACCCCATCAGGTTATACCTGGGCAGCCTACACCCACTTGTCCAGTTATTAGTTTTCCCACTCAAGGGACAGCTTTAAGATGTCCGATTGTTCCTGTGTCCCTCAATGAAGCGACCAAGGTTAAAGATTTTTGATACTCACCGTAAATTCTCCTTTCTCGTAGTCTTCATTAGGGGACAGAATACCATCCCTTGTTTTGGTGGGAGGTATTGGTTTTACTCTTACCCCTGCTTTTTTACTAACTGAATGACTAGGTGTTAGCTGCCCAGGTGTAGCCTGATGGGGAGGAGTCAGCTTTTTTTCTAAGTAGTTTTTTTAGTGTCGGCCTCCAGGTGGCAGCATATTAATTCATGGTTCCTGTGCCCTCCAATGAAGAGTAGGAGTACCAAAAATCTTTAAATTGGTTGTCCCCTTGCTAAAAACATACAGCACATACGGTATGTAGGTAACCCTAAATATTATATAGCACCAAGTCAGTGATTTATTTTGCCCTGTAAGCACAGTAACCAGTAAATTCTCCGTATGTATTCCTTGTTAGAGAAACAACCAGACCCTTACCACTTCTTTTGATTAAGGACTTCTTACATTTTTTTTTTATGTTCGTCTTGATAGCTATTTTTATCCATTTTTAATATTTTTGGCAGTACAACATCCTTGAAATGCATGGTGGTAATTAATTCATGACATCCTCCCACTCACCATGTGTTCTCTGAACTCTCAGCAATGATGGCACTCACAGAATGTTCCAGGCTGCGTGTGCGAAATCTCTAGCTGAAAGGAACTTGAGAATTAAATCTTGTGGCCAATCCAAAAATGATAATCACTCTCTGCCTATTCTCAATTCTGTCAGGAACTTGAAGATGTGAACAAATGGGGCCTTAACATTTTTAAAGTAGCGGAGTATTCTGGAAACCGACCTCTCACAGTCGTCATACACACAATATTTCAGGTACGAGATCTCTATTGCATATTTTTGTTTTAGCGTTTGTGCCTTTTTTATGTATATGCATTTGTATTGTGTTTTATAGATTTTTATACATTTTTGAAAAAAAATATGTGAATTTTAGGAAACATAATTTATAAATACAATATACAAAAAATGTTGTAAGGTGCACGGAGTGAGCCACCACTCCCAACTTTTTCTTCTTTTATTCACTTGTTGTAATAAAATATTTCTTCTGGATTTTCCTACAGGAACGAGATCTGTTGAAGACCTTTAAAATACCAGTAGACACTTTAGTTACGTACTTAATGACTCTAGAAGATCACTATCACGCTGACGTGGCTTACCATAATAATATACATGCAGCGGATGTTGCTCAGTCTACTCATGTGCTGCTATCGACCCCTGCTTTGGAGGTAAATACTTTGGGGGAGTAAGAAGGTCCACTTTTTAACATCATGGTCAAAAATTTGTCTAAATTTTTTGCCAATTGTGATGCATCATGGTGTACACATCTATTTTTAAGGGGAAAAAGGAAACCGTTGCCATAGAGTAACATTAGGAAAACACATTATTATACTCCTTTTTAGGGCTCGTTCAGACAAGCGTATAAAGGTTCATGTTCTGTCCGTGCGAGCCATGAACCGCACACGGACCCCTATAGCCAGTGTACATTGATGGACTGCGTGGAATAAATCGCTGCATACACTCTTCAGGTCTGGTTTAAAGGGGTTTTTCCCACAAACAAAGTTAATTTTAATCAACATTTTAATCAATAGATCTTTGAATAATAATAAGCTCCACATTTGGATGTGTTTAAATAAAAGGTTCTTGTGCTGAGATAATCCTATACATTTGCCCCTGCTGTGTGCTGTGTAATGTCTGTGTCTGACCGTGCAGGATCATGGTCTGATCATACCACATCTCCTGGGCAGGTGAGGAAGCAAAAGAGTTATTACAACATGGGATCACAGCTGATTCTTTCTGTGAGGTAAAACATTTCATAAAAACAGGCAGTGAAATGTTTTACCTCACAAAAAGAATTATTTGTGATCTCTTGCTGTCCTATCTGTATCCTCTCTTTTGCTTCCTCCCGTGCCCAGGAGATGTGGTATGATCATGTCCCTGCACGGTCAGACACAGACATTACACAGTACACAGCAGGGGCACATTTATAAGATTATATCTCAGCACAGGAACATTTTTTTTAACACATCCAATTGTGGAAGTTATTTTTACTCCGAGATCTATTAATTAAAATGTACTTTGTTCGTGGTAAAAGCCCTTTAAGGCAGCTGCGAATGAGAGCACACAGCTGTATACTTTGCCATTCACATCTGCAATTTGCAACTGACCTTGTTTTCAATAAGGCCCTTTGATCCTGACCTCAGAGTCCATTTTGTCCTCCTTCCTCCTGCCTCCCCCACAAATCCCAAGAAAAAAAAAGGAGACTATAATTGAAAAGTGTTTTGAAGTGTGTGTTTTATTGATTTTTCCAACTAACTCCATCTTTTGCTGTTATTATATCCTGGTTTATTCATCTATTGAGAACATTGATGTATTGACTAGTATGTTGTTTTCATTTCAGGCTGTTTTCACAGATCTGGAAATTCTTGCTGCAATCTTTGCAAGTGCAATACATGATGTTGATCACCCTGGTGTCTCCAACCAGTTTCTAATCAACACAAGTAAGTAAATGTGTTTTTTATAATAAAAAAAAACCCAAAACAAACGTATAAAATCAAAGGTAAAAAAAAAAAAAGACCAATTTCACTCCTATTCCATGGGGATCTCCGTGTTCTTGAACACAAGACCAAACAGTCAGAGTGAATATTTGTGTCATGTCCATACATGGTGGGTAGTGAAGAAGCTCCTCATGTGTCGTCAGTGGTGGATCCTGTTTATTTAAAGGGAATTTGTCATCAGCCTTTTGCTATATTCTGAGAGAAGCATAATATAGGGTTGAGACCCTGATTCTAGCAATGTGTCACTTACTGGTCTGCATACTGTTATTTTCATACTATCACTGTTTTCTCTGGTGCATATCTAGCAGAGCTCAGAATACTGAGCTCTGTCTATCCCGCCCCCACCACTGACTTGCAGCTTTTTTTGTACACTGTACAGTGACAGTGGAGGGGGAGGAGTTACACAGAGCAGTTGACTAGGAGGCACCAGACACCTAGTCATGCAGTTATAATCTGCTGATAAAACACTGATTTTATTGAAACAGCAACACACAGCCTAGTAAGTGACACATCGCTGAAATCGGGGTCTCAGCCCCTACATCATAGTGCTCTCAAATTGCATAGCAGAAATCTGCTGACAAATTCCATTTAACCCCTTCACCCCCAAGGGTGGTTTGCACGTTAATGACCGGGCCAATTTTTACAATTCTGACCACTGTCTCTTTATGAGGTTATAACTCTGGAACGCTTCAACGGATCTTCGCGATTCTGAGATTATTTTCTCGTGACATATTGTACTTCACGTTAGTGGTAAAATTTCTTCGATATAACTTGCGTTTATTTTTGAAGAAAAAAAACGCAAATATGGCGAAAATTCAGAAAATTTTGCAATTTTCAAACTTTGAATTTTTTTTCCCTTAAAACAGAGAAATATGTCACACAAAATAGTTAAGAAATAACATTTCCCCACATGTCTACTTTACATCAGCACAATTTTGGAACCAAAATTTTTTTTTGTTAGGAAATTATAAGGGTTAAAAGTTGACCAGTGATTTCTCATTTTTACAACAAAATTTACAAAGCCATTTTTTTAGGGACCACCTCACATTTGAAGTCACTTTGACGGGTCTAAAAAACTGCACCCTTAAGGTACTCAAAACCACATTCAAGAAGTTTAATAACCCTTCAGGTGCTTCACAGGAGCTGAAGCAACGTGGAAGGAAAAAATTAATATTTAACTTTTAGCCACAAAAATGATCTTTTACAAACTTTTTTTTATTTTCACAAGGGTAAAAGGAGAAAATGGGCAGATAAAGTTGTTGTGCAATTTCTCCTGAGTACGCCAAGACCCCATATGTGGGGGAAAACCACTGTTTGGGCACACGGCAGAGCTCGTAAGGGAAGGAGCGCCGTTTGACTTTTTCAAACTAAAATTGGCTGGAGTTGAGATTGGACGCCATGTCGTGTTTGGAGAGCCCCTGATGCGCCTAAACAGTGGAAACCCCCCACAAGTGACACCAGTTTGGAAACTAGACCCCCTAAGGAACTTATCTAGATCTGTTGTGAGCACTTTGAACCCCAAAGTGTTTCACAAAAGTTTATAATGCCTGGGTGTGAAAAAAAAAAAAAACAATTTTCCACAAAAATGTTTTTTTAGTCCCAAATTTTTGATTTTTCCCAAGGAAATTGGACCCCAAAAGTTGTTGTCCAATTTGTCCTGAGTACGCTGATACCCCATATGTTGGGGGGGGGGAACTGTTTGGGCGCACGGCAGGGCTTGGAAAGGAAGCAGTAACGTTTTGGAATGCAAACATTGATGGGGGTCATGTTCCGTTTGTAGTGCCCCAGATGAGCCTAAACAGTGGAAACCCCCCACAAGTGACCCCATTTTGGAAGCTAGACCCCCTAAGGAACTTATCTAGATCTTTGGTGAGCACTTTGAACCCCCAAGTGCTTCACACAAGTTTATAATGCCCGGGCATGAAAATAAAAAATCCTATTTTTTTCCCACAAAAATTATCTCTTAGTCACTAATTTTTTATTTTCCCATAGGTAACAGGAGAAATTGGACCTCAAAAGTTCTTGTCCAATTTGTCCTGAGTACGCTGATACCCCATATGTGGGAGGGGACCACTGTTTGGGCGCATGGCAGAGCTCGGAATGGAAGGAGCACCATTTGACTTTTTCCAACCAAAATTGGCTGGAATTGAGATTGGACGCCATGTTGCATTTGGAGAGTCCCTGATGTGCCTAAACAGTGGAAACCCCCACAAGTGACCCCATTTGGGAAACTAGACCCCCTAAGGAACTTATCTAGATCTTTGGTGAGCAATTTGAACCCCCAAGTGCTTCACACAAGTTTATAACGTAGAGCCGTAAAATTAAAAAATCATATTTTTTCCACAAAATTGATCTTTTCACCCCAATTTTTATTTTCCCAAGGGTAACAAGACTCCAAAAGTTATTGTGCAATTTGTCCTGAGTACGCTGATACCCCATATGTGGGGGTAAACCACTGTTTGGGTGCATGGCAGAGTTTGGAAGGGAAGGAGTGCCATTTGACTTTTCCAACGCAGAATTGGCTGGATGCCATGTCGTGTTTGGAGAGCTCCTGATCTGCCTAAACAGTGGAAACCCCCCACAAATGACACCATTTTGGAAACCAGACCCCTCAAGGAACTTATCTAGATGTGTGGTGAGCACTTTGAACCCCAAAGTGCTTCACAGAAGTTTATAACGTACAGCCGTAAAATAAAAAATCCTTTTTTTTTTTACAAAAATGAATTTTTCGCCCCCAATATTTTATTTTCACAAGGGTAACAGGAGAAATTGGACCCCAAAAGTTGTTGTCCAATTTGTCCTGAGTACGCTGATACCCAATATGTGGGAGTAAACTACTGTATGGGCGCACGTCGGGGCTCGGAAGGGAAGTAGTGACATTTTGGATTGCAGACTTTGATGGAATGGTCTAGGGGCGTCATGTCGCATTTGGAGAGCCCCTGATGCTCCTAAACAGTGGAAACCCCCCACAAGTGACCCCATTTTGGAAAATAGACCCCACAAGGAACTTATCTAGATGTGTGGTGAGCACTTTGAACCCCGAAGTGCTTCACAGAAGTTTATAACGTACAGCCGTAAAAATAAAAAATCCTTTTTTTTTTACAAAAATTATTTTTTCGCCCCCAATATTTTATTTTCACAAGGGTAACAGGAGAAATTGGACCCCAAAATTTGTTGTCCAATTTGTCCTGAGTACGCTGATACCCAATATGTGGGAGTAAACTACTGTATGGGCGCACGTTGGGGCTCGGAAGGGAAGTAGTGACGTTTTGGATTGCAGACTTTGATGGAATGGTCTAGGGGCGTCATGTCGCATTTGGAGAGCCCCTGATGCACCTAAACAGTGGAAACCCCCCACAAGTGACCCCATTTTGGAAAATAGACCCCACAAGGAACTTATCTAGATGTGTGGTGAGCACTTTGAACCCCGAAGTGCTTCACAGAAGTTTATAACGTACAGCCGTAAAAATAAAAAATCCTTTTTTTTTTACAAAAATGATTTTTTCGCCCCCAATATTTTATTTTCACAAGGGTAACAGGAGAAATTGGACCCCAAAATTTGTTGTCCAATTTGTCCTGAGTACGCTGATACCCAATATGTGGGAGAAAACTTTTGTATGGGTACACGTCTGGGCTCGGAAGGGAAGTAGTGACGTTTTGGATTGCAGACTTTGATGGAATGGTCTGGGGGCGTCATGTCGCATTTGGAGAGCCCCTGATGCGCCTAAACAGTGGAAACCCCCCACAAGTGACCCCATTTTGGAAAATAGACCCCACAAGGAACTTATCTAGAAGTGTGGTGAGCGCTATGAAGCCCCTAGTGCTTCACAGAAAATTTATAACATACAGCCGTAAAAACAAAAAAATCATTTTTTTTTTTACAAAAATGATTTTGTCGCCCCCCGGTTTTTATTTTCCCAAGGGTAACAGAAGAAATAGGACAAATTGCATAATAACTCTTGTGGTCCAGAGTACACTGATACCCCATATGCGGGGGTAAACTACTGTTTGGGCGCATGGCAGAGCTCAGAAGTGAAGGAGCACCGTTTGACTTTTTCAACGCAGAATTGGCTGGAATTGAAATCAGACGCCATGTCACATTTGGAGAGCCCCTGATGTGCCTAAACAGCAGAAACCCCCCAATTCTAACTCCAACCCTAACCCCAACACACCCCTAACCCTAGTCCCAACCCTAACCACAAACCTAACCCTAACACACCCCTAACCCTAATCCCAACCCTAATCCTAACGTTAGCGCCAACTCTAACCCTAACTTTAGCCGCAACCCTAACCCTAATGGGAAAATGGAAATAAATACTTTTTTTTAATTTTATTATTTTTCCCTAACTAAGGGGGTGATAAAGGGGGGTTTGATTTACTATTTATAGCGGGTTTTTGTGATTGGCAGCTGTCACGCTAAAAGACGCTTTTTATTGCAAAAAGTAGTTTTTTGCATCACCACATTTTGAGAGCTATAATTTTTGCATATTTTGGCCCACAGAGTCATGTGAGGTCTTATTTTTTGCGGGACGAGGTGACGTTTTTATTGGTACCATTTATGACCACGTGACATTTTTTGATCGCTTTTTATTTCGATTTTTGGGAGGTTAGAATGAACAAAAATCAGCAATTCATGAATTTCTTTTGGGGGAGGCGTTTATACCGTTCCGCGTGTGGTAAAATTGATAAAGCAGTTTTATTCTTTGGGTCAGTACGATTACGGCGATACCTCATTTATATCATTTTTTTATGTTTTGGCGCTTTTATACAATAAAAACAATTTTATATAAAAAATTATTATTTTTGCATCGCTTTATTCTGCAAGCTATAACTTTTTTATTTTTTCGCTGATGATGCTGTATGGTTGCTCGTTTTTTGCGGGACAAGATGACGTTTTCAGCGGTACCATGTTTATTTATATCCGTCTTTTTGATCGCGTGTTATTCCATTTTTTGTTCGGCGGTATGATGATAAAGCATTGATTTTTTGCTTAGGTTTTTTTTTTTTTTAAGGGGTTCACTAAAGGGGTTAACTAGTGGGACAGTTTTATGGGGGGGTCGTTACGGACGCGGCAATACCAAATATGTGTGCTTTTATTGTTTTGTTTTTTTTATTTACAGGAAGAAATGAATTTATTGGGGAATATTTTTTTTTTTTTTTTATGATTTTTTTTACCACTTTTTATTTTTATTTTTTTTACTTTTTTACTTTGTCCCAGGGTGGGACATCACAGTATTTTAGCAGATCGCTGGTGTGACAGTGTGCACAGCACTCTGTCACACCAGCGATCGCTCTGGCATCGCTGCAGGCTTCCTCTGCGCCTGCTCTCAGCAGGCACTGAGGAAGCCGCCTCCCTACAGGACCCCGGCGCCATCTTGGATCCGGGGAACCTGGAGGGAGGACGGACCCTCGGAACAGTGCAACACATCGCGCTGCTCTGAAGGTCTCAGGGGAGCGCGCAGGGAGCCCTCTCCCTGCGCGATCCTCCCCTGTGCCCCCGGTACACCGCGATCATGTTTGATCGCGGTGTGCCAGGGGTATAATGTGCCGGGAGCGGTCCGTGACCGCTCCTGACACATAGTACTGGGTGTCAGCTGTGATAATCAGCTGACACCTGGCGGCGATTAGCTGCGCTCCCCCCGGGAGCGCAGCTGATCGCCCATGACGTACTATTCCGTCCATGGGAATTAGGTCCAGGGTCACATGGACGGAATAGTACGTCTGATGGAATAAAGGGGTTAATACAGGAGTTACCTTTCTTTGTAATCCTCTGATAACTTAAGTTGATGGCTGACCCTGCCTGCAGTGTATGCAGCACTAGCTGAAAAGTGTTCTCTTCTAAACATACAGTATTAGCTCCTTGTGAATGTGCAATGTAAAAACCTTAATATTTTTTGTTTTTTTACATTGTTAAAGGTTTTTTTTCCAGAACTTGACAATTAATGACACCATTAATCACCAAAGTAAACACCTATTCTTATTTGACCATACATTTAATATGAAAACTTGATTGGATAATTTCAATCAATTCCCTTTAACACTTGGACTTTATTTCATAACAACCTGCTGACTTTTGGGCTCCTGTTGTGCTCCTGGGACTTAAGATTGGCTGGAAGTGAATATTTGTGGCATTTTGTATTCCATGTATCTAAATATAATTCTTGGATTTCGGCTGCGTGTCTGGTAACCGGAGGGATACCCTAGAGTGCAGAAATCAATATGATGAGTCATCTTGTAAATGAGGGAGAAAATGTCAGACAGGAGTGCTGGTAGTATCATGTGTACCATGTTCAGATACTTAACGTCTGTACATCGTGGTTTGTTGTGTACTTTCTGTGCCTAATACACAAGGTACGGGATGTTTACAGGATTCGGTAAATGCAGGCTAGCCATCATGTTGGGCTAAAAATGACCTAAACACTGCACCCTAAAATTCTTCACATTGCATATCAAGATTAATTTCCTAAATGTTTTACTGTTCATTTACTTTGTTTGTAATTGTATTATTATTATTCAAAATCTTTTGAGAAATTCAAATTTCCCGACTTCGCTGAGTTTAAGCACGAAAGGAAACCTTTCAGCGAATTGATTTGCTGCAAATCGAAACTACTGCAAAACCTTCATTTGCACTGAAAAGACATATTTAACACTGTGAGGTCTCCTAGAACTTTTTCAAGTTTGTTTATTGTTTAATAGCTTTCTTTCCATATTTCTATGACTTAGCTGAGAGCTGTGCCTCCTCTCACTATCCAGAATTACCCCAAAATGGCTGCTGCATTCTCTGTCTCTGCTTTTATACAGGTTATGATTAGTCCCTCTTGATTGGCTGTTCTATACCATGTGATGTGATAGCTGCAAGGCATTAAGGGGAAGCCCGCCCTGCCACACCCAAAGTTATGTGAGCCTCATGTGGCTAATGGAAATCTTTTTCAGTGTGTAACATAGTGGTTGCAATTTTTAGCAATTTGTGCAAATCAAATTGCAAATTGTTTTTGCTTGTTCAGCGAAATCCTTAATATTCTGCCCTTTCCCGTGCCGTGGCCTCTGTCAGCGGAGAGGTGCTGTTGTCTTCCATGAGAGCTGAGGATGCACATTTATTGCATATCATGTGGCTATGCCATAAATGACTAGTATTCTTATAAAAAATCCTTTTCTATAGGACAACCTTCTTCTCAAATACAGCTTAATGGGGTTATCCGGGGCTTTTTTTTTCCCTTTTGTAGTTAAGCACTTATTAGCACTTAGTTGCTGACTACTTGACCTGTTCTGCCCTGCAGCGATCTCTCCCAGGTCCCAGGTCTCCCAGAACAGGCAGATAGTGTTACTGATTAGTCTTAAGCCAGTAGTGAAAAATAAAAAAGTCCTGGATAACCCCTTTAATTCATGGTAAGACCATTAAGAAGGGCCAATTTTGCTACTGCCCATGTAGAGTTCAACCAACTGGTTTTGGCCAAATACATGACTTGTGTTGTCTTCTCCAGTCTAGATCCAGATTCCACTGATGGCCTTAATTAAATGTAATAATTGTAAATCAGTCAAGCCCTGCTGAGCCAGGCTGCTCCTGCTTCCATCCACTTTTGAAAAAGTTGACGTAAAAATGCCAAAAGTCACAAAACCTTTGCACAGCTAAGTGATGGAATCAGCAGTAGTACTTTTTTGTAGGATAATTATGGCCACCAAGAAGATTTTATTGTTTTCCAAGGGAACAATTTGTTCACTGCTTTGCTAACTCGTCAGAAATAGCTTTGTCCTATGATAGACTTATTGCAGAAACCATGTTGATGTGGAGAGCGATGCTGCGTCATTTCCTATCAAGACGCACTCCTGTCAATCATTTCGCCCCATAGAGGTCAGACACTGGCAGGGGTCATTATTTCTGGGCCTGCGTGATTAAAGCTTCTGTTCCTTGATTCATTTAGCGTAATAAACACATGACCCCGCAGCTATCATTTATCACGTCAGACCTGCTCTTATTTGTAAGGATTCACGCTGCTTCATTGCAATTGAAGCAATCAGGCAATCATATCCTATAATTATCATAGACAAGTTCGTAGCATTTTCTTCTCAAGTCTCCTCCGACGAGACTGTTAACAACGATCTTTGATTTTCTTCCAGACTCAGAATTAGCCTTGATGTACAATGACTCATCGGTTCTGGAGAACCACCATCTAGCTGTGGGATTCAAGCTGCTACAAGAAGAGAACTGTGACATTTTCCAGAACTTGACCAAAAAGCAGAGACAATCATTACGGAAAATGGTCATTGACATAGTGAGTGCAGATCATTAAATAACATGTTCCCATTTCTGTTCGTTCCTTATTAAAGCGTGAAAATGATTATTGCTGATATGACTGTAACGTCTTTGTATAGAAGACTTTCATTTATTTTGGTAAATTTGGAAGAAGCCAGCTAAAGTATAAGAGGCGATGAATAAAATAAGAGTAAGGCCGGGTTCAGATGGGTGCCTTGAAAATCTGGCCAGTCCTGACCACAAACGGTGGAAATGACTGGCACTGCGACTCGTAGCTTGTCGGCCTCTATTTTACATTCTCACTCTTTCCCTAAGTGACTAAAATAGTCTGGGTCTTGTGGAAAGGTGCGACAGGCGGGAGATGTTCTTCTTTCGCAAGAACATTTCTTGTCTTCTGTGAGCTGGATTTAGCAATATGTCTGCAGAATTCACACACAATTCATAAATTAACCCTATGTTTTCCCGTTGAGGCCTTTTTTTTATGGACAATACTATTTATATTATTTAAAGAGTCTGATTTTTTACACTTAAAGGGATTGTCCATAACAGGGCAGTAACGTAGAATTGTGTGTGATACAGGGTGTATATAGAAGGGAACAGTTTGTGCAATTTTCTATAATATTACTGAGAAAAAACAAAACAGGGAAACCCAGAATGATTCACACATTTCTTGGTTATTTTAACCATCTGCGTGATCCACTGGTATTTCCATAACCTACTTGTGGTGAGATGCTCTGCAGAGTCCTATTCTTTCCCTTATTACCCGTCTCTGCCATTTTTCATGTCCGGCATATTTTGTATTCCTGTGAGATGGGACTGGTACATCGCCGACGTCCTAACAAATGACAGACACATAGAGCTCAGTATCTGCCCTGAGGTCTGTGACTAATTTTGGCATGTTACTTGGGTCACAAGGAAAACAGATTCTCCTTGGAGTCCAACCTAAGCAGCTTTCTTATTAGGATGCCATTGTGTATAATGCTCGGGTATACGGTAGCTCCGTCTTCCATTTAGTAACTAGATTTGCATCCTGTCTTTAAGGTGCTTGCTACAGACATGTCAAAGCATATGAATCTACTAGCCGATTTGAAAACTATGGTTGAAACGAAGAAGGTGACAAGTTCTGGTGTCCTTCTTCTTGACAACTATTCGGACAGGATACAGGTAATGTTGCATGACTACCAGAGTTGAGCAAAAGGCCCCGGGTCCACTGGCCACGTCAGTAGACTGTGGATGTCAGACAAGTGCCATGTTGACCTCCTCTTATCTGCAAGCATCTCTGATGCCTCCTTGATTAGTAGACCCCCGCGATGTAATTGTTGACAGTGATCTGAAATTGGTATTTTGACGACACTAATATAAATTCATCAGATGCTACATGTGTGCGATAATACCGGATGGTTTCTTACTTTGTTAGCTTTTTAGACTAAAAGTGCACAAACACGACTCTTGTAGACGACTCTTCACAGCTACGCAAAGTGTGAATAAAGCTGAAGACTTCTGCCTCCTGTGTAATAACACAGCAGCTGACGGTGTTTTATGTCTATTTTAGGTTCTGCAGAATATGGTGCATTGTGCGGATCTGAGTAATCCAACCAAACCATTGCAGCTCTACCGGCACTGGACCGACAGAATCATGGAGGAATTCTTCAGGCAAGGAGACCGGGAAAGAGAACGAGGCATGGAAATAAGCCCCATGTGTGATAAGCACAATGCATCTGTGGAGAAATCACAGGTTTGTTCATTTCACTAGATCTCTGTAGCTATTCTGTACAAATGGCAGTGCGCTATGATCTCTACGGCCGCGATCACTATGATCACTGTAGGTCTGACGCCTATTCTCTATGAGTCAATGATCACTATCATCACTGTAGCTCATTGATCATTATAATCACTATTGTAAAGTGATCACTGATAGGTTAGTATTCATTATAGGTCTGCAATCTCTATGATCACTGTAGGTCAGTGATCACTGATCACTATAGATCAATGATTACTATGATCACCTAGGTCTGCGATCACTGATCATTATAGGTCTGCGATCACTATAGGTCTGTGATTGCTATGATCACTATAGATCAGTGATCACTATAATTCTGTGATCACTATAGGTCAGTGATCACTATAGGTCTGCAATCACTATGATCACTGTAGGTCAGTGATCACTGATCACTATAGATCAACGATTACTATGATCACCTAGGTCTGCGATCACTGATCATTATAGGTCTGCGATCACTATAGTCTGAGATTGCTATGATCACTATAGGTCAGCGATCAATATAGGTGTATGATCACTATAGGCCAGCAATTACTATAGGTCTTTAATCACAATAGATCAGTGATCACTATAGGTCAACGATCATTATGATCACTGTAAGTCTGTGATCATTATCGGTTTGTGAGCCCTATCATTACTGTAGCTCATTGATCACTACACTATATGTTAGCATTCACTAATATGTTGTTACATAGTTGTTCCTGTACAATTATTAATACCATGTGAATAACGCCTTTGCTGTTCTCTTATTACTTTAGGTTGGGTTCATAGACTACATTGTTCATCCATTATGGGAGACATGGGCAGACCTCGTTCACCCAGATGCCCAAGATATTCTTGACACACTGGAGGACAACCGAGAGTGGTATCAAAGCACAATTCCTCAGAGTCCATCCCCTGCACCCGACGAGCAGGAAGAAGGGAGGCAAGGCCAAACGGAAAAATTCCAGTTCGAACTTACACTGGAAGAAGATGGAGAGTCGGACACAGAAAAGGACAGTGGGAGTCAAGTGGAAGAGGACACCAGTTGTAGTGACTCCAAGACCCTTTGTACCCAGGACTCGGAATCAACTGAAATCCCACTTGATGAACAGGTGGAAGACGAGGAAATTCTGACTGAACCTAACGCACTAGAAGGAGAGCACTCGCCAGATACGTAACAGTGTGGAAAGCTTTCTCTTTTATGTTTTTTATTTTTCGTTTTGAAAAGAAAAAATGGTTTCCAAAGTGCATGAAATGTGCCGCAACCATCCTCATCTGCCAGGATATTTGTTGATCAAAATTGACCTAGTTTACTCAGTTTGGCACTCAGGAATTTTAACTGAAATTCATTTCACAGCATTGAGAAGCTAACAGGAAACTTTCGGCAGACGAGAACATCACATACTACCCTTGAGTTTTGTTTTTTTTTGTTTTACGGAGTGACAAGAGAAAGGAAGACCACGCGGTAAGAAGCAAACGGCACCAGCGGGATTTACAATAGAAAGGGGCTCTACCGTGCTCTTCTTTTGGTAATTAAAAAAAAGTCTCATTGTGAATGGCATAGCGTCGTGGCAAGATGATGAGCTGTGGAGATTACACGATTTTCTAATTTTAAGTCTTCCTGATAAAATGACTGAAACTATATACATTTAACAAAAAAAATCTGCCGCTCTTTGGGCCGCAACATACTCTGCATTTTGTACCATATGTAATACAAAGGGTTTTTTTGGTTTTTTTTTTTCGTTTTTTTTTTTGTAGAGCTTACTTTTATTATTAAACATATTGAGGTATTCTATTAAAAAAAAAAAGAAACTAAAAAAAAAAAGAGAAAAAAAACGCAAAGAAAAAAAAAAGTACATTCATCTGCCACTGATTTTTTTTTTTTTTCCAAAGAGTAACTTGCAAACTTTTCAGTACAAGTAATGTGCTACACTGGACGACTTCTCCAGGTTATGGATTTTTTTGCACCTTAGAGATTTCATAGCAATTGATCGGACTGTAGAGATCCATTCTTTTTATATGCTTGTATCTTTCTTAAAAGACACTGTCTTGCAGGAAACCCTTTCAGTACAATTTAGATTTTAATCCTATTTTGATGTTTCCGATTAGCACAGAAACAATGCATTGGCCACTTTTCCCCATATACTTTGGAAGGTCACCACTTCATCATGTCTCAATGTCTGAAACCTTGCTGCACCACAATTTAGGGAAACCATCGCCGCCGCGTCTTGTGGAACGTGTGATCAATTGGCCTGGGGCCGTCATCCGTTTTGTGTCTGTAAAATCCGAAATTAATGCAAATATGTTTCATGCTTAATGCCTTTAACTTTTTGGTCCTGATCTATTTGGCTTATGTGCAATATATAGCAAGTGAACACAATGTTCTGCTGTCCTTAGCAGTATATACGTGTAGCTGCCTCCCACGCGCATGTATGTATAAGCATATATGTGTGCGTATATACATATATCCCGGACTGTATGGTCACCCAACAGTCAAACCCACCATTGCGCACCAAAAAATACAATATAAAGCATCCGCCTCACCATCTGTCTTGTATATCCAAAAGTAACCCAACGCTATGATCTATCTCTACCTGTGTAATGTGGCAGCGCTAAATAAAACGGTATTAGTAGCGAAGCTTAGGTCACCGCTAACAGATGCCTGTCGAGTCTAAAACCATCCGAACGCTGTAAAGGAAAAAAAAAATGCATCTAATCGCATGAAGAGTAATGTCGTTTGTGTATAATCTTGGCCAAATATATTTTTGACACAAAAAAAAAAAAAAAATATATATATATATATATATATATATATATATAAATAAAAGTCCTTTACAAGGGACTTCAGCCTTCGATGTAGCCTTAAGTTTCTCTTACTTGTGTTTCACGCCTTTAGAATTTCTCATTTGGCAAACAAATTTCGACAAGTCTCCTTTTTTTTTATCTCCAGCATCTATCTGCATAAAACGCTTCGACTAGAAGACTCCACTGTGCTGTCTGATAGGTAGGGATTTTTCCATTCCACACATTACCCGTCCTGTCGCTCACCTCCTGCCCATGGAGTGCCTGGAATGTAACAATGAAAAAAAAAAAAAAAAGCAATATTATTTCCAAAAATAAAGGTCGACCTGAAAGGGTTCACAAATGCACTAAAGGAAATTGTTTCGCATAACAAAATGTCACCCCCACCATTAGCATGCAAGAAAAATAAAATGTTAAAAAAAAAAAAAAATCACACTCATCATCTATGGACAATCGGCGAGTATAAGAAATGAGAAGAAGTTGTAGTGGTCGATAAATCGAATGCACTGTATAATCCTTTTCTTTCCTTTTTTTTCCTATTTGCCAAAGTGTGCAACTTTATTGTAGTTAACCTTAAAAAAAGTGGCTTTTTATTTATACATATTCTTTTTTTTTTATTTTAACCTAAAAAACCCATTATTTTTGCCATAAATAAAATGCATCACATTCGAAGCAATTTATTTTCTTATATATATTTTTTTAATTTTATTTTATTGAATTTTATTTTATTTTTAAGCGGGAGCTTATATTGAAGGTACAACCTATAGTTTTCAAAGGAAAAAAAACTTGAATGAAATGGATTTACAGAGTGCCGCGTCGAAGTGCAAAGTGTTTTATTTTATTATTATTATTAACATATTTATTACTTTTGTGCCATTCATAATTTTCCTCACCGGATGACCTTACCTGTAATACAAGTCTTGTTTGTCTCTGTTTACAACCATGTATTTATTGTAATGTACATAATGTTAATTGTAAATTACTGGTTCTTATTAATGTTATTATTATGACATCATCTGGAAACAGGCGGTGTTCTTATATCTTGAAACTCTTGGTGAGAGAATGAATATTCTGTATATTTACTCCTGTACATTTTTTTTTCTTCTGTATTATAATGTCACCTTAGAGCTTCTTTATGGAAAATCTGAAAAAAAAAATCTTAAAAAAAAATGCTATGGTAAATATAAAAGCTGCAGGTCTTTGGTCCCAGGGCTGTGCCTTAACTCTGAACTATATTTTAATGTGTTTTGCTGCATTTGGAAATGAGAGTTGAAGGAAATAGGCTGGGCATTTTCTTGAGATTTTTTTTAGGTTTTTTTTTTTTCTCCAACCATGTACTTTTTTTTTTACTTCATACTAAAACCTAGAGACTAAAAGTGAGGTCAACACAGTTTTATTTTACTTCAGATCACATCTTCATACAGGGGCATAAGTACAGTGAGCCTAGGAGCTTAAAGGGGATCTCCTCTGTTCATTAGAGGAGACCAATACTGTAATGAGAGTTGTCATGTAAAGTAATATTGTTAATCTACAAGTTAATAGTGTTCTGACAATGTGAGAGCCCCCCTGCCATGAGGAAATTGACTTTATTTCCCCCCGGCAGCATTCGGCTTTCAGTCACTGGTATGTGTAGCTGCGCCTCCAGCACTGACTGACAGTTGGCCCTAGTGGTGATTCGGTTGTCAGTCAGTGAGGGAAGTGTGGTTAAAGCCGCCGCTCTCTATGACCTGAGAGGAGACTGAACCTGCGCCGGCGCCACCCGGTGACTGAACAATGAATGCTGCCACAGAGTAATAAAGTTAATTTCCTCCCCACAGAAGGGCACTCAATGCCGGCACCGCATGGTGTCAAAACCCTATTAACCGGCAAATTAACCCCATATCTACAGGTTAATAGTTATTTTACATGACCGGGGTTTTCTTGTTTTGTTAAAAGAGTAAAATTGTAAATTGATTGTAAAATACAAGCAACTTTACAAATAATCCTCTTCGTTCACAGGGAATTTATTTTGTACTGCTCGTTGTACAGGTTACCGGCCACCTCCATAGTCTGTCAGAGGTGGCTGGTTTCCTACACAATGAACCCAGCGCTTTCAAGCTCTTTTCTTCACGACTGCAAGCGCTGCTCTGAAGGTTGCTGGATTCGGTCAGCCTCAGTGCTCCTCCGATGCCTCTGCTTGCAATACTAGAAAGCTCACAACCTGGACAAACAGCGCAACCATGCTGCTGGTCCAAACGATCAATCTTCAGGACGACACAAGTAGAAAGCTGGGAAGCAGAGGGAAACAAAGATGAGAAAACCCCTGCAAGGGGCCACGTTTCATAATTTGTATTGGAACTGAGGAGCTTCAAGCTCCGCATCTGTCATTATACCAGGGTCTTGTACAGGTCACTGTTCGAACATTTCAAAGTGGGCCATAAAATAGTAACCGTAGTTACGTTATTTCTTAACAAAAAAAAAAAAATCATGAAAAATGTTCTTTCTATTTTTAATTCCAAAAATTATCATTTTTTCTAGACATTTTCTTCGATTTGTCTTCTACTTTGCCATTATAAAATTGCTGTTACAAGTGTTACACACGTTGGGCTGTGGATAATATATGAAAGGGAACGAGAACGTGGAGATACGTGGTATAGGATTTGACAAAAATGTTGTCACCTGTTTCTTAAGAATTCTTAAATGGCTCAACCGGTAACAAATATAGGAAGTGAACGGGGGATTTAAGGTACTCTGGGAAAGTGGAGACACTACCTCATTTTTTTAAGGCCCACTTGGTTCCCCAAAAATCTTACTTTATATAAAACGATATATAATTCTTAAATTTCATAGTTTCACGTGCTTGAAGTGCCACATTAGCTCTAAACACATACGCACACACATATATATGTGTGTATATATACAGTATATGTGTATACACCCACATACGTATTTTTCATATCTTACATCACATTTTTAGGTTGTCCCCTCCTCTCTTTTTTTTCTTCTTTGCATTATCCACCAAAGCAATATTTACTCCGTGCGTTCGTATGTTTCCACATACAGTACATGTATAATATAATGGGGTTAGCATAACCCGTTGTAGCAGTTTTTTTAATATTGCATGTATAGGAAGCGTCTCTGTGGGTCTCGCTTCTCAATAATGACACAATACTAGTGGTCTAGTAATCCAAAGCTTATCGGTTTTGTAGAGACAGTAATGTATAGTGTAGATACCATTGTACAGACATGTATAGTTGCACTATTATAATGAAATAAATACACATATCTTCCTATAGATTACTTAAGCAGCGGCACAGGTGGAATGGGAGAAGACCACCGGGAATAATATGACCACCAAAGGCTTAATTGAGGCCTTCAAAATAGTTATTCCCCTCCTACGTTAAGTCTGATACTGACTGTGTTGTTTTTGTACAGTATATAGCATTGAAACAACACAGTTTTCTGCCTCAAATGATGGGTGTGTTTTACTAGCGTAAGGCCTCCCTGTTATATTACGTAGGTGGCACAATCTGGTCATAGTTGGCCACGGAGCCAGTTCAACCAGTTGTCTTTTTCCCATTCAACACCAGTTGTACTTTTCGGCCAGTGATACCCTATTAGCACTGTATTGTGTAACACAACACTATGAAGATTTCATTCCATCTCTGCCCAGCCGTCAAAGTCGGTGACTGTTCCGTGAAAAGGGGAGATTCTTTTTCGTAGGTAATCAGAGCCTCCTTTTTGACACACAAACTGTAGATTTTAGCAGCCCTGGTCCAAAGGATTTTGATCGCTTTTCTTTTGAACCATATTTTTTAAAAAAGGGATTCTCAAACCACACAAGCCCTGAATCATTTGTTATTTTTGTCGGTTTTTCTTTTGTTTTGTTTTTTTTTTTTGTATTTCTTTTTTCTTTGTTTTGGGTATGTCAGTACAATGGCATCCTGTGTGAACACTGCAACAATTTTCAATGTTTCTTAGCCTCTTTAACAGCCTATGGGATAGTACTGTACATCAATATCTTCATATAAAATTTTTATATGCAATGGAAATAAAAGCATGGGTTGGTTCTGCCTATCCTCTGTGTGCACGAGTCTTTGTTTCCGACTTGATTCCTTGAATAGTAGCTAATTGGGCATGATAAATAGGGCAAAGACAAATCTGCAGAAGCATTTCATAAAATGGCTGTATGCAGTGCAATAACCTGCAATATCCAGAATTTTAGGAGTTGACTGCTTTTGGCCATTCCTTTCCCTGAGGTTATGGTCACACAACAGTTTTTCAGTGTGACCATAGCCTTTGTGTTATATGGTGATTTGTTGATTATGTCCTTAAAAACTGTGGACACCTTTTATATTGTTTGCTTCCTAAATGAAAACAACACCCTATATCTGGCCATGCTCCCCCCTTTCCCTTCTCTCAGTGTTAGAAGTAACAGGGAAAATTGTAGATGGCAGATTAGAGTGTGGAGAAGGAATAAAATATCCAAGTTTTTAAGGAGAGCAAAGAACACACTATAAATAGGATGGAAAGTAGACAGAAAGCAATCTCCAAGAGAGAGAAGGGAGTGATCACAGGTTCGGGTACGTCTGGTTCTACCAAACTTTAGTCCAAAGTTCGGTTCGGGTACAAGAACTCTACCCAAACTTAAACCTGAACCTCATAGAAGTCAATGGTGTCCGGTACGAACCCCGCTCAACTTGAGTCACAGGCTGTGTATGAGTGCAGAGAAAAATGAGGGCAATGACCGAAGATTCTGCAAGTTGGGAAGAAATCACACTTCTGAGGAGGTGTATTTGGTAACACAAGGGAAAAGAAATTTCTTGAGTGGATGAAAAGGGAGCAGTTGGTACAGGAATGAAGCTGTACTGATACAAAGGGGTGCGAGTTCAAAAAGCAGCTTCCTGGACACGCTGAAATTACATTCAGAAGGGAATGTCCGATACAGTGCCTTTCTGCTTAATTCTATGTGATATAGGTATATGTAGTCAAATAAGCGATTGGTTTATTTCTTTTTTAAAATTAAATCTCATACTCAAAATCTGAAGTCAGAAAGTGGCACTTCACCTCTTCAGTCAAAGATCCCATTCTATGATAAATGTACAGTAAGACATCTCTGGTTAAGCGAATGAAACCAGATAATGACTAGACATGAGTGAATCTATTGCAATTAAATTTGCCAGCATCGACCAATTTCTCAAAAAGATTCGATTTTAATCTCAATACTGCAAAGCCTGCTAATTACCTGGAAAAGACATGTATAACTAACTCTCTGAGTTCACCTAGGACTGTAATTAATCCCTTTTGAGCTCTTTAATGCAAACAATCAGGATGCTGTTACTTGGACATTACTATCTGGCAAGATGAAAAAGGAAGTAACAAGAAGCCTATTTAACAACACTGTAGTAATAAACTGTTTTAGGCTACTTACATTGTAAAAATAGTCCAAAATAATCCCTTTATGTGAGCAGATACTTGTGTTACTGGCACTTATAAACGGGCAATGCAAACGAAAGAAGCATTGGCTTTTTCAAAAGAGGTAAGTCAAAAATTATCCATGCTTGGTAAGTATCAATAACTCTATTTCCCAAAAGAAGAAGCTATAGCTTTTTGACAACCCGTCAAAATATTATTCCTTTATTTAGATAGCAGGATCTGGTTTCTTAACTAGGAGTGTAAAAATTACCCCCTTTCAGTATCCATCATAGATTTGCTATTCTCAAAATGATTGAACAACTGCAAATCCTTTTTATCAAGCTGTCAAATAATTATCCCTTTGTTTTGGAAGCAGGAACCGGCTATCCATTTTCAAAGTGAAGACGCAATGACTTGTTAACAAGCCGTGTGAAAAAAAATATCAAGAGTTTTGGTGGTTTCATGTTTGTGTACCTATTCTGGCTCCATGAGTAAGCTGCAAGCGTAGGGCGCTGTGAGACACCACTTTTAGGCACATAGTGATGTCCTGAGATAGTTTTAACTGGAGAGTATAGGAGGCAGTATGAAGATTACAGAAGAAGGTTTATTTTCCAGCTGACTTCTTGTAAATACGCACACATACAGCAGGTAAAAAAGACTTAAGAAACAGGACTGCATACTGTACACATGAGCTTCCAAGATGGCTAATAGATGGGGAAGAAGGGAGCAGTTACTGACATCAGAGACAGACAGGAAGAGAAGGACATACTTCTAGAGAGGGCAAATATTATTGCATAGCAACGAAACAGCAATATATAACAACACAATGGTAATACAATACTGTCTATATTCTCAAATCATGGGACAGACACTCCACGTCTGAAATCTTTAGATTTCACGGTGATTGACGTGATGTCTTCTGATGATGTCCACACTTGATCTGTAACCTGAAAGACAAAAAGAAACAGTATGCAACAATAACTATAACACTTGTAAGTCCAGTTTTGTGGTTGGTGGCCTGAAGTCCACAACAGTAGTATAATCCAAGTCCAATTGGAAACCCATCTTCAGATTGGGGAAGCTACAACATGCAAACACTTCCACCAACCCAACAATCCAATGGTGAAGGTTACATGTCCTAACACAGCAGGAGGTGTATGGCATCATGCTCCCCACCGTAAGCTATGTGCAGTAATAATGTCCTTCAAGTGATGCCTTTTCTCATGAAGCACTTGGTGATGTGAATAATATGAGCTACAGATGACCAATTTGAGAAATGTACAAAATGATGAGGCTTTAGGCTCAACCATGATACCACAGATGTGCAGTGTGTAGCGATGGCCGGCCTGATCTCTGTTGGGCTATGGTACCACAGGTTAAATGCACTTCTGGCATCAAGTACACAAGGATCCTTGTACAGGGCTCGTGGAGGCGACAGCTAGGTGTCGCAAAGGCTAGATGCGGCCATGAATCCTGTTACTCGATCAGCTGGTTTCACTCCAACAGAGAAATGGTGATACTGTTCAAGGAGACCTCAGCAACGTCTGATGCCAGTACAGCAGCACAATGTCCAAGCCCTGGTACAGAGTGTGCAGATTTTGGGGTTAATGTGGCCTTACCCATGACAAATACACAATGCAAGTTGTTGCTAGCTTCTGAGGTCTTCAGATAGGCTGCTGCAGCTATTGCTTCTGTAGGTGTGTCAGAGAAAATGTGGACTTCTCTGATGATAGCTAAAAGGGACCTTAAGGTATAACAAAGTGGGATTTGGAGATGTTCTAAGACCTTTAGAGACTTCTTCCATGTTTCCCACCTTAGTTGTTTCTGGGACGGTAGTGGAGTGTTCCAATCCGTGTTTTCAGTGTTCAGCTGTCTCAACAGTATCTTGCCTTGAATGGTGATGGGTGCTATAAACCCGAGAAGTGGTCCTCAGATGGGAATACCTTCGTTACCTCCTGGCGGTTCGAGATGATCCTGTGAAGTCTGAGGTTTGCTGCCAACATCATTTCCGTTTTTTTAGAGAGCAGATTAATTGTCTCTTCACTTGTGGGTATAGATTTAAGCCCATCATCTGCATAGAAGTCTTTTTACAAATAGATGAGCTCAGATCCACACTCTGTCTCACCTTCCTGGGCTGTCTGTCTCAGTCCACAGATTGCCACAGTAGGTGAGGGGCTGTTCCTGAAGACATATACCTTCATTCGGTAGTTTACAACATTGTTGTGGACATCATTGTCCTTGTGTCATAGGAACTAGAGGTAGTTTCTAATGTCTTCTCTATGATAAAACAATGGAACATTTTATGAATGTCAGCCATTACTGTAACAGGTTGCTGTCTGAAATGAATCAACACTCCTATAAGGCTGTTGTTTAGGTTAGGCCTGGTGAGGAGCAGACTATTGAGAGAGAAGCCTTCTTACTGAGCACTGGAGTCAAACACCACTCTGATTTGGTTAGGTTTCTTCTCCTTCCTTCAGTGGCGGTGCAGGCTTTGACTAAGATATCTGCTGAAGTCAACAAATTGTTTCCCATCTCAGGTTTTCTCTTTAGGGTATGTTTTAAAGATGAAAACCTTGCCGTTGCTTGCTGCAGATTGTTTGGCAAAGTTTACAGGGTGGGCCATTTAAATGGATACACCTAAATACAATGGAATGGTTGGTGGATATTAACTTCCTGTTTATGGCACATTAGTATATGGGAGGGGAAAACTTTTCAAGATGTGGTGGGTGTGTACCCCTGGTACCAATACCAGGAGGATGAGTGGAGAGGTAACAGTTAAGGGCTCTCATGACATCCGTACATTTCGGCACACCCAGCAGGGGTGTGGAAGGGGGTGATTTAGTCAGTCAGTTTCCGTCCTTGGACAAGAGTAGACGTGTCCAGTCTGAGCCTGTCAGCAGTTCAGAAAGTGGAGGCTAGTACAGGTGGTCTAGTTCACCTCAGCCTAGTCAGAGCTGTGCCCCACTGAAAACGGACTGAGATATCTATTAAGAGTTGAGCAAATCGAAGGGCAAAGTGGAAGAGACAGAGAATGCCATAGGTATAGGATACCTGCACATTGTAACCGGTCACTGGGACCGAAGGATCACTAAAGCTTCACGCTTAGTGGTAAGAAAACCAGAGACTTACCGGACCTTAGGTCGCGGCAAGCAGCCCGAATAGTCAGTACGTAACTGGGGTCAGGGGAAGTGAGGACCTTGAGTCAGTGCAGACAATAGGAATTCAGCTTTCTCACAGGAAGGCTCCGACACAAAATACTGACCGGGCAGAACAGCTTTGGAATAGCTGGAATTATAGAGGGAACTACGCTTCAGGCGGTTGGACTCATCATTATTGGACAGTAAAGGAGGCCCCTAACTTGCTTAACGTTGCCTCAAAGCTCATCCTCCATCAACCTCAGCCTCCCTGGGACCTGCCTTACATCTTGCAAGTAAAGGTATGGAAGACGCTGACGGTGTGAGACTGAGTTATTTATTTGCATGCCTGCACAACCCTGCCTTAACCATCGACCTGAGGGAAGAGTCCACCTGTAGGGGACCCACATCTAGCTGCTTCACCATCCCCCAGAGATCTATAGCAGCGCTGGTACAATTACCAAGACTACAGGTGGCGTCACGAACTGTAATATAATCTATCCCTGTAAATTTCCCCCAACATACGCCAGACCGCCAGGGCCACAGACCGAGCCACCGCTACCTGTGACAACCATAGACTTTCCATGGGCTCGGCTCTGAGTACCCATTGCCCTGGTAACCCACAATTGTGGTGGCGGGTCGACACATGGGCATTTGAAGTCGGCCATTTTAGATCCAACTTTTATTTTGTCAATGGAAGAGGATCATGTGACAACTCAAACTTATTGAGAAATTCACAAGAAAAACAATGGTGTGCATGTTTTAACATAACTTTATTCTTTCATTAGTTATTTACTAGTTTATGACCACTTATAAAATGTTTTCAAAGTGCTGCCCATTGTGTTGGATTGTCAATGCAACCCTCTTCTCCCACTCTTGACACACTGATAGCAACACCGGAGAAGAAATGCTAGCACAGGCTTCCAGTATCCGTTGTTTCAGATGCTGCACATCTCGTATCTTCACAGCATAGTCAATTGCCTTCAGATGACCCCAAAGATAAAAGTCTAATAAGGTCAGATCGGGAGACCTTGGTGGCTTGCTGTTGCTATCAGTATGTCAAGAGTGGTAGAAGAGGGTTGGTTTGACAATCCAACACAATGGGCAGCACTTTGAACACATTTTATAAGTGGTCATAAACTTGTAAATAACTCATGAAAAAATAAAGTTACGTTAAAACCAAGCACACCATTGTTTTTCTTGTGAAATTCTCAATAAGTTTGATGTGTCACATGACCCTCTTCCCATTGAAAAAAAATAAAGTTGGATCCAAAATGGCCGACTTCAAAATGGCCTCCATGGTCACCACCCATCTTGAAAAGTTTTCCGCCTCCCATATACTAATGTGCCACAAACAGGAAGTTGATATCACCAACCATTCCCATTTTATTTAGGTGTATCCATATAAATGGCCTACCCTGTAGGAGAAAGAGTAAAGTTACTACTTAGCTGTTGGAATCATCCCGGGGAAATTCTTTTTCCTTAATCCTTATGAATTCTTTGTCCTCGCTTGCAGGTGCCAGCATATTGTCTTCATTTGTAGAACTGAACGCTGTTGACCAGAGGTTATCATCACAGGACGGGAACATGCTCATGTTGTCAGGGGTTTCTTGCTGACACTGTCATGCAGCTTCTCTTTCACCCAGTAATGATGCGAGCATGGCTGAAAGTAAGTGCTATAACCATTTGGCAAGACATGAGTCTCAAATGAGGAAATCCTTGTGGGCCTCTTCATCTTATCTATGTAGACATTACCTATAATAACCCAGCTTAGTTCAAAGCATTGAGCAAATGGAGCACCATGTGGTCCGTTGATTTGCTGACTTACCTTGTGTAGCTGGAGAATGTCTCCACCGAGCAGAATCAGGATATTTGCGCTGTTGTCAAAAGCAGGTATCTTGTTGGCTATAGTTTTTAGATGAGCATAGTAACATAGTTAGCAAGGCCGAAAAAAGACATTTGTCCATCCAGTTCAACCTATATTCCGTCAGAATAAATCCCCAGCATGATGAAGAGCAGCCTCAGGGGTTGGGATCTCCTGTTGGATGGTATCTGGTTGCACTCCACAAGAGTGGGTTGGGATATTTACACATTGTTCTCGGTTGAAGATACTATGAGCTCATTGGCCCTTCTCCCGGAGAACTCTGTAACATCACTACAGGTGCCCAGGGTGTAGGAGTGATCATTTTCCTTTAACGTTGTGAACATGTTGGAAATTACTTCTGAGCTGAGGCTCCCTCTGGTGGCTGCTGATGGTATTGAAGCCGTATTGAATGACAAGGCTTTATCACCTGGAAGCGATGATTGGCAATCAGGGGAGATGGACTGGGCTGATATAAGTGAGCTGCCCTCCCATGATCCTCGCCAGTGATTAGTTTCCTCTTCCTGGTCTAGTTTGGAAGTCAGTTGGTTTTCTGCTGTCTCCTGCGAACATTCAGATAAGTTACTTTCTGCTTTTTTTCTGTGGTCAGATTTTCTTTGTTTTTGCTGCCCTGCTTGGTGAGGTCAGCCGGGTCCCCTACTGGGGCCTGTGCTGGTCTCTGGTTCTCATTAGTTTCTGTTCATTTGCTCTGTTACTGTTGTTTCAGTGCTGCTGGGTAGCAGCGTGTTCACACCAGAGATTTGATTAAGTGGGGGCGAGATCATGTGGTCTCAGCTTTTTTTGAATCAGAAGTGTTGAAATTTTTCCTAGGGTTTTGCTGGGTTGCAGACAGTATTCTTTCCTGTCCTGTCTAGATAGCTTTTGGCCCCAGCGTTTGCTTACTCTATTTTCTACCTGCGTTTGTATTTCATCTTGTCTAACCGCCATTATATGTGTGGGGGCTGCCTATTCCTTTGGGGCTCTACTCCGGGGCAGTTAGCTTTCCTCTTTCTTTCTTCAGGTGTAGCTAATCTCTCCTGCTGTGCGGAGGCGTCTAGGTCACCGTAGGTACGTCTCACGGCTGCTTCTAGTTGTGCGGTTAGTTTAGGGGTCTGCAACCTTTTAGTTCCCAACCTCTCTGGTGTTCGGCTGCCCTGGCTATTTTTTGCTCCTGTCCTCCTCAGCTACCAAATCATAACAGAATCACTGGCCAGACTGTAAATTCTATGGTACTCAAAAGAAGGGAAAAATAGTAAAAAAAGGAGTCAGAATTTTTTTTTTTTAGTGTATTCTTTCCTCTTTATCTCTGAGGGCTGTAGGAGGAGTTTTTCTGCAATGGAAATCAAGGATTTGTCCGATCGTGTTGAGCAGCTTGCTGCTGAAGTTCGGAGTATTGCTAGCTATCTCACTCAATTGCCTGCTGTAGAACCTAAGATCCCTACTCCGGATTAATTTTTGAGGATCGGTCTAAATTTTTGAATTTTAAAAATAAATGTAAGTAGTTTTTAGCCCTGAAACCTAAGTCCTCGGGGAATGCAGCACAGCAGGTTCAAATTGTCATCTTCCTGTTGCGCGGCGACCCTCAGGATTTGGCCTTTTCCCTGACACCTGAGGATCCTGTTTTGACTGATGTTGATGTGTTTTTTCAGGCTCTGGGGTTGTTGTACGATGAACCTAATGTTACTGATCAAGCTGAGAAAACCTTGTTGGCATTGAATCAGGGTCAGGAAGCCGCAGAGCTATATTGTCAGAAATTCCGAAAGTGGGCAGTCCTTACTAAATGGAATGATGATGCCCTGGCAGCTCTTTTTTGGAAGGGTCTGGCAGAAACCCTTAAGGACGTTATGGTGGGATTTCCTGTTCCCTCTGGTCTCAATGACTCTGTCATTGGCTATTCAAATTGATAGACGTTTACGTAAGCGTAGAAATATGCGAGAGGTGGTGATGTCTTGTGAGCAAACCTCTGAGCCCATGCAGTGTGATGGAGTGGTTTCTGGGGCTCAGCGTCAAGAGTTTCGTAAGCGTAATAAGTTGTGCTTCTATTGTGGAGACGCTTCTCATACTATTTCTATCTGCCCTAAGCTGGGAAGACGTTTTGCACGCTCAGTTGTTTTGGGTAATGTTCAGACTAAATTTCTTTTGACTGTTACCTTGATTTGCTCCATGTCCACATTTTCGGCTCAGGCTTTTGTTGATTCAGGAGCAGCGCTAAACCTGATGGATTTTGATTTTGCCAAACGTTGTGGTTTTCCTATGGTGCCCCTGCGGAGGTCTATTCCTTTGCTGTGTATTGATTCTACCCCTTTGGCGGAGAATAAACCCCAGTTTTCAACCCAGGTGATAATGCGGGTTGACCCTGACCACCAAGAGAATTATAAATTTTTGGTGTTACATAATTTACATTTCATTATTGTGCTGGGTTTTCCTTGGTTGCAGACTCATAATCCTGTTTTGGATTGGAAGTCTGTGTCTGTGGTCAGTTGGGGTTGTCAATGTGTTCGAGGTGACATTCCTGTTTTTTCTACCTCTCCCCAGTCTCAAGATGTCCCTGACTATTTGGCTGATTTTTCTGATGTGTTTAGTGAGAGTAAGTCTGCGTCCTTACCTCCTCATAGGAGTTATGATTGCGCAATTGAGTTAGTACCCGGTTGTAAATTTCCCTAGGGTCGGCTCTTCAATTTATCGGTACCCGAGCATGATGCTATGCGATCTTATATCAAAGAGTCTTTGGAGAAGGGTCATATCAGACCATCCTCTTCACCCTTGGGCACCGGCTTTTTCTTTGTGGCCAAAAAGGATGGTTGATTGAGGCCATGTATTGACTATCGACTCCTTAATAAGATCACTGTTAAATATCAATATCCTTTACCCTGATTTCTGATTTATTTTCCAGAGTGAAAGGTGCTAGTTGGTTTACCAAGCTTGACCTCAGGGGGGCGTATAATCTTATTCACATCAAGCACGGTGATGAATGGAAGACGACGTTCAATACCCCTGAGGGGCATTTTGAGTACCTAGCAGTAGCATAGCTACTGGGGGGGCAGAGGGGGCCATCGCCCCGGGCCCGGTCCCATGAAGGGGCCCACTTGGAGCAACAGCCGCTTCTGTCCTCAGGGAGACTGCGGCAGATTGCCTGCTCCCCTATCTTCCTGAGACGCCGCAGCTGACCAGCAGAGTGGCAGAGTCTCTGTGCAGTGTAGTGTGCAAAGCTAGGCAGATAAGTGTCTGACCTGCTGGGCTGTCAGTGCTGCAGGTGTCCTGTGTGCTCTGCATGATGCATGCTGGAGCTCCCCTGGGTCCTAGTGCCCACATTACAGTTACCTCAGACACTTCCTGGCCATGTCTGACCTCACCATATGCTCTGCGCCTGCAGCACTTGGATCAGAAATTGCAGATGCCATCCATAAACCACCTGCCTGCAAACTTCATCAGACCGTGGCCAAAATGTACTAGGTTTACTATATTCAGGTATGTAATGGTCACTGTGGGGTGAATGTGAGAGGATGGGGGCAGGGTGGTAGCTGAAGGGGTGGTGGAGGGAGGACAGGGCAGGGGCCATATTAATATACTTTGTAAGCTTTTCAGGGGATATAGCTCTGGGATCGCCGTCTGGGTAGACAGAGAGGCACGGAAACAGTTCATTCAGACAGCAGTTCTGGTAAAAACTGGCCGCAACCAGTTTTATTAAAGTCCACAGCAAACAAGACATAAAACAAAATCATAAACAGAAGACCTAGGCTTGTCTAGCCACTAATTACACTTAGATAGATTTCCCTATCTATCCGGGTCCCGACTCTACCAGCCGGGGCCAAAACAACACATATGTTCAGCATTTACCAGCATTTACCAGCATGGAGGTTCACAGAGTCTCCTCCTTGTGTCTGAAGGCACCTTCAACGTCTAGACTTGAGAGAGCTCCCCTCCTATTCAGCAGCCATCCGCATGGATTCTCACAGAGACTACTCCTGTGTCCGGGGTACATCGAGCACCCAGACTGAGATAGCTCAAACTCCTGGAGACACCTGTGCCTGGACCCCTCCTGTGTCCAGACTAAACGGGCTCTCTGACTGTGCTCACGGACACCCACTTCTGGTCTCCTAATCAACAGCTGAATGGTTTCAGGCCTGAGCTGCAAGTGTGTGCTGAATGTAAGGTGTAGTGACCTTTCTCTACCACTAGGTTTACAAAGCCACACATTTCCCTTATACCATACAGCACAGTACCTAGGTGAAATGTACACCCCATTCGACACATATTCCTTCACTGTCTCACATATCCCCTCCCTCTTCTCCAGACCGGAGGGCTGGTCATCCAGACCGGAGGGCTGGTCAACAATCCAAAAGAGACAGCGAACTCTGGACCAGTCATGGCCTTCATCAGCTTCATCTTCACTACTGTCATCTGTATCTTCACCTGAGCCATAGCCAACATCAGCTTTCTCTTTATCTGAAGCATCCGCACTACCCTGTACCCTCCCAGGCCTATGCTCTCTGCGAGCCTCGGTATCCTGCACGGTTTCATCTTGACCTTAGGGCCGGGCTCAGTTTCGATATAGTGCCTGGCCAGAGAAGTACGACCCGCACATCAGAACACTTCTGCTGACTCTTCCTCAGAAACTCACG
The DNA here is from genome assembly GCA_033576555.1 of Oophaga sylvatica. NCBI lineage: Eukaryota > Metazoa > Chordata > Amphibia > Anura > Dendrobatidae > Oophaga > Oophaga sylvatica. The sequence continues at coordinate 940,066,892 of JARQOD010000001.1, forward strand.
TACCTCCTGTCCTTGGTGCACTGACCATGTGTCACCAACTATCACAGGAGGTATAGGGGGTTTTTCACTTTTCTCTAGTTCCCCTTCATTTAGTGCTCTCTGGAGCAACTGCTGGAACCGCTCACGTTCCCGGCGAAAAGATGCCACATCCAGTTCACACTGCTGCAGCTGCTCGCGTAACGCAACATTCTCAGTCTTCATTTCTTTGGTGGAGACCTCATGGAGACGCATCTTCTCCTGTAGCTGTTGGACGTCCTCGGCCCCTTCTTCAGGCTCTTCTGGTAGAACATGCTCAGAAGCCGAACCGTCAGTCTTACATTCTACCTCTTCAGTCACATCTCTATGGTATCCAATATCTCCATTTATTCCAGCTTTCAAGTTCTCCTTGATAGCTGCATCTGTATACTCAGAACCCGCCGGATTCTTCTCTTCCACCACGTTCTGCATCCCATCTGAGCTCCCGTGTGTCTGCAGCGGCAACGGAGTGACACACCGCTTTTCCCATTTGTTGGGACGTGGCTCCGATGTAGACTCCATGAAAGTGCGCTTGAGCTCACCAATGCCAGCCTGCTGTCTCCAAATCTCATCTTGTGATTTATCCAGATCCTTGGTATCACTCGGGAACACTGCTGGGGCTCCGGGCGCCGAACTTCCAGCCTGAGCTTCACGAGTTGCAGCTACTGATCCGGACCGTAACCCGTTCACGCCGCTGTCTTCGGCAGAAACAGATTCCTGGACAGAGTCAGTCCCCATATCTTCAGTCTTGTTCCTCCCAGCTTCACTTGAGACCTCAGCTTCTGATGAGGCATCTGGCTTGGTGACCACCACTTCCATGGCTTTTTCCACCTCTGCAGCATTACCTTCAGAGTCCTGGGCATGATGCAGCTCCATACCATACATTGATAACTTCTCATTTTCGACAGCATCCACTTGTGCTGTGTTCAATTTCAGAGTCCTGCCTTTAAAGCTCAGCTCTCCTCCTTTCACCTTAGTCTTCGCCAGGGAATTGGCCAACTGTAAAACATCTTCAGATGCCATCTTCTGTCCGGCTGTAAGGTCAGCATCAGCTTTCTTCTCAGGACTCTCAACCTCCTCTGCTACCATGCCTTCCTCATTTGCACTGGTTGCTTGATCGTCATCAGATGATTCACTATCACTATCCCTTCTGACCCTTTTTTCTCAGCCACATCCAGCTCACCTTCAGGGTTATACAATTTATTCTCATTCTCATTCTCACTTTCAGGGGTATACAATTCATTCTCATTCACATCCTGATCTGGAACCTTAGTTAACATGTCATCCACAACATTAACTTCACCATCTGGTCCCTCAAGTATGTGACTATGTGACAACCCCAGCACTAAACTTCTATATAGCTCAGGTACTAGGAGCTGGCTCACGACCTCCCCCTGGACTTCAGTGTCCCTATACAACAGGTGAGTGTTTATGGCAACATGAGGTAACCTCTCCTCAGAGCCAGGCTCTTGGGAAACCTCATTTAGAACATTTATATTTTCCTGGGCCGTTTTAAGAGAGGGGTCTCGCCACTGCTCACTCTCAAAATTGTCACAGGACACAGGTAAGTCAGGGACACTCGGTTCCCGAGAACCACCATCCTCGTCTCCTAACATCACCTGCAAAGGAATTTCATCACTATCACAGTCATCATTATTATCAATATCATTATCATGATTATGATCAGTATCATCATCACTATCATGATCATCATCATTATCATTATCAGCATCAGCATCATTATCATGGTCATCATCATTATCATGATCATCATCATCATTCATCATCACATAAGTTTAACGTCCCACTAGCACTGTGTTCCGCCCCTCGGGACTGCGCACCCTCAGTAGGAGCTTCATCACACTGTCCATCAGAAACATTTTTCCCCCAGCGATCCTTAGACCGGGGAAAGTCATTACCCAATATGACGGGTTGCACCAGGTTCTTCACTACCCCCCCTTCATATGAAACCTCCCCGAGTTTGGGGACCAAGTCCACGGCAGTCTCTGGGTAGACTTTGGTGTCTCCATGGATGCACACCATACTCAGGTGCTTATCAGGGATGAAGTCCCTATCAATCAGGCTGTCACATACGGAAGTCACTGGACTCTCTGAGTCCAAGAGGGCCTGTGCTGGGCAGTCATTTACAACCACCGGGCACACCTGTGGTCCAGTCTCTTCGGCTGAGGTGGACACACACACAGGCTCTGCGCAGGGAGAGAGGATCCGCCAACATCACAACACATAGGCTCCCCCTCTATTGGACAGTCGGCCGCAATTTCACGACATCTCCAACACTGTCCATCACACTCTCCCACCCACATGTCCCCTCGGGCCTGAACCCGCTTATCAGCATACCCCATGTCCCCAACAGCTAGAACGCTCTTACCGCGAGAGTTCAGCGTCCGGGAACTCTGAAGTGACGACCTCTCAGACGGCTGGTCACGGAGGCAGTCTTTGCTGGCGAAGGCCTTCTCCATCAGGCTGACCAGACGATTGGCGTCCTGGTGGTCTCCTTGTCCGACCTCTGGCTGTACCTCAGGAGGACATGCTCGGGTGTAGCGGTTCACTATCACCTTTCCAACTCCATAATCAGGTTTGCTGACTGCAGACTCCCAACTGCATCTCCAGTCATGAACTCCCCTGGCACGGGCTGTCACCGTAACACCCAGCCGGGTAAGAATCACCGCTTTCAGCTTGGCATAGTCTTGGCTGTCCTGCTCGCTCAGGTCAGCATAGGCCCTTTGGGGTTCTCCAATCAGATAGGGTGCGACCATCATGGCCCATTCAGATAGGGGCAGATTCTCCTTCTCTGCCAATCTCTCAAACCTAGTGAGATATACCTCCACATCATCACGAGGTGTCATCTTTTTCAGGGACCGTCTTACCACCTTCTTTACAGCGGACAATGCAGGTGACTTTGCAACACCACTTTGGGACGATGCGCCGCAAGTCCCCTGCAGTGCTGCAACCTGCTCAAAAAACAACCGGTCATTCTCCTGCTGCTGCTGCAGGAATTGCTGCTGGGCCTGCTGCATGCGCTGCTGGTGCTGCAGGCGCTGCTGCTCCATGCTCTGCTGCATGCTTCGCTGGGCCTGGACCAGGTACTCAATGAGCTCCTCCATACTGCCGGACTTATCTGTCTCAACCACGGCAGTCTTATGTTGCACATTAACTTGTGCCATTTGTTCAAACAGCGCCTCCATGCTGTCATCCATGCTGTCAGACTTCTCTGTCTCAACAACGGCAGTCTTCACTCAAGACATACACACTCCACAGTCTTTTCCACAGAAAAATTCAGCTCTGCTGTGCAGACACTTTTTTTTTTTTTTTTCTCTGCAAACTCTATTAGGGCCACTGTCTCTTTAAGACTGCTCCAATAGACGTTTCTCCTTTGCTGCTGCACACTCCACAGTCTTTTCCACAACAAGTTCAGCTTTGCTGTGCAGACACACTTTTTTTTTTTCTTTTGCAAACTCTATTAGGGCTACTGTCTCTTTAAGACTGCTCCAATCAGACGTTTTTTGCTGACACACTTTTTTTTTTTTCTCTGCTGCTACTTCAACAGACTTCACCTTTATTGCTGTCTCTAAGCCACTGTGCTGCACGCACATTCCAGCACCAATTGTATCAGCCACTGTGCTGCACGCACATTCCAGCACCAATTGTATCAGCCACTGTGCTGCCCCAGCATTCTCCGCCAATTGTAAGCTTTTCAGGGGATATAGCTCTGGGATCGCCGTCTGGGTAGACAGAGAGGCACGGAAACAGTTCATTCAGACAGCAGTTCTGGTAAAAACTGGCCGCAACCAGTTTTATTAAAGTCCACAGCAAACAAGACATAAAACAAAATCATAAACAGAAGACCTAGGCTTGTCTAGCCACTTACTACACTTATATAGATTTCCCTATCTATCCGGGTCCCGACTCTACCAGCCGGGGCCAAAACAACACATATGTTCAGCATTTACCAGCATTTACCAGCATGGAGGTTCACAGAGTCTCCTCCTTGTGTCTGAAGGCACCTTCAACGTCCAGACTTGAGAGAGCTCCCCTCCTATTCAGCAGCCATCCGCATGGATTCTCACAGAGACTACTCCTGTGTCCGGGGTACATCGAGCACCCAGACTGAGATAGCTCAAACTCCTGGAGACACCTTCTGTGCCTGGACCCCTCCTGTGTCCAGACTAAACGGGCTCTCTGACTGTGCTCGCAGACACCCACTTCTGGTCTCCTAATCATCAGCTGAATGGTTTCAGGCCTGAGCTGCAAGTGTGTGCTGAATGTAAGGTGTAGTGACCTTTCTCTACCACTAGGTTTACAAAGCCACACATTTCCCTTATACCATACAGCACAGTACCTAGGTGAAATGTACACCCCATTCGACACATATTCCTTCACTGTCTCACAACTTATTATTACACTGTTAAGTGTTATGCACTCCATTACATGTAATAAGTGCTGTTTGGGGGGTTGATGGGGAGGTAGGGGGCTTATTATTGTTACAGCCAGAGTCTTATTATAAGCCCAGCCTGTGAGTATAACAAGCCCCCATACAGTAACCACGGCATGAGCTGTGTTATATATATATATATATGTAATACTGTTATAGTATGTAACATTATTATTATCATAAACTTATTAAAGGGAATCTGTCACCCCATTTTTCGACTATGAGGTGAGGCCACCGCCATTAGGAGCTTATCTAGAGCATTCTGTAATGCTGTAGATAAGCCCCCGATGTAACCTGAAAGAGAAGAAAAACGAGTTCGATTATACTCACCCGGGGCGGTCCGATCCGGCGCCTCCCATCTTTTAGTGATGACATCTTCTTCTTTGCTTCCAGTCGCGGCTCCGGCGCAGGCGCACTGCTCTGCCCTGTTTGAGGGCAGAGTAAAGTACTGCAGTGTGCAGGCACCGGGAAAGGTCAGAGAGGTCCAGCGCCTGTGCACTGCAGTACTCTGCTCTGCCCTCAAACAGGGCAGAGCAGTGCGCCTGCGCCGGAGCCGCGACTGGAAGCAAAGAAGAAGATGTCATCACTAAAAGATGGGAAGCGCCAGATCGGACCGCCCCTGGGTGAGTATAATCTAACTCGTTTTTCTTCTCTTTCAGGTTACATCGGGGGCTTATCTACAGCGTTACAGAATGCTGTAGATAAGCCCATGATGGCGGTGGCCTCATCTCATAGTCGAAAAATGGGGTGACAGATTCCCTTTAAAGGGATCCCTGACGGGGGATACAGGTCGCTCATGGCTTGTGCAGCGTCTATCAGAACCGGCTGTAGTGTGTCACCAGGTATGTTTGGCTCCATAAATCTGCAGTGTTTCAGAGAAAAAAAATACTAATAGCTGCTGGGGAGCGAGTGGCGCTGTGCACTAGTCCTACAGACAGGTCCCTGGCGGCTTCTCCCCACATGCTGACAGTGCGGTACTGTGCACTAGTCCTATAGACAAGTCCCTGGCAGCTTCTCCCACATGCTGACAGTGCGGTACTGTGCATAGTCCTACAGACAGGTCCTGGCGGCTTCTCCCACATGCTGACAGTGCGGTACTGTGCACTAGTCCTATAGACAAGTCCCTGGCGCTTCTCCCCACATGCTGACAGTGCGGTACTGTGCACTAGTCTTATAGACAAGTCCCTGGCAGCTTCTCCCCACATGCTGACAGTGCGGTACTGTGCACTAGTCCTATAGACAAGTCCCTGGCAGCTTCTCCCCACATGCTGACAGTGCGGTACTGTGCACTAGTCCTATAGACAAGTCCCTGGCAGCTTCTCCCCACATGCTGACAGTGCGGTACTGTGCACTAGTCTTATAGACAAGTCCCTGGCAGCTTCTCCCCACATGCTGACAGTGCGGTACTGTGCACTAGTCCAATAGACAGGTCCTCGGCGGCTTCTCCTCGCCTACTGACAGTGCGTGCTGTGCACTAGTCCTACAGACAGGTCCTCGGCGGCTTCTCCTCGCCCGCTGACAGTGCGGTGCTGTGCACTAGTCCTAGAGAAGCCACCTGGGACCTGTCTGTAGGACTAGAGCACAGCGCCGCTCTCGCCAACAGCTATTAAAAGTATGTTTTTCTCTCAAACCCCGCAGCTTTACAGAGACATGCATACCTGGTGAGATACTACAGCCGGTGCTGATACACGCTGCACATAGTTTGAGCTGCCTGTATCACTCGGGGCTCCCTTTAAGGCTAAGTGCACACATCAGGAATAATTGCGTTTTTTTCGCGGTTTTTTTACCGCTATTTTCCGCGGTTAAACCGCGAACAAAACGCAAGCATTAAGCATTCTATACGTTTTAATTGATTCCGCATGTTTTGTACACATGTTGCGTTTTTTTCCGCGAAAAAAACGCTTAGCGGAAAAAAAAGCAACATGTTCATTAATTTAGCGTAACCGCGGTGATTCCGCCGCCATAGGAATGCATTGAACCGCTTACTTTCCGCATGTGGCTATGCCCACTATGCGCAATGTAAGCGGTTCATGTGCGGATGGTACCCAGGGTCTGGAGCAGAGGAGACTCTCCTCCAAGCCCTGGGTACCATATCCCTGGTAAAACAATAATTAAAATAAAAAATAATGATAGTTCTCACCTTCCGGCGTCCCACGCAGCTTTCCCGCCTTCAGCGACGCTCCCGGCAACTTCCGGTCTCAAGAGTCCTTTGCGAGAATCACCCAGATGGCATAGCGGTCTCGCGAGATGCTACGTCATCGGTGTGATTTGTCGCAATGCATCCTTGGGACCGCAAGTTGCCGGGAGCGTCGCTGAGAGGCGGGAAGGCTGCGGGGGCCGCCGGAAGGTGAGAATATCATTATTTATTATTTTTTTTATTATTTTTACATTAGATCTTTTTACTATTGATGCGGCATAGGCAGCATCAATAGTAAAAAGTTGGTCACACGTGTGAAACACTATGTGTGACTCGTGTGATCAACCTGTCAATCAGTTTTCCAAGCGATGCTACAGATCGCTAGGAAAACGCTAGCATTCTGCAAGCTAATTACGCTTGCAAAACGCTATTATTCTGGCGGGAATCAGCATACAAAAAACGTGCGTATTTCCTGCGGGAGAAGTGCGGGATTGCCGCGGAAATTTCCGCGGCAATTCCGCAACGTGTGAACTTAGCCTTAAGGAGTAGTCCAGACTTGGAATAAAAGTCTGCAGTCAATCTATGAGACTGCAGACTGCCATATCATGACAAGGTGCAGTGCACCTGCTGCCGTGACTCCCATCAGGTGCGATCAGGCGGTCATACAAGCTCATGTTTGCTATTTGCACGTGCCGCCTAGATACTTTTGTCGTCTTTCAATAAAAAATGATTGAGAGAAGCCGAAAGAGTGTAGTCGACACATGACTGCAAGTTGTATACCTGCGATCACGTGACTGCCTGTTCCCATCACCGATACTGGAGCTATTATTACTGTACATGGGGGGACTCGGGACATTATTAAATGTTAAGTGGCCACTTAAGAAGCATTATTGTTATATGGGCACTCACTGTTTTGTGATTGTCAAAGGTGGCATTATTTCTTTCTAGGGACCAAATGTGGACACTGTTTTCACAGTGGGGGCAATACTATGTGGGGCAGTAAGAGGAGAACTGTTTTTGTACAGCAGGTGCATTAATAGGGACACATACGGCAGACTCGGTTCAGTATTGGGATATCAGTAGGATGAGGAGGTTGTGCAGGCAGAGATTAGACGGGAACGGTGCTGGAAATGTGAGAAATCATATGTGTCTTTGTTGTAATATCTATCTACAGCTGAGTCCTGGCTGGAGAAGTTGTCGTGTCGGCCTCTGCCAGATTGAAAAGACGGGAAAAGTGAACATTTCCATCAGAAAGAACGTCCTCTGTAAGTCACTATTTATAACTGTACTGTAATCGCCTGTATGTTCTGCATTAGTGGTGTCTAGCACCATATGGCGGTAATAAGTGTTGTTTTTTCAAAGAGATTTATTTTCAGTAATACCATGGTCATCGGCTGAGGTTCCCCTATGCCGACAATTATGGTGTGCCACTATAGTAGTAATCAGGGTAACCTGGGTAGGGACCCACTCATATGTTTCGCCCCCCCTGACCTAGACCCCTAGCTACGCCTCTGGTACCTAGTGATGCCTTTTGGGCTCACTAATGCCCCTTCCGTCTTCCAATCTTTCATGAACGATATTTTCCGGGATTTTGTGGAAAAATTTCTGATAGTTTATTTGGGCGATATCTTGATATTTTCCAATGACTGGAATTCTCATGTGGAACATGTTCGGATGGTATTCCGGATTTTGAGAGAAAATGCCTTGTATGTTAAGGGATCAAAATGTCTTTTTGGCGTACAGAAGGTTTCATTTTTGGGATTTATTTTGTCTCCGTCTGCTATTGAAATGGACCCGGTCAAAGTTCAGGCCATTTGTGATTGGGTTCAACCAACTACATTGAAGGCTCTTCAGAGATTTTTGGGTTTTGCTAATTTTTACCGTAAATTTATAGGTAATTTCTCTGGTATTGTTAAACCACTGACTGATTTGACCAAAAAGGGTTCTGATGTAGTGAATTGGTCTCCTGAGCAGTTTCTGCGTTTCAGAAGCTTAAGCGGAGATTCACTTCTGCTCCTGTTCTACGGCAACCTGATGTTTCTCTACCATTTCAGGTGGAGATAGATGCTTCTGAGATTGGTGCGGGAGCCGTTTTGTCCCAAAAGGGATCCGGAGACCTCTAAGAGTAACCCTTGTGCCTTCTCGCGAAAATTTTCCCCAGCTGAACGTAATTATGATGTGTGAAATCGGGAGTTATTGGCTATGAAATGGGCTTTTGAAGAGTGGAGACATTGGCTGGAAGGAGCCAAACATCAGGTGGTGGTCTTCTCGTTCCATAAGAACCTGATTTATCTCGAATCAGCCAAGCGATTTAATCCTATACAGGCAAGGTGGGCCTTGTTTTTCACGTGTTTTAATTTTGTGGTCTCCTTTCTCCCGGGCACTAAGAATGTTAAGGCAGATGCCCTCTGTAGGAGTTTTTTGGCGGATTCTCCTGATGTGACTGAGCCTGCTGTTATTCTGAAGGAGGGTGTGGTTCTTTCCGCTATCTCGCCCAATTTGAGATTGGCTCTGGAGGAATTTCAGGAGGATAAACCTAAACGCTGCCCTGTTGGGAAATTGTTTGTCCCAGACCAGTGGAGGAAGAATGTGATGTCTGAGATTCATTGCTCCACATTGGCTGGCCATCCCGGTATTTTTGGTACCAGAGATTTAGTGAGTCAGTCCTTTTGGTGGCCCACTTTATCTTGTGATGTCAGGAATTTTGTGCAGTCCTGTGGGACTTGTTCTCATTCCAAACCCTGTTCTCGCTCTAGTGGATTGTTAATGCCACTGCCGTTGCCCAGGAGGCCATGGACCCATATCTGTATAGATTTTATCTCCGACCTCCCTATCTCTCAGAGAATGACTGTCATTTGGGTGATCTGTGATAGATTCTCCAAGATGATCCATCTTGTGCCACTGCCAAAGTTACCATCCTCTTCCAAGTTGGTACCCTTGTTTTTTCAGCAGGTGGTTCGTTTGCACAGCATTCCGGAGAACATTGTGTCTGACAGGGGAGTCCAATTTGTTTCCAGATTTTGGAGGACATTTTGTTCTAAACTGGGAGTTTAGCTGTCTTTCTCCTCTGCGTTTCATCCTCAGACCAATGGGCAGACTGAGAGAACAAACCAGACCTTGGAGACTTATTTGAGATGTTTTGTGTTTGCTGATCAGGATGACTGGGTTTCTTTTTTGCTCCTGGCTGAATTCGCTCTAAATAATAGGGCCAGTTCTGCCTCTTTGATGTACCTCTTTTCTGCAATTTCGGGTTTCATCCTCGGTTTTCTTCAGGACAGGGGGGGGCTTCTGTCTGTCTGGGTGTTGATTCTATGGTAGAGAGAATGCGGCAGATTTGGGGTCAAGTGGTGGATAAGTTGTCTCTCTCTCAGGAGAAGGCCCAGCGATTTGCCAATCGGCATAGGACTGATGATCCTCGGTTTAAAGTGGGTGACTTGGTTTGGTTGTCCTCAAGAAATAACCCTATTAGTGTTGAGCGATAGTGCTCGATATCTAAAAATATCGTATCGAAATTGTATCGCCGATAGCACTAAATATCGTCGATATCCGATTTCGATAGCGGAAGTCCCATGTAAGTCTATGGGAACAAAATATCGCAACAAAAAAAAACCCTTTCTTACGTTGTAAACACAAAATATACACACATAGAATACATATATATATATATATATATATATATACATGTCATTGTGACATATATATACATATATTTATAGTTTATACACTTCTACATAGTAAAATAGACTCTGATTCAATTGCCGGGTAAAGCCGTGACATACCCCATAGAAGTCGACGGGCTCGGTGCCGAGTACCCCCAAAACCTCTGGCTCTGTGCGACTCAACTTGGGCGTCACGAACAGGATTCTGTAGCTCGCTATAAGCGAGTCCTGTGTGCCTGAATTGAACTGGTTTTGTGCTTGAGAATTGCTAAAATCATCAGAGAATGTATTTGCCATTTTTCCGCCATATCTGCGTCACGACGAGGCACTGGTGAAGAAGAAGGGCGTGCTCTTCATGGGTGTACACTCACTCAGTGACGCGAAAACGATGGCTCTAAATGGTACTGCAATGTAAGATCGTGCCCCACAGCTCTTCAGTTCCGCCTCCTCATCCTCCTCAGTGTGCGGAAACTAACACGAAGGTCCTGCCTCCCTACAAAAGAGGGGCCCTCTCCAGATGCTAATGACACATGTGACTTGGCAGAGATGGCTAATGGACACGAGCAGAAGTGTGAAGGGATGGAGCAGTCAGAGCTCTCCCCCACGGAAGCGACCTGATCGCCACGGAACCACCGTTGGGCACCCGGCCTGGAAACCCTCCTACGCTGCAAGAAGCGGCGGATGCCCTAAGAGGCCTGGCCCGGCACCGGGAGGAGGTCGCCAGGATGGAAGCGAGCTGGCGTGCCCTAAAACTAAACTTGGAGCGGCGCCAATCCCTCTTACCTGAAGTGTCTGTACCGGAAGGTGAGGCACCCTTTCTAGTAGAGGAGTCCTTGCAATGTGATCCGGTTGACGTTGTCGCAGTGGAGGCACCCGTTCGTGCAAAAAACTCTGCACCGGCAGCACCCCAGATCCCGCTGTCTGCCCCCGTCGCTGAGACAGAAGAAGCGACACCCGTCCTCATGGAGGAGGCCGCGCAGGCACCAGAGCACTACCTGCCTGTACCGGAGCCCCGACTGTCATCTGTTCCAGAGCCGGCTGCTTCCTCCGCAGGTGAGCGCCGCCAGGACTGGGGGGCGCCAGGAGAGCTGCCGCAAACCGGACACTGTAAGCTGCAGTTTGATGGTGGAGACATGGAGCAGCTGGTGGAGGAGAATTACAACCGGCGTCAGGAGGAAGAGTGGAGACGTTGGGAGCGGGAAGCAGAGCGACAAAGGGAGCAGCGAGAATCCCAAAAACTTCGGCAACGTAACCTGGAGAAGGACCGGGCAGATAAGGACCGGATGAGAAAGGATAAAGGAACCCTGTGTGAGCCGCGGCGTAAGGGTGCAGTACGGAGCTTTAAATTGAAAGGTGGTTGGGGCTTCATCAAGGAGCCTGGACTTTATTTAGAAGTTTTTGTGAACCGGCGGGACGTGGAGGCTCATCTCCCAGAAGGACACCCGGGGAGGGACCTGTTGCCAGGAGACTTGGTGACTTACACCCGACACTGGGGTTACAATGGATGGTACGCCCTAAATGTTACCAGGTGCGACCCCTACTCCCCAGTGTGTCAGGAACCTGTGAGACCCTCGGAGCCTTCAGCCTCCCACATCCAGGCCTCTGCAAAAGTGCCCACCCCACGCCGTAAATCTCCCAAGCCTCCCTCAGTGGTCTCCTCAGCAGCCCCAGCTATGGACATGATAAGTATAGCTGGCCCGTACCCGGCGCCTGTTAGGCCCCCTGGGGTTCGTTCAGTCCGGGACATAGGGTTCCAGACCCGGAGGGAGATGAAAGAGGTGGCCACACAGACCCAGATAACGGGTCACGACTTGACTGTACAGGCCACACGACGTCATCAGGTCCTGGTGGTCCTTGGTGCCTCGGATGTTTGGCAAGCATCAGAAGAGTACCAGGTGGTACCTGGAACACCCCTGCCAAAGAATTATAAATAACCCGGACAGGGTCCCTGTATGTAAATAGTTAAATTGTTTATGTACCCGGACGGGTGAATGTTCATAAAAAAGTTTTTTAATTTAATAAAAAAAAACAAAACACAGTTTTCATTACTTTTATTACAGTCTCATCCTGCGACGCCATCGATCTCCTGTAAAAAAATGAAAAAAAAAAAAAGTATACCACCTGACCGACGCAGTCCATAGTAACGAGTGTCCCACGACGATCCAGCTCTGCTACATCAGAATCCCGGCGCAGCACAGCTGATTACCTGCTTCCCCGGCGGTGACGTCATCGGACTGGTTTACGGCCGGGATTACCCTGCAGTCACTGCAGTTATCGCAAAAAACTGCATGTGACCGCCAGGGAGAAGATAATGGCGGCCATCAAGCAGTCCAGGACGTGACCGCCGGAGATCTTCTGCCAGGTAAGTGCCACTGACTCCTGACAGACCCGACCGACGGACACTCACAGTGACAGTGACAAATCCGATTCCGGTATTCGATAAGACGAAAATATCGAAACGAATTATCGAAAGGCCGATAGAGCTAATATCGGCCGATAGCCGATATTTGCATTATCGTATCGCTCAACACTAAACCCTATGAAGGTTGCGTCTCCAAAATTTAAGCCAAGGTTCATTGGACCTTATAAGATCTTGGAAATTCTTAATCCTGTTTCCTTCCGTTTGGCTCTTCCAGGGACGTTTAAGATTCACAACGTCTTCCACAAATCTTTATTGAAAAGGTTTGTTGAGCCTGTGGTTCCTATGGCTGCACCCCCTGAGCCTGTTTTGGTTGAGGGCAATCTGGAGTACGAAGTGGAGAAGATATTGGATTCTCGTCTGGCTAGACTGAGACTCCAGTACTTGGTTAAGTGGAAAGGTTATGGTCAGGAGGACAATTTTTGGGTGTTTGCTTCTGACATCCATGCTGAGAAATTGGTTTGCGACTTTCACCGGGCTCACCCTGATTGGCCTGGTGATGCTGGTGAGGGTTCGGTGACCCCTCCTCAAGGCGGGGTACTGTTGTGAACATGTTGGAAATTACTTCTGAGCTGAGGCTCCCTCTGGTGGTTGCTGATGGTATTGAAGCTGTATTGAATGACAAGGCTTTATCACCTGGAAGCGATGATTGGCAATCAGGGGAGATGGACTGGACTGATATAAGTGAGCTGCCCTCCCATGATCCTCGCCAGTGATTAGTTTCCTCTTCCTGGTCTAGTTTGGAAGTCAGTTGGTTTTCTGCTGTCTCCTGCGAACATTCAGATAGGTTGCTTTCTGCTTTTTTTCTGTGGTCAGATTTTCTTTGTTTTTGCTGCTCTGCTTGGTGAGGTCAGCCGGGTCCCCTACTGGGGCCTGTGCTGGTCTCTGGTTCTCATTAGTTTCTGTTCATTTGCTCTGTTCCTGTTGTTTCAGTGCTGCTGGGTAGCGGCGTGTTCACAACAGAGATCTGATTAAGTGGGGGCGAGATCGTGTGGTCTCAGCATTTTTTGAATCAGAAGTGTTGAAATTTTTCCTAGGGTTTTGCTGGGTTGCAGACAGTATTCTTTCCTGTCCGGTCCTGTCTAGATAGCTTTTGGCCCCAGCGTTTGCTTACTCTATTTTCTACCTACGTTTGTATTTCATCTTGTCTAACCGCCTTTATATGTGTGGGGGCTGCCTATTCCTTTGGGGCTCTACTCCGGGGCAGTTAGCTTTCCTCTTTCTTTCTTCAGGTGTAGCTAATCTCTCCGGCTGTGCGGAGCCATCTAGGTCACCGTAGGTACGTCCCACGGCTGCTTCTAGTTGTGCGATTAGTTTAGGGGTCTGCAACCTTTTAGTTCCCAACCTCTCTGGTTGTCCTGGCTGTTTTTCTCTCCTGTCCTCCTCAGCTACCAAATCATAACACTTTAAGTTAAACAGATCAAAGAGTTCTGACCTTGGAAGTGATTGGTTACTCTGATCATCCAGGATGACATACACCTTTGCAGTTTTCTTTGGTTGACCCTTGGGATGTATGTTCACCAGGCATATCTATGCACACAATTTGTCCTAGAGGCCAACTCCGCAGACTTTTGTGCATGAAGAAGATATTGTGGTAGGACTGCTAGATCTGTACCCTCCCAGCCATGCCTTGTGGTGGGAGAAGGCATAAGTGCTGCAGAGTTAGGTTGGGATAGATGGAGTTCTTGTACATGGTCCTCACTGTCATACTCCAAACATTTAATAGCAATTTTACAGTCTTTAACAAAGTGTTAAGTAGAAGCACAACATCTTCCTAACATACCCCAAAGTTATTTAGAATCTTCTTGCGTTCCTGGAGCGATTTACTTCTGAAACCGATGCGCTTCTTTAGGGTATGTGGCTTCTTATGAATGGGACGCAGTCGATTAGGTTCTTAAACCTTTTCACATTTGTTGTTCGTGTCTGGAGATGATGAAGGTGTGGGAAGAACATGAGTTTTCTTGACTGACACTGGACCTCTCAGGTTTCTGTTATTAGGATGTGGACTTTCAAATTTAGGAGACAATAAACTAGGGCCACTGGGCTCTCCATAGGAAAAGCTTGGGTCAGTCTTACACTCTGCAATATTTTTGATAAACTCACAGAAGTAGGAAAATTGAGGAAAGGAGATTTGGTTTTCTTTTTTGTACATTGACCCAAGTGTGGTCCACTTTTCTTAAATGTACGGCAACTTAAAAACAATTGGGTTTACCCCATGAGCAGTGTCCAGTTAGCTGAGGACAGGTAGGTGCTAGTGATGAGTGAGTATGCTCGTTACTCGAGTTTTCCGAGCATGCTCGGGTGTTCTCTGAGTATTTTGGGCGTGTTCAGAGATTTAGTGTGTGTCGACGCAGCTGCATGATTTGCGGCTGCTACACAGCCTGAATGCATGTGGGGATTGCCTGCTTGTAAGTAAATCCCCACATGTATTCAGGCTGTCTAGCAGTCGGAAATCATGCAGCTGCGGCGACACAAACGAAATCTCCGAGCACGCCCAAAATACTCGGAGAACACCCGAGCATGCTCGGGAAAACTCGAGTAACGAGCATACTTGCTCATCACTAGTAGGTGCGTATCTGCTTTGGCCACCTGGAGCTCTAACAGGAGGTCACTGAGCTCTTGGAAGTTTGAACTGTCTTTACTGGATATTTTTAGAAAATCCTGTAGTCACAGTAGGACAGTGCATTTTATATGGCTTCAGGACTGCCATAGCTTCATTCTAGTCTCTCCCAAGCAGCCATGAGACCAACCGCTGGATTACTGATTTGGACAGATCTAAGTCTCTTGACTCATTCTGTGGATTGTGGCCCGAGCCACCTGATCAGCAGATTTAGCTCTTCAGCAGCAGTGATCCCAAATTCACTAATTACAGTTGTAAAGGCACATTTCCAACTTCTGTAGTTTTCAGGTTGATCATCGCACCTTGTGAGTCCGGTCTGAGTAAGTTTGCCGCGAACTATGTACCTTAGAAAGTCAAACATGTCAGTTTTCTCTGATTTTGGAAAGACTGTTGCTGGCTGTGTAGTGTTAAATATATTGTCTGTGGCGCTTTGACCTAGGAACACTGGAAAGCATGGTGCAGCATAGACATGCAGTCTAGTGACTGGTTTAATGTGCATAGTTTCTCCAACGCATGGAGCTGAGACTGTGTGGCTGACTGGAATGAGATGACTTGCTTGCATATTGGCTTGCATGTGTGCTTCTGTGTATACGGTTTGGTGAGGTGAAGGAGCCTGGTGTATTGTGGTGCATGAAGGAGCAGGGCTGTGAAGTCAGAGTCGGTGTCCATTTTGGTGGAGTCGGTATTCTCAAATTTTGTATTACAAGAGAATGAAGACCAGTGAGGACTCAGACTTTAAGGTTGGACTTCAGAAAAGCAGATTTTAAAGGACTCAGAAAAAGGGTAGGAAAGGTCCAATGGCTGGATATTCTAAAGGACAGAAATGTCAAAGAAGGATGGGAGATTTTGCTAAATGAAATTCTCACCACACAATCGGTAACCATCCCGAAAAGAAGGAAAAATTGAAGCATTTAAAGAGACTAGGGTGGATGAACACAGAACTTAATCACTTGTTAAAAAGGAAAAAAGAAATGTATATCAATTGGAAAGAAGGGTACATCTAAAGAAGAATATAATGCTGTTTGCAGGGAAAGCAGGGCAACAGTTAGAAGAGCTAAAGCCACTAATGAAGTAATTCTTGTAAGGGAGACCAAAGGCAGCAAAAAAGGATTTTGGGGGTAGGTCAAAAGCAAATGAAAAGTCATCGATGCTATAGAATTTTTACAGAATGAAAAGGGTGAAGTGGTCAAAAATGATGTTGAGAAGGCCGAACTTTTAAGTTCCTATTTTGCATCTGTGTTCTCTAAGAAAGCAAATGATTCTATGATTGTGCTCAAAGATTGGTAATAAATGGTTACGCATCCAATTGGCAGAGTGTTTCAAGTGGGGTACCACAAGGCTCTGTCCTGGCCAAAGCATTGTTCAACATTTTTATAAATGATCTAGATTAGGGAACATGATCAAATTTGCAGACAATGCGAAGTTAGGAAGGATAGCTAACAATAGAGTACAATAATAATAAATACGGTAATCTTTATTTTTATATAGCGCCAACATATTCTGCAGCAATTTACAGTTCTTACAACAGTATCACCACTGTCCCCATTGGGGCTCACAATCTAAATATCCTATCAGTATGCCTTTGGAGTGTGGGAGGAAACCGGAAGAAACCCACACAAACATGGGGAGAACATACAAACTCCTTTCAGATGTTGTCCTTGGTGGGATTTGAACCCAGGACTCCAGCGCTACAAGGCTGCAGTGCTAACCACTGAGCCACCTTGCTGCCCAGACAGACTTAGTCCAAGGCTGGAGTCACACTAGCGAGAAATACGGACGAGTGCAATGCGAGAAAAAATCGCATTGCACTCAGACCAATGTTAATCTATGGGGCAGCTCCCATCAGCCGATTTTTTCTCGGCCATTTTATACATGCGAGTGAAATCGCAGCACGCCAATGCAAGTCAAAGGGTGCGTGAAAACGTCGGATTACACACGGACCACACATGTGACTTGCGAGAAATAAAAAGCCGGCAATACATCCCTGGCTATACTGTAAAATCACACTGACAGGTTTAATAAACAATTAAAAGAATAGATATATACACATAGAATACATATATATATACCGTATTTTTCAGACCATAAGACGCACTTTTTCCCCCAAAATTTTGGGGGAAAATGGGGGTGCGTCTTATGGTCGCAACATACCGAAAAGTCCGGTGGCAGCGGCGCTCCCAATGCAGCTTCGCTGCGATGCGGTGGTGGTGTCGGGGCAACAGCGGGGCTCTGTGCTGCGTCGGGGGCTCCGCCGGCATTTCGTCCTAGTTGGAAAGCCCCCCCGCAGCTGCGACGCAGTGCCGGGCTGAAGGAAGGCCGCCAGGGGCCTCCGGTGGCGGTCCCGATGCACCTGTGGTGCAGAGGTGGTGTCCGGGCAACAGCGGGGCTCTGGGCTGCGTGGGGGGGGCTCCACCGGCATTTAGTCCTAGCCGGAAAGCTCCCCGCAGCTGCGATGCGGTGCCGGGCTGAAGAATGGCTGCCAGGGGCCTCCGGCAAGCTGGCCGCCGCATTCTCTCATTCAAATCACGGCAACGAGATCTTGTCCTGAGATCTCTTGTCGACGTCCTCTGCGTCCCCTTGCTCCTATATGGCTGCCTTTTTGGCGATTAATTGTGGATGTGGCTGGGGCAACTACAGCTACCCCTGCCTCCGGCTTGTTAGCTGAGTCTTGTAGTCCTCCACTAGTCTCGGGGGCCAGTTCCCCTACTGCGACCTGGTCCCTCCACTACTGGATTCAGGCCCCACGGGTGACTTCAGCACTCTCCGTGTCCCTAGGACCCCTTCTGTCCTCTCGGGATCTTCCTTCAGCCTCTCCACACAATTCTCTCTCTCCTCAGACCAACTGCTCTGTTCTTCCCGCTCTCTAAGCTCCTCCCCTTCTTCCTACCTTCTCCATCCACACCCCAACACCCTTTCCTACCCAGCCTGATATGAGGCCCTCCTCCCTAAGAGTACGCCCACGTGCCCTGACTGAACTAGTGTGTGTTGGGTGCGAGTGTTAAGAGTTCTGGGTAGTGCTCCCTCCTTACCTGAGAGTGGGAAACCACATCTCTGGATGAGGTGCAGTATCTCTGTAGCGACTGGACCCTCAGTGGCGCCACACTAGCACTGATCGCGGTGCGTTTAACCCCTCTGATGCTGCTGTCAATAGTGACAGTGACATCGAGGAGCATCCCACAGGGAGGATGCTCTCTGTATGCTTCCATCAGCACGATGCGATGCACCTGTCCTGCACCACAAAAAGTGCAATAAAACGCAATCAAAAGATGAATTAAATAAAAATTGTACATCTGAAAACACCATCTTGTCCCTTAAAAAACAAGCCACCATAAAGCTCCATCAGTGGAAAAATAAAAAAGTTATAGCTCTCAGAATAAAGCAATGCAAAAATAATAATTTTTTTCTATAAAATAGCATTTTGGGTACAAGCGCCAAAGCATAAAATATATAAATGGGGTATCGCTGTAATTGTACTGATCTGAAGAATAAAGATGCTTTATCAATTTTACCACATGTGTAACGGTATAAAACAACCCCAAAAAACAATTCCTGAATTGCTGGTTTTTGTTCTTTCTACCTCCCAAAAATTGTAATAGAAAGCGATTAAAAAATGTCATGTGCCCAAAAATGGTACCAAGAAAAGCGTGAACTCTTCCCGCAAAGAAACAAGCCATCACATGACTCTGTAGGACAAAATATGGAAAAATTATAGCCGTCTAAATATGGGCATGCAAAAACTAGTTTTTGCAATAAAAAGCGTCTTTTAGTGTGTGACAACAGCTATACCACACGAGGAACGATGTAAAAAACAAATAATACCAATTCTTCCCCTGTTGTTAATTTTTCTCATTTTGCTTCCCAAAGATCTCAGTCAGGCTCGGCGCACATCTATCCTGCACTTTGTGCTGAGCGCTTATACCGGGATTTCCATGTAAATCTCTGAAAGATGTGATTCAGACAGAACCCCAGACGGAAGATACCCTATAATGAGGCAGATGGAGGCACTGGGGACGCCATAGGACCTGGAATCCAGGGGTGTCCGTCTGTTTAGGCGAGCATAAAAGCGCGGTCGACCATAGTTTTGTGCACTTCTGAAAATGAGGCCAGACTGAGTGCAGAGTAACTCTGCTGCCTCACTTTAGTGAATGGATCCCTTGGGGGTTTCATCTGTCATGTCACTCGGAGATTTAGATGAAGACCACAAAGTAAGTGCTCAGCGTAAAGCGCCGGATAAATGTGATCCTAAATGTTATGCAAAATATTCCCATTAAAGCATCAACTCAATCCACAAAAAAAGCAAGTCCCCACTCAGGTCCGTCATCTGTTAACGGAAATATAGGGGGCTTCCACGTTACTGGTAGCACAAAGGCTCTGGAAAAGCAAAATGGCTCCTCATTCCCCAAAAGAAATTCAGCAAATTCATGCACTCCCAAATCCATCTGAGCCCCAGTGTGTCTAAACAACATTTAGCGCCCACATGTTTGGTATTTCTATAGTGATGAAAGTCCACCTAATTTACAGGTGCTTGTCTCCAGAAGTATGAGCTGAGCATAACGTACTGGTCACTATAAGCAATTTTCACTCAGCAACATCCACTGCTGCTTGTTTATCTGTAGATAAATTCCCAAAGGGGTATAATTTCCAAAATGGGGTTACATGAGGGGTGATTCTGCTGTTCTAGAAATTAAGGGCTCTGTATATGGAGTCCGCAAACTATTCTAGGAAAATCTGCGCTCCAGGAGACAAATAGCGCTCTGTCCCTCCCAAGTCTCGCCGTGTGGCTAAGAAGTACCGTACAGCCACATATGTGGCATTTCTACATTCAGCAGAAATTGTGGGACAAATTCTGGTGCCATTTTTATCCATTTCCCAGTATTAAAATTTAAAACTTGGGGCTAACACACAATCTTGGTGGTAAAAATGTAAATTATTTTTTCTTCACTGCCCAATAGAATAAAATTCTGTGACACATCTGTGGTGTCAATATGATCACTGCACCCCTAGATTAATTAATTGAGAGGTTTAGTTTGTAAAATGGGGTCACTTATGGGGGGTTCTACTGCTCTGGCATCTCAGGGGCTCTGCCAATGTGACATGGCACCCCCTTAACCAGTGCAGCAAAAGCTGCACTGTAATATGGCGCTCCTTCCCTTGTGAGCTTTGCAATGTGCCTCAAAGTAGTTTTTGACCACATATAGAGTATTGGTGAATTCAAGTAAAATTCCTCCAAAAAATTGTATGGTGCAATTTCTCTTGTTACCCTTATGGAAATGCAAAGTTTTGAGCTAAAAAACATTTTTGTGGGTGTAAAGTGATTTTTTTTATTTTCACGGCTCAACATTATAAACTTCTGTGAAGCACCTGGAGTTTCAAGGTGCTCAATACACATCTAGATAAGTTCCTTGAGGGGTCTAGTTTCCAAAATAATGCCAATTGTGGGGGGTTTCCACTGGTTAGGCACATCAGGGCCTTTCCAAACATGACATGGTGTCAGCTAATTACAGTGGGTACGGAAAGTATTCAGACCCCTTTACATTACTCATGCTGTACTAGCTCAAAATGGTGCTTCTACTCAATACTGAGCAAAGGGTCTAAATACTTATGACCATGTGATATTTCAGTTTTTCTTTTTTAATAAATTTGCAAAAATTTCTACATTTCTATTTTTTTCAGTCAAGATGGGGTGCAGAGTGTACATTAATGAGAAAAAAATGAACTTTTTTAATTTACCAGTTGGCTGCAATGAAACAAAGAGTGAAAAATTTAAAAGGGTCTGAATACTTTCTGTACTCACTGTATTCCATCAAATTTTGCATTCAAAAAGTCAAATGGTGCTCCTTCCCTTCCAAGCCCTACTGTGCACCCAAGCAGTAGTCTTCCTCCACATATTGGGCATCCTGTGTACTCAAGAGAAATTGACCAACAAATTGTATGGTGCAATTTCTCCTGTTACCCTTTTGAAAATGCAAAATTTGGAGCTATAAAACATTTTTGTGGGAAAAATTTTTTTTTTTTATTTTCACAGCTCAACGTTATAAACTTCTGTGAAGCACCTGGATGTTGTGAATGTGTTAGAAATGAATTCTGAGCAGAAGCTTCCTCTGGTGGTTACAAACAGTACTGAACCATTCAATGAGGATTGGCAATCAGGAGTTACAGACTGGTCTTATATAAGGGAGGCTCCCTCCCATCATGTTTGCCGGTGATCAATTGTTCTTGTCTCAACTGTGGTTCCTGGTTCACTTGGAAGCTTGCTGAGTCTTGCCTCTTCTCCTGCTCTCAGATAAGATATTTTCTGTTTTTTGTTTTTGTGCTTACCATTTGCATATTTCTCTGCATTTCTGTGAGGTTAGCCAGGTTTTCCCCCCGCCCGGGGGACTTTGGCTCCTCTCAGTTCTTCTGGAGCCACTGTTATTTGTTCATTTGCCTTTTCCAGTTTTTTCAGTGGCTGCGGCTTAGTTTTGTTACACCAGAGAGCTGTATTAGGTGGTAGAGGTCGTGTGATCTCAGGTGTTTTTGCAATTAGTAGCGTTGGTATTTTTTAGGGTTTTTTGGATTGCGGTAAGTGTCCTTCCTGTCCTTTTCTGTCTAGGCAGGTTGGGCCCCGACGTTTGCTCATACTATTTTCTGTCTGTGTCTGTATTTCCTCTTGTCTAACCGCCATTACATGTTTGGGGGCTTCCTATGTTCTTTGGGATCTGCTCCGGGGCAGATAGCTTTCCTCTTTCTATCTTTAGGTATAGTTAACCTCTCAGGCTGTGACGAGGCGTCTAGGACCAACGTAGGAACGCTCCACGGCTGCCTTTAGTTGTGGTGGTTAGTCAGGGTACTGCTGTGTAGCCCAGCTACGCAGGCACACATAAAGTCCAGGAGAGTGCACAGGAAGGTAACAGCAAAGCTTGATATCTATGCACTTCACTCACACTTTTAGACACACCCATCAGGGGTACAAGAGGAAGTGACACTTAGCAATCAGAGTTCAGTCAGTTTCCTGTCTTCGGACAGTGCAGTTCAGTGCCAGTGGAGTCTGGACTTGGAAGGAGAGGAGAAAGGATTGAATCCTCGCAGAGTTAGCGTAGCTCACCTGACAAGCAAGTGGAGGCTAGTACGGGTGAAGTGGACCATCCTAGCCTAGTCAGAGCTACCCTCAATCAGTACCTCAACAGAAGCTGAAGTAAGGAGGATACTGAGAGCTGCTCAGCGAGCTCTAGGAGAAAGCTGACATTACCAACGAAGCTCCAAGTGTTTATGCTAAGAGCGAGAGCAGGGCGAAGGGCGCAGTGGAGAAGTTAGAGAGAAGTGCTACAGGTATTGGATTGCCTGCACTAAATCACCGGACACCGGGGTCCGAAGCGTTGCTACAGTTTCAAGCTTAGTAACAAGAAAACCGGAGGCATCTGGACTACAGGTCGCAGAGAGCAGCCCTAAGTGTCAATACGTAATCGGAGTCAGGAGGAACAAGGACTTTTAGCAGGGCCCCGCATAAAAGGACTCTGTTCTTACCACATAGAAGGCTCCACCACAATATTGGCCGGGCAGTACAGCTATTGAGAAAGCTGGAGATTCAGAGTTAACTTCGCTTCAGGCAAGTTGGACTCACATGTATAAAGAAGTAAAGGAGGCCTCTAACCTGCTCAGCTGTTACCCGAATGTGCACTCTCCACCCCGACCAGCTCCCCGGGACCTGCTTGAACAATCTACCAGTAAAAGGTATGAAAAGAAGCTGCATTGTGTGCGACTGAATTATTATCTACACCCTGTTTCATCACCATTGACTTCCAGGGACCAGTCTCACCTGTGGGAGACTTACCACCCAGCTGCCCCATAACATCCCCTGTGAAAGTCCTTATAGCAGCGCTGGTCCAAATAACCAGATACCACAGGTGGCGTCACGAACTACCTATCCTAATAATCCCCTGTAAATATTCCCTAATTGTATGAGCGCCCAGGGCCACGGACCGAGTCCTGCTGCCAGTGACAAACCCCATAGACTTTCATGGGCTCGGTGCCGAGTACCCCATTGCCCTGGTACTAAGTGCGACTCATATTTGGCGTCACGAACAGGATGCGAAACTTGCAATTGTGAGTCCTGTGTGCCTATATTGAACTGTTTGGTGAAAAAGACTGTTTGCTGCATTTGGCGCCAAATACCGCCATCATTACCGCAATATTCGCGCCCTCAGGCGCTGGTGAAGAAAGGGGGCATACCTGAAAAAGCGCGCTGTTGCTTGGCTCCGCCCCCAGCTCTGACGCGGCGGCAGGTCCTGTGAAACAGGAAGTGAACGCTCTGACATCAGAGTGCCTGCGACGAAGGTCCTCTCTCCACCGCTGTGCCTGCCACGAAGGTCCTGTCTCCACCGCTGTGCCTGCGACGCTGCAGCCTGCGAAAGAGGTAGGCTCAGTTTAACCAAGGGGGCATCAATATGTCGCAGCAACCAGCAGACGGAGCGGCCCCCGCCGGTGGCCCCAATAACCCACCGCTTGGCGTCGTGCCGCAGGATGGGGGTGCAGGCCCCTCACCTGGCCCGGTGGTCCCGCTCATGCCGCTAACGCTCCCATACATGCCTGGAGCGAAGTGGCTCCCCCAGTACAGCGGCGAGTCAGGCACCCTGCCAGGATTTAAACGGAAAATATGTAGCATCTTAGATATGTACTCCATGACTGAGAAGCAAAAAGCTGCTGTGGTAATAAGACAGTTAGCTGGTGCGGCTGAGAGAGAAGTAGAGACTTGGCCCACTGCAGACCAGGAGTCGGTACCTGCGATTCTCTTAAAGCTACAGGCCATCTTTGAGGACAGCACAGAAACGGATCTCCGGATGGCATTTTATCAGTGCTTCCAGGGACCGGGTGACAGTATTAGGGACTACGCCTGCAGACTACAGGGGGCCCTGCGAGCTCTTAAACAGGCCAACCCCACAAGTCCCATTGATGAGAGCCAAATGTTGAAGGAGCAATTTGTGTGGGGACTGAGGTCTCCAGAGGAAGGCAGGACTGTAAACTGGTGGTCCTTGGATCATCCAGATGCCATCTTCGATGCCCTCAAGGACATGGCAATAAAAGGACTGCGACCCCTGGAAAAGCCTGAGGTGGCAAATCAGTATCACCCGGGTGAAGCCACTCTTAAGCCGGCAGTACCCACCTTTTCCCCGCAGGTGGCAGAAGCTAAAACGCAGGTGGCGCCCCCTAGTGAGTTGGAATGTCTGCGCTCAGAAGTGCGCCAGCTGACTAAGAATTTGGCCACTGTAATGGAGGCCCTGCAACTGCGGAAAGAGGAAGGAGGGAAGATCCTACTTGCCGACTGTCCGGAGGATGTCCCTTGGATGAACCGGAGGAAATGGAGGACGTCGCCTCACCGGAGGAGGACCACGCCACCCCCAGGAGCGACTCCTGAGCAACACCATCCTCGCCGGGAGATCATCTGCTACCGCTGCAATCAAAAAGGTCATATGGCTCAGCAATGTCCTTTAAACGAGCCGGTCCTGGGTCAGGGGGCCAACACCCAGGAGTAGACTCATCAGGCCCCTTGGACTGGAACCGCAGGTTCGTGGGTGGACGGCCCTACCTGTCCATGATTCTGGATGGGATTGCAATCCCTGCACTGCTGGACACTGGATCTCAGGTGACCATCATACCTGATGTCCTTTACGATAAATTTTGGTCCATGGACAGCCTCCAGCCCCCGAGCCCTGACTTGACAGTGTACGCTACCAATGGTCTCCCTGTTGAAGTAATTGGAGCCAAAAACGTAAATGTAAAAGTGGGCAGGGTGGAGCTGAAGGATCAGGGACTTTTAGTGGTAAAGACTGTAAATGAGGAGAATGCCTTAAATGTGATACTAGGTACTAACATTATCAGTAACTGTCTGGGAGAAGTTGTGTTTTTGCTCCAACAGCTCGCTGAAGTTGCCAAGCCAAAGCAGAAGGGAGTGATCCAGAGGGAGATCCGGGCCCTGATGTGCCAGCAGCAAGCGGAGCTTACAGATGGTGAAATCGGTAATGTACGGGTCACAGACTCGAATCCCATTGTAATACCCCCAATGAGCGAAATGTTAATATGGTGTAGAGCAGCCATGGGTCTGAGAGGACAGAACTACCAAGCAGTAGTAGAACCCCATCGCTCCGAACACAGACCTACACTCATGATTGCTAGAGGGGTAGTGGAAGTAATAAATGGGAGAGTACCAGTACGGCTTCTCAACTGGGGGGACGATGAAGTAAATTTGCCGCGTTATGCTACAGTTGCTAAATTACATGCCGTAGATAACAATTCTATCCTCACAACCGAGTCCTTAGCCTCCCGCCAACCAGCGGAGGATAATGATCCGGCAACCCCGGTAGCGGACTGGTGTCAGCAGCTTCATATTGGGACCGACACCACTTCCGTCCACCAGAAACAGGGGTACTACGGGTGGTACAAGAGTACGCACAAGTATTTAGCAAGCACCCACTTGATTTTGGGACAATTAAGGGAGTACAGCATCATATCCCTACAGGCAGTCATCCTCCCATCAAAGAGCGGTACAGGTCTATACCTCCAGCCCACTATCAGAAAGCTAAGGAAATGCTGCATGACATGAAGAAAGCCGGGGTGATAAGGGATAGTTGTAGCCCCTGGGCAGCACCTCTAGTGCTAGTTAAGAAGAAGGATGGTAGCATGCGAATGTGTGTAGATTATAGGCAAGTAAATCGTATAACACATAAAGATGCTTACCCATTACCACGCATAGAGGAATCCTTAGCTGCTCTGAAAACGGCTAACTACTTTTCTACCCTCGACCTTACTAGTGGGTACTGGCAAGTAGCTGTGGCTGAGGAGGATCGGGAGAAAACTGCTTTCACCACCCCAATGGGACTCTGCGAGTTTGACAGAATGCCGTTTGGCCTCAGCAGTGCCCCCGGGACATTCCAGAGAGTGATGGAGAGCTGTCTAGGACATCTCAACTTCGAAACCGTGTTGCTGTATCTGGACGACGTGATTGTCTACTCCAAGACATATGAAGATCATCTGAAGCACCTGGCAGAGGTATTCGAGTCACTGTCCAAGTATGCGATGAAACTGAAGCCCTCTAAATGCCATCTGCTCAAACGGAAGGTACAGTACTTGGGACATATTGTCAGTTCCGAAGGAGTAGCGCCGGATCCCGAGAAGGTCACAGCCATCCAGAAATGGCCGGAGCCGAAGAATCTAAAGGAGGTGCGTCAGTTCCTGGGATTAACAGGTTACTACAGGAGGTTCGTGAAAGATTACACTAAGAAGGCGGCGCCTTTACAGGACCTCCTGGTCGGACAACCTCTCAAGAGCAGAAACCCTCCATTCAATTGGGGAAAAGAACAAGCTGAGGCATTCAAAGAGATGAAAAAGATACTGACAGGCGATGAAATCTTAGCCTACCCAGATTACAGCCAACCGTTCCTGCTATACACAGATGCCAGTAACGAGGGATTAGGAGCTGTCCTCAGTCAGAAGCAGAACGGCCAAGAAAAAGTCATCGCGTATGCCAGCAGAAAACTCAGGCCAACTGAGAGGAACCCGGAAAACTATAGCAGCTTCAAACTGGAGTTCCTGGTGCTGGTCTGGGCCATTACCGAAAGATTTAAACATTATCTTGCCTCCAACAAGTTCACTGCGTACACAGACAACAACCCTTGACGCACCTTGAAACAGCCAAGCTGGGAGCCATGGAGCAACGTTGGATGGCTCGGTTGTCAAACTACCAGTTTACTATCAAATACAGAGCGGGCCGTAAAAATGCTAACGCGGACGCCTTGTCCAGAATGCCGCATGAATCTGACACGGAGGAAGAATCAGACGATCTGGAAGAAATCGAGCTACCTGCGTTCCACCGAAATGGGATGGTCCAAGAGCAACGGGTCTACAGGAAGCGGTGTGGTGAGATGTTGAACCCTTTACCTCATCACAGCTGGAAAGAGACTCAGGACAGCGATCCGTGGTCAGCCGTGTCAAGGAGCTGATAAAACAGGAAGGTTCCTCCTTGGAGAAAGATGCATCCATGCCAGCAAAGCTCCTGTGGAATGAGAGAAGCCGGTTATTCATTTACCGTGAGAAATTGTGCAGGAGATACGTCGACCCAAGGACCCATGAGATGGTTTGGCAAATAGTGGTCGCGAAAGCAGACATCCAAATGGTGCTGGAAGCCTACCACGATCAAGCAGGACACTTTGGCTGGAGAAAGCTGGAGACCTGTTGAGGTGTCGGTTCTACTGGGTAGGGATGCGCAGCTCCATCGAGAAGTGGTGCCGGAACTGTGGACCCTGTGGCCTCAGGCGAAAAGACTACAGTAGCCAGAAGGCACCCTTGCAGCCTATCCGGACGACTCGTCCCTTGGAGATCGTGGCATTGGATCACGTCAAGTTGTCCCAAGCAGGTCAGGATACACATATGCCCTGACCATGGTGGATCACTATTCCAGGTTTCTGGTGGTCGCCCCTGTCAAAGATATGACAGCAGAGACAGCAGCAAGAACCTTCCAAGCAAGTTCCTGCAGACCACACGGATATCCAGAACAGGTACTGACTGATCGAGGTCCAGCCTTTGAAGCTGAACTGTTTCAAGAATTCTGTCAATTGTATGGATGTAAAAAGATCAGAACAACACCATACCACCCTCAGACCAACGGCCTTTGTGAAAAAATGAATCACATTGTCCTCGACTTACTGAAAACTGTACCACTGGAGGAAGAAAATCGGTGGCCAGACTTGTTACCTGACCTGGTTGACTTGTACAATCACATTCCAGTAAGTTCCACCAACTGCACTCCAGCCTACCTTATGAGAGCAAGACCGGGAAGGCTGCCAATGGACTTAGAACTCGGTGTGGTAGAACCAGAGGCTGATGACAGTGCTGAAGATTGGGACACCACTCGACAAGAACAGTACAAGAGAGTACAAGCCTGCGTGGAAAACAGTCTCAACAAAGTAAGAGAAAAGCAAGAGATGAACTATAACAAAAATGCTCCTGCTAAGCCTTTAATGCCTGGAGAAATGGTGCTCAAAAGGAAAAGAAGAACACACAAGTTGGATGATCAGTGGGAACAGGAGCCCTATGTCGTGCAAAATTCCAATTTCGATAACAGCAAGGTCTGTACCATCAGCAAGGATGGAGGAAAAACGACGGCAACTGTGTCTAGAGATCAATTGAAGTTGTGTCCTGGCCCATTAAAGCTCCGTGAAGAAAACCCTGTTGTTCATCAAGAAGAGAGTGCCGAAGCGGTCATACACACGGATTTTGGGAGATTTACCTGCAGATTGGCCCAGATTAGGAGACGCTGTAATTATTCCTGTGCTGCAGTTTTATCAACCGCAAGAGGAGTCTCTACAACCAGTCATACCAATTGTGCCAGTTGAGCCAGTTCCAGAAGGACCTATTCCGGCAGACCCTCAACCAGAGGAACCCCAAGAAGCGGACCCGCAAGAAGCAGCGCCACAAGAAGTGGAATCCCTTGGTGAAGCTGGTGAAGCAGTACCGCCTCGTCCAGTCACTAGCACGCTTGCCAGATCCATAGAAAGGTTGAGACAGTATTATAGTTTGCCGTTACGCAGAACAGAAAGGTTAGAGAATACCATACCTGACGCTACCCCACGTAGGTCAGAACGTCTCACTAAAGGTAAACTACCTATTCGCTATCAGGAGTAATCCTATTAGACTAGTTAGCAAGACCCAGACAGGGTTTATTGTCACTGACCAAATGTATAAAGTTTAAAATTTATATATATCAATGTGTTTTAACCATGCCAAAGGACTGCGTGGCTGTGGACTGTGCCAGCCCAAGAACTTTCTTGTAAATAGTTGCGCTACGGTGCATTATCTTGGTTTTACATAAAACCATATCTACAATATCTACCTCTGAAGAAAAACCCGTATGGTGTGGCCTAGAGTGAGGTCTGCAGTCAGAAGTCCTGCAGCCCACCCAGGACCCACGTGGGAGGTTTTTGGTGCGGGTCCTCCACAAGTATCTTATATATATGAGAATGTTTGATATTTTGATCCTTTTGATACTTTTGTATTCTTTATTGTACAAATTGTAACGTTAAAGAAGTCTTACCTCCCGGATGGGAAGAGTTAAAAATAATGTTGTTTAATGCAAAACAAAATGTTCTTTTTGTCTTTTACAGCCCGGGAGTGCTGTGTTTAACCAAGGGGGGATGTGTAGCCCAGCTACGCAGGCACACATAAAGTCCAGGAGAGTGCACAGGAAGGTAACAGCAAAGCTTGATATCTATGCACTTCACTCACACTTTTAGACACACCCATCAGGGGTACAAGAGGAAGTGACACTTAGCAATCAGAGTTCAGTCAGTTTCCTGTCTTTGGACAGTGCAGTTCAGTGCCAGTGGAGTCTGGACTTGGAAGGAGAGGAGAAAGGATTGAATCCTCGCAGAGTTAGCGTAGCTCACCTGACAAGCAAGTGGAGGCTAGTACGGGTGAAGTGGATCATCCTAGCCTAGTCAGAGCTACCCTCAATCAGTACCTCAACAGAAGCTGAAGTAAGGAGGATACTGAGAGCTGCTCAGCGAGCTCTAGGAGAAAGCTGACATTACCAACGAAGCTCCAAGTGTTTATGCTAAGAGCGAGAGCAGGGCGAAGGGCGCAGTGGAGAAGTTAGAGAGAAGTGCTACAGGTATTGGATTGCCTGCACTAAATCACCGGACACCGGGGTCCGAAGTGTTGCTACAGTTTCAAGCTTAGTAACAAGAAAACCGGAGGCATCTGGACTACAGGTCGCAGAGAGCAGCCCTAAGTGTCAATACGTAATCAGAGTCAGGAGGAACAAGGACTTTTAGCAGGGCCCCGCATAAAAGGACTCTGTTCTTACCACATAGAAGGCTCCACCACAATATTGGCCGGGCAGTACAGCTATTGAGAAAGCTGGAGATTCAGAGTTAACTTCGCTTCAGGCAAGTTGGACTCACATGTATAAAGAAGTAAAGGAGGCCTCTAACCTGCTCAGCTGTTACCCGAATGTGCACTCTCCACCCCGACCAGCTCCCCGGGACCTGCTTGAACCATCTACCAGTAAAAGGTATGAAAAGAAGCTGCATTGTGTGCGACTGAATTATTATCTACACCCTGTTTCATCACCATTGACTTCCAGGGACCAGTCTCACCTGTGGGAGACTTACCACCCAGCTGCCCCATAACATCCCTGTGAAAGTCCTTATAGCAGCGCTGGTCCAAATAACCAGATACCACAGGTGGCGTCACGAACTACCTATCCTAATAATCCCCTGTAAATATTCCCTAATTGTATGAGCGCCCAGGGCCACGGACCGAGTCCTGCTGCCAGTGACAAACCCCATAGACTTTCATGGGCTCGGTGCCGAGTACCTCATTGCCCTGGTACTAAGTGCGACTCACTGCAATCCAGTAGATTCCAACCTCTCTGGTGTATTGCCGTTTTTGCCTGCTCTCCTCAGCTACCAAATCATAACACCTGGAGTTCTAAGGTGCTCACCACAGATCTAGATAAGTTCCCTGAGGGGTCTAGTTTCCAAAATAGATTCACTTATGAGGGTTTACACTGCTTAGGGACATCAGGGGCTCTCCAAACACAACATGGTGTCCGCTAATTATTCCAGCAAATTTTACATTCAAAAAGTAAAATATTGTTCCTTCCCTTCCGAGCCTTGCCATGCGCCCAAACAGAGCTTTTCCTCCACATATGATGTATCGGCATGCTCAGGAGAAATTGCACAAAAAATTGCATGGTCCGTTTTCTCCTGTACTTGTGAAAGTAAAAAAAAATGAGTCTAAAGTAAAATTTTTGTGAGAAAATGTTAAATATTTATTTTTTTCCTTCCACATTCCATTAATTCCTGTGAAGCACCTGAAGGGTTAATAAACTTCTTGAATGTGGCTTTAAACACATTGAGGGGTGTAGTTTTTAGAATGATGTCACTTTTGGGTATTTTCTGTAATTTAGGCCCTTCAAAATCTCTTCAAATGTGATGTGGTCCCTAAAAAAAAATGGTTTTGTACATTTTTTTATGAAAATGAGAAATCACTGGACAACTTTTAAACCTTTAAATTTCCTAAAAAAAAAAATTATGTTTAAAAAATTGTGATGATGTAAATTAGACATGTGGGAAATGTTATTTATTAACTATTTTGCGTGACATGACTCTGATTTAAGGGCATTAAAATTAAAAGTTTGAAAATTGGTACATTTTCAAAATTTTCACCAAATTTCCAATTTTTTCACAAATAAAGTAAGTCATGTCAAATAAATTTTACAACTATCATGAAAAACAATAACAAAAAAACAATTCAGTCTCTGAATCAGTGTGATCCATTGAAGCGTTCTTGAGTTATGGCCTCATAAAGTGACAATGGTCACAATTGAAAAAATTGGCCTGATCAAGAAGGTGAGAACAGGCTTCGGGGTGAAGGGGGTAAAAATTACATGATGAAATACAATTGAGGTAGACGAGGGAAGCAATGTTTAGCTCCAAAGGGGCATTTCTCAAGCCAGAAATTTAATAAAAATTACAGCCTCTTCTCTGGTGCCTCGGAATCTTGGATTTACTAAAGAATGCAGAGAAAGGATTTAGAAGGATCTAGATAAGCTTGAACAATGGTCAGGAAAAAATAGAATGATATTTAACAGGGAGAAATGCAAAATTCTACATCTGGGCAAGAAAAATGAAAATTACATCTACAGAATGGAAAGAATAGGAATAAGCAACAGCACATGTGAAAAAGACTTGAATATACTAATAGATCACAGACTGCACATGAGTCAACAGTGTGATGCAGCAGCAAAAAACGCAAACAGTTCTAGCATGTATTACGAGAAGCATAGAGTCTAGATCACGTGAAGTAATTATCACTGGCGCTTACCACTGAGAGAGAACGGGATCAGAAAAGAGGGGGGGGAATCAGCTGCTGGTGATTACAACAGGTTCTGTGTGGTTCCTGTAGAGGTAATCAGATAAGTACAAAGATAAATAAAGAGCAACACCTGCGCTAAGAAAAAAAAAAAAGGATTGCACTAATGCTGGACTTAGGGCCCCGTCACACATAGCGACACACCAGCGAATCCAGACAACGATATGCACTTGTCAGGATCGCTCGTATGTCGCTACATGATCGCTGGTGAGCTGCCAAATAGGGAGCTCAGGCAGCGATCAGGACAGTGACATTGCGGGTAACGTCGCTTAGTTACCCGCAGTGTACGTTGGATACCAGCCCGCTGGTGCAGGGAACTGGTAACCAAGGTACACATCGGGTTTCTAGGCGCTGCGCAGCACCTGGAAACACGATGTGTACCTTGGTTACCAGCTCCCCTGCAGCAGCACGCTGGTATCCAACGTACATATTGGGTTTCCAGGCACCGCCCGGCGCCTGTAAACCCGATGTGTACCTTGGTTTCCTGCTGATCACTGGTCTCCTACCTGCCACACGTAGCGATGCGTGCTGACCAGCAGGAGACCAACGATCAAAAAATGTCCAGACATTTCAGCGACGATCAGCGATACCCAGCAGGGGGGCTGATCGTCGCTGAATGTCACACACAGCGATATTGCTGGGGAGATCGCTGTTGCATCACAAAACTAGTGACTCAGCAGCGATATCGCTAGTGAGATCGCTGTGTGTGACGGGGGCTTTACATATGATGTTGATAATAGCATGTGGATAAGACCATTGGGTGGTCAGTTAGGGTCACTGTTACTGAAAAAAGTAATATAGTGTCATGGTTAGATTGTTAGTGTAATGATAATAATATGAAGATAATAATATAATCTCCAAGGCTTCAGTCTGATTAACACCTAAACCATAAAGCATAGATAAACCAATGACACTGCTGAGATCTGGATAACAATTGTGATTTACCACCTAAATTACTCACCCTAGAGCAGGGGTCTCAAACTCAATTTAACCGGGGGCCGCTGGAAGTAGAATCTGGGTGAGGCTGGGCCGCATCAGATTTTCCACAAGAAAAGCTCTTACAAAACAGGTGGAAATAGGCTATCACGACTAAATGAACCTATACAAAGAGCCAAAAGTAGAAGGCTAAATATGGGAAGTCCCATGCTTAGAACATGACCGAACTATGCCCAACGCGTGTCGCCTCTTCAGTGGCTTCGTCAGGGGCAAGAGTGGTGGTTAGACAGGACAGTTTCATATTTATAGGCAACACATAATGAAAAACTATTATTCTTAATATTATGTTACAATACCAGGATTTTCTGTTTCGAGGTCAAGAACTCTCTGATGCGATGTTGCTGCCTGTCTCGCTGTCTTCCTCTTTTGACATTGCAGTGTGATGGACAAGAAAACATTAACTGGTTAACAGCAAGAAGTCATTCCCCCAGCGCTCATTCTCCCCCAGCGCTCATCCTCCCCAGCGCTCATTCTCCCCCATTGCTTTTTCCCCATCACCACATCGTTGCTTTTCCCCATCACTCCCATCATTGCTTTTTCCACAGCATTGCTTTTCCCCATCACTCCCATCATTGCTTTTCCCCATCACTCCCATCATTGCTTTTCCCCATCACTGTTTTTCCACATTGCTTTTCCCCATTACTCCCATCATTGTTTTTCCCCGTTGCTTTTCCCCATTACTCCCATCATTGCTTTTCCCCATCACTGTTTTTCCACATTGCTTTTCCCCATTACTCCCATCATTGCTTTTCCCCATCACTGTTTTTCCACATTGCTTTTCCCCATTACTCCTATCATTGCTTTTCCCCATCACTGTTTTTCCACATTGCTTTTCCCCATTACTCCCATCATTGCTTTTCCCCATCACTCCCATCATTGCTTTTCCCCATCACTCCCATAATTGCTTTTTCCCATCACTGCTTTTCCCCATCATTGCTTTTCCCCATTACTCCCATCATTGCTTTTCCCCATCACTGTTTTTCCACATTGCTTTTCCCCATTACTCCCATCATTGTTTTTCCCCATTGCTTTTCCCCATTACTCCCATCATTGCTTTTCCCCATTACTGTTTTTCCACATTGCTTTTCCCTATTACTCCCATCATTGTTTTTCCCCATTACTCCCATCATTGCTTTTCCCCATCACTGTTTTTCCACATTGCTTTTCCCCATTACTCCCATCATTGCTTTTCCCAATTGCTTTTCCCCATCACTCTCCTGCACACACACACACACACCTCTCACCTGTCCGCAGCATTACCGATGCCCGCGCATCCTTGCTCTGACAGTGCAGGCCGCTGAATGATGACGTCATCCAGCGGCGCTGCTCTCTGTGTCAGAGACAGGAAGCGCGGGCGGCGGCAGCAGCAGGAGATGAGGTGAGTATGTGTAAGGTTCTATGTATATATTCCTGAAACTCAGTTTGTTCGTCAGCCATTTTACTTTCTGTCTTGCTGCAGCTATCTTGCCCTCAGTCAAAATGGAGTTTCCAGCTTGCATGTTCCCGCCCTGATTCTCTCCTTTGCTTCTTAAGCAGCCACAGCTGAGCAATCAGTGCTTCAGAATCTAGCCTGCAGTGAACCTGTGACTTGACTCCTGTAAGCCTTGGACCTTGTACTCCAGCTATTCCTACTGAGGAACTCTGAAGCACTTGTGGACTCTGAACCCTGCTCTTTGAAAGACCCACGTTTGCATGGACTTACGGTAACAGAGAAGAAGATCCTGAATCTGTATTGGAGAGTGATTGCTGAGCTTGGATTACTCTGGCCTGCTGTGTCTCCGTTTCTGTGTCTGCAAACTGTGTGACTATTTCTGCCAACTTGTATGAAGTAATACAGGACTTTTCTATATCAAACCTGTGACTCCTGTGTTTTCATCGCACCCAAGCACAAGACGCTATATGAACTGTACTACATACATTACAAGATTCTGAAGCCAAAACGTTAGTGTCTGCTGGGTCTGGAAGGCTGTGTCTGCTGTACTGTGGATATCAGATGTCCGGTTGTACTTTCTGTGATGACAGTGGTTGTGACTTCTCACAACCATTCCAGGTGAGCAATTCCCTTAAGTTTTTTCTTTTTGCAGTGTTACCACAGGTAAACACTATTGTTTTTTTTTTTTCCTTTCTTTTCTCTTTTTTGTCTGCTGTAACTCTGGATATCAGATGTCTGGTTGAAACTTTCTGTGATGATAGTGGTTGTGACTTCTCACAACCATTCCAGGTGAGCAGTTCCCTTAATTTTTTTTTTCTCTCTGCAGTGTTGCCACAGGTGAACACTATTGTTTTTTTTTCTCTCCTCTTCTTCCAGTAATCCTGTCTTAAAAGATCTGGAAAATGGAGGCCCGCATAAAGGAACTTTGCGGAGTGACTGATAATATCCTTGCAGATTTGCAGAATATAAAGACCCGTTTTACAAATCTACAGGACCTCAATAATCACAATTTGCAAGTGGTTGGACAGACTACCCAGGATTTGCGAGCCAGGATTGAGGTTCTAGAGGGGCGAGTCCAGGCTCCTGCCGTAGCCCCGAGTGCTGGGATTCCCAAGTTGCCCCCTTTTCGTTTTGGCGGTGAACGTGAGAAATTCAGGGGATTTATTAATCAATGCAATCTTTTTTTTTCTGCACATGCTTCACAATTTCCCACTGAACGACCTAAGGTGCTTACTATAATTATGTTGCTTACCAACAAGGCTTTAATGTGGGCAAACCCTCTGATTGAGACTGAGGATGATTGTTTGAATCACCTTGATGATTTTATTTCAGCATGGGGCAGGTGTTTGATGACCCCAATCGAGGTGCAACAGCTGAAGCAGCCATGTTAGCTTTGCGCCAAGGTAAGCACTCGGTAGCTGAATATGCCTTGGATTTCAGGAGATGGGCCCTTGATACCACCTGGGACAGTTCCGCCAAAAAATCTATTTTTCGAAAGGGGTTATCTCCACTGATTAAGGATGAACTTGCTCGTGCCGACCCTCCCACTGCGTTAGGATGTCTTTATTAACTACTGCATCCGTATTGATACTCGTCTGACTGAACGCAGGCAAGAGAGATGGTTCGAAAGCAATCGTACTAACCTTTTCCTACCTTCCTCTCCAGCTAAGGAACCTTTGAGTAGGATTACACGGGAACCTGAACCTGAACCCATGCAGGTAGACTCTTTACAACGACGGGTTAGTGATGCACGCAAGGAACATCGTTTTAAGGAGAATCTATGTTTCTATTGTGGTAAGTCAGGGCACTTCATTATAAACTGCCCCAGCCGTTCTCGTAAGATACTGCAGCACTCATTCATTGTGAGTGTTGCGAGAGGGGATCTGTCAGGTCTGAGCCTCAGGCTCCAGAGAGATCTGCAGCAACAGATCTTGATTTCTCGGACTTAAACTCCGTTACCTCTGAGGACGTTGACTGTGTAAACGCTGCCATTTTTCAAGTTTCCTCAGCGGTGTCCCAGCTGAGTTGTAAGAAAAACAATTCTCATTGCTTTCTTTCCATCAAACTCTGGGTTGACTCAGCTTGGGTGTCTAGCTCTGCTATGATCGACTCAGGGGCAAGTGGAAATTTTATGGATGTCTCCTTTGCTCTGAAACAGGGAATACGTTCAGTGAAGAAGGCTACTCCAGTACAGATGGAAACTGTGGATGGCTCCCTGCTGACCTCTGGACCAGTGGATCAGGAAACAGAGCCTTTTAGGGTTCTTATGGGTAAAGATCATCAAGAGAAACTGTCCTTTATGCTTATCTCTTCTCCCCACTTTCCCATTATTCTAGGGCTACCATGGCTGCAGGCTCAGAATCCTACCATTAACTGGGAGACCAAGGAATTACACTTTCCAGAGAAACAGATGAGTCCAAAAGTTTCAGCTTGCTCTGTTCCTAAAGGAATCATGTCAGTCCCTGAACTACCAGCTGTATACCAGGACTATGTGGATTTATGTGACATGAAGAACGCTGACCAGCTTCCTCCTCACCGTCCATATGATTGTCCAATTGAATTATTGCCTGGAGCAGAGATACCTTTTGGTAAGATCTACCCCCTGGCTGGGCCCGAGCTAAAGGCTTTAAAGGATTACATAGATGAAAATCTAGCCAAGGGCTTCATACGCCCCTCTTCATCTCCTGCAGGTGCACCCATCTTCTTTGTAAAGAAGAAAGATGGATCTCTGAGACCATGCATAGACTATAGGGAACTCAATAAGGTTACTATTAGAAACCGTTATCCATTGCCTTTAATCCCTGAGTTATTGGAGAGAGTGCGACATGCCAACATTTTTTCTAAACTAGATCTTCGTGGGGCCTATAACTTAGTCCGTATTAGACCTGGGGATGAATGGAAGACTGCATTCAGGTCACGCTATGGACACTTTGAATATCTAGTTATGCCTTTTGGTCTGAGTACCGCCCCAGCCACTTTCCAACACTTGGTGAATGACATCTTCAGGGATCTCCTAGATACATTCGTGGTAATTTATTTGGATGATATTCTAATTTTTTCTAACTCCACAGAGGAACATCATGGACATGTGAGAATGGTCTTGGAACGTCTAAGACAAAATCATCTTTACATCAAACTTGAAAAGTGTGAATTCCATAGGACCGAAATTCAATTTCTGGGGTATGTACTGTCTACACAAGGAATTAGTATGGATGGAAGCAAAACCCAAGCCATCAAGGATTGGCCAAGTCCTAGAAATGTGAAGGAGGTACAGCGCTTCATCGGGTTTGCCAACTTCTATAGACGTTTCATTAGAAATTTCTCTGAGGTAGTGTCACCTATCACTCAACTTACCCGGAAAGAGTCTAGGTTTTCCTGGACTCCCCAAGCCCAGGAAGCATTTTCCCGTCTAAAAGATAAATTTACCACTGCACCTATCCTAGTACATCCCAACCCCGAGCTTGCCTTCATAATAGAGGTGGATGCTTCAGACTGTGCCGTTGGAGCTATACTCTCTCAGAGAACAGGTGAGAAGAATGTCTTGCATCCCTGTGCCTTCTTTTCCCATCAGTTGTCTTCGGCTGAGAGGAACTACGATGTGGGCAATAGAGAGTTGTTGGCCATTATTGCCGCCTTCAAAGAATGGAGACACCTTCTTCAGGGAGCTGCACAGCAAATAGTCGTCCTGACAGACCATTGTAACCTTGAGTTTATCAGGTCGGCTAAGTGCCTGACTCCTCGCCAGGCTCGCTGGAATCTTTTCTTAAACCAATTTAATTTTATCATCTCTTATAGACCAGGATCGCGCAATGGAAAGGCTGATGCACTCTCTAGGATTCATTCAGCAGAGACACGTCCACTTACTCCTCCTAAGACTATTCTTCCTGACTCTAGATTCCTGGGAGTGATTCATAATCAAGACCTAAATAATAATAGATAAACCCCGCGCTAGACCTAAGAGCACTTAGAGGACGACGATAAATCTAAAAAATTGTAAGGTACAATGCAAGATGCTGAACTCACTGAAATTGCTGGGTTCAAGAGAGAGAGAAAATCCTATGGGTAGATTCCTAGGAGTAATTCATAATCAAGACCTACTTAAGGACATCAAGGAAGCATACCATGCGGATTCCTTTTTGGCACAACCCCCAAGGGACGTAAGTCTTGTCTTTAAGAATGGTGTGTGGATTCAGGGACAACGTCTGTATATTCCTGAAACAGTCAGATTAAGAGTATTGCAACTCATTCACGATTCCAAGATAGCTGGGCATAGAGGAATTCTAAAGACACAGGAATTTCTCTCTCGTTTCTTTTGGTGGCCCACTTGCAGGAAGGATGTTTTGAATTATGTCACTTCATGTGAGGTCTGTGCAAGATGCAAAACACCTCGCTCCTCACCAACTGGTCTGTTACAGCCTCTTCCCACCCCGTCCCGCCCGTGGGGATCCATTTCTATGGACTTCATTGTGGAGTTACCAACCTCTCAGGGGAAGAACACCATTCTAGTGGTGGTTGACCGTCTAACAAAGGCAGCTCATTTTATCCCTTGTGTCGGCTTACCCACTGCAAAACAGACATCAGATTTGATGATTAAAGATGTGTTTCGCTTACATGGAGTACCGGATGAGGTTATTTCGGATCGAGGGGTGCAATTCACTTCTAGGTTTTGGCAAAATTTCTGTGCAGCATTGGACATTAAAGTAAACCTTTCTTCTGCTTTTCATCCCCAGACTAATGGACAGACCGAACGAACCAATCAAACCCTGGAGCAGTATCTCCGCTGCTTTATCTGCCACCTACAGGATGATTGGGTGGATCTACTTCCATTAGCTGAGTTCTCGTATAACAACTCTCAGAGTGCCTCCACTAAACAGTCTCCTTTTTACTCTAATCTAGGTTATCATCCTAACATTCTACCACGATTTCCCATAGAAACGCCTTTACCAGCAGTGGCTGAAAGAATCACGTCTTTACAGAAGAATATGGATCTTCTAAAGGAAAATCTGGAATCGGCTCAAGAAAGGTACAAGAAAGCAGCAGATAAATTTCGTAAACCTGCACCAGCTTTCAAGGTAGGAGACTTGGTCTGGCTGTCAACCAGAAATCTTAAGTTAAGGATTCCATCGTCTAAGTTGGGACATAAGTACATTGGACCTATAAAATCAGTAAAATTATAAGTGCCGTTGCTTGTCGTCTTCAACTGCCCAGAACTATGAGAATCCACCCTGTCTTTCATGTATCCCTACTAAAGGCTGCGACACCCAATACGTTTCCTGGACGTTCCTCTCCTTGCCCTGACCCAGTGCTAGTCGATGGTCAGGAAGAATTTGTGGTGGAAAGGATTTTAGATTCCAGGTTGTATAGAAATCAGTTACAATATCTGATTAAATGGCAGGGCTACCCAGTGGAGGACAACTCATGGGAACCGGTCAATAACGTTAATGCTCCTCGCTTGCTCCGTCAGTTTCATCAGAGGTACCCACACAAGCCTGGTCTGAGGTCATCCGGAGGTTGTCCTTAAGGGGGGAGTAATGTAAGGTTCTATGTATATATTCCTGAAACTCAGTTTGTTCGTCAGCCATTTTACTTTCTGTCTTGCTGCAGCTATCTTGCCCTCAGTCAAAATGGAGTTTCCAGCTTGCATGTTCCCGCCCTGATTCTCTCCTTTGCTTCTTAAGCAGCCACAGCTGAGCAATCAGTGCTTCAGAATCTAGCCTGCAGTGAACCTGTGACTTGACTCCTGTAAGCCTTGGACCTTGTACTCCAGCTATTCCTACTGAGGAACTCTGAAGCACTTGTGGACTCTGAACCCTGCTCTTTGAAAGACCCACGTTTGCATGGACTTACGGTAACAGAGAAGAAGATCCTGAATCTGTATTGGAGAGTGATTGCTGAGCTTGGATTACTCTGGCCTGCTGTGTCTCCTGTTTCTGTGTCTGCAAACTGTGTGACTATTTCTGCCAACTTGTATGAAGTAATACAGGACTTTTCTATATCAAACCTGTGACTCCTGTGTTTTCATCGCACCCAAACACAAGACGCTATATGAACTGTACTACATACATTACAGTATGCCTGGCGCTGGCGCTGACATATTTCTGTGGTACCGCTCATTAAGCTCATGAATATGGGCACCACGCCTATGAGAGGAGTGGCGTCCATATTCATGACCTTAATGAGCGGTACTACGAGTGACTGGGATTTCACATGCGGTGTTTCTCGCATGTGTGATCCCAGCTGAGGGCCGTAAAGTATGTACCGAGGGCCCATGAGGTGAGGGCCGCAAACTAGTGTCCCGAGGGCCACAATTGGCCCGCGGGCCGCGAGTTTGAGAACCCTGCCCTAGAGCAATAGAAAAATAGTAGTGCCTGATATGCAGGATAGTATTGCAAAAATAGAAATAGAAATATACAGAGCAGCACTTACTATATTGGTGGTGCAGTGGAGTAGTGTCCTCTTAGTAAACTCCTGGATCCTGCATGTAGGGTACAGTTGTGCAGAGCACAGAGGCTGTACAGCCGACTGCTCGAGGCGGTGCTTGGAAGTGCTCGGTTACTGGGTAGCAGGAGAAAGCTGGTATGTGCACGTCGACCCGATTACCTGGTTAGCATGCCGTGCATAGCGGTGCCTCGGGGATTTGTTGCTGAGTAGTTCGATACACCGGCGTCTCTCACGCCCCGGCCGGAAGCGGTGTAGAGAGCACGGTATAGATGAAAGAGGGGAGCGGAGCTGATGTGACATCACAGAGCAGTGACAGATGAGCGTATGGGACAAACTGCCAACGCGTTTCAAGGAGTGACTCTTCTCTACGTCAGGGCTATGTCCTCAATAGACCACTCATCCTTATATACTGTCCAGCCCTCCCCCTTAATTATGTATGTAAATGAGCAACACTAGCCTGGTGATTTGATTTGTGTAGATTTTCTAAGTTGCTAGTACATAAGAGCATTATAGAGGATATATGTAGCTCCTGATTGTGTACATAGGAACATGCATGGTAGGGAACATTACTAATAAATAAACTTCATAAATATCTGTATATTTAACCATAATTAAAACTAGAAAGTTTATTAATAAAAATGGATATTCACCCTTGACAGTTTGGCCCAAAATTGTTTAAACCAGGTGATTGAACTTTTCGCACTTTACGCATTTTAACCTATTTATTTGTCTCTTTATTTGAACAGAGTCTTCATAAATTTTACAAATCTTAGAGACAAACATTATGCCCCCGATCAAAAACCAATTTGCACTGGTTGAATGGCATTGATTTAATATAATGGATATTATCCTTTCTTTTTATCCTTTTAACATTTTGTAGAATTTACTTT
This sequence comes from Oophaga sylvatica, assembly GCA_033576555.1. Lineage (NCBI taxonomy): Eukaryota > Metazoa > Chordata > Amphibia > Anura > Dendrobatidae > Oophaga > Oophaga sylvatica. Next base: position 940,108,859 of record JARQOD010000001.1, read on the forward strand.
TTAATACTTTGTATGATTTCTTATACAGTATTACCATGTACAAATTTAATTTTTAAATCTTATCTTTATTATGAATAATCTTATTTCTCATAATATGGGACAGCTATCCCTTTACATACCTTTCTACTACCCTTTCACTGCCCCTTTCATCATTTTAGAAGGAAAAGAAAAAAAAAAAAATAAGGGACCTTACATGTTTTTAGATTTTTATTAATAAACTTTGGAGTTTTAATTATGGTTAAATATGCAGATATTTTTGATGTTTATTTATTAGTAATGTTCCCTACCATGCATGTTCCTATGTACACAACCAGGAACTACATATATCCTCTATAATGCTCTTCTGTACTAGCAACTTAGAAATTCTACACAAATCAAATCACCAGGCTAGTGTTGCTCATTTACATACATAATTAAGGGGGAGGGCAGGACAGTATATAAGGATGAGTGGTCTATTGAGGACATAGCCCTGATGAAGAGGAGAGTCACTTCTTGAAACGCGTTGGCAGTTTGTCCCATACGCTCATCTGTCCACTGCTCTGTGACGTCACATCAGCTCCGCCCCCTCTTTCATCTACACCGTGCTCTCTACACCGCTTCCGGCCGGAGCGTGAGAGACGCGGTGTATCGCGCTACTCATGCTACTCAGCAACAAATCCCCGAGGCACCGCTATGCACGGCATGCTAGCCAGGTAATCGGGTCGACGTGCACATACCAGCTTTCTCCTGCTACCCAGTAACCGAGCACTTCCAAGCACCGCCTCGTGTGGTCGGCTGTACAGCCTCTGTCCTCTGCACAACTGTACCCTACATGCAGGATCCAGGAGTTTACTAAGAGGACACTACTCCACTGCACCACCAATATAGTATGTGCTGCTCTGTATATTTCTATTTCTATTTTTGCAATACTATCCTGCATATCAGGCACTACTATTTTTCTATTGCTCTAGGGTGAGTAATTTAGGTGGTAAATTACGATTGTTATCCAGATCTCAGCAGTGTCATTGGTCTATCTATGCTTTATGGTTTAGGTGTTAATCAGACTAAAGCCTTGGAGATTATATTATCTTCATATTATTATCATTACACTAACAATCTAACCATGACACTATATTACTTTTTTCAGTAACAGTGACCCTAACTGATCACCCAATGGTCTTATCCACATGCTATTATCAACACCATATGTAAGTCTAGCATTAGTGCAATCCTTTTTTTTTTTCTTAGCGCAGGTGATTACTCTTTATTTATCTAAGTAATTATCACCGTCTACTCCTCCTTGGTCAGACCTCATCTGGAATATTGTATCCAGTGCTGAGCACCACATTTTAAACACGACATTGAAAAACTGGAGCAAGTTCAGAGAAGAGCTACCAGGATGGTGAGCAGACTGCAAAGTATGTCCTATGAGGCATGATTAAAGAATCTGGAAATGTTTAGCTTGCAAAAAAGAAGGCTAAGAAGAAACTACAAATATTTGAAGGGATGTCATTATTGTCATTTGATCATGGAAACATGAGAAGCAATGGAATGAAACTGGAAGGGAGAAGATTCAGATTAAATATTAGAAAAATCTTTTTGACAGTGCGGGTGATCAATGAGTGGAATAGTCTGCCACGAAGGATGTTGAGTCCTCCTTCAATGGAAGTCTTCAAACAGAGGCTGGACAGACATCTGTCTGAGATGGTTTAGTGAATCCTGCATTGAGCAGGGGGTTGGACACGATGACCCTTGAGGTCTATTCCAACTCTACCATTCTATGATTCTATGATTCATCTTTACCCCTTTAGTTAATATAATAACCCCTTTTAGAGACCAGGAAACAAACATTTTTGGGGAAATCATGAGTCTGTAGTTCTGTACAATGCCTGTCATTGCTTTCTGTGTGTGTTAGTTTCATATTGATTATAGCCCATGCACTACGAGAAGTGCGTAATTAAGAACTCGTGACATCACTGGTGTTATTAGTCCCAACTGGATCAAAGTGTTTTCTGAATCTATTAATTGTTCTTAACATTGTTCTGAAAGGCACATAACAAACTATTGATACAAATTATACTCATGTGTCATCTTTAGCAAGGAGAACCGCGGCTTAGTCGTTAAACAACGACTTTAGATGCAAACTAAGTGATAAACATGCCTGTTAATGTGAAAATTACATAGGGAACAGAATTTATTTCCCAATGTTCTTTCAATTCTGAACAGTGTGAAATGCGTCTGTAAATAACCTAAATCATTACCATATTGATTCAGATGTTCTATAGGAGCAGACAAGAAATGTATCGAGCAGAAAAACTGTAAATAATGCGTGACTGAGTACAATATGAGAGCTACATATTCTTATTGACAACATTGTCAATAATATTATTTATCGTTATTTAGCAAATAAACTGAGAAACTGCTTTTTTAATGTTTGGTCTTTATGTTAAAATATTTGTTTATGTGAGTATACTATTATTAAATGGTGTAATATACACTGCTCAAAAAAATAAAGGGAACACTAAAACACCACATCTTAGATATCACTGAATTAAATATTTAAGTTGCAAATCTTTATTCATTACATAGTGGAATGGGTTGAGAACATTAAAACCTAAAAATGATCAATGGAAATCAAAATTAATATCACATGGAGGTCTGGATTTGAAATCATTCTCAAAATCAAAGTTGAAAATCAAATTACAGACTTATCCGACTTAAGTGGAATTGCCTCTAGACAAGAAAATGATGCTCAGTAGTGTGTGTGGCCTCCACGTGCCTGTATGACCTCCCTATAAAGCCTGAGCATGGTCCTGAGGAGGCTGCGGATGTTCTCCTGAGGGATCTCCTCCCAGATCTGGATTAAAGCATCAATCAACTCCTGGACAGTCTGTGGTGCAACATGGTGGTGGTGTATGGAACGAGATATGATGTCCCTGATGTGCTCGATTTGATTCAGGTCTGGGGAATGGCTATGTGTCAGTAGACCTCAAAGTATACAGGGACAGAGCATGACCCAGACTTGACTGTATTGCACCATTTTTATTTGCTGTTATGAATATGTCTGAGCATGACACTTATACATTTCAAATACAGCAGCCCCAGACCATAGGAGGCTTTGGTCGCCATCTGACCCTATCTCCTACACTGTGGCTTCTCAGCCAAGGGGCATGTCTAGTTCACAGCTGTAAGTGGAGCCAAGTGTCACTTTATTGTAGCCCTTTGCTATGTGCTGACTACAACTTCCCTCTGTTACATGTAATGAATATAATCAGAGCACAGCCATCATGTTATTGTGGCTGCTCCTCTCAGATCACAGTAATTACCAGTGAGCACAGGTTCTTGCATCAGGGCTGCATTGTTGACTTCATCCAGTGACATGTACTTATGTACCGGACCTGTACTCACTGGTAATTACTGTGATCTGAGTTGAACAGCCACAATAGTATGATTGAGCCACTCAGATTACTGTAATTCCCAGTGAAAACATTCCCAGAACTGGGATGATGACTTCATCCAGCAGTGAGTACAATGTCACTGGAAGAAGCCCCCGCCACAGTCATTGGGCCAGGACCTCTGCTCTCTGGCAATTACTGTTATATGAGCAGCACAATGACATGACAGCTCCACTCAGATCATAGTAATATTCTACTGAGCTTATCTAAACCTATCAAGTGTGATACAGTCCGCTAAGCCATGTGTCTCATCCTAGTGTGTGTGTGTAATACAGTCCACTAAGCCTTGTATTTAATCCAGTCATGTATGAAACAGTCTGTGTAACTAATCCTTTATGTGTGATACAGTCCGCTGAATGATGTATCCAGTGTTATCATGTGTGATACAGTCCACTGAGCCGTGTATATAATCCTACCATGTATAATACAGTCCATTGAGCTGGGTATCTAATTCTAACATGTGTTATACAGGTTGCAGATTCTATCTAATCACATTATGTGTGATACAGTCCGAGGAGCTGTGTATCCAATCATATCATGTGTGATGCAGAGCTAAACATTAATACTTTACATTTTTTCAATTAAAAAAAAAAATTCCTGTGACACATGCTTTTTAAACAGAATCTGTCAGCAGGACTTCACCCCCACAATTTTTTATATGTACAGTACATGTAGCTCTTTCAGAGACACGTTCCGTAATACCTTTACATGGCCAGTCCATTCCATCATTACTTATAAATCAGAGTTTGAAATAATATGCAATTGAGGCTGGTAAATGTAGATCTGAAGCCACTATAACTCCAGCTCTATTCCCCATTCATCATGTGGGGAATAGAAGGAACCACATTTTAAAAAAAGACATTGAAAAACTGGAGCAAGGTCAGAGAAAAGCTACCAGGATGGTGAGCGAACTGCAAAATATGTCTTACGAGGAACGGTTAAAGGATCTGAGAATATTTAGCTTGCAAAAAAGAAGGCTAAGAGGAGACTTAATAGCTGTCTACAAATATCTGATGAGCTGTCACAGTGTAGAGGAATCATTATTATTTTCATTTGCACATGGAAGCACGAAAAGCAATGGAATGAACTTGAAAGGGAGAAGATACAGATTAGATATTAGAAAAAACTTTTTGACACTGAGGGTGATCAATGAGTGTAACAGGCTGCCACAAGAGGTAGTGAGTTCTACTTCAATGGAAGTCTTCAAACAGAGGCTGGACAAACATCTGTCTGAGATGGTTTAGTGAATCCTGCATTGAGTAGGGCGTTGAACAGGATGACCCTTGAGGTCCCTTCCAACTCTACCATTCTATGATTCTATGATCCAGCAAAGTATTTGTCAGTCAAGCAAGAGGAGTGGAGTCACTAATGTAAGTTTTCTGGCCCTAGCCTTATAAATACTAGCTGCCATCTTCATCTGTTATCAGTGCTGCTCTGGTCACCTTCTGCAAGTTGTGACCTGCTGGATTGCTCTAGGGCTTATTTGGTGAGCCGGAGGTCACTTCTGAATGTAAGTCTGTAAACTGGCTCCAGGCGGTACTCGTGTGAGTGGACACCTCTTCCACACCCGGGCCAGTTACATAAAATTGAGTGTTTTGGGTGTGCATGTGCGACATTACTCCTGAATCTGCTACATCCACCATCCCATCTGATATACTTGGTGCAGTACCGCTCCCTTTAACCCTTTCAATCACAAACCAGACCAGTTCTTACAATATCTTTTTTATGCACGGCCAAACTAGTGAGCAGGGAGTAACAGGTTAGGCATTCTTCATCACCCTTCAAATATTACATTGTCTCTTTTCCCAGAGTTACAGTTAACATTTTGCTTCTGGCAACAGCTACGGCAAAGGAATGAAACGAAGTTTGAAATGCCTGCTTTTTTCCTAGATGTATGGTCTTACGGGTCCAGGTGTGTCGCTATTGCCCTGATGCCCTCTTTCCTTGCTTTTATCAGTCCCAGGGGCCGCTTTTAGAGTTGTTGCTCCCTGTATCAGTACCCACTGCAGGGACCTACCTGGTCCCAAGGTCCCCTTCTTGCTGGACAATACGATTCTCGGACTTATAAGCCTTTATGTTGCAGGGGTCCCCACTTGTCTGTGATGTCCTGCTGCTTCTGTAACTAGTCCCTCTTCATGGTGAGCCTTTACATTTCACCATTTGTCTACTTGTGCTCTCACTTTCATCTTTTCTCACTAAACCTGGTCCCACTTAGGAATCCACCTCCCTCCAGAGGCCGACCTTACAGTTAACCCTTTGTGAACCTGACATAGACCACGACCATAGGAATAAATACTTTTTTATAATAATTAGCAACATAACATTATCATTCACTGACACAACGTCTTCATCAGAGAGACATGACTCCTTGTCGACCCTCTTACATCTCGGCTTACTTTAAATATCATGGTTGTCTGTCTCCATAAGTATGGCTCTTTAAGTATGCAGAAATATGCCAGAAGTGAACCAGAAAGGAACAGAATGTATGACTAACCACTGTTATTAAATGTACTAAATTTCTTTCTCTTTCTTCCACACTTAATCTCATCATGCTGACATATGCCCTAACAGTTTTGGCTCCATCACTCCTCACTCTCCTTTGCAATCCGCATACCCCAGCACCATCAAACCAAATAATAATCTCTCCTTCCCTCTTGCCTCCCCACCTGACTACCTCCGCAGTCCTCCTCCTCAACATCACATCTCTCCTACTAAAACATAAAACAGGCTACCCACTCTCCTCCCACCTGCTCTCCCTCTCTCTGCTCCTCCTCACTGCTGGCGACATATCTCCCAATCCTGGACCCCCACAGCTCATACCTCCCATTACTACCACCTCCTATCACTCCCAACTCAATATAAACACCCAAAATCTCACCCACTTCAAATGCTTGCCCTTGACGCCCACCACCCTGCTCCCTCTCTCTGGATCACTCTGGAATGCCCGCTCCATCTGCAATAAACTCCATATGATTCACTACCTCTTGACCTCTCGTAATTTTTCCTTCCCGGGCCTCACCGAAACATGGCTGACACCCTCCGACACAGCCTCAACTACTGTGCTATGTTACAGTGGCCTACACTTCACCCACACTCCTTCTCTGACAATAGACATAGTGGAGGAGTGGGCATTCTCCTTTCTTCCAACTGTACCTTTAACCCAATTCCACCTCTTCCCTCCCTTATCCTCCCCTCTTTTGAAGTCCACTCTGTCCGCATCTACTCTCCCTGCAACCTCCAAGTGGCTATCGTATACCGACCTCCAGGCCCGACCACTGCCTTTATTGACCAGTTCTCCACCTGGCTTCTTCATTTTCTCTCTGCTGAAATTCCCACCATTATCATGGGTGACTTCAACATCCCCCCACACCAATCGTCAACCTCAAAACTCCTTTTGCTCACTTCATCTTTTGGACTTACTCAGTGGTCCTCCTCAGCCACCCACACAGACAGACATACATTAGACCTAGTCCTCCCCCGTCTCTGCTCCCTATCTAACTTCACAACCTCCCCTCTCCCTCTATCTGACCACCATCTACTCACATTCTCATCACTGTCCTCCTCACCTGTCACCCATGTCCACCAACTTGGCACCCCCGCAGAAACCTCTCACATCTAGGCACTCGCGCACACTCTGACTTATTCTACCACTGTCCTTCATATCTTCACTCCACAACACAGACAGTGCCACTAGTTTCTACAATGCCACTCTTGCATCAGTCATCGACTCGGTTGCCCCTGTCATGCATAGCAGAGTACGACGAACCAATAGACAACCCTGGCACAATAACATCACTAAAAAGCTTCGGCAAGTATCCAGAATTGCTGAGCGGCGTTGGAAGAAAACACAATATGACTTCACCTCATTCAAACAAGTAACACTCGCATTCAAATCATCTCTCACCTAAACAGGCCTACTTTAGATGCCTCGCATCTTCCTTAGCCCACAACCCCAAACAGTTGTTCAACACTTTTAACTCCATCCTCCGCCCACCACTGCCCCCTCCAACTTCCCTAATCTCTGCCGAGGACTTTGCCATGCACTTGAAAAATAAGATAGACCAAACAAGGCAAGTATTTGTTGTCCGACCACCAAAACCCCTTTGTATACCAGACCAATGCCCTAACCCGATAACTTTGCTCTCCAAATCACTTGAGGAGAGCTTGCTCATCTTCTCTCCAAATCACACCTCACCACTTGTGCACTTGATGCCATCCCATTCCACCTTCTCCCCAACCTCACCACATTTATCCCATCCCTAACCCATCTCTTCAAGCTATCACTAACTTCTTTCAAACATGCCACAATCACACCTATCCTCAAAAAGCCATCCCTTGAACCGATGGTTATGTCCAGCTATCGCCCCATATCTTTGCTCCCATTTGCTTCCAAACTCCTTGAGGAGCACGACCACGCTGAACTTTCCTCTCACTTTGCATATAACTTGCTCTTCGACAACCTACAATCTGGCTTCCATCCCCACCATTCCATTGAGACTGCCCTGACCAAACTTACTAACGACTTACTTACAGCCAAAGCTAACAGACAATTCTCTATACTACTCCTTCTAGACCTGTCCTCTGCGTTCAACACAGTTGACCACTGTCTCCTACTACAGATCCTCTCTTCCTTTGGTGTCAAAGACCTCGCCCTATCCTGGATCTCATACCTTACCAACCACACATTTAGCGTTTCCTACTCCCACACTACCTCCTCATCTCGCCCTCTCTCTGTTGGTGTCCCTCAAAACCATTCCTTGGTCTGGGACAACTCATAAAGTCCTATGGCTTCCAGTACCATCTATATGCTGATGACACTCAGATCTACCTCTCTGGCCCAGATGTCACCTCTCTGCTGTCCAGAATCTCAGCCATATACTCCTTCTTCTCCTCTCGCTTCCTTAAGCTCAATGTGGACAAATCTGAACTAATTATCTTTCCTTCATCTCCCATATTTTCCCTACCTGATTTATCTATCACAATAAATGAAATCACACTTTCCCCTGTCCCGTAAATCCACTGCCTCGAAGTAACCCTTGACTCTGCTCTGTCCTTGAAACCGCACATCCAAGCTCTCGCCACCTCCTGTCACCTCCAGCTCAAAAACATTTCCAGAATCCGTCCTTTCCTCAACCCTCACTCTACCAAAGTGCTTGTGCATGCCCTAATCATCTCCCGCCTCGACCAGTGCAACATCCTCCTCTGTGGCCTACCTTCTAACACTCTATGACCCCTCCAGTCCGTCCTTAACTCTGCTGCCCAACTAATTAATCTCTCTCCTCGCTATACTCCTGTTTCCCCTCTTTGCAAATCCACTGGCTCCCAATTTCCCAGTGTATCCAGCTTAAACTACTAACACTGATCTATAAAGCCATCCATAAGCTTACTGTCATGATCCAGACTGGGTTTTGAGTCCTGTTTTCCCTTTTCCCTGGTCTGGTCATGTCAGGGGTTAACCTTGCTCAGCCTCGCTCTGGGTTCAGGTTGGCTATTTATCACCACTGCCTTCTGCAGGCGATGTCGGTTATAGTTTTGCCTAGGGCTGCTGTAGCTGACTCTGATTGCTCTGATTTGTCCTCCTCGTTTGCTGTCTATACCCAAGTCTCTGTTTTCTCCAGCCCCGGTTCTGACTTGGCTTGTATCCTGACCTGCTTCTGCCTTTTGTCTTTTGGCTTATCTGCATTGTCATCCATAAAGTTTAACATGCTTTGTATGAAATTACGGTGGTTTGACATTTTTTAAAACCGCTTGGCCTGCTACAGGTGACCACGTTTTTTTGTTACAAAAATTGTCTTTTGTCATTCATGGTGATCAAATTTTTTTGTTGAAAAAATTGACTATTGTCATCCATGTCATTCCACCTGCTTTGTGTGAAATTACGGTGATTTGAAATTTAAAAAAAACGCTTGGCTTGCAACAGGTGAATATTTTTATTTTTTTAAAAAATGACTGTCATCCATACAATTTAACGTGCTTTATGTGAAATTATGGTGGTTTGAAATTTTTAAAAACACTTGGCCTGCAGGTGACCATGTTTTTTTGTTACAAAAATTGTCTTTTGTCATTCATACAGTTTAACCTGCTTTGTGTGAAATTATGGTAGTTTGAAATTTAAAAAAAACGCTTGGCCTACTACAGGTGACCAAATTTTTTTGTTCCAAAAATTGACTAAAATGGGGCTATACCAGAAGGACATTGTGAAAAAAATGTTAAAAAATTCTCATCATACAATGCTAGCTCAGGGGGAAAGCTTCCATGCACAACCAAGGAGTAGAGGTGAGGGAGACACACACCAGGTACAGCAGAGGCAGGGTTACACTGTCAAAGGCCTGAACTAATTTCATGACACCTTCCCAGCGTCCAGGTCCTGATGACCAGGTATTTTTGACAAGGACAGAAAAGTTTTTAAAGATGGTCAAGCAACACCTGGCCTACAAAACCAGCCGGTTCCTTAATTACTCTGCGATCTTCAATTATTATCGACACCTAGCATGATCTGTCCCTCTATGCCTTGGAGGTGTTGTGCTGCCCTGCCGCTAGTGTCTTGTCTGAGTGGGTTTTTAGTGTCGCCAGAGGATGTCATAACAGACAGGGACTTTCGGCTTTCAACAGAAAATGATGACAGGCTCACTCTGATAAAAAAGAACAAAGTCTGGATTAGCCCAGACTTTTCCTCATCACCAGATGACAGCAGCACATAAAGTGTTTTTAATGCTCAATATTTAAATGAGGCCCTCTAGTTGTTGCCTTCAAGGGTGTGTGGATGACCTTCCTTTATAATTTTTTCTGGTTTTGCACTTTATGCAGAGCCTTTATGAGTGTAGAAGTACCACAACTACACGCTCTTAATATTTTAATGAAGCCTTCCAGGGTGTATGGATGTCCCTCCTTAAAATTTTTTTTATGGCTTTGCACTGTGTGCAGAGCCTTTTTTAAGTGTAGGAGTACCACAACTACACTTTCTTAATATTTTAATGAAGCCCTCCAGTTGTTCCCTTCAAGGGTGTATGGATGTTCCTCCTTATAATTTTTTATGGCTTTGCACTGTGTGCAGTGTTATGTTTCGGTAGCTGAGGAGTGCAGGTAAAAAAGGCAATACACCAGAGCAGTTGGAATCTATGAGATTGCAGTACCCTGACTAACCACCACAACTAGAGGCAGCCGTGGAGCGTTCCTACGTTGGTCCTAGACGCCTCGTCACAGCCTGAGAAACTAACTACACCTAAAGATAGAAATAGGAAAGCTATCTGCCCCGGAGCAGAACCCCAAAGATAATAGAAAGCCCCCAAACAAGTAATGGCGGTTAGACAAGAAGAAATACTGACACAGAAAGAAAATAGTATGAGCAAACGCTGGGGCCCAAACTAACTAAATAGAAAAGGATAGGAAAGGTACTTACTGCAATCCCAGAAAACCCTGAAAAGCACCAACTCTACTAATTTCAAAATCACCTGAGATCACACGACCTTTACCACCTAAATTAGTTCTCTGGTGTAACAAAATCAAAACAGCAGCCACTGAAAAAACTGGAAAAAGCAAAAGTACAAACATCAGTGGCTGAACTAAATTGAGAGGGCAAAAGCCCCCGGAGGGGACCCAGAAGGCCCCCACAGAAGTGCAGGACAAAATGCAAAAATATAGCACAAAAACAAAAAGAAGAAAATGTCTTATCTGTTAGCAGGAGATGCAGACACGACACAGCAGGCTACAAGGGAAACAGGAATGAAGGATTCAGACCAGAACAATTGATCACCGGCAACCCTGATGGGAAGGTGACTCCCTTATATAAGACCAGTCAGTAACACCTGATTCCCAGTCCTCACAATCTTCACTGAACAGACCAGTACCGCTTGTAACCACCAGAGGGAGTCTCTGCTCAGAACTCATCTCAAACCCATTCACAACAGTGCAGAGTCTTTATGAGTGTTGAAGTACCACAGCTATACTTTCTTAATATTTGAATGAGACACTCCAGTTGTTGTCTTCAAGGCTGTATGGATGACCCTGCTTGTAATTTTTGTCAGACTTTGCACTGTTTGCAGTACTTTTATGAGTGTAGGAGTACCACAAGTAAACTTTGTTCACAATATTTGAATGAATTACAGCAGTTGATACTTTGAAGGGTGTATGGATAACCCTGCTTGTAACTCTTGGGAGGGCTAGTGCATAGCATTTATGGGTCTAAGAGTACCCCTACATGACAAGTTGAACAGAATGTATATGAGGCCCTCCTTTATGTCTAATACAAGGTGTATCTCTTCCCTCCAAATTCTCTCAGTTCTTGCTTCCTTCATAAATTACACTGACATTTCCAATTTTTTTAAAAAATTCAATTTTGGTTTACTTATTATTTTTTTTAATCCTTTTTAAATTGTGTGTTATATGCAAGTCATTATATAGGAAAGAATATTTCTTAACATTTTTTTCCTCTAATCTCCACTTTCTCTTTGATTTTGAATGTTTATTGTCAGTTCTTGTGGAGTAAAAGTGTGACACCATTGTTCTCAGCAGCGATCTGGGAGTCAGAGATGCTTCCAGGGTTCTTCTGCATGCTGTTCTCCATCCATTCAGCCCTTTTTCCATCTATTTCAACATGTATTTCACTGCCAACTAGACCTCCTTGTAGGGTCTTCCAGAAAAATTCTCATATTTTCCATTGACTCTCATTGTATTCGTTACTCGAGTAACAAGCATCCGAGCATTTTGGTGCCCCCTCATCCCTAGTAGTTACTATCTGGCTAATTTCGCATGAGGTTATCAAAAATGTATCAGATTTTCATCAAGAATAGCAACATAGATATGATTTGGTTGATCCAATTAAATTTTTTGTGCACCTATAGACTTGAGTTAGTGAGTCTGGTCTAAAATACGGAAGAAATTAGTGAATGCTTTGATTTTTTTCTTGTTGACTTTTGGTCCTTGGAATAGAAAGGTTATCTTAAAAGACAAACTGAATAACATTTGTCAGTTTTTTCCTTAGACAGCATTCAGATTGAAAATATGGTCGTGTGAACATAGCCTTTAACCCCTTACTGCCATCGGACGTACTATCCCGTCCATGGTACCTGGGCCCGTATGACCGGGGACGGGATAGTACGTCATAGGCGATCAGCTGCGCTCCTGAGGGGAGCGCAGCTAATCGCCGCCGGGTGTCAGCTGATTATCACAGCTGACACCCATGACTGTGTGTTAGGAGCGGTCACGGACCGCTCCCGGCACATTAACCCCTTGCACACCGCGATCAAACATGATCGCGGTGTACTGGGGGCACAGGGGAGGATCGCGCAGGGTGGGGGCTCCCTGCGCGCCCCCCTGAGACCCTCAGAGCAGCGCGATGTGATCGCGCTGTTCTGAGGGCTTCCTCCCTCCCAGGACCCGGATCCAAGATGGCGCCGGGGTCCTGGAGGGAGGCGGCTACCTCAGTGCCTGCCGAGAGCAGGCACTGAGAAGCCTGCATCTATGCCTGTGCGATCGCTGGCGTGACAGAGTGCTGTGCACACTGTCACACCAGCGATCTGATAAAATACTGTGATGTCCCACTCTGGGACAAAGTAAAAAAATTAAAAAAATAAAAATAAACGTGTTATAAAAAAAAATCCAAAATAAATAAAAAAAAAAAAAATATTCCCCAATAAATTCACTTCTTCCTGTAAATAAAAAAAACAAAGGAATAAAAGTACACATATTTGGTATCGCCGCGTCCGTAACGACCCCCCCTATAAAATTGTCCCACTAGTTAGCCCCTTTAGTGAACCCCTTAAAAAAAAAAAAAAAAAAAACGAAGCAAAAAATCAATGCTTTATCATCATACCGCCGAACAAAAAGTGGAATAACACGCGATCAAAAAGACCGTATAAAAAAACATGGTACCGCTGAAAATGTCATCTTGTCCCGCAAAAAACGAGCCATCATAAAGCATCATCAGCAAAAAAATAAAAAAGTTATAGCTCGCAGAATAAAGCGATGCAAAAATAATTATTTTTTATATAAAATTGTTTTTATTCTATAAAAGCGCCAAAACATGAAAAAATGATATAAATGAGGTATCGCCATAATCGTACTGACCCGAAGAATAAAACTGCTTTATCAATTTTACCACACGCGGAACGGTATAAACGCCTCCCCCAAAAGAAATTCATGAATTGCTGATTTTTGTTCATTCTAACCTCCCAAAAATCGAAATAAAAAGCGATCAAAAAACGTCATGTGCTCAAAAATGGTACCAATAAAAACGTCAACTCGTCCCGCAAAAAATAAGACCTCACATGACTCTGTGGGCCAAAATATGCAAAAATTATAGCTCTCAAAATGTGATGATGCAAAAACTATTTTTGCAATAAAAAGCGTCTTTTAGCGTGACAGCTGCCAATCATAAAAACCCGCTATAAATAGTAAATCACACCCCCCTTTATCACCCCCCTAGTAAGGGAAAAATAATAAAATTAAAAAAAAGTATTTATTTCCATTTTCCCATTAGGGTTAGGGTTAGGGTTGCGGCTAAAGTTAGGGTTAGGGTTGGCGCTAAAGTTAGGATTAGGGTTAGGGTTGGGATTAGGGGTGTGTTAGGGTTAGGTTTGTGGTTAGGGTTGGGACTAGGGTTAGGGGTGTGTTGGGGTTAGGGTTGGAGTTAGAATTGGGGGGTTTCCGCTGTTTAGGCACATCAGGGGCTCTCCAAATGTGACATGGCGTCTGATCTCAATTCCAGCCAATTCTGCGTTGAAAAAGTCAAACGGTGCTCCTTCACTTCTCAGCTCTGCCATGCGTCCAAACAGTAGTTTATCCCCACATATGGGGTATCAGCGTACTCTGGACCCCAACAGTTATTGTGCAATTTGTCCTATTTCTTCTGCTACCCTTGGGAAAATAAAAAACTGGGGCGAAAATATAATTTTTGTACAAAAAAAAATATTTTTTTTGTTTTTACGGCTGTACATAAACTTCTGTGAAGCAGTTGGGGCTTCATAGCGCTCACCACTAGTGTTGAGCATTCCGATACCGCAAGTATCGGGTATCGGCCGATATTCGCGTTATCGGAATTCCGATACTTAATTCCGATACTTTTTCAATATCGTATACCGGAATCGGAAGTTCCCATAATTCTTTGAGAGGCAATGTGATTTTAGTCAGCCAATGAGGAATCCTACGAAGTGTGGGCACATCCTGTAATGCTGCGGTCATCTTAACTAATGGCATGGCTGTGATTGGCTGCTGAAATGATGTCAGAATGCACTATAAAAGGCGCCGCCGCCATTTTAGCGTCACTGTGCTGTGAACTCAGTAAGGGACAGAACGCTACTCTGCTCACTCTGAGGGACAGTTAGATATTGCGATTTTGTGTACTACTGTGCTTGAGGCAGGCTAGTTTACCAACCGCTGTGTAAAGCTTCATTTTGCCAGTGTTGTTTTAACAGCTCTGTGCAAGGTGTGTGTGTGACAGTGCAGGTGACGCTGCAGTTTGCTCTGCATCCACCGCTGTTTGTAGGCATCTGCACGTGTCACTGACTCTTTTTTTTTTATTTTATTTTGTGGAATTGGTGCAGCTCCATTATATTAGAAAAAAATCAAATCTATTAGTGTGACGTGCTTCCATCCGTATACAATACATTGGTTGCAAACACTATAGAAGTACAGAAAGGAGCCTTTCACAGCTACTGAACAGTTGTCTGCAGGGTTTACTGTAGTCTGTGAGCTTTTAATTTTGTGAGTGCAGATTACGCTCCAGTTAGTTCTTCAACCACTGCCGGTTGTAGTCTGCTGAGCGTGTGTCACTGCCTCATCCTTCACATTTTTCTCTAATTGGTGCTGCTCCATTTTAGTGGAAAAAAATCTAATCTATTAGTGTGACGCGCTTCCATCCGTATACAATACATTGGTTGCAAACACTATAGAAGTACACAAAGGGGCCTTTAACAGCTACTGAACAGTTGTGTTTCAGTGTTCACTGTAGTCTGTGAGCTTTTAATTTTGTGAGTGCAGATTACGCTCCAGTTAGTTCTTCAACCACTGCCGGTTGTAGTCTGCTGAGCGTGTGTCACTGCCTCATCCTTCACATTTTTCTCTAATTGGTGCTGCTCCATTTTAGTGGAAAAAAATCTAATCTATTAGTGTGACGCGCTTCCATCCGTATACAATACATTGGTTGCAAACACTATAGAAGTACACAAAGGGGCCTTTAACAGCTACTGAACAGTTGTGTTTCAGTGTTCACTGTAGTCTGTGAGCTTTTCATTTTGTGAGTGCAGATTACGCTCCAGTTTGTTCTTCAACCACTGCCGGTTGTAGTCTGCTGAGCGTGTGTCACTGCCTCATCCTTCACATTTTTCTCTAATTGGTGCTGCTCCATTTTAGTGGAAAAAAATCTAATCTATTAGTGTGACGCGCTTCCATCCGTATACAATACATTGGTTGCAAACACTATAGAAGTACACAAAGGGCCTTTAACAGCTACTGAACAGTTGTGTTTCAGTGTTCACTGTAGTCTGTGAGCTTTTAATTTTGTGAGTGCAGATTACGCTCCAGTTAGTTCTTCAACCACTGCCGGTTGTAGTCTGCTGAGCGTGTGTCACTGCCTCATCCTTCACATTTTTCTCTAATTGGTGCTGCTCCATTTTAGTGGAAAAAAATCTAATCTATTAGTGTGACGCGCTTCCATCCGTATACAATACATTGGTTGCAAACACTATAGAAGTACACAAAGGGGCCTTTAACAGCTACTGAACAGTTGTGTTTCAGTGTTCACTGTAGTCTGTGAGCTTTTCATTTTGTGAGTGCAGATTACGCTCCAGTTTGTTCTTCAACCACTGCCGGTTGTAGTCTGCTGATCGTGTGTCACTGCCTCATCCTTCACATTTTTCTCTAATTGGTGCTGCTCCATTTTAGTGGAAAAAAATCTAATCTATTAGTGTGACGCGCTTCCATCCGTATACAATACATTGGTTGCAAACACTATAGAAGTACACAAAGGGGCCTTTAACAGATACTGAACAGTTGTCTGCAGGGTTCACTGTAGTCTGTGAGCTTTTAATTTTGTGAGTGCAGATTACGCTCCAGTTTGTTCTTCAACCACTGCCGGTTGTAGTCTGCTGAGCGTGTGTCACTGCCTCATCCTTCACATTTTTCTCTAATTGGTGCTGCTCCATTTTAGTGGAAAAAAATCTAATCTATTAGTGTGACGCGCTTCCATCCGTATACAATACATTGGTTGCAAACACTATAGAAGTACACAAAGGGGCCTTTAACAGATACTGAACAGTTGTCTGCAGGGTTCACTGTAGTCTGTGAGGAATAACCACACTTAGGCCTTATAACTTTTCTGACTTTCTTTATCAATCTACCAAGATGAAGAAGTCAGTGAGTAAGGCACGTGGTCGTGGTCGTGGCCGTGGATTTGCAGCAGGGAGAGGACGTGGGATTCTGTGGCTGCTGCCGCACCCAGTGACACAGCATCCACCAGTTTTCCCCGTGAGCGTTCCTTTATGCGCACTTTTGTAGGAGCTCAGCGTACCCCCCTGCTGCGTCAAGAACAAATTGAAGCCGTTGTTGGTTGGATGGCAGCCAATGCATCGACTTCAATACCTTCCACCTCCTCTCAGGACCACAGCACTGTTGAACAACCATCAGTCTCTTCACCGCCTGCCAAATTGCCCAGGCAGTCAGAGAGCTCTGTACAGGAGCCAGCTGAGTCTCTGCTTCTGTTCTCAGAATCTGTTGGCTTGCAAACAGGGGCCCAGCTAAGCAGCATTCTGGAATGTGAAGAAGAGGCAGTATGCAGTGATGCGCAACAGCTGTGTCTCTCTGAATCTGAAGAGGCGGGTGAGCCAGTGCCGATGGTCAGCACACCGCAGAACGCATCTGATGATGATGAGACTCAGTTGCCAGTTTCTGTTGAGCATGGTGCTGGCCAGACCACCCAACAACAGCAGGTGTTGGAAGAGGGTAGTGGTGGAGATGATGAGGTCCAAGACCCAACATGGCGTGAGGAACAGGAAGGTGGTGGGAGCAGCTCTGAGGAAGAGATTGCCCCAACGGTCCAAACAGTAGGGAGAGGTAGGCTGCAGACTCGCTTGCC
Source organism: Oophaga sylvatica (assembly GCA_033576555.1). Classification (NCBI taxonomy): domain Eukaryota; kingdom Metazoa; phylum Chordata; class Amphibia; order Anura; family Dendrobatidae; genus Oophaga; species Oophaga sylvatica. Next base: position 940,126,361 of record JARQOD010000001.1, read on the forward strand.
TGTAGCCTCCAGTTTGGCACCCGTTCGGAGCAGTTCTCTTCCAACAGCCAAACCGGGCGCTCCCAGGACTTGCTCTGCGTGGTCCTTTTTTGATACAGTTGCAGATGATATTTGCTATGTCAAATGCAAGCTGTGTAATCAAAAAATTAAAAGAGGTAAAAGTGTCAGTAACCTTAATACAACAAATATGTGGAAACATGTGCGGTCAAAGCACTTTGTTGAGTTACAGAGACACACTGGAGATGTAGGCCAACCTACAGCAGCACCTACATCTTCAGCTCGTGTTGGAGCCTCTTCCTCCAGTTCACACACAGCTGTTTCGGCTTCCTCACAGGATCGCCATGGAAGAACCTCTGTCACTATTGTCCAGAGACACAGTGTTATTCCACGCACAGCTGCAAGTTCCCTGTCATCCTCACACACCCAGGCCCAAAACAGCCATCGGTAGCACAGGCATGGGATAAAAGACGGCCATACTCGGCAAACCATCCACGAGCACAGGCTCTGAATGCTGGCATTGCAAAACTCCTGTCCCTTGAAATGCTGTCATTCAGGCTGGTGGAGACTGACAGTTTCCGTGAATTAATGGCATTGGCAGTCCCACAATACAATGTGCCCAGCCGATTTTATTTCAGCAGGCAAGCCGTCCCTGGTCTGCAAAAGCATGTTGAGGCAAAAATTAAACATGCGCTACTAAACGCCGTCAGTAGCAAGGTCCACCTGACCACCGATGCGTGGACCAGTACCCATGGCCAGGGACGATACCTTTCACTCACTGCCCATTGGGTGAATGTTGTGGAGCCGGGTACAGATCTTGCGAGTGGCGCTGTACGTGTTCTGCCAACTCCAAGGATTGCCGGAATTAAGTCTGTCCACATTGACTCCTCCTCCTACTCCAGTTCCTCAGAATCATCGCTGCAGGAGCCGTCACGGTCTACCTCCACATGGACCCGTGGACGCTTACCTGATGCGACCGATATGAGCACAGCCGTGGCCAAACAGCAACAGGCCGTTCTGAAATTAATTTACATGGGGAATCGAAGCCACACAGCGCAGGAGGTCTGGAATGCCATCAAGCAGGAGAGCGACGTGTGGTTTTTGCCAGCGAATCTCCAGCCAGGCTTGGTAGTGTGTGACAATGGCCGAAATCTGGTGGCAGCTCTGGGCCTTGGCAAACTCACTCACATACCATGTCTGGCACATGTGCTCAACTTGGTCGTGCAGAGTTTTTTGAGGGACTATCCGGATCTTGATGCACTGCTGCACAAGGTCCGCCTAGAGTGCGCTCACTTGCGACGTTCCAGCATGGCCAGATCGCGCATTGCAGCTCTGCAACGCAGATTTCGCCTTCCTGAACATCGCATCATATGTGACGTATCCACCAGGTGGAATTCAACGTTACATATGTTGGAGCGGTTGTGTGAGCAGCAGCCAGCAGTAATGGAGTATCAGCTGCATCAGGCGCAAGCAACACGCAATTTGCGCCGTCCACACTTCACCATTAATGAGTGGGCCATTATGAAGGACATGTGCCACGTTTTGCGTGCGTTTGATGAGTCAACGCGGATGGCGAGTGCAGATGATGCACTAGTCAGCCTGACTGTCCCCCTTATCTGCCTGCTTCAAAAAACACTGCAAGCAATAAGGGATGAGGTTTTGGAAGAGGTGGAGGATGAGGAGTCACAAATTCCATCACCTTCTGGAAAGTCAGCGCAACGTGGTTCCTCACAAAGGGCTGGGCAGGGCTCACTTTGTGAGGAGGATGAGGAGGAGGAGTCAATGGAGGAGGAAGACATCGCTCCAGAGGGAGGTACACAACGCTCTAGTCAGTATGTAGAGCGAGGGTGGGGTGATGCAGAGCAGGCAGAGATGACGCCTCTTGCAGAGGACAGCGTTTCTTTGCCAGTTGGGAGTCTGCAGCACATGGTTGATTTCATGCTGCAGTGCCTAAGAAACGACCGCCGCATCGCCCACATTCTCACGACGTCTGATATTGGGTGTACACCCTCCTAGACCCTCGCTACCGGGACAACGTCAAAAGCCTCATCACACCGTTGAACCGGGAGCGTAAAATGCGGGAGTACCAAGACACACTGGTGCAATCCCTAATGTTCTACCTTACTGCCGAGAGCACTGCTGCTGCTACTGCTTTACAAAGCAGCTCTGTGCGTCGAGGCAGTGTAGAGAGCTCTGCAACAAGAGGGAGCACACGCAGTGCCTCTGCACAGGGAAAGACCAGTATGTTAAAAATGTGGCAAAGTTTTGTGGCAGCGCCACAAATGTCTACACCATCCGAGAGGGCTCCAGTCAGCGGGAGGCAACGTATCCGTCAGATGGTGACAGACTACTTGGCTTTGCCTCTCAGTGTACTCCCAGATGGCTCTTCCCCATTCAAGTTTTGGGTCTCTAAGCTGGATACATGGCCAGAGCTTAGCCAGTATGCATTGGAGGTGCTGGCTTGCCCTGCTGCCAGTGTATTATCGGAGCGCGTCTTTAGTGCTGCAGGTGGTGTACTAACAGACCGTCGCATGCGACTATCCTCCGATAATGTAGACCGGCTTACTTTTCTGAAAATGAACAAGGCATGGATCTCGCCAGAATTTGTCTGTCCGTTTTCAGATTAAATTACTGGTTCGCAACGTTATCCATGTCTCCTGTTATGTTCATCTTTCTACCACCTGAACTCTACTCCCTGGCTCCAACACTGCCAGTTGCTGCTCAGAAGTGTCGTGTCCACAGAACAAAACACAAGCTCTACTGTTAGTGGGGTTCAGTAACGCCAGCTGTTCCCCTGCTGTGTCAACGGCAAGAAGTCTCCTGTTCCCGACACATGGACAGAAAAACACATGACCAACATGCTCCAAATAGGGAAGAGCCGTCACCCTGCTTGTTATGCTGAAAACATGAAATTGTGAAGTTTTGCAGGCCTAGAATGATAAATTTTAATGACAAATATGGACAAATAATAATTTGTCATCACAGCGCATATCTGCACATGTCTATTAGAAATGGTAACAAAAAATAAAACATAGTCTACTCTTCACATTTTGAAATTAATGCATAAAAGTACATTTCATACTTATGAATTAATGCTTTTTAAGGAACTTTATCTGTACCTGTAAGATAATGCAGTCAATGGATGTACGAATCATTAAATCCTCATCATCATCATCACGAGTTTTATTTATGACAGACATTATAAAATACACATACTGATGCCAACTGTAACTTCAAACACCATATATGAAATGGCCAGCATGTAAACATGGTAATAATGTCCAATAATAAATTATTACATCTAGAAAGTGCATCATGCATACTGACATAAGGTAGTTATACCTGCAAGTGCTGTTGAAACAACCACAAGAGATATAAATTAATACTGGTATATAGGTATCACATTCACAGTGCATAGTTACTCATGGACAATGTTGATGTAATACTGTATCTCAATTAAGTCAGCGTGAACCATTAGGCTTGTTAGTCTTGTACATTGTTAAAGAGGGAACGTAATTTTTTTGTTTGTCATAGGTGGAGTATTACACATTAAATTATTACTGCTGTATTTTTTTTTTGCGTCCCTAGTGCGCAATAACGCAGCCTAACCTCACATTTTATAGTCAGCTAATTGCCACACGCTACCCTACCCTACGCGTGACAGTAGGAAGGTAGTGTTGTTGGATAAAGCTTTGCGCAACCAGACATTCTTTTACCCTCTTCAACACTCTACAAGCAAAAAATGCATGATTTCAGCCACAGACTTTATTGACGTACAGTATAACATCGGCATTACCCATCAGAGGCTGTCCACTGTCTGATACAGACATAGAATATACCTTTGCTATCCGTAGCCTTTGTTTCACCTACACTTGCAGGCACACACTTAAATTGTGACAAACAATGCCTAATGTTTTTTTAAATGGTTATTTTTATCGTACATTATTGTGTCATCAATCATCACATTGATGAGTCCATGCTGGACATGTCATACATGCTATAGAAAGTTACGATTTTATGAACTTAAATAATTGAAATGTCTGTGACAGTCACATAAAATTTGCGATGATGATGATGAGTGACTATTACAAAATCCATTGTCTTCACTATGTTATGGTTTAACATAGCGTTCCTTAAGCATTATTCATAAAAAAAAAATGGACTTTTATTCTTAGATTTACAACACTATATTTTGTTACCAATTTTTTGGGTGTTGTGTTGGTCCATTTTTTTTTGGCATGTGCATATATGCGTTTATATTTGTATTTTCTTTATTTTTCCTTCTTGAAATTAGAAAACATGTGTATCTTTGTACCGTGTTAGCCAGTAGATAGAAAAATATTTAGACTTCAGAGTCAGCAGTGGTTGATACCTTTTAATGGATAACTGAAAAGATGGAAACAAATTGCAAGCTTTCAAGGCTACTCACGTCTCTTCATCAGGCAAAGACTAAATAAAAAAATTAAGCATCACATATTTCTATACACAACAGGACACAGGAATAGTGCAATAGGTAAGACAAGTAAGTGACGTGTATCAGAACTGTCATTATCTCACAGGGATGAACATAAATATTGGAACAGTTCCTACATAAGGATAGAAAGTTTGATTGCCCTCTCATTGGCTTTTTTTTTGGGTTTTCATGACCCTGGAAGGGCATAGACGCAGATTCCTTAATTGATATAGAATGACATAAATCCATGTGATCTATTCATTCCATCACTAACAGTGTCAAAGGTCATGATGAGCTTATATTCTGAAACCTTTGTACGTTTCTCATATTTGAAGTTATATTTTAATACCAGTAATTCCATATCCATCATGCTATGACCGGGCATACAAAAGTCTTTTGCCACAGGTAAATTCATTAATTTATCTCTGATTGTGTGGCGCTGATAATTCATCCTTGTTCTCCTTTTTGTTGCCGGTCTCCCCTCACTTGTCCCTCCCTCACTTGTCTTAGCTATTCCTGTGTCCTGTTGTGTGTAGAAATATGTGATTCTTCATTTTTGGCTTTACTCTTAGCCTGATGAAGACACCTGAGTAGTCTCGAAAGCTTTGAATTTGTTACCATATTTTCAGTTAGCCATTAAACGTTATCAACCACAGAGGACTGTCAAGTATAAATATTTTTCTATTCTTGTAATTGAAATTCATCATTTTATTGTCGTAGTAAAACTTCATTTATTCTTGTTTGAAGTACATACATTTGCAATGGCCACGTAACAAGGCAATAACTCAATATTTTATGCCTACACCCTCCTTGACCCTGGGTTACAACACCGCCAGTTGTTTCTCGGAAGTGCTGTTAGCACAGTCTACACTTGCTCCTGTGTTACTGGGGTTCAGTAATGTCAGCTGTTCCCCTGCTGTGTGAACGGCAAAAAGTCCTGCTGCCTCCACCATGTTCTCTTCTCATCCCTGGGTTACAACACCGCCAGTTGTTTCTCGGAAGTGCTGTTAGCACAGTCTACACTTGCTCCCGTGTTACTGGGGTTCAGTAATGTCAGCTGTTCCCCTGCTGTGTGAACGGCAAACAGTCCTGCTGCCTCCACCATGTTCTCTTCTCATCCCTGGGTTACAACACCGCCAGTTGTTTCTCAGAAGTGCTGTTAGCACAGTCTACACTTGCTCCTGTGTTACTGGGGTTCAGTAATGTCAGCTGTTCCCCTGCTGTGTGAACGGCAAACAGTCCTGCTGCCTCCACCATGTTCTCTTCTCATCCCTGGGTTACAACACCGCCAGTTGTTTCTCAGAAGTGCTGTTAGCACAGTCTACACTTGCTCCCGTGTTACTGGGTTCAGTAATGTCAGCTGTTCCCCTGCTGTGTGAACGGCAAAAAGTCCTGCTGCCTCCACCATGTTCTCTTCTCATCCCTGGGTTACAACACCGCCAGTTGTTTCTCGGAAGTGCTGTTAGCACAGTCTACACTTGCTCCTGTGTTACTGGGGTTCAGTAATGTCAGCTGTTCCCCTGCTGTGTGAACGGCAAACAGTCCTGCTGCCTCAACTTTAATTTCCATGGGTACCTTCTGCTACCCATCCGGGTTCCAGTACCGTCAGCTGGTTCTCCGCAGTGCCTTTGGCCTAGGTGCCTCCATGTCGGTATCCGAGTTCCAGCAACGTCTGCTGGTCCTTGGTAGTGCTTTGGAGCACAGGTACCTCCTGCTTAGTAACCGTGTCCCAGTAACGTCAGCTGGTCCTCGGTTGTGCCATTGGCTCTTTTCCTTCTGCTGACCCTCCGGGTTCCAGCACAGTCAGCTGGTCCTCGTTACTTTCATTGGCTCTTGTACCTTCTGCTACCCATCCGGGTTCCAGTACCGTCAGCTGGTTCTCCGCAGTGCCTTTGGCCTAGGTGCCTCCATGTCGGTATCCGAGTTCCAGCAACGTCTGCTGGTCCTTGGTAGTGCTTTGGAGCACAGGTACCTCCTGCTTAGTAACCGTGTCCCAGTAACGTCAGCTGGTCCTCGGTTGTGCCATTGGCTCTTTTCCTTCTGCTGACCCTCCGGGTTCCAGCACAGTCAGCTGGTCCTCGTTACTTTCATTGGCTCTTGTACCTTCTGCTACCCATCCGGGTTCCAGTACCGTCAGCTGGTTCTCCGCAGTGCCTTTGGCCTAGGTGCCTCCATGTCGGTATCCGAGTTCCAGCAACGTCTGCTGGTCCTTGGTAGTGCTTTGGAGCACAGGTACCTCCTGCTTAGTAACCGTGTCCCAGTAACGTCAGCTGGTCCTCGGTTGTGCCATTGGCTCTTTTCCTTCTGCTGACCCTCTGGTTCCAGCACAGTCAGCTGGTCCTCGTTACTTCCATTGGCTTTTGTACCATCACCAACAGGACAAAGAAGGTTAAGACAAACTACAAGATACAGAACAAGAGACAGAAGAACAATAAGCAGAAGATCAAAAAGCAGAAGAACATTAAGTATAAGACCAAAATGAAGAGCAAAATATATGCTCTAAATTCTAAGCAGAAGAAGACTAAGCAGTGTATGGGGGTGAGTCCGTTCCTCCTCGTGGTGCCCCTGGAAAATGCCTGATGCTGCTGCAGGCTAAACTGAACGCGGACAAATACTGTTGTAATTAAAATCTTTTGTGACAGCAAGAACGGAAGGATGAAAATTCAGAGTTTTACAGATTACAAGTACAGGAATGTCTGTCACAAATAAGAATATGATGAAAAGGATGAATAGGAAGAAGATGAAGAAGTAGAATATGAAGAATAATAACTGTTTAATAAGAACAATATAAGTAATGTTAACAAAAAGATGAATAGCAAGAAGTTTTAGAAGATTAAGAAGGTGAAGATGAAGAATAATTTGATGAGAAAGATGATGCTGCTGAAGATTATGAAGGAGAAAGTGTGTGAAAAGTTAAAAAGGTGAAGACCATGGAAGTTGTGAAACAGACATATTTGACAAAATAGAAAAAAGGTTAACAACATTGTCAATTTCTTCGTCAATCCGAACGTATTTCCTAAAAAAAAAAAATTAATGCTATTCCATTGGATTGGGTTAAACATCTATGCCTTTAATGTCTCCTCAACCTCCCCCAATACATTCTACATTACTCTTTGTTGTTTTCCTTCATGTACAATTAACCTACAAGGCAAGAATGGGGTTTTTTTTATTTCGATATTTTGTTCCCATAGACTTACATTGGACTTCCGGTATCGGTATCGGGTATCGCCGATATTTTTTGGGTATCGGCGATACCATTCCGATGCCGATACGTTTGGATATCGGAAAGTATCGCTCAACTCTACTCACCACACATCTAGGTATTTCCACTGTTTAGGCGCATCAGGACAAATTGGACAACAACTTTTGGGGTCCAATTTCTCCTGTTACCCTTGTAAAAATAAAATATTGGGGCAAAAAAATCATTTTTGCAAAAAAAAAAAGGATTTTTTATTTTTACGGCTGAGCGTTATAAACTTCTGTGAAGCACTTCGGGTTCAAAGTGCTCACCACACATCTAGACAACTTCCTTGTGGGGTCTATTTTCCAAAATGGGGTCACTTGTGGGGGTTTCCACTGTTTAGGCGCATCAGGGGCTCTCCAAATGCGACATGACGCCCCCAGACCATTCCATCAAAGTCTGCAATCCAAAACGTCACTACTTCCCTTCCGAGCCCTGACGTGCGCCCATACAGTAGTTTTTCTCACACATATTGGGTATCAGCGTACTCAGGACAAATTGGACAACAACTTTTGGGGTCCAATTTCTCCTGTTACCCTTGTGAAAATAAAATATTGGGGGCAAAAAAAATCATTTTTGTAAAAAAAAAAAGATTTTTTATTTTTACGGCTGTACGTTATAAACTTCTGTGAAGCACTTCGGGGTTCAAAGTGCTCACCACACATCTAGATAAGTTCCTTTGGGGTCTATTTGCCAAAATGGGGTCACTTGTGGGGGTTTCCACTGTATAGGTGCATCAGGGCTCTCCAAATGTGACATGACGCCCCCAGACCATTCCATCAAAGTCTGCAATCCAAAACGTCACTACTTCCCTTCCGAGCCCTGACGTGCGCCCATACAGTAGTTTTCTCCCACATATTGGGTATCAGCGTACTCAGGACAAATTGGACAACAACTTTTGGGTTCCAATTTCTTCTGTTACCCTTGTGAAAATAAAATATTGGGGGCGAAAAAAATCATTTTTGTAAAAAAAAAAAAAGATTTTTTATTTTTACGGCTGTACGTTATAAACTTCTGTGAAGCACTTCGGGGTTCAAAGTGCTCACCACACATCTAGATAAGTTCCTTGTGGGTCTATTTGCCAAAATGGGTCACTTGTGGGGGTTTCCACTGTATAGGTGCATCAGGGGCTCTCCAAATGTGACATGACGCCCCCAGACCATTCCATCAAAGTCTGCAATCCAAAACGTCACTACTTCCCTTCCGAGCCCTGACGTGCGCCCATACAGTAGTTTTCTCCCACATATTGGGTATCAGCGTACTCAGGACAAATTGGACAACAACTTTTGGGTTCCAATTTCTTCTGTTACCCTTGTGAAAATAAAATATTGGGGACGAAAAAATCATTTTTGTAAAAAAAAAAAAGATTTTTTATTTTACGGCTGTACGTTATAAACTTTAGTGAAACACCTGGGGGTTAAAAGTTCTCACCACACATCTAGATAAGTTCCTTGAGGGGTCTAGTTTCCAAAATGGCGTTATTTATGGGGGTTTCCGCTGTTTAGGCAGATCAGGAGCTCTCCAAACACGACATGGCGTCCAGCCAATTCTGCGTTGAAAAAGTCAGACGGCGCTCCTTCCCTTCCAAACTCTGCCATGCACCCAAACAGTGGTTTACCCCCACATATGGGGTATCAGCGCACTCAGGACAAATTGCACAATAACTTTTGGAGTCTTGTTACCCTTGGAAAAATAAAAATTGGGGTGAAAAGATCATTTTTGTGGAAAAAATATGATTTTTAAATTTTACGGCTCTACGTTATAAACTTGTGTGAAGCACTTGGGGTTCAAATTGCTCACCAAAGATCTAGAAAAGTTCCTTAGGGGTCTAGTTTCCAAAATGGGGTCATTTGTGGGGGTTTCCACTGTTTAGGCACATCAGGGGCTCTCCAAATGCAACATGGCATCCAATCTCAATTCCAGCCAATTTTGGTTGGAAAAAGTCAAATGGTGCTCCTTCCATTCCGAGCTCTGCCGTGCGCCCAAACAGTGGTTCCCACCCACATATGGGGTATCAGCGTACTCAGGACAAATTGGACAACAACTTATGTGGTCCAATTTCTCCTGTTACCCTTGAGAAAATAAAAAATTAGTGACTAAAAGATAATTTTTGTGGGAAAAAAATAGGATTTTTTATTTTCATGCCCGGGCATTATAAACTTGTGTGAAGCACTTGGGGGTTCAAAGTGCTCACCAAAGATCTAGATAAGTTCCTTAGGGGGTATAGTTTCCAAAATGGGGTCACTTGTGGGGGGTTTCCACTGTTTAGGCTCATCTGGGGCACTGCAAACGGAACATGACCCCCATCAACGTCTGCATTCCAAAACGTTACTACTTCCTTTCCAAGCCCTGCCGTGCACCCAAACAGTTCCCCCCCCCACATATGGGGTATCAGCGTACTCAGGACAAATTGGACAACAACTTTTGGGGTCCAATTTCCTTGGGAAAATTCAAAAATTTGGGACTAAAAAATCATTTTTGTGGAAATTTTTTTTTTTTTTTCACACCCAGGCATTATAAGCTTTTGTGAAACACTTGGGGGTTCAAAGTGCTCACAACAGATCTAGATAAGTACCTTAGGGGTCTAGTTTCCAAAATGGTGTCACTTGTGGGGTTTCCACTGTTTAGGCTCATCAGGGGCTCTCCAAACACGACATGGCGTCCAATCTCAATTCCAGCCAATTTTAGTTTGAAAAAGTCAAACGGCGCTCCTTCCCTTACGAGCTCTGCCGTGTGCCCAAACAGTGGTTTTCCCCCACATATTGGGTATTGGCGTACTCAGGAGAAATTGCATAACAACCTTATCTGTCCATTTTCTCCTTTTACCCTTGTGAAAATAAAAAAAAAGTTTGTAAAAGATCATTTTTGTGGCTAAAAAGTTAAATATTCATTTTTTCCTTCCACGTTGCTTTAGTTCCTGTGAAGCACCTGAAGGGTTAATAATCTTCTTGAATGTGGTTTTGAGTACCTTGAGGGGTGCAGTTTTTAGAATGGTGTCACTTTTGGGTATTTTCTGCCATATAGACCCCTCAAAGTGACTTCAAATGAGAGGTGGTCCCTAAAAAAAATGGCTTTGTAAATTTTGTTGTAAAAATGAGAAATCGCTGGTCAAATTTTAACCCTTATAACTTCCTAACAAAAAAAAATGTTGGTTCCAAAATTGTGCTGATGTAAAGTAGACATGTGGGAAATGTTATTTCTTAACTATTTTGTGTGATATATTTCTCTGTTTTAAGGGAATAAAAATTCAAAGTTTGAAAATTGCAAAATTTTAAAAATTTTCGCCATATTTGCGTTTTTTTCAAAAATAAACGCAAGTTATATTAAAGAAATTTTACTTCTAGCGTGAAGTACAATATGTCACGAGAAAACAATCTCAGAATCGCGAAGATCCGTTGAAGCGTTCCAGAGTTATAACCTCATAAAGAGACAGTGGTCAGAATTGTAAAAATTGGCCCGGTCATTAACGTGCAAACCACCCTTGGGGGTGAAGGGGTTAAATGAGCGGTCCGAAACTAACATTGATTTAAGTCTATCTATTTATTTAATTTAATAATCTAATTAATTTTCTAATACACTATGTTCCAAATTATTATGCAAATGATATTTTTGTCTGATTTTCCTAAGTGGTCGGTGCAAATGACAGTCAGTCAAAAAGTCATCACCCGTTAGAGTATACATCGAATTTTATTGAAGAAACCTCCCAATGATAACAGTATAATCTCCAAAATAGAAAAAAAATCAAAATGCACTGTTCCAAATTATTAGGCACAGTAGAATTTCTGAACATTTGATCTGTTTTAAAAGAAATGAAAATGCTCATTTGTGGAATTTGCAGCATTAGGAGATCACATTCACTGAACAAAAAAGCTACTTAACTCCAAAACATCCTAACAGGCCAATTACATGTTAACATAGAACCCTTCTTTGATATCACCTTCACAATTCTTTCATCCATTGAACTTGTGAGTTTTTGGAGAGTTTCTTCTTGTATTTCTTTGCATGAAGCCTCCCAGAGCTGCTGTTTTGAAGTGAACTGCCTCCCACCCTCATAGATCTTTTGCTTGATGATACTCCAAAGGTTCTCTATAGGGTTGAGGTCAGGGAAGATGGTGGCCACACCATGAGTTTATCTCCTTTTATGCCCATAGCAGCCAATGACTCAGAGGTATTCTTTACAGCATGAGATGGTGCATTATCATGCATGAAGATGATTTTGCTCCTGAAGGCACGTTTCTGCTTTTTATACCATGGAAGAAAGTTGTCAGTCAGAAACTCTACATACTTTGCAGAGGTCATTTTCACACCTTCAGGAACCTTAAAGGGCCCTACCAGCTGTTTCCCCATGATTCCGGCCCAAAACATGACTCCTCCACCTCCTTGATTACGTCGCAGCCTTGTTGGGACATGATGGCCATCCACCAACCATCCACTACTCCATCCATCAGGACCATCCAGGGTTGCTCGACACTCATCAGAAACAAGACTGTTTGAAAATTACTCTTCATGTATGTCTGGGCCCACTGCAGCCATTTCTGCTTGTGAGCACTGTTTAGGGGTGGCCGAATCGTAGGTTTATGCACCACAACAAGCCTTTGAAGGATCCCACACCTTGTGGTTCGAGGACTCCAGAGACACCAGCAGCTTCAAATATCTGTTTGCTGGTTTGTAATGGCTTTTTAGCAGCTGCTCTCTTAATCCGATGAACTTGCCTGGCAGAAACCTTCCTCATTCTGCCTTTATCAGCACGAACACGTCTGTTCTCAGAATCAGCCACAAATCTCTTAACAGTACGATGATCACGCTTAAGTTTTCGGGAAATATGTAATCTTTTCAACCCTTGACCAAGGCATTGCACTATTTGATGCTTTTCAGCAGCAGAGAGATCCTTTTTCTTTCCCATTTTACTTGAAAACTCTGGCCTGCTTAATAATGTGGAACATTCAGTTTTTCCTTTTATTGGGCTCACATGGCAAACTAATTATCACAGGTATCTGAGATTGATTTCAGTGATCTAAAGAACTCTGAGACACAATACCATCAATGGGTTTCATTTACAAAAAAAAACAAAAAACGCTATGACACTTAAAACCAATTTGCATAATAATTTGGAACATAGTTTATACTTTGATTAAAAATTCCCTATCATTCCATCTCAACTCTCACTGCTTAATTTTTTTTTTACCAACTTCCTGTTTGATGACGCTTTCTTTGAAAGCCCCAAGTGCTTGTTGGGATAGCCAAACATTAGAGGAAGAGGCTGCAGTCACTGCAACATCATCTGCCTCACCTTGCAGTAAAGCGTCCTCAGTGATGTCCATTTCAGGGCCTGGGCAATTCCCTGCTTTACTGAACATGTGTTGCTTGTCAGTTCCGACCTATGCTAAGTAGGATCTTGTCACTGTGCAATATTATTTTTAACCATTTTCCAACATTGGGCGCAATAGTACACCCATGTTGGCCTCCCCTTGCTCAGCGCCAGAGCCCACACTTTTCCAGGCACATGACAGCTGATCTATACAGCAGACGTGCCCGCAACAGCCAAGGGTGGGAACGCGATCTACCCTCGGCTGTTAATCAGTTAAATGCTGCTGTCAGTCTCTGACAGCGGCTTTTAACTCGCTCTGACCGGAAGTGCGTCACTAATCCCGCCCACTGGTGACCCCGTCATATGATCGCGGGTCACCGATGGGTCAGCAGGACAACAAGAGGTCGGCAGCAGACCTCTATGGTTGTCATTGCCAGATTGCCACATTGCTATGAGTGCCGCCCCATGGTCAGCGCTCATAGCAAGTGAGCATTTCTGCTACACACAGGGGATCTGATCATCGCTTGGAGACTATTGAAGCATGCAAAACGTAAAAAAAAAAATGTTTTTAAAAATATAAACATTTTTTAAAAAATATGAAAGTTCAAATCACCCCTCTTTCGCCCCATTCAAAGTAAAACAATAAAAAACAAATTTACACATATTTGGTATCGCCGCGTTCAGTATCACCCGATCTATCAATATAAAAAAAAATTAACCCGATCGCTAAATAGTGTAACGAGAACAAAATTCAAAATGCTAGAATTACGTTTTTTTGGTTGCCGCTACATTGCAATAAAATGTAATAACAGGTGATCAAAAGATCATATCTACACCAAAATAGTATCACTAAAAACATCAGCTTGGCACACAAAAAATAAGCCATCACCCTTTCCCAGATTACGAAAAATGGAGACGCTACAGGTCTCAGAAAACGGTGCCTTTTTTTTAAGCAATTTTGGATTTTTTTTCACCACTTAAATAAAAAAGAACCTATACATGTTTGGTGTCTGTGAACTCATAATGACTTGGAGAATCATAATGGCAGGGCAGTCAGATTTAGCATTTAGTGAACATGATAAAAAAATAGACTATGGAATTGCACTTTTTTTGCAATTTCACCGCATTTGAAATTTTTTCCCGTTTTCCAGTTCGATATGTTAAAACCAAAAAGACAATGGTGTTGTTCAAAAGTACAACTTGTCCCGCGAAAAACAAGCCCTCACGTGGCCATATTGACAGAAAAATTAAAGTTATTTAAAAAATCTGAAATACCCCTGATCGTTAAGGTATTAATGCACAGTAGCAGTGCGCTCCTTTGTTGGCTCTGATGAGAAATGACGAGTTGGCAACAGAGCGCACTGCTAGTGTGCTTTGTAATAAAACCCGGAGAGCAGGTAAAGCAGTGATCATCTCCGCCCCTCGAAAGTGACTGTGGCTTCCGCACTGGGCCTATTACTTATTCCCTGATGATGAATCCCTCAATGTCTGTCCGCTATTTCATCCTTCTTCTCTAGATTTCTATGATGAACAATGGCACGGGAGACCACGGATTGATCCCACCGCTGCCACCCGGGGAATCACGGATTATGATCCCACCGCTGCCACCAATGTAACCAACAATTGCATGGGAGACCATGGATTGATCCCACCGCTGCCAAAAATATGTCACTAACTGCAGGGATTTATATCTATCCCACTTTCCAGTTCCGCTTAGGAACTCGCAGCTCTCCGGCGCCCCCTTACTCCTCAGGTCAGTCAGGGAACTACACCTAGGATAATTAGTCGCCGGACAGGCCGCTTGGATGTGTACTGGCTATTAGGCACGCTGCAGTGAGGGGACTATAACTACGCCTAACCGCTGCCAGGCAATACACTTATAAAACCCACTCTGTCACTGCCAGCTATACCCCACGCCTAGCACACACTCGCTGCCACCAGCCTCTTGTTCTAGAATGTAGGGCAGAGGCCACCCCAATTTAGTAGCGTAATTCACTTCAGGCATGTGCAAATTCGTTATAGAGCATAGAGACGAACTAGTAATTTTGTAAGGTTCTTTGTCTCTGTTGACATGTTCCTTGAAACTCAGTTTTCCGTCGGCCATTTTGCTTTCTGTCTTTCTGCAGCTCTTGCCCTCAGTTAATATGGAGTTTCCAGTTTTCATGTTCCCGCCCTGATTCTTCCCTCTTGCTTCTTAAGCAGCCTCAGCTGAACAATCAGTGCTCCTGAATCAAGCCTCAGTCAGTCTGTGACCTGACTCCTGGAAGCCTTGGACTTGTACTCCAGCTATTCCCTACTGAGGAACCTTGGAACACTTTTGGACTCTGGAAACCTGCTGTTTGGTGAATCCATGTTTGCAGAGGAATTACGGTACAGAGAAGAGATCCTAAACCTGCTTTGGAGAGTTATTGTAGTGCTTGAAGTTACTCTGGCCTGCTGTGTCTCCTGTCGCTGTTCCTGCAAACTGTGTGAACTTTTCAGCATGCTTGTATGAAGTAATACAAGTCATTTCATTTCAACCTATGTCTCCTGTGTTTTCCTCGCACCCAAGCACAAGACGCTATAGGAACTGTACACTATACATGACAAGATTCAGGAGCCAATGTTTAGTGTCTGCTGGGTCTGGGAAAGCCGTGTCTGCTGTGACTGTGGATATCAGATGTCCGTTTAATACCTTATGTGATGACAGTGGTTGTGACTTCTCACAACCATTCCAGGTGAGCGCATTCCCTTAAAATTTTACTCTGGAGTGTTACCACAGGTAAACACTATTGTTTTTTTTTTTTTTTCCTTTCCTCTTCTCCTTCCAGCACCTCTGCCTTAAAAGATCTGGAAGATGGAGGCCCGCACATAAAGGAACTTTTCGGAGTGACTGATACAATCCTTTCAGATGTACAGACTTTAAAAACCCATTTTGCAAGCCTACAGGACCTCACTAATCATAATTTGCAAGTGTTTGGACAGACTACCCAGGAATTGCGAGCCAGGATTGAGGCTCTAGAGGAACGAGCCCAGGCTCCTGCCATAACCCCAAGTTCTGGGATCCCCAAATTACCTCCTTTTCGTTTTGGCGGTGAAAGTGAGAAATTCAGGGGATTTATTAATCAATGCAATTTATTTTTCTCTGCACATGCTTCACAATTTCCCACTGAACGATCCAAAGTGCTTACTATAATCATGTTGCTTACCAATAAGGCTTTGATGTGGGCAAACCCTCTGATTGAGACTGGGGATGATTGTTTGAATCACCTTGATGCTTTTATTTCAGCCATGGGGCAGGTGTTTGATGACCCCAATCGAGGTGCAACAGCTGAAGCAGCCATGTTAACTTTGCGCCAAGGTAAGCGTTCAGTAGCCGAATATGCCCTGGATTTCAGGAGATGGGCTCTTGATACCACTTGGGACACTTCCGCTAAAAAATCTATTTTTCGGAAGGGTTGTCTCCACTGATTAAGGATGAACTTGCTCGTGCCGACCCTCCCACTGCGTTAGGTGACTTTATTAACTATTGTATCCGTATTGATGCTCGTCTGACTGAACGCAGACAAGAGAGATGGTTCGAAAATAATCGCACTAACCTTTTACTACCTCCCTCCTCAGCTAAGGAACCTTTGAGTAGGATCACAAGGGAACCAGAACCTGAACCCATGCAGGTGGACTCTTTACAAAGACGGGTTAGTGATGCACGCAAAGAACATCGTATAAAGGAAAATCTATGTTTCTACTGTGGTAAGTCAGGGCACTTCATTATAAACTGCCCCAGCCGTTCTCGTAAGACTACTGCAGCAGTCATTCACTGTGAGTGTTGCGAGAGGAGCTCTGTCATGTCCGAGCCTCAGGCTCCAGAGAGATCTGCTGCAAGAGATCTTGATTTCTCGGACTTAAACTCTGTTAGTTCTGGGGACGATGACGGTATAAACGCTGCAATTTTTCAAAGTTTCCTCAGCGGTGTCCCAGCTGAGTTGTAAAAGAAACAATTCTCATTGCTTCCTTTCCATCAAACTCTGGTTGACTCAGTCTGGGTGTCTAGCTCTGCTATGATCGACTCAGGAGCAAGTGGAAATTTTATGGATATCTCCTTTGCTCTGAAACAGGGGATACGTTCAGTGAAGAAGGCTACTCCAGTACAGATGGAGACTGTGGATGGCTCTCTACTGACTTCTGGACCAGTGGATCAAGAAACAGAGCCTTTGAGGGTCCTTATGGGTAAAGATCATCAGGAGAAAATGTCTTTTTTGCTTATCTCTTCTCCCCACTTTCCCATCATTCTAGGGCTACCATGGCTGCAGGCGCAGAATCCTACGATTAACTGGGAGACCAAGGAATTACACTTTCCGGAGAAACAGATGAGTCAAGGAGTTTCAGCTTGCTCTGTTCCTAAAGGAACCATGTCAGTCCCTGAACTACCAGCTGTATACCAGGACTATGTGGATTTATGTGACAAGAAGAACGCTGATCAGCTTCCTCCTCACCGTCCATATGATTGTCCAATTGAATTATTGCCCGGAGCCGAGATACCTTTTGGTAAGATCTACCCCCTAGCGGGGCCCGAGCTAAAAGCTTTGAAGGATTATATAGACGAAAATTTAGCCAAGGGCTTCATACGCCCCTCTTCATCTCCCGCAGGTGCACCCATCTTCTTTGTGAAGAAGAAAGATGGATCTCTGAGACCCTGCATAGACTATAGGGAACTCAATAAGGTTACTATTAGAAACCGTTATCCATTGCCTTTAAAGGGAATCTGTCACCCCATTTTTGCCATATCAACTAAAGATATGGCTGAATACAGCGTCCCATAACAAAGCCATCTGTCTTTTCCTTATATCCTGATACCCCCGTTTTCATATAAAAATACCTTAGTAAAGTTGGTATTTTGGGCTGCCAATCAGGGCGGTCAGGTCAGGAAGGCGGCGGTTATTCGCTTCTCCCAACCCTCCTCAATTCTTGGCGTACGTAGCTTTTTTTTTTCTTGTCCGTTGTCTTTCCGCGCTTGCGCTGTGTAAAAGTCCCTCGCGCGTGCGCAGTGCTGTTTTCCCAACAGTGGGCCAGCACACTATCACTACCGCGCAAGCTCAAGTAATTTCTGGCACTTCACTTGACCCGGAAGTCGTCCAATGATTGCTGATGACTTCCGGGCCAAGGAAAGTCAGGAAGTCTGACGCATGCGCAGTAATGTTTGACTGCTTTGCCCACTGCTGGTGTCAGTATTCCGGGTTTTCTAGGTAACTTTGTCAATGATTTTGCCCTTTGTTAAAATGGAGTTTGCTGTTTTCTGTGCCCTACTTCCTGTTCGTTTGTTTAAAACCCGGCTCAGGTGCTGGCTTCACTGCTGGAATATTCTGCTTCCGTTTCCCTGCAACCCAGCTGCTTTGTTCCTCACAGATCTTTTGTGTATTTACCAGGAAAGTGCATAACCTTATCTTCAGGTGTTTCTCAGCCACAGCAGTTTCTACCCATGGCTCTGGACATTCTCTGCATACGTAAGTTGCACATACTGTGTTATCACTAAACTGTTGACTTGGGAATTTAACCCTTGGTTCACTCCATCTGATAAGAACTGTGTTTCTGAACTGTTGCTGTTTAACCCTTCGTGCATTACCTCTGGTGAGAGCTGTTGGAACTGTTACTGGAACCTTACTGACATATGAACTTGTTGTTGGACTTCACTGAATTAAGCCACAACTGAGATTAACTTGTTCCTGGACCTCCCTGTGTTTTCTGCATACCTGGATCTGACTCTTCACACACCAGCAGTGTGTAAATCCAGCCACGTTACCTGTGCATCAGACTTACCTTGTGGTCACATTTGTGTGAGGACTCCGTCGTAAGAACTTTACCACCCTCGCTATAGAGGTTCAAGGACTTATATATCCGGATTCATATAACTGGACTTGTGTATATATATATGGACTCATTGCATGTCACTACGGGTTGTTTGAATATTGTTTTTGGGTGTTTTGCTGTTTCACAAATACATTATTTGCATTCAAAGAAACCCGTCTCTGATTGTTCATTGCCCCACGCTATCAGAATCCTCGAGTTCCTACAATAGTATTACAGGATATTCCAGCCTAAAAAGAGGATTCTGCTGGGGCAATGACGGAGACACGGGCAGACAAATTGTTCACCATAGTTAACTCCTTGCAGCAGGAGGTGGCGGCTGCACACACATCAGATTAGAGACTTGGAGTCTCGGGTTAACCACAATGCACAGGGGTTTGGTCAGGCTCTCCAAGATCTACGTTCTAGGTTAGGAGTCCTGGAGGCCTTACCTACTGAGCCTACCTCATCCATCAGTATGCCCAAATTGCCTCCATTCCGTTTTAATGGTGACCGAAGTCAATTCCGTGGGTTTGTTAATCAATGTATATTATTTTTTGATGTACATGCCTCCTACTACCGGTCTGATAGATCTAAGGTTCTATGTATTATTATGTTGTTAACATCACGTGCACTGGCTTGGGCAAATCCTATGGTTGAAAGTCATGATACCCGTCTAAATAATTTGGACAATTTTCTGGCAGCCATGGCGCAAATGTTCGACGATCCCAACCGCCGTGCTACCGCTGAATCTGCCTTGCTTTCCTTACGCCAGGGGAAACGGTCAGTCATAGAATATGTTACTGAATTTAAAAGGTTAGTGGTGGACACCCAGTGGGAAAACAATGCTTTATTACCAATCTTTAGAAAAGGTTTGTCAAATGCAATCAAGGATGAGCTAGCTCGTTCAGAGTCTCCACAGGAGTTTGAATTGTTTATACAGCACTGTGTACGTATTGATATCCGTTTAACTGAACGCAGACAAGAAAAATGGGCCGCTGTAAATCGCATTACTAATTACTCTCTTCCGTCCAGGGAAACCACAGGCAAAAACCCGCGAGAGGCTGAGGAGGTGCCTATGCAGGTGGACTCACTGCAGAGACGTGAGAATAATGAACGCCGCGAACACCGTCTCCGTGAGCGCTTATGTTTCTATTGTGGTCAATCGGACCATTTCCTCATCAATTGTCCTAAATGTCCTAGGCGACCCAACAAGGTGTTGGCGGTAGTAGGGGATTATGATAACACAGACGCTGAGTCTGAAGTTTCGGAAACCAGTCTACATCTAGATGCGGTTTTTCCCCCAATACTGATGCCGACTTCCCCTAAAGATCAAGGGGAGAAATATTCACATTGTTCTCTTCCTATACAGATTCAGTGGGAGGAACAGTGGATATCAAGTTCTGCCATGATAGACTCTGGAGCAGGTGGGAATTTCATGGATTCTTCTTTTGCAGAGGAACATGGTATAAAGACACAACTAAGAGCTTCACCAATCACTATGGAAACGGTGGATGGTTCCCCATTAGTTTCTGGACCAGTAGATCGGGAGACAGTGCCTCTGGAGTGTAAGATGGAACCAGACCATCAAGAAACACTTTCATTCATGTTAATATCTTCTCCTCATTTTCCTGTAATTTTAGGAATTCCCTGGTTACGGTCACAAAATCCAATCATCAATTGGGAAACCAAGGAGATAACCTTTCTCCCGAAGTGCAGTTCTACCATCAGTCCAACTGTGGCGGCTCCAGTTACCCAGAACTTGGAAGAGGTGATACAGGTACCTACTCTCCCTCTGATTTATCAGGAATTCTCAGACATTTGTGATAAAAGGAAGGCAGATCAACTTCCCCCACATAGACCGTATGACTGCCCCATAGAATTGCTTCCTGGAGCAGCGATTCCTTTCGGCCATGTTTACCCGTTGGCGGCTCCGGAATTAAAATCTTTACGAGAGTATATAGATGAGAATTTAGCCAAGGGGTTTATCCGACCATCTTCTTCACCAGCGGGAGCTCCAATATTCTTTGTAAAGAAGAAGGATGGTACTCTAAGACCCTGCATTGACTACCGGGAGTTAAATAAGGTAACCATTCGTAACAGGTACCCGTTGCCCCTAATTCCAGAATTGTTGGAAAGAGTTCGCCAGGCCAAAGTATTTACCAAATTAGATCTTCGTGGGGCATATAATTTACTCCGTATACGGCCCGGAGACGAATGGAAGACAGCTTTTAGATGCCGGTATGGACATTTTGAATATTTGGTGATGCCATTCGGACTCTGTAACGCTCCTGCTGCTTTTCAACATTTAGCCAACGACATTTTCAGGGATTTATTGGACCAATATGTGGTAATTTACCTTGATGACATCTTAATCTTTTCTGACTCCTTACAGGAACATCAGGAACATGTCAAGACCGTACTTAGACGTTTGAGAGATAATCATTTGTACATCAAACTCGAAAAGTGTGAGTTCCATTGTTCTGAAATTCAATTTTTGGGCTATGTTATCTCGCCTCAGGGATTGAATATGGAGTCCAGCAAGATCCAGGCAATCTTGGACTGGCCGGTACCAGGAAACATTAAGGAGGTACAACGATTCATTGGCTTTGCTAACTTTTATAGACGGTTTATCCGAAATTTTTCAGAAATTGTCCGTCCCATCACTCTCCTCACCAAGAAGGGGAAGAAGTTTGAATGGTCTTCGCAAGCTCAGGAAGCCTTTGATCGCCTGAAGGGTTGTTTTACCACGGCTCCAATATTGATGCATCCGGATCCTGCACAGCCTTTTATCGTGGAGGTGGACGCGTCTGACTGTGCATTGGGAGCTATCCTCTCACAACGTACCGGAGACAAAGGTTTGCTGCACCCATGTGCCTTCTTCTCTCGTAGGTTATCTTCTGCAGAACTGAACTATGATGTGGCAGATAAGGAACTTTTGGCAATTATTTCTGCCTTTAAGGAATGGAGACACCATTTGCAGGGGGCAACTCAGCAGGTAGTAGTACTCACGGATCATCGCAATTTGGAATTCCTTAAGTCTGCCAGGTGTCTTTCTCCTCGACAAGCTAGGTGGAGTTTGTTCTTGAACCAGTTTAATTTTATTATTTCGTACCGCCCAGGTTCACGTAATGGGAAAGCTGACGCATTATCCCGAATCCATACCGTGGATTCCGTGCCTGGGACCCCGTCGAAGACCATCTTGTCGGAGGCCAATTTTGTTGGAGTGCTCCGGAACCGGGACTTGTGGCAGGAGATCAAGCTGGCCTATGACGGTGACGTATTTCTTGCAGCTCCACCTGACAATGTGAATCTTGTCCTTCGGAATGGTGTGTGGCTTAGAGATCGATGTATTTATGTCCCAGAGGCTGTAAGACTTCGAGTTCTCAAATTGGTCCACGACTCTAAATTGGCTGGTCATAGGGGGTACAGAAGACGCAGGAATTGTTAACTCGTTTTTTTTGGTGGCCTACCTGCTTGAAGGATGTGAATGACTATGTCCGCTCTTGTGAAGTTTGTGCCCGGTACAAGGTTCCTCGCGTTTCACCTACTGGTCTTCTTAAACCGCTACCTGTACCGTCTCGCCCTTGGGGTCTATTTCGATGGACTTTATTGTGGAGTTACCCACCTCTGGTGGTAAAAATACTATTTTGGTGGTAGTAGATCGTTTAACGAAAGCTGCTCATTTCATTCCGTGTGCTGGTCTTCCCTCAGCTACAGAGACAGTAGATCTAGTTATCCAGAACATTTTCCGGCTGCATGGGGTACCAGATGACATCATTTCTGACCGGGGAATACAATTTACCTCTAGATTTTGGAAAGGATTTTGTTCTGCGCTCCACATTAATGTTTGCTTGTCTTCTGCATACCATCCTCAGACCAACGGGCAGACCGAACGGACAAATCAAACCTTGGAGCAATATCTACGCTGTTACGTCAGTCATTTGCAGGACGATTGGCTGAAGCTACTTCCTCTAGCGGAATTTTCGTACAACAACTCCCAAAGCAGTTCCACGAAGGTAACGCCTTTTTTGCCAACCTGGGTTATCATCCAAGTATTTTGCCTAGGTCTCCGGTTACGATTTCGGTACCAGCGGTTGAAGACAGAGTGACGGCGTTGCAACGTAATCTTGAAGTTTTGAAGGACTCCCTGACCACAGCACAGGAGCGTTACAAAAAGTCGGCCGATAGATTCCGGAAACCAGCACCTATGTATAAGGTAGGAGACTCAGTTTGGTTGTCCACCAAGAATCTAAAATTGGGTGTTCCTTCGCAGAAACTGGGACAGAAATTCATCGGTCCATTCAAGATCACTGGGATTGTGAGCTCTGTTGCCTGTCGGTTGAAGCTACCACGGACTTTAAAGGTACACCCAGTATTTCATGTTTCCTTATTAAAACCAGTCTCTCCTAACACGTTTCAGGGACGTATCGTACCTCCCCCTCCACCAGTGTTGGTTGATGGCGAAGAACAATTCGTGGTACAGGATATTGTTAATTCGAGACTTCATAGAAACCGGCTTCAGTATCTAGTTAGATGGCAAGGTTACTCTCCTGAAAATGATTCTTGGGAACCAGTAAGTAACATCAATGCGCCTCTGAAGATTGCTCAGTTTCATCGGAGATACCCGACAGGCCTGGTCCAGGACCGTCCGGAGGCCGTCTTTAGGGGGGGAGTAATGTCAGTATTCCGGGTTTTCTAGGTAACTTTGTCAATGATTTTGCCCTTTGTTAAAATGGAGTTTGCTGTTTTCTGTGCCCTACTTCCTGTTCGTTTGTTTAAAACCCGGCTCAGGTGCTGGCTTCACTGCTGGAATATTCTGCTTCCGTTTCCCTGCAACCCAGCTGCTTTGTTCCTCACAGATCTTTTGTGTATTTACCAGGAAAGTGCATAACCTTATCTTCAGGTGTTTCTCAGCCACAGCAGTTTCTACCATGGCTCTGGACATTCTCTGCATACATAAGTTGCACATACTGTGTTATCACTAAACTGTTGACTTGGGAATTTAACCCTTGGTTCACTCCATCTGATAAGAACTGTGTTTCTGAACTGTTGCTGTTTAACCCTTCGTGCATTACCTCTGGTGAGAGCTGTTGGAACTGTTACTGGAACCTTACTGACATATGAACTTGTTGTTGGACTTCACTGAATTAAGCCACAACTGAGATTAACTTGTTCCTGGACCTCCCTGTGTTTTCTGCATACCTGGATCTGACTCTTCACACACCAGCAGTGTGTAAATCCAGCCACGTTACCTGTGCATCAGACTTACCTTGTGGTCACATTTGTGTGAGGACTCCGTCGTAAGAACTTTACCACCCTCGCTATAGAGGTTCAAGGACTTATATATCCGGATTCATATAACTGGACTTGTGTATATATATATGGACTCATTGCATGTCACTACGGGTTGTTTGAATATTGTTTTTGGGTGTTTTGCTGTTTCACAAATACATTATTTGCATTCAAAGAAACCCGTCTCTGATTGTTCATTGCCCCACGCTATCAGAATCCTCGAGTTCCTACAATAGTATTACAGCTGGGCAAATAAGACTGCGCAAGCGCGGGGCCCTGCTGCAGAGCGCAAGCGCAGAAAACTTACGCTGTCTGTGATATTCACAGACAGCGTTACGTGACAGAAGTAGAGGAGCGGGAGGTTGGGGAAGCGAATAACCGCCGCCTTCCTGACCTGACCGCCATGATTGACACCACAAAAACGAAGTTTACAAAGGTATTTATATATGAAAACGGGGGTATCAGAATATAAGGAAAAGACAGATGGCTTTGTTATGGGACGCTGTATTCAGCCATATCTTTATCTAATATGGCAATTTTGGGGTGACAGATTCCCTTTAATCCCTGAGTTGTTGGAGAGAGTGCGGCATGCCAAAATTTTCTCTAAACTGGATCTCCGTGGGGCCTATAACTTGGTCCGTATTAGACCTGGGGATGAATGGAAGACTGCTTTCAGGTCACGCTATGGACACTTTGAATATCTAGTTATGCCTTTTGGTCTGAGTACCGCCCCAGCCACTTTCCAACACTTCGTGAATGATATCTTCAGGGATCTCCTAGATACATTTGTGGTGATTTATCTGGATGATATTCTAATTTTTTCTAACTCCACAGAGGAACATCATGGACATGTGAGAATGGTCTTAGAACGCCTAAGACAAAACCATCTCTACATCAAGCTTGAAAAATGTGAATTCCATAGGACCGAAATTCAATTTCTGGGGTATGTACTATCTACGCAAGGGATTAGTATGGATGGAAGCAAGACCCAAGCCATCAAGGATTGGCCAATTCCTAGAAATGTGAAGGAGGTGCAGCGTTTCATCGGGTTTGCCAACTTCTATAGACGTTTCATTAAGAATTTTTCTGAGGTAGTGTCACCTATCACCCAACTTACCCGGAAACAGTCTAGGTTCTCCTGGACCCCGCAAGCTCAGGAAGCATTTTCCTGTTTAAAGGATAAATTTACCACCGCACCTATCTTAGTACATCCCAACCCCGAGCTTGCCTTCATAATAGAGGTGGATGCTTCAGACTGTGCCGTTGGAGCTATACTCTCTCAGAGAACAGGTGAGAAGAATGTCTTGCATCCCTGTGCCTTCTTTTCCCAGCAGTTGTCTTCGGCTGAGAGGAACTACGATGTGGGCAATAGAGAATTGTTGGCCATTATTGCCGCCTTCAAGGAATGGAGACACCTTCTTCAGGGAGCTGCACAGCAAATAGTCGTCCTGACAGACCATCGTAACCTTGAATTTATCAGGTCGGCTAAGTGCCTGACTCCTCGCCAGGCTCGCTGGAATCTTTTCCTAAACCAATTTAATTTTGTAATTTCTTATAGACCAGGATCGCGCAATGGAAAGGCTGATGCACTCTCTAGGATTCATTCAGCAGAGACACGTCCACTTACTCCTCCTAAGACTATTCTTCCTGACTCTAGATTCCTGGGAGTGATTCATAATCAAGACCTAAATAATAATAGATAAACCCCGCGCTAGACCTAAGAGCACTTAGAGGACAACGATAAATCTAAAAAATTGTAAGGTACAATGCAAGATGCTGAACTCACTGAAATTGCTGGGTTCAAGAGAGAGAGAAAATCCTTTGGGTAATGTTCCTTCCAGATGTATATAATGTTGATATGTTGATGGAGAATATGCACAGGGTCTGGATAGGACAAAATAAGAAATGGTGAATTGGAGGTTTGCGAGATTATATATCAAAATAAATAACTGTAATTTTCTTGTACTTACAAACTTATGTGGGTATTATATTGCGTTGATTAGCAGATTCAAAAATAATGCTGAACTAGATGTATTATGGATCCAAAAATAGGTTCAAGATATATTCCTGCTCAAAGCCGTTTTCTAAGGAAAGGTTATTGAATAATTATATATGGATATATGTGATGTGTATAAAGATCACATGTGGCTACTATACTTACAGAGCGTATGGATGATATGATTTTCTGTAAGAAGAGCCATAATGCTGAATGACAGTGAACGTTAGAATGGAATAAAGTTGCGAGTGTATCTCACATTTAGCAATATTGCCACAGCTTCAAAGGTTTGCTGTAATATATAGTATTAATGTTTGCACAGAGGATCCACTAAAAAATGCTTTGTAAGCTTTCTATAACGTGATACTCACTAGGTATATTTGACTCAGATGTATTGCGGGGGGTAGCACCGCATGGCAGGTAAGTAGTGAGTGTATCTCACGATTGGCAATATCACCGCAGCTTGAAAGTTTGCTGAGATAAATAATAATGTAAGCACAAGGGATCTGCTCAGAAATAGCCTAATAAACTTTCGCTGACATGATACTCACTGCGTGCAGATAAATAAGTTGATGAGAGACTCGCCGTAATGCTCACTAAGAGAGAGCGTTTGTTGGAAGAAAAAGTCGACACACACTCGGCGTGCTCCGGCCGGAAGCAACGCCTGAGTTAGCGACAGTGAGGGGTGGACCAATGTGGTGACGTCACAGATCTGCTTCGCCTGTATGGAAGTGCAGGGGTGTGCAGGGGCTTGAATGTACTGACGCG
Organism: Oophaga sylvatica; assembly: GCA_033576555.1. Classification (NCBI taxonomy): domain Eukaryota; kingdom Metazoa; phylum Chordata; class Amphibia; order Anura; family Dendrobatidae; genus Oophaga; species Oophaga sylvatica. Next base: position 940,153,239 of record JARQOD010000001.1, read on the forward strand.
TTTCAAGGGATCACAGTCCCTCTTCCTCAGAGCAAAAGCTTGCTGCACTACCTGACTGCTATATATACAAAAATGTAAATTAGGCTCCTGTTCATTTTACAAGCTTGATGTAAATTAGTAGGTGTTGGCTTTGAGAGGATAGTTGAACCCACAATAATTTTACTAATGGCTATATGCCCATGTGACGATAAAACAAAATATGCTCTATTATGTAAAAATGGATTGGTGTTAACCAAAAACAAAAAGAGGATAAAAAATTGTTTAATAACCTTTATTTGTAATCATTAAAAGGGGGGGAGGGAAAGGGAGATGACAAAAGGAAAATGTGAAAAGGTAGACACTAAATGATTAAAGAAAAGGCGAATAAGCCTCCTTACCTCGACACGCCAGAGCTGGTATGTCACTCTCCACAAGGAGTAACCTTACCCCCCAGACCCCAGTCCAGAGCCTCTCATCTAGCCAAATCAGATCTCTCCTACTTTGCACTGACGAGGACCAACAGTCCGAAACACCGTGTCTGCAAATGGAGATTCTGATTTGGCTTTTATCCTAAGTCATATTACAAGACTCGTTAAAGGGTTGTTTGTGACTTGTAGGATCGCTACTTCCAACAGGTGGCGCTATAGAGTACAAGTCCTCTTTGTTTGAAGAGGCAATTTGCATATTAAAATTTCCCAGAGGAGCATTGCACGGCGAATAAGCCTCCTTACCTCGACAGCCAGAGCTGGTATGTCACTCTCCACAAGGAGAAACCTTACCCCCCAGACCCCAGTCCAGAGCCTCTCATCTAGCCAAATCATATCTCTCCTACTTTGCACTGACGAGGACCAACAGTCCGAAACACCGTGTCTGCAAATGGAGATTCTGATTTGGCTTTTATCCTAAGTCATATTACAAGACTCGTTAAAGGGTTGATTGTGACTTGTAGGATCGCTACTTCCAACAGGTGGCGCTATAGAGTACAAGTCCTCTTTGTTTGAAGAGGCAATTTGCATAAAGAAAAGGGTGTAATTAAAAAATATAATAAAATTGCATATACATTGCAATATAGAATGTGCCCTTTTTGGGTAATATTGGGTGGACCGATTAGTAATAAGCATAATAGTTCATATATCTAGTAATCGGTACTATATATAGCAGAGAGAAAATATGAAAAGGTTGACACTAGATGATCGAAGAAAAGGGTGTAATAAAATAAATATAATAAAAATTGCATATACATTGCAATATAGAATGTGCCCTATTTGGGTAATATTGGGTGGACCGATTAGTAATAAGCATAATAGTTCATATATCTAGTAATCGGTACTATATATGTGTACACCCAAAATTAAAATAAAATAAAAACGTACACACACATGCGCACGCGCCAGTAGAGTGTACCATTAGTCACTTAGATTAATTGAAAGCATAAAGTTCGATTTCTTGGTTGAGTCCCTTTGGGACAAGTGTGTCAAGGGTGAAAATCCACCGTGACTCCACCCTCGACATTTGTTTAATGTAGTCGCCACCTCTACAATTTTTAGGAACTAATGCAATGCCACAAAATAGTATGTCTGTGCAATTTTTATTATGTTTTTCTACAAAGTGGCGTGACAAGGGTGACCTAGGAAACCTTTTGTGATATTAGTCAGGTGTTCCTTAATGCGTATTTTGAGGCTCCTTTTTGTACGGCCTACATACAATTTATTGCAAGGACACTTTAAGACATATATAACTCCTTTAGACTCGCATGTAATTCTAGACTTTATATTGAATACAGTTGTTTCGTTCGTGTCCATAAAGGTGGACTGAATATTATGATTGTTTTTAGTATGAGTGCACTCGTAGCATCTCCTGCAGGGTGAAAATCCAGTAATATGCGTGACTGGTTGTTGTTCAGGTTTAACAGTGTTCAATGGCTTTGTTGTAGGAGCAAGTAGGAGGCCTAAATTTTTTGCCTTTGTGTATACGAATCTAGGGCGATTCGACAGGAGGTTGCCTATATATTTGTCGCCTTGAAGTATAGCCCAATGTTTTTTAATAATGTTTTGGAACTTCATATGATTTGAATGAAATTGAGTTACAATAGGTACTTGTGATATTTGTTGTTCAATACTTAATGAAGCTGGGACTTCCCTATCCTTGTATATAATCCTGTCCCTGTTTATGTTGGCAACCTCCTGTTTTGATACGTTTATTGCAGAAGCATTATATCCCTTTGCTGCAAATTCTGCTGATAATCGATCCGTTTCTGTGTAATAATCCTGAATCTTAGTACAGTTCCGTCTAATACGCATAAATTGGCCCCTTGGAATATTTGTGAGCCAGATGGATAGATGACAACTAGACATATGAATAAAGCTATTTGAATCGACATCTTAGTGGAAACATTTGGTAGCAATTTTATTATTTTCTGAATAGATGGTTAGGTCTAGAAAATTAACACTGTTTTTACTTATGGTTGGTGTAAATTCCAAACCATAGGTGTTGTTATTTAAACTAGTGATAAATAGTTCGAGGTCTGATAGAGGCCCTCCCCATATAAACAAAATATCGTCAATGAAGCGGCGCCACAATATCAGACCATCCAGTAGTTTGTCATGTTGGTAAATAGATTCATGTTCCCATTTGCCCACATAGATGTTGGCGAAACTAGGCGCAAAGCGCGTACCCATTGCGGTACCACGTATTTGAAGATAATGCTGGTGTTCATATTTAAAATAATTGTGATTCAATATAAATTTAATACTTTTTAAAATAAATTGAATCTGTGGTTCTTTATATATGTCAAGCTTTTGGAGGTAAAATTTAGCCGATTCACAACCTTTATGTGGATCTATTACAGTATATAGAGATTTGATATCAAGGGTTCCCATGATGTAGCTTTCTTGCCATTCCATATTGTCTAGGATTTGCAACGTATGGCTCGTATCCTTTAAATAAGATGGAATGAGTGGCATACATTTTTGAAGGTGAGAATCTATGTAGCGGGATAAATTTGCTGTTAAGCAATTTATCCCTGAAATGATGGGTCTACCCGGAGGATTCACTGTGTCTTTATGAATTTTTGTGATGGTATCATTCAATAATTTGAGGGATTCTTGATGATATTTAGATTTGTCTAAATCTAAATATCATCAAGAATCCCTCAAATTATTGAATGATACCATCACATATAAAAAAATCCTACTGGATCCTACAACACGATACATAGAAGAACTAAATGAGTTAACCAGGGAGGGCAAGCAAAGTGGTATTCTTACCAAAAAAGAATTCCAATTCATCAACAATAAATTCCCTAGTATGGCAATTTTTTATCATATACCAAAAATTCATAAAGACACAGTGAATCCTCCGGGTAGACCCATCATTTCAGGGATAAATTGCTTAACAGCAAATTTATCCCGCTACATAGATTCTCACCTTCAAAAATGTATGCCACTCATTCCATCTTATTTAAAGGATACGAGCCATACGTTGCAAATCCTAGACAATATGGAATGGCAAGAAAGCTACATCATGGGAACCCTTGATATCAAATCTCTATATACTGTAATAGATCCACATAAAGGTTGTGAATCGGCTAAATTTTACCTCCAAAAGCTTGACATATATAAAGAACCACAGATTCAATTTATTTTAAAAAGTATTAAATTTATATTGAATCACAATTATTTTAAATATGAACACCAGCATTATCTTCAAATACATGGTACCGCAATGGGTACGTGCTTTGCGCCTAGTTTCGCCAACATCTATGTGGGCAAATGGGAACATGAATCTATTTACCAACATGACAAACTACTGGATGGTCTGATATTGTGGCGCCGCTTCATTGACGATATTTTGTTTATATGGGGAGGGCCTCTATCAGACCTCGAACTATTTATCACTAGTTTAAATAACAACACCTATGGTTTGGAATTTACACCAACCATAAGTAAAAACAGTGTTAATTTTCTAGACCTAACCATCTATTCAGAAAATAATAAAATTGCTACCAAATGTTTCCACAAAGATGTCGATTCAAATAGCTTTATTCATATGTCTAGTTGTCATCTACCCATCTGGCTCACAAATATTCCAAGGGCCAATTTATGCGTATTAGACGGAACTGTACTAAGATTCAGGATTATTACACAGAAACGGATCGATTATCAGCAGAATTTGCAGCAAAGGGATATAATGCTTCTGCAATAAACGTATCAAAACAGGAGGTTGCCAACATAAACAGGGACAGGATTATATACAAGGATAGGGAAGTCCCAGCTTCATTAAGTATTGAACAACAAATATCACAAGTACCTATTGTAACTCAATTTCATTCAAATCATATGAAGTTCCAAAACATTATTAAAAAACATTGGGCTATACTTCAAGGCGACAAATATATAGGCAACCTCCTGTCGAATCGCCCTAGATTCGTATACACAAAGGCAAAAAATTTAGGCCTCCTACTTGCTCCTACAACAAAGCCATTGAACACTGTTAAACCTGAACAACAACCAGTCACGCATATTACTGGATTTTCACCCTGCAGGAGATGCTACGAGTGCACTCATACTAAAAACAATCATAATATTCAGTCCACCTTTATGGACACGAACGAAACAACTGTATTCAATATAAAGTCTAGAATTACATGCGAGTCTAAAGGAGTTATATATGTCTTAAAGTGTCCTTGCAATAAATTGTATGTAGGCCGTACAAAAAGGAGCCTCAAAATACGCATTAAGGAACACCTGACTAATATCACAAAAGGTTTCCTAGGTCACCCCTTGTCACGCCACTTTGTAGAAAAACATAATAAAAATTGCACAGACATACTATTTTGTGGCATTGCATTAGTTCCTAAAAATTGTAGAGGTGGCGACTACATTAAACAAATGTCGAGGGTGGAGTCACGGTGGATTTTCACCCTTGACACACTTGTCCCAAAGGGACTCAACCAAGAAATCGAACTTTATGCTTTCAATTAATCTAAGTGACTAATGGTACACTCTACTGGCGCGTGCGCATGTGTGTGTACGTTTTTATTTTATTTTAATTTTGGGTGTACACATATATAGTACCGATTACTAGATATATGAACTATTATGCTTATTACTAATCGGTCCACCCAATATTACCCAAATAGGGCACATTCTATATTGCAATGTATATGCAATTTTTATTATATTTATTTTATTACACCCTTTTCTTCGATCATCTAGTGTCAACCTTTTCATATTTTCTCTCTGCTATATATAGTACCGATTACTAGATATATGAACTATTATGCTTATTACTAATCGGTCCACCCAATATTACCCAAAAAGGGCACATTCTATATTGCAATGTATATGCAATTTTTATTATATTTTTTAATTACACCCTTTTCTTTAATCATTTAGTGTCTACCTTTTCACATTTTCCTTTTGTCATCTCCCTTTCCCTCCCCCCCTTTTAATGATTACAAATAAAGGTTATTAAACGATTTTTTATCCTCTTTTTGTTTTTGGTTAACACCAATCCATTTTTACATAATAGAGCATATTTTGTTTTATCGTCACATGGGCATATAGCCATTAGTAAAATTATTGTGGGTTCAACTATCCTCTCAAAGCCAACACCTACTAATTTACATCAAGCTTGTAAAATGAACAGGAGCCTAATTTACATTTTTGTATATATAGCAGTCAGGTAGTGCAGCAAGCTTTTGCTCTGAGGAAGAGGGACTGTGATCCCTTGAAACGCGTCAGTACATTCAAGCCCCTGCACACCCCTGCACTTCCATACAGGCGAAGCAGATCTGTGACGTTACCACATTGGTCCGCCCCTCACTGTCGCTAACTCAGGCGTTGCTTCCGGCCGGAGCACGCCGAGTGTGTGTCGACTTTTCTCCCAACAAACGCTCTCTCTTAGTGAGCATTACGGCGAGTCTCTCATCAACTTATTTATCTGCACGCAGTGAGTATCATGTCAGCGAAAGTTTATTAGGCTATTTCTGAGCAGATCCCTTGTGCTTACATTATTATTTATCTCAGCAAACTTTCAAGCTGCGGTGATATTGCCAATCGTGAGATACACTCACTACTTACCTGCCATGCGGTGCTACCCCCCGCAATACATCTGAGTCAAATATACCTAGTGAGTATCACGTTATAGAAAGCTTACAAAGCATTTTTTAGTGGATCCTCTGTGCAAACATTAATACTATATATTACAGCAAACCTTTGAAGCTGTGGCAATATTGCTAAATGTGAGATACACTCGCAACTTTATTCCATTCTAACGTTCACTGTCATTCAGCATTATGGCTCTTCTTACAGAAAATCATATCATCCATACGCTCTGTAAGTATAGTAGCCACATGTGATCTTTATACACATCACCTATATCCATATATCAGGGCCGGATTAAGAACATGATGGGCCTGGAGCTGAAGGGGCGGGGCAAGGGGCGGGGCAAGGGGTGGGGCCAAACACGGCAATTCACAAAGGCCAAAAATGTAACGTAAAAGATATAAATTAAAGTCCGGCCGATCAGACAAGAATTTGGACAGTCTAAACGGCCCTTAATACTGCCACACATAGCCCTCTTATAGTGCCACACACAGCCCCCTTAATACTGCCACACATAGCCATCTCAATAATACTGCCATACATAGCCACATTAGTAATATTGCGTCAGAGAGGCCCCATACACAGATATATGGCAACATTGAGAGGCCCATTCTAGTATATAGCGCAGCATTGAATGGCCCATAGTATATATAGCGCAGCATTGAATGGCCCATAGTTGCGCAGCATTGAATGGCCCATAGTATATATAGGGCAGCATGAGAGGCCCATATAGCGCAGCATTGAATGGCCCATAGTATATATAGGGCAGCATTGAGAGGCCCATATAGCGCAGCATTGAATGGCCCATATATTGGCATGAAGCCATATAGCGCAGCATTGAATGCATAGAGCGCACTGAATGGCCCATAGTTCGCAGCCATTGAATGGCCCATGAGTATATAGGCAGCATTGAGAGGCCCATAGCGCAGCATTGAATGGCCCATATATATATGGCGCATTGAATGGCCCATATAGCAGCATGAATGCCATATAATATAGGGCACCATTGAGAGGCCTATATAGCGCCATTGAATGCCCATAGTATATATACGCAGCATTGAGAGGCCTCTCAATGCTGCCCTATATATACTATGGGCCATTCAATGCTGCGCTATATACTAGAATGGGCCTCTCAATGCTGCCTTATTACTATGGGCCATTCAATGCTACGCTATATACTAGAATGGGCCTCTCAATGCTGCCTTTATTACTATGGCCATTCAATGCTACGCTATATACTAGAATGGGCCTCTCAATGCTGCCCTATATATACTATGGGCCATTCAATGCTACGCTATATACTAGAATGGGCCTCTCAATGCTGCGCTATATTACTATGGGCCATTCAATGCTGCGCTATATACTAGAATGGGCCTCTCAATGCTGCCCTATATTACTATGAGCCATTCAATGCTACGCTATATACTAGAATGGGCCTCTCAATGCTGCGCTATATATACTATGGGCCATTCAATGCTGCGCTATATACTAGAATGGGCCTCTCAATGCTGCCCTATATACTATGGCCATTCAATGCTGCGCTATATACTAGAAGGGCCTCTCATGCTGCCTTTATACTATGGGCCATTCAATGCTACGCTATATACTAGAATGGGCCTCTCAATGCTGCCCTATATTACTATGGGCCATTCAATGCTACGCTATATACTAGAATGTTCCTCTCAATGCTGCCCTATATTACTATGGGCCATTCAATGCTAGCTATATACTAAATGTTCCTCTCAAGCTGCCTATATTACTATGGCCATTCATGCTGCGCTATACTAAATGGGCCTCTCAATGCTGCCCTATATATACTATGGGCCATTCAATGCTACGCTATATACTAGAATGGGCCTCTCAATGCTGCCCTATATTACTATGGCCATTCAATGCTGCGCTATATACTATAATCGGCCTCTCAGAGGCCCATTATTAGTATATAGCGTAGCATTGAATGGGGCCATAGTATATAGGGCAGCATGCCAGCATTGAGAGGCAGGCACCACCACAACACACGCTTACCCAGCGCAGGCACCACCACAACACACTGCGCACACTCACCCAGCGCGGGCACCACCACCACAACACACGCTCACCCAGCGCAGGCACAACACACTGCGCACACTCACACAGCGCGGGCACCACCACCACAACACACGCTCACCCAGCGCAGGCACAACACACTGCGCACACTCACACAGCACGGCACCACCACCACAACACACTGCGCACACTCGCCCAGCGCGGGCACCACAACACACTGCGCACACTAACCCAAGTCCAAGAACGCCGCCGGAGGGAGCACTACAAGCCCCAGCGCCCTGCCGGATGGGGGGCACTACAAGCCCCAGCACGCCGCCGGAGGGGGCACTACAAGCCCCAGCACCCTGCCGGATGGGGGGGCACTACAAGCCCTAGCACGCCGCCGGAGGGGGGCACTACAAGCCCCAGCATCCTGCCGGAGGGGGGCACTACAAGCCCCAGCACCCTGCCGGAGGGGGGCACTACAAGCCCCAGCACCCTGCCGGAGGGGGGCACTACAAGCCCCAGCACCCTGCCGGAGGGGGGCACTACAAGCCCCAGCACCCTGCCGGAGGGGGTCACTACAAGCCCCAGCACCCTGCCGGAGGGGGCTCTACAAGCCCCAGCACCCTGCCGGAGGGGGGCACTACAAGCCCCAGCACCCTGCCGGAGGGGGCACTACAAGCCCCAGCACCCTGCCGGAGGGGGCACTACAAGCCCCAGCACGCCGCCGGAGGGCGCACTACAAGCCCCAGCACCCACCTCCTGTTCTTCATGGACGTCTCCTTCTTGTCCAGCACCCCGGGCACACAGCTGGTGAGCTCCGTCCAGTCGGCGTGCAGCCCGCAGCTCCAGCCCGTGGAGAAGGGAGAAGAGCCAGGTCTCCCGGCGGTTGGGCCGGTAGCAGGTACACTTCTTCTGGCCGGGTCTGCAGTCAAGGCACCTCCAGCCGCACGTTCTGCACCAAGTGCCGCCCGAAGGTGATGCCGCCGGTCTTCTGGATGTGCAGGAACACGATCACATCCTCCCAGGACAGGAAATGCTGCAGTGCTGCTGCCTGCCGCCGCCCCCCACACATGTGCCGCCTGGGGCGGACCGCCCCCCACGCTACGCGGCAGCCGAGACATCGGCGCGGCCGCGCGGCCGGCTGGGCCGCGGATGGGCCTATTTCTAACAAGGGGCCTGGAGCTGCAGCTCCATCAGCCCCTACGTTAATCCGGCCCTGCCATATATAATTATTCAATAACCTTTCCTTAGAAAACGGCTTTGAGCAGGAATATATCTTGAACCTATTTTTGGATCCATAATACATCTAGTTCAGCATTATTTTTGAATCTGCTAATCAACGCAATATAATACCCACATACGTTTGTAAGTACAAGAAAATTACATATAATCTCGCAAACCTCCAATTCACCATTTCTTATTTTGTCCTATCCAGACCCTGTGCATATTCTCCATCAACATATCAACATTATATACATCTGGAAGGAACATTACCCATAGGATTTTCTCTCTCTCTTGAACCCAGCAATTTCAGTGAGTTCAGCATCTTGCATTGTACCTTACAATTTTTTAGATTTATCGTCGTCCTCTAAGTGCTCTTAGGTCTAGCGCGGGGTTTATCTATTATTATTTAGTTATACTCAGTCTGGTGGGTTAACACGGAGCCCACTTCTTAACCACCTGCAGCTTCCAAGACACCGGTTTTATAAATACATCATTGGGTTTCTATATTCACTTTCATAACAGGTATAGCGCCAGTGTTCATCTATTCTTTTTGATTCATAATCAAGACCTACTTAAGGACATCAAGGAAGCATACCATGCGGATTCTTTGTTGGCTCAACCCCCAAGGGACGTAAGTCTTGTCTTTAAGAATGGTGTGTGGATTCAGGGACAAGGTCTGTATATACCTGAAACAGTCAGATTGAGAGTATTGCAATTCATCCACGATTCCAAGATAGCCGGGCATAGGGGAATTCTAAAGACACAAGAATTTCTTTCTCGTTTCTTTTGGTGGCCCACTTACAGGAAAGATGTCTTAAACTATGTCACTTCATGTGAAGTCTGTGCAAGATGCAAAACACCTCGCTCCTCACCAACTGGTCTGTTGCAACCTCTTCCCACCCCGTCCCGCCCGTGGGGATCCATTTCTATGGACTTCATTGTGGAGTTACCAACCTCTCAAGGGAAGAACACCATTCTAGTGGTGGTTGATCGTCTAACAAAGGCAGCTAATTTTATCCCTTGTGTCGGCTTACCCACTGCAAAACAGACATCAGACTTGATGATTAAGAATGTGTTTCGCTTACATGGAGTACCGGATGAGGTCATTTCGGATCGAGGGGTGCAATTCACTTCAAGGTTTTGGCAAAATTTCTGTGCAGCATTGGACATTAAAGTAAACCTTTCTTCTGCTTTTCATCCCCAGACTAATGGACAGACAGAACGAACCAATCAGACCCTGGAGCAGTATCTCCGCTGTTTTATCTGCCACCTACAGGATGATTGGGTGGATCTACTTCCACTGGCTGAGTTCTCTTATAACAACTCTCAGAGCGCCTCCACTAAGCAGTCTCCTTTTTACTCCAATCTAGGTTATCATCCTAACATTCTTCCTCGATTTCCCATAGATACGCCCTTGCCGGCAGTGGCTGAAAGAATCACTTCTTTACAAAAGAATATGGATCTTCTAAAGGAAAATCTAGAATTGGCTCAGGAAAGGTACAAGAAAGCAGCAGATAAATTTCGTAAACCTGCACCAGCTTTCAAGGTAGGAGATTTGGTCTGGCTGTCAACCAGAAATCTTAAATTAAAGATTCCATCGTCTAAATTGGGACATAAGTACATTGGACCTTATAAGATCAATAAGATTATAAGTGCTGTTGCTTGTCGTCTTCAACTGCCCAGAACTATGAGAATCCACCCTGTCTTTCATGTATCCCTACTAAAGGCTGCAACACCCAATACGTTTCCTGGACGTTCTTCTCCTTGCCCTGACCCAGTGCTGGTCGATGGTCAGGAAGAATTTATGGTGGAAAGGATTCTAGATTCCAGGTTGTACAGAAATCAGTTGCAATATTTGATTAAATGGCAGGGCTACCCAGTGGAGGACAACTCATGGGAACCAGTCAATAATGTAAATGCTCCTCGCCTGCTCCACCAGTTTCATCAGAGGTACCCTGACAAGCCTGGTCTGAGGTCATCCGGAGGTTGTCCCTAAAGGGAGAGTAATGTAAGGTTCTTTGTCTCTGTTGACATGTTCCTTGAAACTCAGTTTTCCGTCGGCCATTTTGCTTTCTGTCTTTCTGCAGCTCTTGCCCTCAGTTAATATGGAGTTTCCAGTTTTCATGTTCCCGCCCTGATTCTTCCCTCTTGCTTCTTAAGCAGCCTCAGCTGAACAATCAGTGCTCCTGAATCAAGCCTCAGTCAGTCTGTGACCTGACTCCTGGAAGCCTTGGACTTGTACTCCAGCTATTCCCTACTGAGGAACCTTGGAACACTTTTGGACTCTGGAAACCTGCTGTTTGGTGAATCCATGTTTGCAGAGGAATTACGGTACAGAGAAGAGATCCTGAACCTGCTTTGGAGAGTTATTGTAGTGCTTGAAGTTACTCTGGCCTGCTGTGTCTCCTGTCGCTGTTCCTGCAAACTGTGTGAACTTTTCAGCATGCTTGTATGAAGTAATACAAGTCATTTCATTTCAACCTATGTCTCCTGTGTTTTCCTCGCACCCAAGCACAAGACGCTATAGGAACTGTACACTATACATGACAAATTTCATATTTTACTCCAAAAAAGTAGACAGTGTTTACAGAAGGTATAAAAAGGATTTTACAATATGAGACCATTAAAAGTATATACAAGACGACTACAAAATAAAAAGGATTAACATAAGAGAGATCAAGTTACAATTGTTAGATCATTGCAGGCAAACCATGCAGTTGGGGGATGGTGACACGTCGCAGTGCATTACAGACGTGCACTGCCTCTGGTATCCAGGTAAAATCTGAGGAAAAATTACCTGGCCCTGCCTTATAGCCCTCTGGTCGTGACATCACTAAAGGGGCTGAGTTACCACCACCCTCCCCTTTGCTCAGAGTTACAGATTTGCTGACAAAACTTATAATTATCATAACTCAGAGATGGAGTCAGTTACAGCGATGCACAGCATACCATTTTACTCCGCAAGGATGTTGGCGTGCATTTAAGTCTAAACGCAGAGTACCTGGGTGGATCGGCTAAGCAGGAATCTGTTTCTTGGATTCTGCTGGTGCCAGCGCTTAGAAAATTCACTGATTACGGACTTCATCGATGAATTGGCAGATATGAAAATTTCATACTCATAACATACACAGGGGTCAAGATATTTAATCTTGAAAAACTATCATACAACAAAGGAAGAGACCATGTGGTTTCTAAACTGCTTTCAGCTGGCTTCTCAGTGGGGCTAGCCACCAGGTATCAGGTTACACAGAGTGTGTAGTGAGCTGGAAAGGGAGGAGAAGGGGGGTCAAAGACCGGCACCATGGGCTGCAAAACATAATTAATGTAGTAGATGTCTTTGTGGGGGGAAGGTTCTGGAAAGGAGCTTTGAATGTGGGCCCAAATGGGGTATCATTACAATTTCTAAAACTTAATATGGACAAAACAGAATTCATCATCTTTCCCCCATCTCACGCAACCCCCCAAAAGACCTATCCATTAAAGTAAACGGCTGCCCACACTCCCCAGTCCCACAAGCTCGCTTCCTCGGGGTTATCCTTGACACAGATCTCTCTTTCAAGCCACATATACAACCCCTTTCCACTTCCTGCCGACTTCAATTCAAAAATATTTCACGGATCCGTACATTCCTCAACCAATAATCTGCAAAAACCCTAGTCCATGCCATCATCATCTCCCGTCTTGACTACTGCAACCTCCTGCTCTGTGGCCTGAGGCCCTCTAACACTCTCACACTCCTTCAATCTATTCTAAACTCTGCTGCCCGACTAATCCACCTGTCCCCCTGCGCCTCTCCCCTCTGTGAATCCCTGCACTGGCTCCCCATTACCCAAAGACTCCAGTTCAAAACCCTAACCATGACATACAAATCCATCCACAACCTGTGTCCTCCATACATCTGCGACCTCGTCTCCCGGTACCTACCGGCAAGCAACCTCCGATCCTCACAAGATCTCCTTCTCTACTCCCCTCTTATACCCTCTTCCCACAATCGCATACAAGATTTCTCCTGCACATCCCCCCTACTCTGGAACTCTCTACCGCAACATACCTGACTCTCGCCTACCATAGAAACCTTCAAAAATAACCTGAAGGCCTACCTCTTCCGACAAGCCTACAACCTGCAGTAACCACTGATCCACCAAACCGCTGCACAACCAGATCTACCCTCACCTATTGTATCCTCACCCATCCTTTGTAGATTGTGAGCCCTCGCGGGTAGGGTCCTCTCTCCTTCTGTACCAGTCGTGACTTGTATTGTTTAAGATTACTGTACTTGTATTTATTATGTATACCCCTCCTCACATGTAAAGCGCCATGGATTAAATGGCGCTATAATAATAAATAAATAATAATAATAATGACTCATTTGAGTTTCCAAGCATGCACTAGGGATTCTCAAGCAAAATGTCATCAAACAGAAACTTGGTAAAAAAAAAACAAAAAAAACATTTAGATAGATTATAGAGAGAACGATAGGGAATTTTTAATGAAAGTATATTAGAAAAGCAATCATATTACATTATTACATTATATAGACAGACGTTTAGGATTTATTCAGTGTGAAGGCAACCCAGTTATGCAGAAAAAAAACTAAACTGACATGTGTGAAAAAACTTTGTGAATAAAACCTTAACAATAAATTACCGTTTTTATTTTATTAAATTGACTCTTTAGTTTCTAGCACAGAGACATGGTTTGGAAATTTATACATCAGCATTGGACCTCCTTTCTTTGTGCGTCAATTGATATATACAGTGGGTACGGAAAGTATTCAGACACTTAAATTTTTCACTCTTTGTTTCATTGCAACCATTTGGTAAATTTTTTCTCATTAATGTACACTCTGCACCCCATCTTGACTGAAAAAAAAGAAAAGTAGAAATTTTTGCAAATTTATTAAAAAAGAAAAACTGAAATATCACATGGTCATAAGTATTCAGACCCTTTGGCTCAGACACTCATATTTAAGTCACAAGCTGTCCATTTCCTTGTAATCCTCCTTGAGATGGTTCTACTCCCCCTCTCACGTAGAAACCAGACCCAGGAAATGAAAAGGGATGACCCAGTGGCAGGGAAAGAAAAAGAAAACTGCTACTACACAATATATATAATAAACAAATTGATTGCCTTTATTGATCAAATGGCACAATACAAACAACAATAAAAAGGTATATGTGTATAAAAATTACATAAAATGAGGCATACAAAAATAACAAAGGCTGATACACCTATATATCAACACCTGCATGCATATCAATATAACCATATAGAAAAAAATAAAAGAATATATATATGAATGCATGCAGTTAAATAAATAAAGAGGCTCAAATAATGTAACCAGGCAATGGTCCACAATCTAGATAAAAAAATGAGGCCCAAAAAAATGGCACAATATGTGCCCAAACTAGTGAAATATAATTAAAGTGCCATGTGCAATAAAACGGCTCAATAACAGCAACATGTGTTAGGCATTAGAGCAGCGAAGGACGTGGACGACATAACTTCCCTCAAGACCCTGCCGAGACACTTTAAGGTGCATCACAATTGTGATTCTACTCTATTGAAGGTCTCTGGAATCGACTTACTCGATAGTGGGGTCCGGGGAGGGAATGTCAGTAAACGTCTCACCCAACTTAAGACTAAATGGATTTGGACAATACAAACTGTGTCTCCATCGGGCTTGAATGAGAGTCTTTCTTTTGTCCCATTTCTGTAATTTTATGTTTTTATGTGTTTTAATTTTTGTTTTTAATTGGTATCTTATTTATTAACTTTTAGCAACCATGGGGCTGTTTCATGTATGAGACGTCGTTATTGTGTGTCAGGAGCCGCTCAACGGACTTCAGCTTTATTTTCCTACTATATGAGATGTCTTCATTTTGTTACAAGAGCCGCTTAATGGACTTCAGTTCCTTTATATTATCACTATTTATTTATCATTATTTGTCATCATTATTACTCATTTGTATATTATTATGTTCATTCTTTGACACTTCATTATTAATATTATTATTTGATGTCTTTTGTTATTTGGCTCATACTTCTTTTTATTTTTCTTTCTTTTTGCACACATTGTATTATTATATTTTCTTATATATCTACTTAAGATATTTGTGGCACTATATGATATTATGTTTGCTTTTATATTATTTACTTACATTTTGTCTAGTTTTCGGTTCTCGGATCACATGTATACTGCAGCAATGACTGGTTACTAGGCAACGATACCTGATGTTTTGCATGTCTTTAATGCGGCTGGTTGGTCAGTGCGCATGCGCGGTGTTGTGATGTCGGAGGTATGCATGGCGACGGCGTCTTGATGTGTGTAACGCTCCGAGCACTGACACGGCAGCATTATACCACATGACGCCTGTTACATTGCTGCTTCCGGTTCGTGCAATCCGCGCATGCGCCGTTGGTTTGCTCGCCCAGCTTCATTTCATTATAAATAGCCTCCATTTGCTGTTCATATATATCCCCCTGACGAAAGAACAAATTTCAGAAACGCGTGTCGGGGCGCGTTCTTTGAGGCATACATTTTGCTGATCTTGGCTCCCAGGTAATTTGTCCACATCTATCACTTATTTGGTGCGGTCACTGTGTATTATTTCACACCACACATCCCTGCACATTCCGTTTGTCAATTCACTGCACAAGGCACTTTAATCTCTAGAGTGTGGACACGTTCTGTGCCATTCTTTCGGCCTTATTTTTGCTGTTATTGAGCCGTTTTATTGCTCATGGCACTTTAATTATATTTCACTAGTTTGGACACATATTGTGCCATTTTTTTGGGCCTCATTTTTTTATCTAGATTGTGGACCATTGCCTGGTTACATTATTTGAGCCTCTTTATTTATTTAACTGCATGCATTCATATATATATTCTTTTATTTTTTTCTATATGGTTATATTGATATGCATGCAGGTGTTGATATATAGGTGCATCAGCCTCTATGTTATATGCTGAGCCGCCTCTAGGGGTCTCACTACCTGGATGTATTCAGAGGATAGAAAGGAGGGACTCGTTGGTAAGAGCACGAGACAGGAAGCATTCATGTAATGTGGCTGAGAGAACGTGCACACAATAAAAGTAACCCGTTACCACAATCGTGTCAGAGGCATAAACGAGAAATAGAACATGGTGGCAGCAGGGCTGAACCTATAAAGAACAAGTGGACAGACAATCCAGGCAGCTTGTGGTACAAAGATCAACTGTAAGTACAGTGCCCACAGTACAGCATTATGGAGACGCATTAAAACCTCCTCAGAGACTAGACATCATGTCCT
This sequence comes from Oophaga sylvatica, assembly GCA_033576555.1. Lineage (NCBI taxonomy): Eukaryota > Metazoa > Chordata > Amphibia > Anura > Dendrobatidae > Oophaga > Oophaga sylvatica. The sequence continues at coordinate 940,169,873 of JARQOD010000001.1, forward strand.
CAAATCTATCGCAGACCTGGAGACATTGGAAGGAGGAGTTTACTCTGTATGTGGATCTTACAGTAGACACCAATGATCAGAAGCGTAAGGTGAAGCTCTTCTACTATCTGATTGGAGAAAAAGGCAGAGAACTTGCTCAGACCCTGATCCAGGACGGTACGGACAGTCTGGCAGACATTGTACAGGCATTTGATAAGCACTGTGACCCCAAGAAGAATGAGACAGTGGAAAGATTTAAGTTTTTCACCAGAAATCAGGAGATGGGAGAGAACATAGACGCATATGTGACTGAGCTGAAAAGACTGGCAGCAACATGCAGCTTTGGAGATATCAGAGATTCTCTTATCAGAGATAGAATAGTGTGCGGCATCAGAGAGCCACAGCTAAGAGAGAGACTGCTGAGAGAGGGGGAGTTAACCCTAGAGAAATGCATGCAAATAAGCAGAGCTGCAGAGCTAACAAGAGACAGCCTGAAGATGATGGCAGACAGCACTGAGGAGCCAGTACATGCAGTAACCATGAGAGGAAAAGCAGAGCACCAAGCAAAAACAGTCCAATGCAGATACTGTGGCAGAAGACATGAAGAGACAAAGAGAAGTGTCCAGCATATGGACAAAGCTGCAGGACCTGTGGTAAGATGAATCATTTCGCAGCTCTCTGCAGACTTAAGCCCTTTAACCCCTTACTGCCATCGGACGTACTATCCCGTCCATGGTACCTGGGCCCGTATGACCGGGGACGGGATAGTACGTCATAGGCGATCAGCTGCGCTCCTGAGGGGAGCGCAGCTAATCGCCGCCGGGTGTCAGCTGATTATCACAGCTGACACCCATGACTGTGTGTCAGGAGCGGTCACGGACCGCTCCCGGCACATTAACCCCTTGCACACCGCGATCAAACATGATCGCGGTGTACTGGGGGCACAGGGGAGGATCGCGCAGGGTGGGGGCTCCCTGCGCGCCCCCCTGAGACCCTCAGAGCAGCGCGATGTGATCGCGCTGTTCTGAGGGCTTCCTCCCTCCCAGGACCCGGATCCAAGATGGCGCCGGGGTCCTGGAGGGAGGCGGCTACCTCAGTGCCTGCCGAGAGCAGGCACTGAGAAGCCTGCATCTATGCCTGTGCGATCGCTGGTGTGACAGAGTGCTGTGCACACTGTCACACCAGCGATCTGATAAAATACTGTGATGTCCCACCCTGGGACAAAGTAAAAAAGTTAAAAAAGTAAAAATAAACATGTGTAAAAAAAAAATCCAAAATAAATTTAAAAAAAAAAAAAATATTCCCCAATAAATTCACTTCTTCCTGTAAATAAAAAAAAAAAAAATAAAAGTACACATATTTGGTATCGCCGCGTCCGTAACGACCCCCCCTATAAAATTGTCCCACTAGTTAACCCCTTTAGTGAACCCTTTAAAAAAAAAAAAAAAAAAAACGAAGCAAAAAATCAATGCTTTATCATCATACCGCCGAACAAAAAGTGGAATAACACGCGATCAAAAGACCGATATAAAAAACATGGTACCGCTGAAAACGTCATCTTGTCCCGCAAAAAACGAGCCGTCATAAAGCATCATCAGCGAAAAAATAAAAAAGTTATAGCTCGCAGAATAAAGCGATGCAAAAATAATTATTTTTTATATAAAATTGTTTTTATTCTATACAAGCGCCAAAACATGAAAAAATGATATAAATGAGGTATCGCCATAATCGTACTGACCCGAAGAATAAAACTGCTTTATCAATTTTACCACACGCGGAACGGTATAAACGCCTCCCCCAAAAGAAATTCATGAATTGCTGATTTTTGTTCATTCTAACCTCCCAAAAATCGAAATAAAAAGCGATCAAAAAACGTCACGTGCTCAAAAATGGTACCAATAAAAACGTCAACTCGTCCCGCAAAAAATAAGACCTCACATGACTCTGTGGGCCAAAATATGCAAAAATTATAGCTCTCAAAGTGTGATGATGCAAAAACTATTTTTGCAATAAAAAGCGTCTTTTAGCGTGACAGCTGCCAATCATAAAAACCCGCTATAAATAGTAAATCAAACCCCCCTTTATCACCCCCTTAGTAAGGGAAAAATAATAAAATTAAAAAAAAGTATTTATTTCCATTTTCCCATTAGGGTTAGGGTTAGGGTTGCGGCTAAAGTTAGGGTTAGGGTTGGCGCTAAAGTTAGGATTAGGGTTAGGGTTGGGATTAGGGGTGTGTTAGGGTTAGGTTTGTGGTTAGGGTTGGGACTAGGGTTAGGGGTGTGTTGGGGTTAGGGTTGGAGTTAGAATTGGGGGGTTTCAGCTGTTTAGGCACATCAGGGGCTCTCCAAATGTGACATGGCGTCTGATCTCAATTCCAGCCAATTCTGCGTTGAAAAAGTCAAACGGTGCTCCTTCACTTCTCAGCTCTGCCATGCGTCCAAACAGTAGTTTATCCCCACATATGGGGTATCAGCGTACTCTGGACCCCAAGAGTTATTGTGCAATTTGTCCTATTTCTTCTGCTACCCTTGGGAAAATAAAAAACTGGGGGCGAAAATATCATTTTTGTACAAAAAAAAATATTTTTTTGTTTTTACGGCTGTACATTATAAACTTCTGTGAAGCACTTGGGGCTTCATAGCGCTCACCACACATCTAGATAAGTTCCTTGTGGGGTCTATTTTCCAAAATGGGGTCACTTGTTGGGGATTTCCACTGTTTAGGCGCATCAGGGGCTCTCCAAATGCGACATGACGCCCCCAGACCATTCCATCAAAGTCTGCAATCCAAAACGTCACTACTTCCCTTCCGAGCCCCAACGTGTACCCATACAGTAGTTTTCTCCCACATATTGGATATCAGCGTACTCAGGACAAATTGGACAACAACTTTTGGGTTCCAATTTCTTCTGTTACCCTTGTGAAAATAAAATATTGGGGGCGAAAAAATCATTTTTGTAAAAAAAAAAAAAGATTTTTTATTTTTACGGCTGTACGTTATAAACTTCTGTGAAGCACTTCGGGGTTCAAAGTGCTCACCACACATCTAGATAAGTTCCTTGTGGGGTCTATTTGCCAAAATGGGGTCACTTGTGGGGGGTTTCCACTGTATAGGTGCATCAGGGGCTCTCCAAATGTGACATGACGCCCCCAGACCATTCCATCAAAGTCTGCAATCCAAAACGTCACTACTTCCCTTCCGAGCCCTGACGTGCGCCCATACAGTAGTTTTCTCCCACATATTGGGTATCAGCGTACTCAGGACAAATTGGACAACAACTTTTGGGTTCCAATTTCTTCTGTTACCCTTGTGAAAATAAAATATTAGGGACGAAAAAATCATTTTTGTAAAAAAAAAAAGGATTTTTTATTTTACGGCTGTACGTTATAAACTTTAGTGAAACACCTGGGGGTTAAAAGTTCTCACCACACATCTAGATAAGTTCCTTGAGGGGTCTAGTTTCCAAAATGGCGTTCATTTATGGGGGTTTCCACTGTTTAGGCAGATCAGGAGCTCTCCAAACACGACATGGCGTCCAGCCAATTCTGCGTTGAAAAAGTCAGACGGCGCTCCTTCCCTTCCAAACTCTGCCATGCACCCAAACAGTGGTTTACCCCCACATATGGGGTATCAGCGCACTCAGAACAAATTGCACAATAACTTTTGGAGTCTTGTTACCCTTGGAAAAATAAAAATTGGGGTGAAAAGATCATTTTTGTGGAAAAAATATGATTTTTAAATTTTACGGCTCTACGTTATAAACTTGTGTGAAGCACTTGGGGTTCAAATTGCTCACCAAAGATCTAGAAAAGTTCCTTAGGGGGTCTAGTTTCCAAAATGGGGTCATTTGTGGGGGGTTTCCACTGTTTAGGCACATCAGGGGCTCTCCAAATGCAACATGGCATCCAATCTCAATTCAAGCCAATTTTGGTTGGAAAAAGTCAAATGGTGCTCCTTCCATTCCGAGCTCTGCCGTGCGCCCAAACAGTGGTTCCCACCCACATATGGGGTATCAGCGTACTCAGGACAAATTGGACAACAACTTATGTGGTCCAATTTCTCCTGTTACCCTTGAGAAAAAAAAAATTAGTGACTAAAATATAATTTTTGTGGGAAAAAAATAGGATTTTTTATTTTCATGCCCGGGCATTATAAACTTGTGTGAAGCACTTGGGGGTTCAAAGTGCTCACCAAAGATCTAGATAAGTTCCTTAAGGGGTATAGTTTCCAAAATGGGGTCACTTGTGGGGGGTTTCCACTGTTTAGGCTCATCTGGGGCACTGCAAACGGAACATGACCCCCATCAACGTCTGCATTCCAAAACGTTACTACTTCCTTTCCAAGCCCTGCCGTGCACCCAAACAGTCCCCCCCCCACATATGGGGTATCAGGACAAATTGGACAACAACTTTTGGGGTCCAATTTCCTTGGGAAAATTTAAAAATTTGGGACTAAAAAATCATTTTTGTGGAAAATTGTTTTTTTTTTTTTTCACACCCAGGCATTATAAGCTTTTGTGAAACACTTGGGGGTTCAAAGTGCTCACAACAGATCTAGATAAGTACCTTAGGGGGTCTAGTTTCCAAAATGGTGTCACTTGTGGGGGTTTCCACTGTTTAGGCGCATCAGGGGCTCTCCAAACACGACATGGCGTCCAATCTCAATTCCAGCCAATTTTAGTTTGAAAAAGTCAAACGGCGCTCCTTCCCTTACGAGCTCTGCTGTGTGCCCAAACAGTGGTTTTCCCCCACATATTGGGTATTGGCGTACTCAGGGAAATTGCATAACAACCTTATCTGTCCATTTTCTCCTTTTACCCTTGTGAAAATAAAAAAAAAGTTTGTAAAAGATCATTTTTGTGGCTAAAAAGTTAAATATTCATTTTTTTCCTTCCACGTTGCTTTAGTTCCTGTGAAGCACCTGAAGGGTTAATAATCTTCTTGAATGTGGTTTTGAGTACCTTGAGGGGTGCAGTTTTTAGAATGGTGTCACTTTTGGGTATTTTCTGCCATATAGACCCCTCAAAGTGACTTCAAATGAGAGGTGGTCCCTAAAAAAAATGGCTTTGTAAATTTTGTTGTAAAAATGAGAAATCGCTGGTCAACTTTTAACCCTTATAACTTCCTAACAAAAAAAAATTTTGGTTCCAAAATTGTGCTGATGTAAAGTAGACATGTGGGAAATGTTATTTCTTAACTATTTTATGTGACATATTTCTCTGTTTTAAGGGAATAAAAATTCAAAGTTTGAAAATTGCAAAATTTTTAAAATTTTCGCCATATTTGCGTTTTTTTCAAAAATAAACGCAAGTTATATCGAAGAAATTTTACTTCTAGCGTGAAGTACAATATGTCACGAGAAAACAATCTCAGAATCGCGAAGATCCGTTGAAGCGTTCCAGAGTTATAACCTCATAAAGAGACAGTGGTCAGAATTGTAAAAATTGGCCCGGTCATTAACGTGCAAACCACCCTTGGGGGTGAAGGGGTTAAAAAGCACAGAGAAATTCACAGTGTGACACAGGACAGTGACAGTGCAGAAGATATTACATGGATACAGCTACAGTCTGCAACAGAGAATGTCAATACAGTCAGACAGCCAGAACCTAAAGATACAAGACAACTGTTTGCAACTCTTTTATTAAATGACAAACCCATTAGATTTCAGTTGGACTGTGGAGCAAGTTGCAATGTCATACCGGAGGATCTACTAAATGAACAGGTGTCCATTGAACCTACGGATAAGGTACTTATGATGCACAACAAAACGATACTGAAACCTCTTGGGACATGCAAACTGAAGGTTAGTAACGCATGCAGCAGAAAGAGTTATAGAGCCCAATTTACAGTGCTGCAGGGTGGTGACCACATACCGTTACTAGGTATAAAAGCAGTTCAGGCAATGGACTTAATAAAGGTACAATTCCATAACATTATGTCTGTGGAAGTCAAACAGAGTATGAAGGATATCCCAAAAGCAGACAGCAATCTAGATTTACAGATTATAAAAGCACAGTATGCGGATGTATTTGAGGGTGATGGATGTTTTGAAGGAAAACACAAACTGGAAATTGATAATACAGTACAACCTACCAGATTACCGACAAGAAAAGTGCCTGTAGCGCTACTTCAGCCATTGAAAGAAGAACTACAGGATTTAGAAAAGCGAGGCATGATAGAAGTCGTCCATCAGAGCACAGACTGGATAAGTAGTTTGGTCATAGTGCAGAAACCATCAGGAAAACTAAGAATTTGTATCGATCCCAAACCACTCAACAAAGCTCTCAAAAGGAATCACTATCCGATGCCTACAATAGAGGATGTGCTACCAGATTTATCAAAGGCAAAAATATTTTCAGTTTGTGATGTAAAAAATGGATTTTGGCATGTGGAACTGGATGAAGAATCCAGTTTATTGACAATGTTTTCTTCTCCATTTGGTCGCCGTAAATGGTTGAGAATGCCCATGGGACTGACACCAGCTCCAGAAATATTTCAGCAGAAGTTGATGCAAGCTTTGGAAGGACTCCCAGGGGTAAAGACGATAGCAGATGATATATTAATAGTGGGAGAAGGTGACGATATGCAATCTGCAATAAAGAATCATGATACAAGGATGCTACGATTTTTAGAGAGGTGTAGAGAAAAAAGGATAAAGTTGAACTTGGAAAAGTTGAAACTGAAAATGACGGAAGTGCCATATATAGGACATCTTCTAACCTCAAATGGAGTGAAAGTGGATCCAGAAAAGGTGAAGGCGATACAAGAGATGCCTACCCCAACAGATGTGTGTGGAGTACAACGATTTTTGGGCATGGTGAATTATCTGTCCAAGTTTTGCAAGAATCTATCAGACATGTGTGAGCCAATGAGACAGCTAACTCACAAAGATGTGTTGTGGGAATGGACAGAAGCACAGGAGACGGCTTTCCAATCAGTAAAGACAGCCATTGCAGACACAGCAACCTTAAAATATTTTGATCCACAGTTAGAGGTGGTAGTCCAATGTGATGCGTCAGAAAAAGGCCTAGGTGCCACATTAATGAAAGAGTGGCAAGCAATCACATTTGCAAGCAAAGCGCTAACACCGACAGAGCAGGGATATGCCCAAATCGAAAAGGAGTTACTAGCTGTGGTGTTTGGAATGGAAAGGTTTCATCAGTACACATACGGTCGACAGGTAACAGTACAGTCAGATCACAAACCGTTGGAGAGCATTACAAAAAAACCACTACTAAATGCACCAAAGAGACTGCAGCGCATGCTTCTGCGACTTCAAAAATATGATTATGAAATTGGATATTGTCCAGGAAAAGACTTGTTGATTGCAGATACTCTAAAGGTACTGCCACACTAAGCTATCCCGCTAGCGATCTCGTTAGCGTCGCATACTAATGAGATCGCTAGCGGGATTGTTTCTATATCGCTAAATGCGGCCACATTTAGCGATATAGTTAACGACGCTATCGCCGCTAGCGATCTTCTTAACGACTTTAGCGGTACAAAAGTACCGCTAAATCGCTAAGAAAAGGTGCCACACTAGCGATATATACTTACCCAGCGGGAGCGCCGACGAGAAAATAGGGTCCGGAACGATTCCAGCGACGAGCGAGATCACAGCAGGAAGCTCGTCGCTGGAAGCTGCCGCACACAACAACATCGCTAACGGGATCGCTAAATAGTGACTTTTTTAGCGATCCCGTTAAAGATATTGTTTAGTGTGGCATACCCTTAAGCAGAGCGTACTTACCCAACTCAGAGAATAAAGGACAAGAAATGGACAACATCAATATGTGTGATTATCTTGCAGTATCTAAAGATAAACTGAAACAAATACAGACCTTCACAGAACAAGATAAAACACTACAGATATTAAAAACTGTGATCCTGCAGGGCTGGCCAAAATATAAGCAGCATGCTCCAAAGGAAGTTGCTCCATTCTTCCATATACGAGATGAACTGTCAGTACACCAAGGAATCATCATAAAGGGAGAAAGGGCAGTGATACCGGAGACTCTGAGAAGAGACACACTACAGAAATTACACTCGTCCCACTTGGGCATTGAAGGATGTTTGCGGCGAGCAAGAGAATCAGTTTATTGGCCGGGTATGAATGATCACATAAAAAGTTTCATAGCACAATGTGAGATATGTGCGTCAGGCGGGGATAAACAACCGAAAGAGCCATTGCAACCGCATGCCGTTCCAAATAGACCATGGTCAAAAATAGGAATAGATTTGTTCACATTGGAGGAAAGAGAATACCTGGTAACTGTGGACTATTTTTCTAACTTTTGGGAAGTGGACCATTTGAAGGATACAAGAGCAAGAACAGTTATTAAAAAACTCAAGGCTCATTTTGCCAGATATGGGATTCCAGAGATTGTTTTTACTGATAATGCCGCTCAATTTAGGTCAGAAGAGTTCAAGGAGTTCAGCAAGTTATGGGAATTTGAACACAATACATCATCTCCTGGATATCCTCAAAGCAATGGCAAAGCGGAATCAGCGGTGAAAACAGCAAAGAAGTTGATTAAGAGAGCGAAACAGGCAGGGACAGATGTATATCTATCTATACTGGACCACAGAAACACACCTTCCCATGGTCTAGACAGCAGCCCAGCACAGAGGCTTCTGAGTAAACGGACAAGGACACTCATACCAACAGCTAGTCGTCTTCTGAAGCCAAATCTGGTGAGGGGAATGAGGTCAAAACTAAAGAAAAATCAGAATAGACAAGCGTTCTATTATAATCAGTCGGCAAAAGATCTACCAGAACTGAGACAAAATGACAACATCAGGATGCACCCGAGCAAATATGACAAACAATGGAGAAAAGCAAAGGTGCTCCAGAAACTAGGACCTAGATCCTACGAGATTGTGACAGAGGAGGGAAGAAAACTAAGGAGAAATCGGAGACATCTGAGGAAAACGCAAGAAGGATCTGATACATGGTCATATGAACAGTATCCTCATATCCAAGATGAGGAAACAGCAAGTCTAAGCAGAGAGGCTACAGGGATGGCCCAGGTTCAGTGTGGAGATTCCGGTCGGAGACAGGCAATACCAGATGCGGTAACGCCCGAATCGAGAGAACAACCGAATAGTGGCAGTAACGCATCGTATGTTACTAGATCGGGCAAAATGATCACAAAGCCAGCACACCTCAAGGACTATATATACAACCAAGTATTTTAAAGTATCTTAATAGCATGATGCTTGCCAGTTATGTTTATGTCACCAATATCTTGAATATTGAAATGTTCACATGTATGTTAGTTATATTAGCTTAGTTATTTCTTCAGTTAAAAGACAAAGGATGTAGCAATATGTTATATGCTGAGCCGCCTCTAGGGGTCTCACTACCTGGATGTATTCAGAGGATAGAAAGGAGGGACTCGATAAGAGCTGGAGACAGGAAGCATTCATGTAATGGTGGCTGAGAGAACCTGCATACAATAAAAGTAACCCGTTACCACAATCGTGTCAGAGGCATAAACGAGAAATAGAACACATCAGCCTTTGTTATTTTTGTATGCCTCATTTTATGTAATTTTTATACACAAATACCGTATATACCCATGTATAAGCCGAGATTTTCAGCCCATTTTTTAGGGCTGAAAGTCCCCCTCTCGGCTTATACGCGGGTCATATACGGGGGTCGGCGGGGAGGTGGAGCGGGGGTGTCGGATCATACTCACCCCTCCGCCGGCGCGGTCTCTGCAGCCCCCCTGCTTCTCCCACAATCTCCGGCTCCTTCCTGCAGCGGTCACATGGCACCGCTCATTAAAGTCATGAATATGCACATATTCATGACTTTAATGAGTGGTACCACTTGAGCGCTGAAGCGCTGCGGAGAGCGCCGGAGAAGAGGAGAGGCTGCAGGGACGCGCGGCGGAGGGATGAGTATAGTGATATTTACCTGTCCCTCAGTCCACCGCAGTGCACTGCTCCCTCGGTCTGACTCTCCTCTGGCTGTGAATGATCAAGCAGAGGGCGCGATGACGTCGTTAGTGCGCGCCCCGCCCCCTGCCTGATCATTCACAGCCAGAGGAGAGTCAGACCGAGGGAGCAGTGCGCTGCGGTGGACCGAGGGACAGGTAAATATCACAAGTGCCGGGGTCCTGAGCGAGCGGTGACACCGGCACCTGTCCCCCATTGCGCGCCGGTGTCACGCCTGCTCAGGACACCGGCACCTGGCCCCCAGCGACAAGAGGTGAGTATGTCATTTTTTTTTTTTTTGCAGCAGCAGCATATGAGGCCTATACTATGGGGCATAATTGTGCAGCATATGTGGGCATAATATGGAGCATATGGGGGCATAAGCTGTGGAACATATGGGGCATAATCTGGAGCATATGGGGGCATAAGCTGTGGAACATATGGGGCATAATCTGGAGCATATGGGGGCATAATATGGAGCATATGGGGGCATAATCTGGAGCATATGGGGCATAATCTGGAGCATATGGGGCATAAACTGTGGAACATATGGGGCATAATCTGGAGCATATGGGGCATAATATGGAGCATATGGGGCATAAGCTGTGGAACATATGGGGCATAATCTGGAGCATATGGGGCATATTCTGTGGATCATAAGGGGGCATAATCTGTGGAATATATGGGGGCATAATCTGGAGCATATGGGGGCATAATCTCTGAAGCATATTGGGCATAATCTGGAACATATGGGGGCATAATCTGTGGAACATATGGGGGCATAATATGGAGCATATGGGGGCATAATCTGGAGCATATGGGGGCATAATCTGTGGAACATATGGGGCATAATCTGGAGCATATGGGGGCATATTCTGTGGATCATACGGGGGCATAATCTGTGGAATATATGGGGGCATAATCTGGAGCATATTGGGCATAATCTGTGGAGCATATGGGGGCATAATCTGTGGAGCATCATATGGGGGCATAATCATTTTTCACCCTAGGCTTATACGCGAGTCAATAATTTTTCCCAGTTTTTTGTGGCAAAATTAGGGGTCGGCTTATACACGGGTCGGCTTATACATGAGTATATACGGTAACTTTTTATTGTTGTTTGTATTGTGCCATTTGATCAATAAAGGCAATCAATTTGTTTATTATATAATGTATATTGTGTAGTACCAGTCTTCTTTTTCTTTCCTGCCACTGGGTCATCCATTTTCATTTCCTGGGTCTGGTTTCTATTATCCGGATGGTCTGCCATCCAACTTTCAGGTGATATTGTCACAATAAGTATTTTATCATAATTATATTAATTATCAGTATTATTTTATTTTACTTAATTTTGGTGAGTTACACATCTCCTGATTTTCTGGTCCCCCTCTCACATGTAAAGCGCCATGGAATAAATGGCGCTATAAAAATGAATAATAATAATAATAATACTCCTTCATTGGAATCCAGCTGTGTTTAATCAAACTGATAGGACTTGATTTGTAAAGGCACACACCTGTCTATATAAGATCTCACAGCTCAAAGTGCATGTCAGACCAAATGAGATTCATGAGGCCAAATGAACTGGCCAAGGAGCTCAGAGACAGAATTGTGGCAAGGCCAAGGTTACAAAAGAATTGCTCATATAGAGTGCTTTCAGTGGGAGAAGCAAAATAGGAATCTTGTGGGTATGATACCTTTTAATGACTAACAAAATATAGTTTAAGATATTACAGGGCAAGCTTTCGAGACTGCTTACGTCTCTTCATCAGGCTGGTGTAACAAAATATTTGAAGAAACACAATTATATACAGTGAAAAGCACAGGGATGGTGTGATGCATGGACATTTAAATAAACAAACACTGAAATAAACAAACACTGAGCTTAAAGAGAGAATCCTTAATTAGGTAAGATTAGATAAGTGGTGTGAAAGTTTTATGGACCCCATATGTATGTGAGATCAAAGGACTGGTGGTGTCTCCATTGTTTTTGGAGGAAGTTGCTCAGATTTGGTAATTGGCCATGAATCCTCCTGACAGATTGAGTCCTGTGTGAACAGAATCAAAGATGTTAATGAATTTGATTTCCCAAACCCTGCGATGTTTTTGCGATTGGAAATTGCCTTTCAAAATGACAATTTTCATATTGTCTATGTTGTGTCCTGGACCACAGAAATGTTTAGCCACTGGTAGATGTTTTTTTTTTGTCTGTAATCGTATGACGATGAGACCTCATCCTTGCTCTCAGTCTCTGTCCTGTTTCTCCAACATAGAGGCCACCCACAGGACATATATTGCATAGAATTAAATATACCACATTAGAGGAGGAACATGTGAATGTACCGGGATCTTATAGTTTTGCTGTGTGTTGGGGACTTGGATCTTGTCGTTGGTCTCTATATGACTGCAAGTTTTGCATCTTCTCCCATTGCAAGGATAAGTCCCTCTTGGTGAATCTGAGGGCATTGAACTTCGGATCATGATGTTTCTTAAATTTGGAGGTTGCCTGTAACACAGCAAGGAGGGGTCTTTGAATAATATTTTTAACTGGTCATCCTTGTGTAGTATATGGTGAAGTTTTTTAACCGTTTTTCTCAGTATTTCAGGGCCTGGCTGTAGACAATGGACTTTTTAATGTGTTTAATCTGGACTGAGTCCAAACAAGAACTTCTAGATTTCTATGACAAATTCAACAAATTTCATCCTACCATAAACTTGACATTGGACCACTCAAAAACAAAAATCAACTTCCTAGACACCACCATAAAAGTCCAAAATGGTTCGTTCCAAACATCAGTGTATCGGAAACCAATTGACCGTCCCACATACCTCAGATGGGACAGCTTCCATCCTAAACACATTAAAAAGTCCATTGTCTACAGCCAGGCCCTCAGATACAACCATATCTGTTCCAGTCCTAAGGACAGGATAAACACCTAACCCAACTTAAAATGTAATTTTTAATTAATTTAATTCAAGGTTACCATCCCACCTCCATTGATGACCAGATCATTAGGGCCACAAGATCCCTAGAAGTCAATTACTTCAATACAGGAAAAGAGAGGAAAATCACCGTGTACCTCTGGTAGTGACCTACAACCCACAGCTTGAAATACTGCTAAAAAACTTCACCATATACTACACAAGGATGACCAGTTAAAAATATTATTCAAAGACCCCTCCTTGCTGTGTTACAGGCAACCTCCAAATTTAAGAAACATCATGATCCGAAGTTCAATGCCCTCAGATTCACCAAGAGGGACCTATCCTTGCAATGGGAGAAGATGCAAAACTTGCAGTCATATAGAGACCAACGACAAGATCCAAGTCCCCAACACAAAGCAAAACTATAAGATCCCCGGTACATTCACATGTTCCTCCTCTAATGTGGTATATTTAATTCTATGCAATATATGTCCTGTGGGTGGCCTCTATGTTGGAGAAACAGGACAGAGACTGAGAGCAAGGATGAGGTCTCATCGTCATACGATTACAGACAAAAAAAAACATCTACCAGTGGCTAAACATTTCTGTGGTCCAGGACACAACATAGACAATATGAAAATTGTCATTTTGAAAGGCAATTTCCAATCGCAAAAACATCGCAGGGTTTGGAATGCAAATTCATTAACATCTTTGATTCTGTTCACACAGGACTCAATCTGTCAGGAGGATTCATGGCCCATTACCAAATCTGAGCAACTTCCTCCAAAAACAATGGAGACACCACCAGTCCTTTGATCTCACATACATATGGGGTCCTTAAAACTTTCACACCACTTATCTAATCTTACCTAATTAAGGATTCTCTCTTTAAGCTCAGTGTTTGTTTATTTCAGTGTTTGTTTATTTAAATGTCCATGCATCACACCATCCCTGTGCTTTTCACTGTATATAATTGTGTTTCTTCAAATATTTTGTTACACCAGCCTGATGAAGAGACGTAAGCAGTCTCGAAAGCTTGCCCTGTAATATCTTAAACTATATTTTGCTAGCCATTAAAAGGTATCATACCCACAAGATTCCTATTTTGCTTCTCCCACTAAAAGCACTCTATATGTTTTTTTCTACTGGCTAACACGGTACCAAACCAATTTTTTTTCGTTTATCTAAAAGAATTTCTGTACTGCTCAAGGTTCAAGAGCACAGTGGCCTCAATAATCCTTAAATGGAAGAAATTTGAGACCACCAGAAGTCTTCCTAGATCTGGCCGTCCAGCCAAACTGAGCAATTGTGGGAGAAGAGCCTTGGTGAGAGAGGTAAAGAAGAAACCCAAGATCACTGTGGCTGAGCTCCACAGATGCAGTAGGGAGATGGGATAAAGTTCCACAAAGTTAACTATCACTGCAGCTCTTTGCCAGTCGGGCCTTTATGGCAGAGTGGCCCGACGGAAGGCTCTCCTCAATGCAAGACATATGAATGCCCGCATAGAGCTTGCTAAAAACCACATGAAGGACTCTCAGACTATAAGAAATAAGATTCTCTGGTCTGATGGGACGAAAATAGAACTTTTTGGTGATAATTCTAAGTGGTTTGTGTGGAGAAAACCAGACACTGCTCAGCACCTGCCCAATACAATACCAACAGTGAAACATGGTGGTGGAAGCATCATGTTATGGGGATGTTTTTCAGCTGCAGGGACAGGACGACTGGTTGCAATTGAAGGAAACATGAATGTGGCAAAGTACAAAGATATCCTGGATGAAAACAGAGTGCTCTGGACCTCAGACTTGGCTGAAGGTTCACCTTCCAACAAGACAATGACGCTAAGCACCCTGCTAAAATAACAAAGGAGTGACTTCAGAACAACTCTGTGACCATTCTTGACTGGCCCAGCCAGAGCCCTCACCTAAATCCAATTAAGCATCTCTGGAGAGACCTGAAAATGGCTGTCCACCAACATTCACGATCCAACCTGACGGAGCTGGAGAGGATCTGCATGGAAGAATAACAGAGGATCCCCAAATCCAGGTGTGAAAAACTTGTTGCATCATTCCCAAGAAGACTTATAGTTGTACTAGCTCAAAAGGGTGCTTCTACTCAATACTGAGCAAAGGGTATATGACCATGTGATATTTCAGTTTTTCTTTTTTAATAAATTTGCAACATTTTCTACATTTCTGTTTTTTTCAGTCAAGATGGGGTTCAGAGTGTACATTAATGAGAAAAAAATGAACTTTTTTGAATTTACCAAATGGCTGCAATGAAACAAAGAGTTAAAAATTTAAAGGGGCCTGAATACTTTCTGTACCCAGTGTAAATAAACTGATAACTGGATGGTATCCTTTTTGTGTCAGTAGGGTGTGTCTCACGTGGTCTAACAGTGTGAAATTACCAAAAATAATAATCCAATATGCCTACTGAATTGCCTCTGTGTTCCCCTGTTAATTTTGCTTTGTTATAATATTGATCCTATCTTCTTGCCATCTTTGATCGTCTTGGTGGTGATGGAAGAGAGGAAGGGCAAATAGCCAGCTGTTGTTACAGATAGCAACACTGGCCCATCAAGAGGAGAAGCTTGGCGAGCAAACAGAGAAACTGGTCAGCAGACCAATCAATGGATGACAATGACTGCCAATTAGTGGTCCCGTTCTCAGTTGTTGTATTCTTTTACTACTCTGGTCTGCTATTTGTATCTGAACAGTTATGTCATGACCTACCCGGTGATGATGCATTTTAAGAGCAAAGCATCTATCCAATTGGGTAAAAATATACTACTCTACACAATCTCCATTGAACTCATCTAGAAAGGTGCCCATATAATTATTTCTAATCCCCTAATGACCCTGCACAATCTACAATCTTGTCATGTATCCACAACCCCTATTATTTCCATTGAAAAGTAGGGAGAGAGTTGAAATAGCATAACACACATTGACAATGTTACGTGCCGAATACATGAAAACTGGAATTGTACAATGTAACATATATGTATCAAAATCATACCAAGATCTTTTGTGTTAAGAATAGAAGGCCACAAGTAACAGCTATATATTGATTATGTATTTGACAAACTATATATTATCGTAAGTCATTGCCGCAGTTCTGTACATACAAGATAGATTAATTGTATAGTACTGTGGATTATAAAGTCCACTGAATCAAGGCATGTGGGTGCTGGCTGGCATACAAGTTTACGGCAAATCGTGACTTCCATCATTGGGTGCACATATCAGAGGGGTACTGAAAACAAAAGGTTTTTTTTGCAGTTGATTACTATTGTCATGTTTTTCACAAATAAGACTTTTTTATGAGTGTAGTTTTAACGTTTCAATATAACATAACATAATGTAAAATATGATCACAATACCTGTAAAGTCAGTAGCACACACTTTCCAACTTTATATGGCAGGCATGTTGGAGATGTACAGCTGAACTTCGCTATGAAACTGTTTGGATATAGAAAAGTCCACACCACTCTATAACCAATTTCCCTTCTATTC
This sequence comes from Oophaga sylvatica, assembly GCA_033576555.1. Lineage (NCBI taxonomy): Eukaryota > Metazoa > Chordata > Amphibia > Anura > Dendrobatidae > Oophaga > Oophaga sylvatica. Next base: position 940,186,236 of record JARQOD010000001.1, read on the forward strand.
GCCTCCTCCTTCACACGCTATTCTCCATCTTCTGCAAACACTAGAACACAAGATTTTCTGGATTAGTGAACTCTGTAAAGCCCCAAATTTGTCAACTTTTTTGTGAGTCTTGGACTTCTTTTTTCTACTTTAGCCTTTTGAATATTATAAGAGAGTTGACAAGCATGCAATAGCATTTGGGGATGGCAATGTGGACAACGATGGCTAGGACTTAGATTATGAGTCACTCACGTTAAAAGGAGTGCCACCACGAATCATAGTATTATTTGTGTAGCAGTATAACTTAGCCACTGTATAGCAGTGTTATTAGGTTTTGACATAGAAGGGTTAATGTTTTTCCTTCTTTTGCTAGAATTTGTTTTTTTATTGTTGTAGCCTTATAGTCTCCGATTCAAGGATGTTATACTTCTTATCTCATATGCAATGTTTTCAAGAGTCTGCAAAAACATGTTTTGGGTACATGGCAAATAAAGTCATCATGACCTGGAAATCACAGAAAAAAGGCAGGGATGCTTACCTGCCCAGGCCCCCAAACAAATGTACTATCAGTGTGCAGTGGACCCGATTATAGATGGCAGCAACACAGGTGCAGCAATACCAATAAAACATCGAAAACAGAGCTCACCGGCCTGGGCAGGTAAGCATTTCTGCCTTTTTTCTATGATTTTAGAAAAAAATTTGGTGGGATTTCTAAGTCCTCGTTTTGTGTCAGTGAGCTCCGTTTTTGATGCTTTGATGTTTAGTGATAGGAATCGTAAACGTGGGGACCCTTGACGTGGGTTGCGAGCTTCCATATTTTGGCCTTAATATCAACTAATATCCCACATATATTGATATGTTTTTTGCACTTTATTTATATATTTTTCAGGGTGTAGTTGGGCCCAGATGGCTCTGTAAACTGTGGCGTCTGTTCACACAGGATGCATTTTGGTTAGCACTGGGCAGCCCGCCTGATCTAAAAGTATGGGCGTCATCAATAGGCTGTAAGCCAGATGTTCTGCATCACCTGTATGTGAATAATGCTGCATACAGATTATTATCTTTTGCGCACTAATATACCAAACAATCACCCCCTCCTTGGATTGGTAGGTTGAGAGTGATTGTTTTATCGGTTTTGCTGCACCTGTGTTGCTGCCATCTTTAATCGGGTCCACTGCATCCTGATAGTGCATTTGTTTGGAGGCCTGGGAAGGTAAGCATCTCTGCCTTTTTTCTGTGATCTTTAGAAAAAAAATTGGGGCGTGATTTCTAAGTCCTCTTAAGTCCTCTTTCTTTGTCAGTGAGCTCTGTTTTTGATGTTTTGATGTTTAGTGATAGGACTCGCAAACGTGGGGACCCTTGACATCGGTTGCTAGCTTCCATATTTTGGCCTTAATATCAACTAATACCTCTCATATATTGATATTTTTTTGCACTTTATTTATATATTTTTCAGGGTGCAGTTGGGCCCAGATGGCTCTGTAAACTGTGGCCTCTGTTCACGCAGGAGGCATTTTGGTTAGCACTGGGCAGCCCGCCTGATCTAAAAGTATGGGCGTTACTAATAGGCTGTAATTTAGATGCTCTGCATCACCTGTATGTGAATAATGCTGCATACAGATTATTATCTTTTGCGCACTAATATACCAAACAATCACCCCCTCCATGGATTGGTAGGTTGAGCGTGATTGTCGGTATTGCTGCACCTGTGTTGCTGCCATCTTTAGTCTGGTCCACTGCACCCTGATAGTGCATTTGTTTGGAGGCCTGGGCACGTAAGCATCTCTGCCTTTTTTCTGTGATTTTTAGAAAATTTTTTGGGGGATTTCTAAGTCCTCTTTTTGTGTCTGTGAGCTCTCATCATGACCTGGGTAATGGGGGGCTACATGAGTTACATTGCTGTAAATGGTATAAAATACTGAATTCTTGGGTGAATAAACAGAAAAGTGACTTCCATATCCATCATGCTATGACCGGGTATACAAAAGTGTTTGGCCACAGGTAGATCCATTCTTTTTTCTCTTATTGTGTGGCGATGAGAATTCATCCTTGTTCTCAGTTTTTGCCCGGTCTCCCCCACATACAGACCCCCAGTTGGACATTTCATTCAAATAATTAGGTACACCACTGTTGTGAATGGGTTTGAGATGAGTTCTGAGCAGAGGCTCCCTCTGGTGGTTACAAGCGGTGCTAGTGAAGATTGTGAGGACTGGGAATCAGGTGTTACTGACTGGTCTTATATAAGGGAGTCATTTTCCCATCAGGGTTGCCGGTGATCAATTGTTCTGGTCTGAATCCTTCATTCCAGTTTCCCTTGTAGCCTGCTGTGTCGTGTCTGCATCTCCTGCTTACAGATAAGACTTTTGCTTCTTTTGTGTTTGTGCTATATTTTTGCATTTTGTCCTGCACTTCTTTGGGGCCTTCAGGGTCCCCTCCGGGGGCTTCTGCCCTCTCAGTTTAGTTCAGCCACTGAGTTTTGTTCTTTTGCTTTTTCCAGTTTTTTCAGTGGCTGCTGTTTTTATTTTGTTACACCAGAGAACTAATTTAGGTGGTAGAGGTCGTGTGATCTCAGGTGATTTTGAAATTAGTAGAGTTGGTGCTTTTTAGGGTTTTCTGGGATTGCAGTAAGTACCCTTCCTATCCTTTTCTATTTAGATAGTTTGGGCCCCAGCGTTTGCTCATACTATTTTCTTTCTGTGTCAGTATTTCCTCTTGTCTAACCGCCATTACATGTTTGGGGGCTTTCTGTTATCTTTGGGGTTCTGCTCCGGGGCAGATAGCTTTCCTATTTCTATCTTTAGGTGTAGTTAGTTTCTCAGGCTGTGACGAGGCGTCTAGGACCAACGTAGGAACGCTCCACGGCTGCCTCTAGTTGTGGTGGTTAGTCAGGGTACTGCAATCTCATAGATTCCAACTGCTCTGGTGTATTGCCTTTTTTATCTGCACTCCTCAGCTACCGAGACATAACAGTATCACCGGCCTAAAAATTGAAATTGTATGGTACTCACAGAAGGAAAAAAAATATTGTGAAAAAAAAAAAAGTTGTCAGAGTTGTCAGAGATATTTTTCTGTTTGTTGCATTTTTTTTTTCCTCTGTATCTCTGGGTGCTGGGGAGGATCTTTTCTCCCAATGGAGTTTGCACAGTTGTCTGGCCGTGTGGATCAGCTTGCCACTGAGGTTCAGAGTATTGCTGCATATCTTGCTAGGTTGCCTGTTGTGGAACCTAGGATCCCCATGCCAGATTTGTTTTTAGGGGATCGAGCTAAGTTTCAGAATTTCAAAAATAATTGTAAATTGTTTTTTGCCTTAAAATCTAAGTCCTCAGGAAACGCAGCGCAGCAGGTTCAAATTATCATCTCTCTCCTGCGTGGCGATCCTCAGGATTGGGCTTTTTCCCTGATACCTGGGGATCCTGTTTTGAGTGATGTTGATGCGTTTTTTCAGGCTTTGGGGTTATTGTACGATGAGCCTAATGTCACTGATCAAGCTGAAAAAACCTTGTTGGCATTAAATCAGGGGCTTGATGACGCTGAGTTATACTGTCAGAGATTCCGTAGGTGGGCAGTCCTGACCAAATGGAATGACGACGCTTTGGCGGCCCTTTTCCGGAAGGGTCTGTCAGATAATGTAAAGGATGTTATGGTGGGATTCCCTGTCCCCTCTGGTCTCAATGATTCTATGTCATTAGCGATTCAAATTGACAGACGTTTGCGTGAGCGGAGAAGTATGCGTGGAATGGTGTTGCCTTGTGAACCAGCTTCTGAACCCATGCAGTGTGATAGAGTGGTGTCTGGGGCACAGCGTCATGAGTTTCGAATGCGCAATGGGTTATGTTTCTACTGTGGTGATGCCTCTCATGCTATTTCAGTCTGCCCTAAGCGGGGAAGACGTTTTGCACGCTCAGTTGTCTTGGGTAGTGTTCAGACTAAGTTTTTATTAACTGTCACTCTGATATGCTCTCTGTCCTCATTTTCTGCTCAGGCTTTCGTTGATTCTGGAGCAGCTATTAACCTGATGGATTATGATTTTGCTAAACGTTGTGGGTTTCCCTTGATACCCCTACAGAAGTCTATTCCCCTACTGGGGATCGATTCTACCCCTTTGGCTGAGAATAAACCCCAGTTTTCTACTCAGGTGATAATGAGGGTTGAACCTGATCACCAGGAGTGCTGCAAATTTTTGGTTCTATATAATCTGCATGACATTATCGTGCTGGGTTTCCCTTGGTTACAGTCTCATAATCCTGTTTTGGATTGGAAATCTGTGTCTGTAACCAGTTGGGGCTGCCAATGTGTTAATACCAACACTCCTGTTTTTTCTGCCTCCCCCAGGCTCAGGATGTTCCTGACTTTTTGTTTGATTTTTCTGATGTGTTTAGCGAAAGTAAATCTGCATCCTTGCCTCCCCATAGGAGCTATGACTGCGCTATTGAATTAGTGCCGGGTAGTAAATTCCCTAAAGGTCGCCTTTTTAACTTGTCTGTACCTGAACATGACGCTATGCGGTCTTATATCAAGGAATCATTGGAGAAGGGTCATATCAGACCATCCTCTTCACCCTTAGGTGCCGGTTTTTTCTTTGTGGCCAAAAAAGATGGTTCATTAAGGCCGTGTATTGATTATCGTCTCTTGAACAATATTACTGTGAAATATCAATACCCGTTACCCTTGATTTCTGACCTGTTTTCCAGGGTGAAAAACGCTACTTGGTTTACCAAGCTTGACCTCAGGGGGGCGTATAACCTTATTCGCATTAAGCACGGGGATGAATGGAAGACGGCATTCAATACCCCTGAAGGGCATTTTGAGTACCTAGTGATGCCCTTTGGGCTCACTAATGCTCCTTCCGTCTTCCAGTCCTTCATGAATGACATTTTCAGGGATTTTGTGGACAAATTTCTGATTGTTTATTTGGATGATATCTTGATTTTTTCTAATGACTGGGACTCTCATGTGAAACATGTTCGAACTGTATTCCAGATTTTGAGAGAGAATGCTCTGTATGTGAAGGGATCAAAGTGTCTTTTTGGCGTACAGAGGATCTCATTTCTGGGATTCATTTTGTCCCCATCTGTTATTGAAATGGACCAGGTCAAGGTTCAGGCCATCTGTGATTGGGTCCAACCTACTTCATTAAAGGCTCTTCAGAGATTTTTGGGTTTTGCCAATTTTTATCGTAAATTTATTGGTAATTTCTCGGTTATTGTTAAACCATTAACTGATTTGACCAGAAAGGGTTCTGATGTGGTGAATTGGCCTCCTGAGGCAGTCTCTGCATTTCAGGAACTTAAGCAGAGATTCACTTCTGCTCCTGTTCTACGGCAGCCTGATGTTTCTCTGCCATTTCAGGTGGAGGTTGATGCCTCTGAAATTGGGGCAGGTGCCGTTTTGTCCCAAAAAGATCCAGAGACCTCTAAAAGTAACCCTTGTGCCTTTTTCTCTCGAAAATTTTCTCCTACTGAACGTAATTATGACGTAGGTAATCGGGAGTTATTGGCCATGAAGTGGGCTTTTGAAGAGTGGAGACATTGGCTGGAGGGAGCCAAACATCAGGTGGTGGTCCTTACGGACCATAAGAATCTGGTCTATCTGGAATCTGCCAGGCGACTCAATCCTAGACAGGCCAGGTGGGCCTTGTTTTTCACACGTTTTAATTTTGTGGTTTTCTTTCTTCCTGGCACTAAGAATGTTAAGGCTGATGACCTCTCGAGGAGTTTCCTTGCGGACTCTCCTGAGTTATCTGATCCTTCTGTTATTTTGAAAGAGGGTGTAGTTCTTTCCGCCATCTCGCCCAATTTGAGACTTGCTCTGGAGGGGTGTCAGGAGGATAGGCCCGAGCGCTGTTTGAAAATTGTTTGTCCCGGACCAATGGAAAAAGAGTGTGATGTCTGAGATTCATTGTTCCGCATTGGCTGGGCATCCCGGAATTTTTGGTACCAGAGACTTGGTTAGTCGGTCCTTTTGGTGACCTACCTTGTCTCGTGATGTCAGGGAATTTGTGCAGTCCTGCGGGACTTGCTCTCGCTCCAAGCCTTGCTCTCGCTCTAGTGGTTTGTTGATGCCATTGCCTGTGCCCAAGAGACCATGGACCCATATCTCTATGGATTTCATTTCCGATCTTCCTGTTTCTCAGAGAATGACCACCATCTGGGTAATTTGTGATAGGTTTTCCAAAATGATACATCTTGTGCCATTACCTAAGTTGCCTTCCTCCTCTGAATTGGTGCCGTTGTTCCTTCAGCACGTGGTTCGTTTACACGGCATTCCTGAGAACATTGTGTCTGACAGTCTGACAGAGGAGTCCAGTTTGTTTCCAGATTTTGGAGGACTTTTTGTTCTAAACTGGGTGTTCAATTGTCTTTCTCCTCGGCATTTCATCCTCAGACCAATGGTCAAACTGAGAGAACAAACCAGACATTGGAGACTTATCTAAGATGCTTTGTGTCTGCTGATCAGGATGACTGGGTCTCTTTTTTGCCTTTGGCTGAGTTTGCTCTTAATAATAGGGCTAGCTCTGCCACTTTGATGTCTCCGTTTTTCTGTAATTCTGGGTTTCACCCTCGATTTTCTTCAGGACAGACGGAGGCTTCTGTCTGTCCAGGTGTTGACTCTGTTGTGGAGCGTATGCAACAGATTTGGGACCAGGTAGTGGAGAGGTTGTCCCTCTCTCAGGAGAAGGCCCAGCGGTTTGCTAACCGGCATAGGACTGATGGTCCTCGGTTTAAAGTGGGGGACTTGGTCTGGTTGTCCTCAAAGAATATTCCTATGAGAGTAGCATCTCCTAAATTTAAGCCTAGGTTCATTGGACCTTATAAGATCATGGAGATTATTAATCCTGTTTCTTTTCGTTTGCTTCTTCCAGGGACATTTAAGATCCATAACGTGTTCCACAAGTCCTTGTTGAAGAGGTTTGTTGAGCCAGTGGTTCCTGCTGCTGTGCCTCCTGACCCTGTTTTGGTTGAGGGCAATCTGGAGTATGTGGTTGAGAAAATATTGGATTCTCGTTTTTCTAGACGGAAACTCCAGTATTTGGTTAAATGGAGAGGTTATGGTCAGGAAGACAATTCTTGGGTGTTTGCTTCGGACATCCATGCTAGGAGACTTATCCGTGCGTATCATAGAACTCATCCTGACCGACCTGGTTGCTCAAATGAGGGTTCGGTGACCCCTCCTCAAGGGGGGGGTACTGTTGTGAATGGGTTTGAGATGAGTTCTGAGCAGAGGCTCCCTCTGGTGGTTACAAGCGGTGCTAGTGAAGATTGTGAGGACTGGGAATCAGGTGTTACTGACTGGTCTTATATAAGGGAGTCATTTTCCCATCAGGGTTGCCGGTGATCAATTGTTCTGGTCTGAATCCTTCATTCCAGTTTCCCTTGTAGCCTGCTGTGTCGTGTCTGCATCTCCTGCTTACAGATAAGACTTTTGCTTCTTTTGTGTTTGTGCTATATTTTTGCATTTTGTCCTGCACTTCTTTGGGGGCCTTCAGGGTCCCCTCCGGGGGCTTCTGCCCTCTCAGTTTAGTTCAGCCACTGAGTTTTGTTCTTTTGCTTTTTCCAGTTTTTTCAGTGGCTGCTGTTTTTATTTTGTTACACCAGAGAACTAATTTAGGTGGTAGAGGTCGTGTGATCTCAGGTGATTTTGAAATTAGTAGAGTTGGTGCTTTTAGGGTTTTCTGGGATTGCAGTAAGTACCCTTCCTATCCTTTTCTATTTAGATAGTTTGGGCCCCAGCGTTTGCTCATACTATTTTCTTTCTGTGTCAGTATTTCCTCTTGTCTAACCGCCATTACATGTTTGGGGGCTTTCTGTTATCTTTGGGGTTCTGCTCCGGGGCAGATAGCTTTCCTATTTCTATCTTTAGGTGTAGTTAGTTTCTCAGGCTGTGACGAGGCGTCTAGGACCAACGTAGGAACGCTCCACGGCTGCCTCTAGTTGTGGTGGTTAGTCAGGGTACTGCAATCTCATAGATACCAACTGCTCTGGTGTATTGCCTTTTTTACCTGCACTCCTCAGCTACCGAGACATAACACACCACATTAGATGTGATGCAGCTGAAAGTACCTGGGATCTTGTAGTCCTGATGGGAGTTGGGGATCTTTATCTTGTCCGTGGTCATTATAGATGGACAGGTTTTGCACTTCTTCTGTTTGCAAGGAAAGGTTCCTGCAGCTGTTGGGGAGGACAGGGAACTTCTGACAATGATGTTTCTTAGATTTGGGGGCTGCCTAAAACATAGTAGTGGGGGGTCTGGAAATATGGATTGTAATCGGGCATCTTTTTGTAGTAAAGGTTGTAGTTTGCGTGCAGCTCCCCTTAGCATCTCCAGATTTGGATTGTAGGTGACCACTAGAGGCACCCGGTTATTTTCTTCTTTAGCTTTGTAATGTAGCAGGTGATTCCTTGATATTCTGGTGGCTCTTGTAATTTGGTTCTCAATTGTTCTTGGATGGTAGCCCTGGTTCAAAAAGGTCTTTCTGAGGCGAATAAGGTGTTCATCTCTATCCATAGAGTTGGAACATATACGATTGTATCTGATGGCTTGGCTGTAGACAATAGAGTTTTTATGTGTTTTGGATGGAAACTGTCCCATTTAAGGTATGTTGGACGGTCGATTGGCTTCTGATACAGGGATGTCTCTATTTCATTGTTCTTTAGCTTAATGGTGGTGTCTAAAAAGTTAATTTCAGTGCTGGAGTAGTTAAGTGTTAAGTTGATGGTGGGATGAAATTGGTTGAACTGTTCATGGAACCAACTGGGGGTCTGTATGTGGGGGAGACCGGGCAAATATGAGAACAAGGATGAATTCTCATCGCCACACAATAAGAGAAAAAAGAATGGATCTACCTGTGGCCAAACACTTTTGTATGCCCGGTCATAGCATGATGGATATGGAATTACTGGTATTAAAAGCTAACTTCAAATCTGAGAAAGATAGAAAGATTTGGGAATATAAACTTATGATGACCTTTGACACTCTTAGTGCTGGAATGAACGTTTCACATGGATTCATGTCTGTGTACATCAATTAAGGAATCTGCTTCTCTGACCTGGGGCATCAAAACACAATACCAGACCCCAATCAGAGGGCAATAAAACTCTCACTCCTTATCTATGAACTGTTCCAATATTTATGTTCATCCCTCTGCCATAATGACAGTTCTGCTTCACGTCACATCTTACCTATTGCATTATTCCTGTGTCCTCTTGTGTATAAATATGTGATTCTTCAGTTTTTGTTTTAGTCTTTGCCTGATGAAGAGACCTGAGTAGTCTCGAAAGCTTGCAATTTGTTACCATCTTTTCAGTTAGCCATTAAAAGGTATCAACCACTGAGGACTCTCAAGTCTAAATATTTTTCACAACAAATATACATTCTTTTCTCCGAGTGCTCGTTATTTGAGGGCCTAATCTCTTAATTCGGCTTCAATGGTGATCCAACATATTTGACTTTGGGTCAGGACGAAAACAGCTACAATAGTTTTGGCACCCAGCTTGGGGCCGTGGTAACCAGCCTATTCGAATCCGTATGTGGGAGTTCACTGAGAGATTGGACATACAAATTCTTTATTCTTACACTTTTGTTTTTGTACTTGCAATATCTCTGTATCTCTCTATATTTCTGGGTAAAAGCTGCAAACAAGGTTCAAGAACTGACATCACCAGTGAGTTTTGTGATTTTGTCTATGTTTGTATGAGAGTTGAATAATAGAGTAATAAGTGTTATCTGTATTATCTGTCAGACTATTAACTGGTTGTGTAGTGCAGAGCTGGGACGGTCTCTGTGGAGTCTTATTGCTGTGGTCATCTTGGATTAGCAGTGCATTGTATAAGGTTGTGTTTCTGTTCATGTAATTGGCTTCAGCGATACCGGAGTGTCAGTGGGCATTACAGTCCTCATAAGTTGTGCTAATTCATACTTACAGTAGGCAGGCTGTGTGAATCTTTGCATGTATGTGAGTCGCACGTACCAGGGCTTTGGGGTACTCGGCACCGAGCCCGTTCACTTTACTGGGGGATGTCACGGGTAGCGCAGCTCGGTCCGTGGCCCTGGGCGCTCACTAAAAGGGGGATATTTACAGGGGATTGTAGAAATGTTCCTGACGCCACCTGTGGTTACTGATCAGGGTGACCAGCGCTGCAGGGTGAATCCTCTGAGGGTTGGGGCAGCAAGGTGTTAAGTCTCCCACAGGCGACACTGGTCCCTCGAGGTATATGGCGGTGCAGGGGTGAAGGAGCAATAATGCAGACACACACAAGACAGTCTCTTTCTGTACCTTTACTGGTGATGAAGTTGCAAGCACGTCCCGGGAGGCCGTCAGGGTGGAGGATGCACGTCCAGTAATCACTGAGTAGGTGTAGGGCCTCCTTACGTCTATATGTGTGTGAGTTTCTAACTTGCATGAAACAAAGTTTAACTCCGTTCTCTTTGCTACGCCCGGCTGATCTTGTGGTGGAGCCTTCTTTTGGACAGAACTAAGTCTCCAATGGTTGCGCTGACCAGACTCCTGTTCTTCCTGACCCCGGTTACGTATCAGCACTGTTGGGCCCCTCTGTGACCTGAAGTCAAGCAGGATCTCCGGTTTCTCCCACTAGCCATGAAGGTACTAGCAAGCTCGGACCCGGTGTCCGGTGGTGCAGAGTGGAGGTAAGCCATCATTGCTATTCATCCTCAGTCACTCTGTTTTTCTCTTTTTCCACTTGCCTGTCGTCCTACTCACACCTTTAACATAAGCACAAGCAGCAGTAGATGTCAGCTCCCTTCTCTTCACCGCTCTCCAAGCGTCGGCACGCTCGCTCTCTAACAATACCTCAGTTGACTCGGTCTTACAAATACTGCAGTTCCCTTTCCTTCACTTCTTTCTTAGGCTCTGTCCGAAGTAGCTATCAGAACCTTCCGTCAGACTGATTTTATGCTCACTTTGAGAGTCACTTTCCACTTTCCTAGGGAAACTACAATCTGCTCGTTCTGAGGTAACTTTCCTCTCAGCTCGTCTCTCTGAGGTACAACCAACAACTAGCTAACGTTCAGCTAGAATGTCTAGAATGAGCTACTGCTGCATCTCTCCACACCCTTATATACCTGCGTAATCTAAAGGGCTCCCTTTGGTGGCACCAGGAAAATGTGAAGTGTGAATGAATATCAGGTGATTGTGAATTACCTTCCATGCATCCTCCAGGGTAACATGTGGCACCAAGCGCAGCTGGGCTACACATATGTTTATGAAAACCTATGAATGACATGAGCGATAAGTAACTGAGTATAAGGGACAAATAAATAAGTCCCTGACTGATGAAGGGTTCCGTTAGGTCTGGTTCTCTGTATGTGACAAGGGACATTATTCAACTCACTTTGAGCTGAATCAGGCGGAGTGATTGAGATAAGGGATTCTGTTCTTTTTTTGCAAAATCAACTGATTTCAGATCGCTGGGAAATAATCATATGAATGAATCATCACACACCATTCTGTGAAAGGTGCAAAAGTATCTTGGGTGTAGTGTGTCAAAGGGCTGAGCCCTACAGGATTTGTTCATGGATTCTTGATACCTTTACTTTGCCAATTATTATAGTTGGTCCAGGACGGATAAGTTATAGATATTTTATTCAGAGATTGTGTACCAATGAATCCCGTTTTGTAAATGGTACGACATTGGAAGTGAATGCATTGAAGTATTATCTACTAGGCCGGAGGTTCAAACTCGTATCTGATCATGCCCCTCTGAGATGGTTAAGAGAGAAACAGGGTAAGAATGCCCGGGTGACTAGGTGCTTCTTAGGCCTCCAGGATTTCAGGTTCCATGTAGAACATAGGCCTGGGAAGCTACACGTGAATACAGATGCCATCTCCCGAATTCCCTGCTTGATGTCTGAAGGTGCCAAAGCCCCCGACTTTTGTCAGAGGGGGGGATATGTGACAGGGTCACTGGTGTCGTACATAAGGGGAGATATGTGTCACGAAGATTGCTTTCTTGCCTGATGTGAAAGCCATAAGTGTTTTCTCCAGCATGATATGTGCTGAGAGCAATCCAGTTGCTATATGGGCCTGGCTTTTATGGTGGGTAGGTCAAAGAAGGGCGAGACGCCTACCCACCATATTTCCACATCCATATATATATATATATACAGCGACAGAAAAAATTAAGAGACCATTGCAAAATGTTCAGTTTGTCTGATTTTTCTCTTGATAGGTATATTTTTGAGTAAAATGTAAATTGTTCTTTTAGTCTATAAACTACTGACAACATGTCTCCGAATTTCCAAGCAATAAATTTTGTATTTATTTTCTAAAAATCAGAAATGGTCAAAATTAAATAAAAGAACCAGTGCTATCAGACCTCAAATAATGCAAGAAAAACAAGTTCATAATCATTTAGAAACAACAATTCTAATGTTTTAACTCAGGAAGAGTTCAGAAATCAATATTTTGTGGAATAACCATGATTTTTAATCACAGCTTTCATGCGTCTTGGCATGTTTTCCACCAGTCTTTCACACTGCTTTTGGGTGACCTTATGCCACTCCTGCCGCATTTATATATATACAGTACAGACCAAAAGTTTGGACACACCTTCTCATTTAAAGATTTTTCTGTATTTTCATGACTATGAAAATTGTACATTCACACTGAAGGCATCAAAACTATGAATTAACACATGTGGAATTATATATTTAACAAAAAAGTGTGTAACAACTGAAATTATGTCTTATATTCTAGGCTCTTTAAAGTAGCCACCTTTTGCTTTGATGAATGCTTTGCACACTCAATCGCTTTTTCCTTTTCTTGTGGATATATATATATATTTTTTTATATATTTTATCTTTTAAAAATTACAAAAAGGAAAATGGGTTGATGCAAAAGTTTGGGCACCCTTGGAGATTTGAGTGCTCAGATAACTTTGACCAAGGTTTCATATCTTAATTAGCCTGTTAAGGTTATGGTTTGTTCACTATCATCGTTAGGAAAAGCCATCTGATGCAAATTTCCTAGCTTTACAAAGTCCTACCCTACTCTAACCTTGTGCCAAAAACCTGCAGCCATGGATTCTTCTAAGCGGCTGCCTAGCACTCTGAAAATGAAAATGGGGGAGACCCACAAAACAGGACAAGGCTATAAAAAGATAGCAAAGCGTTTTCAAGTTGCCCTTTCCTCAGTTCGAAAAGTAATTAAGAAATACCAGTTAACAAGAACAGTGGAGGTCAAGATCAGATCTGGAAGACCAAGCAAAATTTCAGTGAGAGCTGCTGATTGGATTGCCAAAGAGGCAAATCAGAACCCCCACTTGACTGAAAAAGACTTTCAGAAAGATTTAGCTACTCTGAAGTTGTGGTACATTGTTCTACTATTCAGAGACACCTCCATAAATATGACCTTCATTGAAGAGTCATCAAAAGAAAACCTCTCCTGCATGAAATTCAGCATCAGAAGTATTCAAAAGAACATCTTAACAAGCCTGATGCATTTTGGAAACAAGTCCCATGAACTAATGAGGTTAAAATAGAGCTGTTTGGCTACAAAGATCAAAGGTATGTGTGGAGAAAAACAGGCACAAAATTTCAGGAAAAGAACATCTCGCCAACCATTAAGAATGGTTGTGATATAGAGAAGTCTGGCCCAATCCAGACTTCTGTACACTTCATTCCAGCCTGTCAGTATTTTCAGTTGACAGGCGGATGTGCCTATCAGTTATAATACTGCAAGCAGCACTAAAAATACGCTCTGACAAAACACTAGCGGCAGGCAAGCCAGAACCTCGAAGGCGTAAAGAGACAATTCATGCCACATATCTAGCTTGGATGCCCAATAGTTATAAGACACAGAGGAATCACGGAGGACACTAGTACGGTCGACAAGGTACTCTGTTGTGTTTTGGTAGCTGAGGAGAAAAAGCAAATACGGCAATACACCAGAGAGGCTGGAACCTATTGAATTGCAGTAACCTGAACTAACCACACAACTAGAGGTAGCCGTGGAGCGTTCCTACGTGGATCCTAGACGCCTCGTCACAGCCTGAGAGATATCTACACCTAAAGTCAGAAAGAGGAAAGCTATTTGCCCCGGAGCAGATCCCCAAAGAAAATAGGAAGCCCCCAAACATGTAATGGCGGTTAGACAAGAAGAAGCACGGACACAGACAGAGAATAGAATGAGCAAACGCTGGGGCCCAATCTGTCTAGACAGAAAAGTACAGGAAAGGATTCTCACTGCAATCCAAAAAAAAACCCCTAAAAAATACCAACTCTTCTGATTGCAAAAGCACCTGAGAACACACGATCTCTATCACCTAAATCAGATCTCTGGTGTAACAAAACTAAGCCGCAGCCACTGAAAAAACAGGAAAAAGCAAATGAACAAATAACAATGGCTTCAGATAAACTGAGAGGAGCACAAGCCCCCGGAGGGGACCTGGCTGACCTCCACAGAAGTGCAGGGAACTATGCAAAAAGCAAGCACAAAAATAAAAGCAGAAAATATCTTATCTGATAGCAGAAGATGCAAGCAAGACTCAGCAAACTTCCAAATGAACCAGGAACTACAATTGAGACAAGAACAATTGATCACCGGCAACCATCATGGGAGGGAACCTCCCTTATATCAGACCAGTCAATTATCCCAGATTGCCATTCCTCGCTGAAAGTTTCAGTACTGTCTGTAACCACCAGAGGGAGCCTCTGCTCAGAAACCATCTCTAGCACATTCATAACAGTACTCCTTCAGCATCTTCCAAAACTTTTCCCTTCTTGTCAGAGTACCCCTCACTTAATGGCCTGCGCAATTGGAGGGTCTGAGTAAAGTGTCCCAGACATTTGATAGTGTTCCGCTGCCTTTGCTGCATCCGATGTGTGTCTGACTTGTCTCTACTCCTTGATTGTTCAAGGAACTGTGACCTCTGCTGCCAGCATTGTTAGATGAGAATTTTTATAATAATTTTTAAACTAGGGCCTTCTGGTCCTGTAACATTTTATTATACCTCTCCACCACAGGAAGGAGAAATGGAAAGTTCTACTTGTAGCTTGGGTCTAGACAGGTGACCAACCAGTAATTAGTGTTGGCCAAATTGCAGACAGAGCAAGGGTCACAGGAAAGGCAGCGGAACAATTTCAGCCATGTGTGTCAGACTGCCAAAAGCCAAGGTTTCTCCTCTTCGTCCTCATCCTCCCTGTCCTCCTCGTCTTCAGGCCATCCACGTTGAACAGACAGGATGAAAGTAGTGTGGGTTTTACCATCTGTAGCGCAGGCAACCAGCTCCTGTTCCTCCTTATCCTCATTATCACCCAATCCGCATTGAAAAAATAAGATGAGGCTTGGCTGTATGGCATCACCCCGTATAGGTTCTTGCTCCATCTCATCTTGCTCCACAAGCAAAGTCTTTCAGTAGACTGAGAAGTGGAATGGTGACGCTGATTATGGCGTCATCGCCACTCACCATCTTGGTCGAGTCCTCAAAGTTTTGGAGAACCGTACAGATGTCAGACATCCATGCCCACTCATCAGCTCTTATGTGTGGAGGTTGACAGGAATATTGATGGGCAAGGTGTAGCTGGTATTCAACTACTGCCCTCTGCTGCTCACAAAGCCTTACCAACATTTGTAAAGTTGAGTTCCAATGTGTGGTGACAACGCACACCAGCGGTGAGCTGGAAGTTGCAAATGCGGCGGGCAGCTGTAGCTGACTTGTGGAAATGCGCACACACGTGGCATACTTTCGCAAGTATACACGCGGTCAAAATTATTGGTACCCCTCGTTTAATAACAGAAAAACCCACATGGTCACAGAAATATCTTGAATCTGACAAAAGTAATAATAAATCAAAAATCTATGAAAATGAACAAATGAAAGTCAGACATAGCTTTTCAACCATGCTTCCACAGAATTAAAAAAAAAATTAAAACTAAAACTCATGAAATAGGCCTGGAGGATAATGATCCAAAACACACAGCTAAAAACACCCAAGAAAGGGTAAGAGGAAAACATTGGACTATTCTGAAGTGGTCTTCTATGAGCCCTGACCTAAATCCTGCTGAGTATCTTTGGAAAGAGCTGAAACATGCCATCTGGAAAAGGCAACCTTCAAACACGAGACAACTGGAGCAGTTTACTCTTGAGGAGTCGGCCAAAATACGTGTCGAGATTTTTCAGAAGTCTCATTGATAGTTACAGGAATCGCTTGATTGCAGTGAATACCTCAAAGGTTGTGCAACAAAATATAAAGTTGAGGGTACCATCATTTCTGTCCAGGCCTATTTCAAGAGTTTTAATCTTTTTTTAATTCTGTGGAAGCATGGTTGAAAAGCAATGTCTGACTTTCATTTGTTCATTTTCATAGATTTTTGATTTATTTTTACTTTTGCCAGATTCAAGTTATTTCTGTGATCATTGTGGGTTTTTCTGTCATTAAACGAGGGGTACCAAGAATTTTGACCACGTGTGTAGCTCAGGCAGCTCTGGGTAGTTTTTGAGAAACCGCTGAACCACTAAGTTGAGCACATGGGCCATGCATGGTATGTATGCCAGGTTGATAATCTTCACAGCTGCCACCAGGTTACGGCCATTGTCACACATGATCATGCCTGGTTGTAGGTTCAGGGGCGAGAGCTTTCAACAACTCCATGGCGGTGTGCGGTTTGTCACCTAATCAGATTAGCTTCTGCAGAGCTTGTTGCCCCTTGGCCGAGGCAGTGCTGTAAGGGGGTTTAATAATGTCTATGATAGAATAGTACTGCTACACTTAGATGTGTATTACTATTGCTCTGCACTGGTATTGCTACACTTGAATGTGTATTACCATGTTTGTAAACTGTATATATTTCTATTCGTGTAGATATGTGTATTATAACATGTTCTCTTTCACTGTAAAGTATATCTATGTATAGACTTCGGGTAAGTGTACTGGTTAGGTACGGCCACTACATGGGGGCATTGTAGAATGTTATATGGATAATTAGAGCTTAGGATAAGAAATGGTTAAACATAGAAGGGGCTGCTGTGTGGTAAGTCAGGAACGTTTCCTTAGAGAAGTTAGAGGGTAGTGACCGAATCGTCCAGACGGGCCATAGGCCCTGGACACAGCAGCAGCCACGTAACATTCTTATAAGAAGAATCACAGCCATTCAGAATCCCTTAGGGACAAAAGGACAGTGTGCAGCACCAGAGTGTCAGCAGCTTGGAGTGGGAACAAGGAAATGGCCTAGAAAGTACAGGGCGCAGATTGTTCGAGATGTGGCAGATCATTGCATGGGCAGACGCACTCAGATCCATTGCGAAACGGATGAGAGTCCCCAGAAGTAGTGAGTCTGGACAAGGAGAACGCTGCGGTACCGCCTAAGACGCTATTACCCCGTAATTTACCGGAGGATGTAGAAGGAAGCGCAGGGAAAGAGCAGGAGTTGAACTGTGTGGTATCTGATGCTGTCTCTGTATCTGACAAGAATGTGCTGCAAAGTGTGTCTAGTAAAGTTCTTCGTTTTGCATTGGAACCTGACTGTGTCTCAGTTATTACGGAACCAGCTACCGAAGGTCCCCAGCGCCACAGAGGAGTCCCTGATGGCACAGCAAAAGAAGACACAGGTACGCTGCTGAGGAGACATTGTTTTCATGTAAGAGGAGGCCAGGGCCCTTTGGTAACTGAGGGCCCGGCCGCGACTACACCCCTGGTCGAATCTTACAGTGCTGCAGTGCTTCCAGCTTGTGACTAATATTGAAATTTCTGAGACGGATGGTGAGGAGGATGTGCAGGAACTGCTGTAGAAAGTAAGGGCAACCCTGATTGAACCAGGTCCCGCAATCCTCTGTGTCGGTGACACGTGTTCTTTCTCGGGGTCCGACTGGGTCCCGGCTTCCACAATGTTCACCCAGTGTGCCGTCATGGAAATTTAGCGTCCCTGGCCACAAGCACTTATCCAGGTGTACATGGTTAAGTGGACCTTCCCAGTAACAGCATTGGTCAGGGCACGGCCGAAGTTATGGGACACGTGCTTGTGTAAGGTGGGGAGAAATAGTGGTGGCTGGGAACCGACTACCGAGGGAAAGATTTTGTCTCCACAAGCCTAAACGGCAAGATTTCCAGGGCACGCTGTCTAGAAATGTGGCCATTTATTATAGTATCCTGTGGGTGGATGAGCATTTACACTTGCGTTCCAAGGGCTGAAGTAGGGACAACTGAACTCTGCGCTGGGACAAGGACATGGTTGCTGACGGTAGTTGCAAGTCTGCAACCACAGGTGCAGGATGGGAGTAAGATTCGCCTACTTCATGGACAGGCGATTGGCGTGCACATAGAACAGAGGAAGAGGCAGTGGCGTCTCCTGCAGTCACTGTTTCTGGACCCTGGTGTTCAGCCAAAGTATTCGGGTGCTTTGCTTGCTAGTGCCTGAGCATGCTGGTGGTGGTCAGGCTGTTAGTTGTGCTGCCCCTGCTGATGCTGGAATGGCAGATGTTGAAAAATAGCCTATTCTGGGTTACCTGGACTGTCTTTAAAAAAATCGCTAGATAAGGGAAGACTTAACATACAGTTTTGGTGCTCTTGGGAACAGTTGCCAGCCTTGTGTCTCTGGCCACCCCACTGGCTCTTCTTTCCTGTTATGGTGCTGTGGATCCCTCCCGCTGCTGTCCTTGCTCTGCATGTTACCTTCCCAGCTGTACTGTGGAGCGCTTAATATCTCCAAACTATCTGATCTTTGCATCTGAGGCGCTACAGCAATGTCTGCAATGTGATCATGCTGCTGTACTTCGGGGCAAGGAGCTTATTAATGCTCACCTGCCCTTGGAGCATTGGCAAACCTCTCACATCGTCATTGTATCCGCATCTTGCACATGAAAATACAAATGAATGTAGAGGAACCGTAACTCAACGCCACATCCCTCTGCAAAGACACCAGTTTATTTTTTGGTGAAGGGGATGAGGAATAAAAAAAAACTAAATATTTTTTTCCATGTGGGTGCCGTCCACTGCTACCTGTTGCCCTAGGCAATTGACCTCCAGTGCCTTGTGCCAATACAGTCCTGTATACTGTATGTCCTAATATAGAATAAAGATTTACTATACTGACTGGGACGACTCGTGCTCTAAAAAACAGGTTATAAATAATTGTATTTAGGTCTCAGATATAAAACCACCCCGTTTCTTCTATGTTATATTTAGCTCGCTATCTCTCATTACAGCAGAATCTCTAAAAATGACAGACTTTTAGAAACTTGCAAGCAGCGATAATGAAAACAGCAGTATGCAAATTCATAACCTAAATATAGCTTTTCTCACTATTTAATGCAATGCAGACACAAAGCCCTCTGTGAATAGACCATATATAGGGATCACCATAATCTCCTGACATCTCTCATTTGTATTCTATGTAAATCTGGATAGATCGTAGATTGCAGTCATACTAAAGAACAGCCATTTCTAAACGGAAAAAAATTGAAAATCTTTTAACAAATCAGGTTAAAAACCCCAGTAATGGGTAATGGTTACAAAGTAAAATTTTACGATGACTATGCTATGAAAGCGATGAATGCAACATATAGTTACATAGCTACATACGGTAGTTACAAAGGTTGAAAAAGGACCTAGATCCATTAAGTTCAACCTTTCTCCACCAATTGTACATTTTGTCACTAATTTAACTATAACACGTAATGTTATGTGTGTGAAGGAAATCGTCCAGCCCTTTTTTAAAAGCTGTTATAGTGTCGGCCATTACTACCTCTTGTGGTCGGGCTTTCCACAGTCTGACTGCTCTAACTGTAAAGAACCCTTTCTTATTTAGCTGCTGGAATTGCCTTTCTTCCACTCATACTGAGTGCCCCCTGGTCCTAAATATGTTCTTTAGATGGAATAAGTTGTGTGCTAGTGTTTTGTACTGACCACAAATGTGTTGATACATACGAGAAATGAGATCCCCTCTGAGGAGTCTTTTTTCGAAGCTAAGAAAGCCCAACTTTTCCAACCTCTTCTCATATGACAGGCCTTCCATCCCCTGTAATAATTCAGTTGCCCGGCTTTGAACTGACTATCCTCTGAATATCCTTTTTAAAATGTGGAGCCCAAAACTGGATCCCATATTCTAAATGTGGCTTCAAAAGTGATCTATGAAGGAGTAAATTATACGTTGGGATCGCTGGATTTTATCTCTCTTTATATGCACCCTAAAATTGTGTTTTCTTTTGCAGCTGCTGCCTGACATTGAGCACTGCTGCTCAGCTTACTTGTAACCAGAATACCAGAGTCCTTCTTCTGTTCTGTAGTCCCGAGTATACTCCCATTTAATGTATATGCAGCAATAGGATTACTCTGTCTCGGGTGCAGAACTCTACATTTATCTACATTACATCTCATTTGTCAAGTGTTTGCCCATTCAGACATGTTATCCTGGTCGTTTTGTAATATTTTAATGTTAAGTTCAGTTTTTAATATCCTACATAGTTTGGTGTCGTCAGCAAAGACTGACACTTTACTCTCAATCCCATTCACAAGGTCATTAATAAAAAGGTTAAAAAGAATCCTTCCTAGCACTGAACCCTGCGGTCCCCACTGCTGACTATATCCTATTTAGAGAACGTACCATTTATGACTACTTAATTTCCTGTCATTTAGCGAATTCCTTACCCATCTGCATATCGTTTCCCCAGTCCTTGCTTCTTTAGCTTCAATATAAGGCTGTTATGTGGTACAGGATCAAATCCCATTGCAAAGTCCAGATAAATCACATCAGCCGCATTACCTACATCCACATTTGCACTCACCTCCTCATAGAAACCCAAAATGTTAGTTAGACACGACTTATTCTTCATTAATCCATGCTAGTCGTCAGTTATTATATTATTCTCTGCCATATATTTCTGCTGGAGTGGTCATCTCTTATGATGCCCTCAATAACTTAGAACACTACTGATGTCAGGCTTACTGGACGATAGTTGCCTGGATCACCTTCTTACCTTTCTTAATTATAGGTACCACGTGAGCTATCCTCCAGTTCCGTGGCACCACCCCTGTTACAAGGGTGTCTAAGAATATGAGATACAGTGGTCTGTCAATTACTGAGCTAAATTCCCTCAGTATCCATGGATGAATGCCATCTGGGCCGGGGGATTTGTCAATGTTTAAATTTCTCAGACGTAAATGCACTTTTGGTGTTAAACTAGTTACCGTATATACTCGTGTATAAGCCGAGATTTTCCGCACTTTTTTTCGTGCTGAAAATGCCCCCTCGGCTTATACACGAGTCATAGGGCAGAAACCAGCGGGGTAGGGGGTGCCGCGGCAGGAGCCCGTGGCTGGGATCATACCCCCTCCCCGTGCCATCGCTGAGGGTCCCTGCAATCCTGCGTTCTCCCCGGCTTCTTCAGCTCTCCAGCGCTGAGCGGTGATGTAATACCCGCTCATTAAGGTCATGTAATATGGACGCGACGCCACTCCCATAGGCGTGGCATCCATATTCATGGCCTTAATGAGCGGTATTACATCACCGCTCAGCGCTGGAGAGCCGAAGGAAGCCGGGGAGAGCTGCAGGATTGCAGGGACGCTCAGCGATGGCACGGGGAGGGGTGAGTATGATGGAGGAGAGGACAAGGAGCACGAGCAGGACGGGGAGGGGAGGAATGGTGGACGGGGGAAGCATGGAGGAGGACGGGGAGGATAACGGAGGACGGGGGAAGCATGGAGCAGGACGGGGGGGAGAACTGTGGATGGGGAAGCATGGAGGAGGACGGGGAGAACGGAGGACGGGGGAAGCATGGAGCAGGACAGGGGGGGCACAGGAGGACGGAGAAGGAATGGGGGAGCACAGCGGAGGATGGAGCAGGAGGGGTGGAGTACAGAGGAGAATAGGGGAGCACAGAGCTGGATGGGGGAGCAAGGAGCAGGACGGGGGCAGCACAGAGCAGGAGGGCAGTTTATACACCCGGCTTATACACGAGTCAATAAGTTTTCCCATTTTTTTGTGGCAAAATTAGGGGGGTCGGCTTATACACGGGTCGGCTTATACACGAGTATATACGGTATATCAGGTGGTGAACTTTAATTTTTGCATTGTTGATTGATCCCTGGAACAGTCAGCACATTGGTGAACACGGATGAAAAGAGCCTGTTTAATATCTCAGCCTTTTCTTTATCCTCTGTGATTATCTTGTTATTGTCTTCTATTAAGAGGCTGATATCTGTTTTTTTCTTTTTGGCATTAATGTATTTATAAAAATGTTTAGGATTTATTTTAATGTTGTTGGCGATTTGTTTCTCTGTAGATAACTTTGCCAGCTTGATTCCTTTTTTATATTTCTTATTTAGATCTTTATACTCCTGAAATGCAGTATTCTTGGCCTTCAAGATTTTGAATAAACTTTGTTTTTGTCTTATTAGACTTTATACTGTCTTACTTATCCATAATGGTTTATTTTTATTTCTTAACATTTTATTGTCAGAGGGTATAACTTTTCTACAAGATTCTTGTAGTATATCCTTAAACATGTCCCATTTATGTTCGGTATCCCCAGTTACCATGACATGGTCCCAGTCTATGCGAATAAGCTCATCCCTTCTTTTGTTGAAATCAGCTTTCCTAAAGTTCCAGGTTTTTGCATTTCCCCTTTTGAATGTTTTATTGAATATTACCGTACATTGAAACTTACCATATTATGGTCACTGCATCCCAAATGCTCCCTGACCTGTATATCTAAAATTGTATGTGGTCTATTTGACAGAACCAGATCCAGCAGATTATGTCACCTGGTTGGTTCATCTACCAGCTGAGAGAGGTAATTGTCCTGAATTGTGGATAAGAACTTGCAGCTTTTACCACAACCAAAAAATTCTGTGTCCCATTGAATGTCTGGATAGAAAAAAAAAACCACAATAAGGACCCTATTATTATTTGCTGCTTTTTCCATTTTTTGCAGTATTTCAACCTCTGTATTAGAAGGCTTGTAGCAAACTCCAATTAGCAGCTTTCTTTTATTGCCATCCCATGTACATTTACCCACAATGACTCTATATTGTTGCAGCTCCTCCCAAAGTCATCAATGAGCACAGGTCTTAAGCTGGATTTATAGAAAATACACACCTCTCCATCTTCTTGTCTTTACTGTCCTTTCTTAATGTCGTGTAACTCTCTACATTTGTCACCCAGTCACGGCTCTTGTCCAGCCAGGTTTCCGTAATGCCCACCACAACATATTCTGTGGCTGTCATAAAAGTCTCCAATTCATTAATTTTGTTTGCAAGACTTCTTTTTGCCAGCAGATATTTGATATTATCAGCACATGTGTTACTCCTACTCACTTCCCTATGTTTCTTGCATATTCCAGCCCCTCCTAAATACTCAATGACTCCTCCTGTCTCACTCTCTCTGTCTACTTTATCTATCCCCTTATCAGCATATCTACCCACCCTCTCCCCAGATCCCAGATTAAAAGCGCCTCCGTCTGTCTGACCATTTTGTCCTCCAGCACAGCTGCAACCTCCCCACTGAGGTGCAGCTTGTCCCTACCTTAGAGGTCATAGCCGACAAAGAAGTCGGCCTAGTTCTCTATGAACCCAAACCCTTCCGTTCTGCATTAAATTATAAGCCACTAATTTATTTCCCTAATCTCCTGCTGTCTTTCTAGTGATGCTCATGGCACCGGCAGTATTTCTGAAAAACACCTTGGAGGTCCTGGACTTCAGCCTCTCTCCTACTTTCCTGTAATCATTTTTAAGAACCTTTCACCTCCCTCTAACTTTGTCATTGGAACCAATGTGTACCATGACTGCTCTGTTTTCCCCACCCAGCAATCTGTCTATCCAATTCACAATATGATGAACAAAAGCACCCAGCAGACAACACACTGTGTGGCATTCATGGTCTTCACGGCAGATGACCCTGTCTGTATGCCTAATTATAGAGTCTCCTACCACCAGCATCTGTTTGGCCTTTGCTGCACTCCTATTTCCTACAGTAGTTGTTTTCCTGGTTGCTAGGAGCAACATCTTACTGTAGTGATCCCAGTCCTAGTCTTGCATTCCTAATATCAGCCAAACAGGCATATTTACTATATTGTGCTGTAAGGGGTTACAAAGTATTACTTCTCTCTTGCTAACCCCTTTTGGTACGTCCCAGGTTAATATATGTGTGGTTTATTACTAGTGTGTATTTCTGATAGTTCACTCCCTTCCTTAGGCTATTTGTCTGTATGTATAATGTTGTATTTATTGCTGTATTGTAATTAGAGCCATTTTCTGTACAGTGTTAATAGGGAAAGTGCAGTATCACAGTTAGGCCACTAGATGGGGGCATTCTAGTCTACTTAGTACTGGATGGGAGTTTACATAGTACTGTATATAGTTAAAATAGGAGGGGCACGGTGAATAAGGCAGGAAAGACATCCTGATAGTAGTCAGTAGGGACCTGGGCGCCCGTTGAGCTCACAAGGGCTCTATAGCACTGGACGACACCGTGTCACGCAACGTTAAAAGAAGATTAGGGCCCAGCCATCTTGTTTCTGGGGTCGGAGCATCAGTGGTGAAGCAGTGCAGCAGTGCTAGCGGTGCTGGCAAAGACTAAGCAGTAAGGGCAGGTCTCTCATCATGTGGAAGCTTATTGCGTGGGCTGATGCCCTCAGGACTGGGGCAAAACAGCTGAGGGAACTTCCGAACGAAGTGAGCTTGGCCAGGGAGGACGCTGAGGAATTGGAAGGTACAGTTCATCCCTGAAGCAGGCTTAGTGACAGGAACAGAGAAACAGGTAAAGAGGAAGAATTGTGCATTGTGAAACCTGATGTTCAAGCTGTGAAGAATATGGATGTGCTGCGTACAGAAATGAGTAAAGCTGGTTATTTGAAAATTGCATTGAACTGTGTCTCTGTGTGAAACCGTCGATAGGAAGCCTTCAACATCAGAGAAGGAGCCCTGACGACGCAGAGATCGAGTACACAGGTACGCAGAGGAATGGACATTGTTGTACTGTGAAGGGGCCAAGGCATGTTACAGGGATTACTCTCAGTCAAGAGTACCACCCTGGCGCCCTCTCACACTTGTCGTAGTTGGCAGGATGCCGAGATCCTGCAGTGTGGGAATGCTGTGAGAGATAACCCTGATGTGACCAGAGAGGATGAGATTAAAGATTTGAGAGAAGTGACTTTTGACACCTTGCAAGATGAATACATTGCGAGGAGTGAAGAGACTGATACTCTAAATGTGACTGGAATGACCGATTTGAATGACGCCTGGATTGTGGCCAAGATGGCGGCCATGAAGATGGCGGGGAATGGCATCAAAGAATCATAGTTGGTAGAGTTGGAAGGGACCTCCTGGGCCATCTGATCCAACCCCCTGCTCAAAGCAGGATTCACTAAATCATCCCAGACAGATATCGGTCCAGCCTCTGTTGGAAGACTTCTATTGAATGAGAACTCACCACCTCTCGTGGCAGCCTGTTCCACTCACTGATCACCCTAACTGTCAAAAAGTTTTTCTAATATCTAATCTGTGTCTCCTCACATTCAGTTTCATCCCATTGCTTCTAGTGTTTCCTTGTGCAAATGAGAATAAAGATGATCCTTCTACAATGTGACAGCCCTTGAGATATTTGTATACAGCTATTAAGTCTCCTCTCAGTCTTCTCTTTTGCAAACTAAACATTCCCAAATCCTGCAACTGTTCCTCATAGGACATGGTTTGCAGGCCAGTCACCCTTCTGGTCACTCTTCTCTGAACGTGCTCCACAGGGCCGGCGTCAGCACCCGGCACACCCGGGCAAGTGCCGGGGCCCTGAGCAGGCAGGGGGACCCACTCGCCGTCGGGCACCCCGGCGCCCGTTAGCGGTGTCAGCGCCGCCACTGGGCCCCCCCGCTTGCTCAGGGCCCCGGCAGGAGCCGGCACAATACTCACCTCTCCCCGTGCCTCCGCTGCCGCAGCTCCGAGCTCCAGGGGGCGCCTGCGCCGGCGCTTCCTCTCTCACAGCAGCGATGCTGAATGACGTCATCATTCAGTGGCCGGCTGTGGCAGAGAGCGCGCAAACGCCGGACAGGTGAGATCGGTGTGTGTGTGTGCCTGTGTGTATGTGAGAGAGTGCTGCCTGCGGTGCTGTATGTGTGATGGTGGTGGGGGGAGGCAGGCAGTGATGGTGGTGAGGAGGCGATGATGATGATGATGATGGGGAGGCAATGATAATGGGAAGGCGATGATGATGATATTAATGGGGAGGCAATGATAATGATGATGATGGGGAGGCAATGATAATGGGAAGGCAATGATGATGATATTAATTGGGAGGCAATGATAATGATGATGATGGGGAGGCAATGATAATGGGAAGGCAATGATGATGATGATATTAATGGGAAGGCAATGATAATGATGATGATGGGGAGGCAATGATGATGATGTTATTAATGGGGAGGCAATGATAATGATGATGATGGGGAGGCAATGATAATGGGAAGGCAATGATGATGATATTAATGGGGAGGCAATGATAATGATGATGATGGGGAGGCAATGATAATGGGAAGGCAATGATGATGATATTAATGGGGAGGCAATGATAATGATGATGATGGGGAGGCAATGATAATGGGAAGGCAATGATGATGATGATATTAATGGGGAGGCAATGATGATATTGGGGAGGCAATGATGATGATGATGGGCAGGCAATGATGATGATAATGGGGAGTCTTTCCACAGCGCCCTTTCCTGAGCCTTAACAGTGCAGAACGCAGCACAGTGTAGAGGAGAGCTTCATATTTTGTATGGAGCATTATATGTGGTCCAGTATTCTGTATGGAGTATTATATTGGGTCCAGTATTCTGTATGGAGCATTATATGGGGGATGGTGGGATGACATCCTGCATGGGGTATTATATGGGTGATGAGGGGGGGACTATGTGGTGCCCATAATATTGTATGGAGGACTGTCCTGCCAGTCTGTACTGTGCGCTGTGAGAATTTGGCGGTTTTTGAGCTATTGTACAATTTACAATAGATATCAGTCATGTAATGGAAGAAGAGAAGTGTTTGGCGTTGTGCTATACCCATATTTCTCTGCAGTATCTGTGCATCATGAATCGTGGTCTGTGTTAAGGGGGCCCACTGAGACTCTTTCGCCCGGGGCCCATAAAAACCTGGAGCCGGCCCTGGTGCTCCAGTTTGTTGATGTCTTTTTTAAAATGTGGTGCCCAAAACTGGACACAGTATTCCAGATGAGGTCTGACCAAAGAGGAGTAGAGGGCAATAATGACTTCACGTGATCTAGACTGTATGCTTCTGTTAATACATCCCAGAATTGTGTTTGCCTTTTTTGCTGCTGCATCACCCATGTTCAGTCTGTGATCTATTAGTAAACCCAAGTCTTTTTCACATGTGCTGTTGCTTAGCTCTATTCCTCCCATTCTGTATATGCTTTTTTCATTTTTATTGCCCAGATGTAGTACTTTGCATTTTTCCTTGTTAAAAATCATTCTGTTAGTTGCTGCCCACTGCTCCAGTTTATTTATATCGTTTTAAATCCTCTCTCTTCTCTAGTATTAGCTATCCCTCCTAACTTTGTGTCATCAGCAAATTCAATGAGCTTACCCTCAATTGGCTCATCTAAATCATTGATAAAGATGTTGAACAATACAGGGCCCAGGACAGAGCCTTGTGGTACCCCACTTGAGACATTCTTCCAACTGGATGTGCAGCCATTTACGACCACTCTTTGGGACCGATCACTAAGCCAGTTATGAATCCACCTAACAGTTGCCTTGTCCATTCCATACTTAGTCATTTTTTCAATAAGGATTGTGTGAGATACTTTGTCAAATGCTTTGCTGAAGTCAAGATATACTATATCTACAGCATTTCCCTGATCCACCCAGTCAGTGATTCTGTCATAGAAGGAAATTAAGTTAGTCTGACATGACTTATTAGTTACAAACCCATGCTGACTCTGTTTAATCACTTCATTCTTATCCAGGTACTTACATACATGTTGTATAATAATTTGTGCAAAGATCTTTCCTCATACAGAAGTCAGACTCACCGGCCTATAGTTTCCTGGGTCCACCTTGTTCCCCTTTTTGAAGATAGGAACATTTGCTCTTCTCCAGTCTTCTGGGACTTCTACTGTTCTCCAAGAATTTTCAAAGATTATGGAGAGTGGTTCAAGAATTTCTTCTACTATCTCCTTCAGTACTCTGGGGTGTAATTCATCTGGACCTGGAGAGTTGTATTCATTTAGGCTAGTTAAGTCTTTCCTCACTATTTCTCTGTTTATAGATATCCTGGATTCTTCTATTCTCTTAATAAGACAGTGAAGATCAGTTGATGTTACATTTCCTTTCTGAGAGAAAACAGATGCAAAATAGGAATTTAAAAATTTGGCCTTCTCAACATCCTGTCTTACCATTTCATCATTTTCATCCTATAAAAATCCTATAGCATCTTTGACTTTTCTTTTACTTTTGACATATACCCCAAAATCCTTTTTTGCTGCTTTTGATATCTCTTGCAAGCCTTAATTCATTGCCAGCTTTAGATAATTTGATTTGTGCCTTGCAGGTTCTGCAGACAGCATTATATTCTTCTTTAGATATGCCTCCCTCTTTATATTTGATAAACATTTATTTCTTCCTTTTTAGCATGTGTTTAAGTTCTGTGTTCATCCATCCTGGTTTCCTTAAATGCTTCCTTTTCTTCCCTCTTTTTGGAATTGTTAACGATTGTGCTTTGAGAATCTCATTTTTCAAGATTTCCCATCCTTCTTGGACATTTTTGTCCGTAAGTATATGCAGCCATTGGATCCCTACAATTCTCTTTCTGAGTCTCTTAAAATTTGCCTTTCTTGAAATCTAACCTTGACGTCTTAGTCTTCACAGGTCTTCCTCCTCTAGTTATCCAAAATTCTAAAATAGCATGGTCGCTAGATCCTAGGGTCCCAGCCACTCTTAGCTCCTCAACCATTTCCTCCCTGTTTATAAGGATTAGATCCAAGGTAGCAGATCCCCTTGTTTTCTCCCTACCTTTTGGAAGATAAAGTTGTCAGCAAGAGAGGATAAGAATTTCCTGGACCTGTTTGTTTTGCCTGAGAGAGATTCCCAACAAATGTCTGGATAGTTGAAATCCCCCATGACCACTATGTCATATTTTTTGGACACCATGGCCATTTGATGCATAAAGAGTTCATCCATATCTTCAGCTTGCACAGGCGGCCTGTAGTAAATGCCTACAATGGTGTCCTTTCCATTGTTCGCTCCTTGTATTCTTACCCAAACAGTTTCCAGAGAACTCCCAGTCTCTGAAGCTTCAATCTCTGTGCAGATATATGCTTTTCTAACATACAATGCGACACCTCCTCCTCGTTTATCAAGTCTGTTTCTTGCAAATAAGTTGTATCCTTCTAGCCTTGTATTCCAATCATGTGTATCGTCCCACCAAGTTTCAGTGATTCCAATGACATCATATTTATTTTCCTGCGTTAGTAGGTCCAGTTCTTCTTGTTTGTTGCCCATGCTTTGTGCATTCGTATAGAAACATTTTAGTTTGTGATTGGTTTCTTTTTCTTCAATATTTTTATTATTTAGATTTTTTTGTCTTTGTTCTTCCCTTTCACTTCTAATAGCAGAATTCTCAATAGTATTTGTCAGGTGTATGTTTTTTTCTGGCGTTTTGCTTCCCTTCCCACATTGTTCTAGTTTAAAGCTCTCCTGATGAGTGTAGCAATGCGACTTCCAAATACATGTTTTCCAGTCTTCGTAAGGTGCACCCCATCTCTAGCAAGTAGTCCATCGTATAGGTAATTCACTCCGTGATCCAGAAATCCAAATCCTTGCTGACGGCACCATCGACGTAGCCAGATGTTCACCTGCAGAATCTTATTCCACCTCCTTGTTCCATGGCCATCCACTGGAAGGATGGAAGAGAAGACCACCTGCGCTCCCAGTTCTTTCACTTTCTTACCTAAGCTTTCAAAGTCATTGCAGATGGTTTCCAGGTTGTTTCTTGTGGTGTCATTTGTCCCCACATGTATTAGCAGGAATGGGTAGTCATCTGTAGGTCTGAAGAGTCCTGATATCCTGTCAGACACATCTTTAATTTTTGCACCTGGAAGACAGCACATTTCTCTTGAGGTTAAATCCGGTCTGCAGATAGCGGCCTCTGTTCCTCTCAACAGGGAATCCCCCATGACCACAACTCTCCATTTCTTCTTCACAACATTTTTCTTTCTCCATTCAGGAGGACTCTGAAGGCGTACAAGGTTGTTGTTTGTGGGCAAAGTCTTATCCTGATGCATTTCTTTATCGTTCTCCTGTGTAGAGCCTGGTACTGGTTCCTGAGCAGTATGGGTGCTGACTGCCTCCCGATCCTCCTGCTTCTCTTGGTCACATGCTTCCATTCCTCTGTTTCTTCAGGTGCACTTCGAATTTCTTCTCTTTCTGTAACATGAAGAGATAATTCTGCTTTGTTTAAGAACTCTTCACCTTCCTTAATGGTTTTCAATATAGATAACCTCTCTTCTAGATTTTGCAACTTTTCCTCCAACAGGGACACAAACTTGCATTTCTGGCAAGTGAAGTTTGGCTTTTCCACTGGTAAGTCTGTGAACATGTAGCAAGAAATGCAGCTCACCAAATGGCTCCTGGCCTCTTCCATGTTCTTATTGCTCAAGAGATATCAAAGCGGTGAAATATATGCCAAAAATCGTTTACCGATGTCCTCCTTTCAGCTGCAACGGGCAAAATCCAGTGTTCTTTGAGCTCGTGGAGACTCTTCACTTATCCCAGAAGGCACTGGGAATATGCAAATCCTCTCCTCGTGACTCTCCCCTGGTTTTGAAGAAGAAGACGACTGCTATGACTTCCCACTTCGTGGGTGTGACAGCGCCGAGATGGTGTGAAGACCTGCCAGGCAGCGGTTTCGTCCCACTCCTGGAGGGTGTGCCGAAGTCAACTAGCTCCATGCTTTCTGAAACAGCTTGCAAGGAAATGGGTGTAGTGGCCAGAAGCAACCCCACCCTGGAACAGGTGGGGCCCGGAAGAAAACACTGGGTGCAGCTGACCGGAGCCATTATGAGACACGGCGCCAGCAGCGATGCATCGCTCATGCGCACTCCATTGCGGGGGAGTAGGCAGCATCGAGTGGAAGTGGTGGCGGTAGGAGGAGCAGGGCCGACCTGGGCGACAGAGAGGTGACGTAACCGAAGCACCCGCAGTACCTGTGGAGGAGGGTCCCCAGCGGCTGGCGGGGCCGGAACATCGCTCATGGGAGCCAGAGTTGCGGTGCCCACTGTAGCAGGAACCTCCCTGCGATCCATCTGTGTTGAAGTTTAGAGGTATTGATCGTGTGGTTCCCAATCTACGGGGGGGTAGGATGAGTAGGCTTCTAGCACAGAGAGAGGCCTTTTGGATCTGGAAACTTCACTCTCTCCACCCGGATGGTTTAAATGAGTCTCTAAGTTTCGCACCGTTTCTCTGATCACCCGTACCTTCATTTTTTATGGCATCATTTTTATGTTTGTTTTTGTCACTAACATATTTTATTTATTTTAGATCTATTGATGTATTGTCCCGTTCACTATTCTGATGGAAGTTTTTTCATCAATATGGCATATGTGTCTGGGCCTTCAAACTTCGCCTCCTTCAAGGGATACCTACATACTGAATTATCTGATTTATGGATTACGGTCGTCACCTTGACCCGTCATAGTGCTTCTTTACTCTATGATGGGTAATTTTATATGGATATGTATTTTTACATCACTGTGGTATGATTGCTAGTTTATTTTTAACACCCATATTGGGTGTATATTAGTTTATTCTCAGTTTCACCTTTATTATTATTTCTGTTTAGTATTTTGTTTTTTGTACTGTATATGCTTATTTACATAATTTTTGTAGCACTAGATTGATTATATCATTAGACATTATGTCAATTTGCACTTTGCGCTAGGTATATTTATTTTGATTTTGGTGCACCAAAACACATTAGTATATTAAAATTTGTATGAGCGATACCCTTATTGGGATATTTTATCTTTTGCAATCATTATGATAATTTGTAGGTGACCCATAGTTGGATGATGATATTTGATTTTATCGACACGATGTATAAGATGCAGTAAAAATTGTGATTAATATTTTGTATACGATCTCTTTTCAATGTTTGTGTGTTTCTATGCAATCTTTATACAAGTGTCGGATACCTGCTAGTGCGCATGTGCGCTGGAAGCTGGTTGCTGGGCATTGCTGATCGCGTCTTGCTTCGGTCGTGTCCTGCCCGCGCCTGGGACTCCGCTCACATGACCTTGGTGGGCGGCGCCTCATGACGCGAGTGGGCCTGACTGATGACGCTTCTGGTAATGGCTACATCCGGTCTGTCCGGCGGTACATGCGCCGCACATATGGAGCAGGTATCCTGTGATTTTCCACTGAGCATTTCTATTGGCCCCCTGACATATAAATACTCACTGGTTACCTTTGATGCCACTCCCCCGGAAGAAGGCACAGCGCCGAAACGCGCGTAGGGGAGAGTGGCACCACTGGGTCTCAGGTATGTGTTTGACCATGGTTATATTTTGACTATGTGATATCAGATGGCGTACAGCTGCTGTTGTTTTGCATTATTACTTGCCTTATCCTTGGGTTAAGACGCTATAAATGGTCTCCTAATACGGACTTATGGCAGATTAATATTATGGTTCTATTCATCATTATGTATAGTATATACTAACATGAGATTATAACTTACCTGTGTACTTGTGTGGTTCCACTCCAATTCTGGGTTACCACTGTCATTCTTCTTGTCCTCTTTATTTTAAATGATTTAATAAAACATGTTGTATTTTTATAATATACTCTTTGTGTGCAAGTTTTTTCTGGTTGAGCTAATATATGTTTTGCACTGAGTTCATATACTTAGGCACTATTGATACATACAGCTGTATCTTGATCCTATAAGTGCTAGCCTTTTATAGGTTATAAGTCTGTGAACATGTAGCAAGAAATGCAGCTCACCAAATGGCTCCTGGCCTCTTCCATGTTCTTATTGCTCAAGAGATATCAAAGCGGTGAAATATATGCCAAAAATCGTTTACCGATGTCCTCCTTTCAGCTGCAACGGGCAAAATCCAGTGTTCTTTGAGCTCGTGGAGACTCTTCACTTATCCCAGAAGGCACTGGGAATATGCAAATCCTCTCCTCGTGACTCTCCCCTGGTTTTGAAGAAGAAGACGACTGCTATGACTTCCCACTTCGTGGGTGTGACAGCGCCGAGATGGTGTGAAGATCTGCCAGGCAGCGGTTTCGTCCCACTCCTGGAGGGTGTGCCGAAGTCAACTAGCTCCATGCTTTCTGAAACAGCTTGCAAGGAAATGGGTGTAGTGGCCAGAAGCAACCCCACCCTGGAACAGGTGGGGCCCGGAAGAAAACACTGGGTGCAGCTGACCGGAGCCATTATGAGACACGGCGCCAGCAGCGATGCATCGCTCATGCGCACTCCATTGCGGGGGAGTAGGCAGCATCGAGTGGAAGTGGTGGCGGTAGGAGGAGCAGGGCCGACCTGGGCGACAGAGAGGTGACGTAACCGAAGCACCCGCAGTACCTGTGGAGGAGGGTCCCCAGCGGCTGGCGGGGCCGGAACATCGCTCATGGGAGCCAGAGTTGCGGTGCCCACTGTAGCAGGAACCTCCCTGGAGGGAGCTACGAGATACAGAGCCGGGACGTCAATGACAGCAGGAGCAGGAACATTCCTGGGAGCCGGAACCTCTTCCTCCAGAACCGATGCCTTGACGTCCGCGGGGACCGGAACCAACGACAGCCCAAGAGGAGCCTGAACTGGAAGGAGTGACCCAGCCGGAACTTTGTCATCAGGAGTCGGAAGACCCAGCAGCGACTGCGGAGGGATCAGACTAACACGAGACGGGTGCGGCAGGATCACCGAGATCTACAGCAGTGAGTTACCTACGGCCTGTAACCCCAGGAAGCTGTTCTCTGCCGCGGCCCTCTACTCCACCTCGGCAGGTTATCTCCCTGTCTCCCGCCTCTGCAACCAAGCCTCTCGACCTCTCCTGTGGCCATCATGGGCAGGAAGCTAGGCCGACGTCCGGCGCAGACTCAGCATTAGGCGTTTCCCGTTTCCTCCACGCAGAGGAGGGCCCTTTTCCTACACCTGGGCAGTCCACCTGGATAGCAGATATGATTGCAGGGAAGAAACAATGAGAAAAGGAAATCTGGGCCCAAGAGAAGGCGCCTTGGCAGAGCGCCATATCCACTGTCAGGTAGTGATCACAAATATTGACCAGGGGTTTGGGTTCATATGGGAGGATGACACCAATGATAAGGTGTATATTAATGCCACCTCCGTCAAATTTGGGAGACCTCTATGTGAAGGGGAACGGGTGTCTTTCTACAAGGAGGACTGCCCATGAGGCTACTATACGGTGGCAGTGGCCTTGCGTACTGAGGAAAGGAATCCAAGCCCGAGGCAAGCACCAGCAGTACCCTGTGTCTCCCCTACCCCTGCATCAGGTTCTGCCTCTGCTACATCTTGGCAGCCTATGGGCTCTGTGGCTGCAGAGTCTCCTTCAGTCTGTCCACAGGAGTGTGACGGATCCAGTATAGCGGCACGGGACGCGTGCCGGTGAATCAGAAAAGAAAGATAGACGTTTCAATGTACACAGTTGTGCTCGTTGCACGGAGTCATTTCTGTTGAGGACTGTTCTGCGTCCTTAAGGGCAGAGGGAAACCCTGACCATTCCCCAAAGGATGGGGAAACAGCGTGGCCAAAGTCGGTCATGAAAGAATTTGTATATATATAAGGATAATATGCCTTGGACATTTTGTATTATTGACCTGGAGGTGTCACGCTGTCTCTGTATACAGGAGAAGCGGGGTCTATGCTGACCCTAAGCTGGGGTCCTGGCTAATCCCTCTACCTGGAGGTACTGTTGATGGTACAGAGGTCCAGGCCGCCAGCGTAAACCCTGATGAAAAAATAACCGTGTGCACAACCAAGAAGGTGCCAGAGTAGGTTCCCAAACCGTATCTAATAGAAAATGAACTCGGCACTCAACTTTAGTATAGTGAGAATAAAGATTTTTATTCACAGTAGTAACACGAAACGTTTCGGTCCTATATCATGGACCTTCATCAGTCACTACATTTATAAAAACAGAAGAAAAAAATTATATTAACAAAATAAAGTATGTACAATCAAAATTTTGGTCAATAGTAAAGGTAGAGAGTAGTTGTATACAATGCTTCAGGAGATTTAGGGAGCAATCATAGGTCAGAGTTGTATCAGAGGTATCACAAAGGCAGAAAGAATATATATGGTGAGGACATACCAGATACTACTGGGAAGGGGGTTGATCCACATAGGGAAGAAAGAAAGGGCTGGATATAGCCTGTGTTGGTGGGGTGAGATGAGGAAGAGGACAATGCCTCTATTGCACTAGTAACCTGTTGTGAAGGAGTCCGGTAGTGAGGATAGGTCTCTGCATTGGACGCGGTGTCCACCGCTAGTCTGAGTGCAGAGAAAGCTAGAAAGCAGCATGTATATGCCCCTTAGCCAGACTCTCTGAAATATAATCCTTCATGGCCTGTCTCTCAGGACCAGAAAGGTTATACAACCTAGATTTCGGTAACTTGGCCCCAGGGATCAAGTTAACAGCACAATCATACTCGCGATGAGGAGGTAGTTCTTGACACCCTTCCTCCGAGAATACATCCTCAAAGTCCACCAGAAATGGAGGTAAGGCCCTAGGAGCGACCGCACCAATGACAGTATTCATGCAGTTTTTATTACAGAAATCGCTCCATTGGCTTATCTCTCTGGATTGCCAATCAATAACCGGGTTATGCTTAGTTAGCCAAGGCAGGCCCAGCACTATAGGAGTGGGAAGACCCTCCAACACATAACAAGACAACAGTTCTTTATGTAGCGCCCCCACTTGAAGATCAATGTTATGCACTGCTTGCACAAAACTTCCCTGACCGAGAGGTCTGGCGTCGATCGAGAATATGGGGACGGGTTTAGCCAACCCACACAATCGCATACCTTGAACCCGGGCAAAGCGAGCATCCACCAGATTAGCCCCGGCCCCACTATCCAGAAGAACAGATATCCTCTCAGTTCTCGCACCCACCACCACCTCCGCCGGTACGAGAAACTGAGACGAACTTAGGGACGAAATACTTACTCCCAGATTGCCGTCCACCACATAATCTGGGATCAATAGTTTTCCGGCGACTTCTCACTCTGCAAAGGACGGGATGGACACCCCCTAATAAAATGTCCCTTTTTTCCACAGAAGAAACAACTTCTTGTTTTGTGGCGTCCCACCGATCCCCTCCCCCGGAATGATGTCCCTCCTAATTGCATAGGCTCCTCTGGACTGACCAGGGGAACCTCCATGTAAGGGACCCTTGAGGAAGGTGGAGTCATCACAGAGGGGCGGAGTTACCCCGCACCTCTCCCGCAACCGTCTATAAATGCGAATAGCAAGGGCCATAGCGGCCTCCAGTGACGTGGGAGGGTCATACTGCGCCAACACATCTTTTAATTTGTCAGATAAACCTTGACAAAACTGGCTACTGGATCCATGGTGGCTGGGGAGAATCTTAAATATGGTCGGTGAAAATGTCACGCTGTCTCTGTATACAGGAGAACCGGGGTCTATGCTGACCCTAAGCTGGGGTCCTGGCTAATCCCTCTACCTGGAGGTACTGTTGATGGTACAGAGGTCCAGGCCGCCAGCGTAAACCCTATCTCCTGTGAATCCCTAACCACTGTAATCTAGTCCTGAGAAGGACCCTGATTACCACCACAGGGATCAGGAAGGTATCTGCCTTCACACACAGTATAAGACAAACGAGACAGTACAAGGGGTAAAATAAAAGAACACCTTGCATACAAAACTACCAATATGGAGGGAACACAA
Source organism: Oophaga sylvatica (assembly GCA_033576555.1). Classification (NCBI taxonomy): domain Eukaryota; kingdom Metazoa; phylum Chordata; class Amphibia; order Anura; family Dendrobatidae; genus Oophaga; species Oophaga sylvatica. The sequence goes on from JARQOD010000001.1 coordinate 940,223,096, forward strand.
ACGGGTAGGGAGTAGTGTTGAGCGATATTGCTCGATATCTAAAAATATCGTATCGAAATTGTATCGCCGATAGCACTAAATATCGTCGATATCCGATTTCGATACCGGAAGTCTCATGTAAGTCTATGGGAACAAAATATCGAAATTAAAAAAAACCATTCTTGCCTTGTTGGTTAATTGTACATGAAGGAAAACAACAAAGACTAATGTAGAATGTATTGGGGGAGGTTGAGGAGACAATAAAGGCATACATGTTTAACCCAATGCATTGGAATAGCATTAATATATATTTTTTTGGAAATACGTTTGGATTGACTAACAAATTGACAATGTTGTTAACCTTTTTTCTATTTTGGCAAATATGTATGTTTCACAACTTCCATGCTCTTCACCTTTTTAACTTTTGCCAGTGCCACACTTTCTCCTTCATAATCTTCAGCAGCAGCATCATCTTTCTCATCAAATTATTCTTCATCTTCACCTTCTTAATTTTCTTCTTAAACTTCTTGCTATTCATGTTTTTGTTTACATTACTCATATTGTTATTATTAAACTAATTAATCTTCTTCATATTCAAATTCTTCATCTTCTTCTTCTTCATCTTCTTCATCATATTCTTATTTGTGACAGAGATTCCTGTACTTGTAATTTGTAAAAGTATGAATTGTTCATCCTTCCGTTCTTGCTGTCACAAAAGATTTAAATTACAGTCATGGCCAAAAGTTTTGAGAATGACACAATTATTATATTTTCACATGCTCTGCTGCCCTCTGGTTTTTATGTGTGTTTAACAGATGTTTTTATCACAGACAGAAATATAATAATTGCAAACATATGAGTAACAAAAGCTTATATTGACAGTTAGAATGAGTTAATGCAGCAAGTCAATATTTGCAGTGTTGACCCTTCTTCTTCAAGACCTCTGCAATTCTCCCTGGCATGCTCTCAATCAACTTCTGGACCAAATCCTGACTGATAGCAGTCCATTCTTGCACAATCAATGCTTTCATTTTGTCAGAATTTTTAGTTTTTTGTTTGTCCACCCGTCTCTTGATGATTGACCACAAGTTCTCAATGGGATTAAGATCTGGGGAGTTTCCAGGCCATGGACCCAAAATCTCTATGTTTTGTTCCCTGAGCCATTTAGTTATCACCTTTGCTTTATGGCAAGGTGCTCCATCATGCTGGAAAAGGTATTGTTGATCGCCAAACTGCTCTTGGAGCGTTGGGAGAAGTTGCTCTTGGAGGACATTCTGGTACCATTCTTTATTCATGGCTGTGTTTTTAGGCAAGACTGTGAGAGAGCCGATTCCCTTGGCTGAGAAGCAACCCCACACATGAATGGTTTCAGGATGCTTAACAGTTGGCATGAGACAAGACTGGTGGAAGCGCTCACCTTGTCTTCTCCAATGAGGCGTTTCCTGATGTCCCAAACAATCGAAAAGGGGATTCATCAGAGAAAATAACTTTACCCCAGTCCTCAGCAGTCCACTGCCTGTACCTTTTGCAGAATATCAGTCTGTCCATGATGTTTTTTCTGGAGAGAAGTGGCTTCTTTGCTGCCCTCCTTGAGACCAGGCCTTGCTCCAAGAGTCTCCGCCTCACAGTGCGTGCAGATGCACTCACACCTGCCTGCTGCCATTCCTGAGCAAGCTCTGCACTGCTGGTAGACCGATCCCGCAGCTGAAACACTTTTAAGAGATGGTCCTGGCGCTTGCTGGTCTTTCTTGGGCGCCCTGAAGCCTTTTTGGCAACAATGGAACCTCTCTCCTTGAAGTTCTTGATGATGCGATAGATTGTTGACTGAGGTGCAATCTTTCTAGCTGCGATACTCTTCCCTGTTAGGCCTATTTTTGTGCATTGCAATGATGACTGCACGTGTTTCTTTAGAGATAACCATGGTTAACAGAAGAGAAACAATGATGCCAAGCACCAGCCTCCTTTTAAAGTGTCTAGTGGTGTCATTCTTACTTAATCATGACAGATTGATCTCCAGCCATGTCCTCATCAACACCCACACCTGTGTTAATGTAGCAATCACTGAAAAGAGGTTAGCTGGTCCTTTTAAGGCAGGGCTGCAATGATGTTGAAATGTGTTTTGGGGGATAAAGTTCATTTTCTAGCCAAATATTGACTTTGCAAGTAAATGCTGTTAAGCTGATCACTCTTTATAACATTCTGGAGTATATGCAAATTGCCATTAGAAAAAGTGAAGCAGTAGACTTTGTAAAAATTAATATTTGTGTCATTCTCAAAACTTTTGGCCATGACTGTACAACAGTATTTGTCCGTGTTCAGTTTAGCCTGCAGCAGCAGCAGGCATTTTCCAGGGGCACCACGAGGAGGAACGGACTCACCCCCATACACTGCTTAGTCTTCTTCTGCTTAGAATTTAGAGCATATATTTTGCTCTTCATTTTGGTCTTATACTTCATGTTCTTCTGCTTTTTGATCTTCTGCTTATTGTTCTTCTGTCTCTTGTTCTGTATCTTGTAGTTTGTCTTAACCTTCTTTGTCCTGTTGGTGATCTTCTTCTTGGTAATCTTTTATTTTTTCTTTGTGATGGTGTTTAGGCTGGTTGGCTTCATGCTCGTCGTCCTTGTTGTCGTCATCTTCTTCTGGGTGGTCTTTAATGTCGTCTAATTTCCGAGAAACAGCTGACGTTACTGGAACCCTGACGGGTATCAGATGGAGCAAGAGACAATGGAAGTAACAAGGACCAGCTGACTGTGCTGGACCCCGGACGGGTAGCAGAAGGAAAAGAGGCAATGTCACAACCGAGTACCAGCTGACGTTACTGTGACACGGTTACTAAGCAGGAGGTACCTGTGCTCCAAAGCACTACCAAGGACCAGCAGACGTTGCTGGAACTCGGATACGGAGATGGAGGCACCTAGGCCAAAGGCACTGGGGAGAACCACTTGACGGTACTGGACCCCGGACGGGTAGCAGAAGGAAAAGAGGCAATGTCACAACCGAGTACCAGCTGACGTTACTGTGACACGGTTACTAAGCAGGAGGTACCTGTGCTCCAAAGCACTACCAAGGACCAGCAGACGTTGCTGGAACTCGGATACGGAGATGGAGGCATCTAGGCCAAAGGCACTGGGGAGAACCACTTGACGGTACTGGACCCCGGACGGGTAGAAGAACGCACCCATGAAAATGTAAGTTGACAGGACGCAAGCCGTCCGCAGTTACCGAATCACACAGTCCTACAGTGGGTGCTTATCCTATTGTCACAATGGAAACCGCCTTTATTTACATATCCCACAGCACACATAGGAATCACCTAAACTGCAGGCACCATAGAGTCGGCTAACCCGAATGCAACACGACAGCACAACTTATTGGAGGATAATTGACGTTCACACTGCCAGGAAACAGCTGTCGTGCTGTAACCAGGCTGGCCAGGAGTCAGTACCCCTGCCAATTACTTACGAGCAACAAATGGCGGTGTTGTAGCCCAGGGAGTAGAGTTCAGGTGGTAGAAAGATGAACATAACCGGAGACATGGAAAACGTTGCCAAACAGTTATTTAATCTGAAAACGGACAGGCAAATTCAGGTGAGATCCATGCCTTGTTCATTTTCAGAAAAGTAAGCCGGTCTACATTCTCTGAGGATAGTCGCATGCGACGGTCTGTTACTACACCACCTGCAGCACTAAAGACACAGCTCAGATAATACACTGGCAGCAGGGCAAGCCAGCACCTCCAATGCATACTGGCTAAGCTCTGGCCATGTATCCAACTTAGAGACCCAAAATTTGAAAGGGGAAGAGGCATCTGGGAGTACACTTAGAGGGAAAGCCAAGTAGTCTGTCACCATCTTACGGAAATGTTTCTTCCTGGTGACTGGAGCCGTCTCGGATGGTGTAGACCTTGCTGGCGCTGTCACAAAACTTTGCCACATTTGTAACATACAGTTCTTGCCCTGTGCAGAGGCGCTGCTTCTGCTCCCTCTTGTTGTAGAGGTGTCTACACTGCCTCGACGCACATAGCTGCTTTGTAAAGCAGTAGCAGCAGCAGCATCTCTCTCGGCTGGAATGTACAACAGTATGGATTGCACCAGTGTGTCTTGGTACTCCTGCATTTTACGGTCCCGGTTCACCGGTGTGATGAGGGTTTGTAAGTTGTCCTGGTAGCGAGGGTCTAGGAGGGTGTACACCCAATAATCTGACGTGCTGAGAATGTGGGCGATGCGGCGGTCGTTTCTTAGGCACTGAAGCATGAAATCGACCATGTGCTGCAGACTCCCAACTGGCCAACAAAGGCTGTCCTCTGGAAGAGGCGTCATCTCTGTCTCCTCTGCATCACCCCACCCTCGCTCTACATACTGACTACAGCGTTGTGTACCTTCCTCTGTAGGGATTTCTTCCTCCTCCATTGACTCCTCCTCATCCTCCTCACAAAGTGAGCCCTGCCCAGCCCTTTGTGAGGAACCACGTTGCGCTGACTGTCCTGAAGGTAATTGAATTTGTGACACCTCATCCTCCACCTGTTTCAAAACCTCTTCCTTTAGTGCTTTCAGTGATTTCTGAAGCAGGCAGATAAGGGGGACAGTCATGCTGACTAGTGCATCATCTGCACTCGCCATCCGCGTTGAGACATCAAACGCACGCAAAACGTCGCAGATGTCCTTCATAGAGGCCCACTCAGTAGTGGTGAAGTGTGAACGGCGCAAATTGCGAATTGATTGCGCCTGTTGCAGCTGATACTCCATTACTGCTGGCTGCTGCTCACACAACCGCTCCAACATATGTAACGTGGAATTCCACCTGGTGGGTACGTCACATATGATGCGATGTTCAGGAAGGCAAAATCTGACTTGCAGAGCTACAATGCGCGATCTGACCATGCTGGAACGTCGCAAGTGAGCGCACTCTAGGCGGACCTTGTGCAGCAGTGCATCAAGATCCGGATAGTCCCTCAAAAAACTCTGCACGACCAAGTTGAGCACATGTGCCAGACATGGTATGTGAGTGAGGTTGCCAAGGCCCAGAGCTGCCACCAGATTTCGGCCATTGTCACACACTACCAAGCCTGGCTGGAGATTAGCTGACAAAAACCACACGTCGCTCTCCTGCTTGATGGCATCCCAGAGCTCCTGCGCTGTGTGGCTTCGATTCCCCATGGGAATTAATTTCAGGACGGCCTGTTGACGTTTGGCCACGGCTGTGCTCATATCGGTCGCAACAGGTAAGCGTTCACGGGTCCATGTGGAGGTATACCGTGACGGCTCGTGCAGCGATGATTCTGAGGAACTGGAGTAGGAGGAGGAATCAATGTGCACAGACTGGATTCCTGCAATCCTTGGAGTTGGCAGAACACGTACAGCGCCACTGGCAAGATCTGTACCCGGCTCCACAACATTGACCCAATGGGCAGTGAGGGAAAGGTATCGTCCCTGGCCATGGGTACTGGTCCACGCATCGGTGGTCAGGTGGACCCTGCTACTGACGGCGTTTAGTAGCGCATGTTTAATGTTTCCCTCGACATGTTTTTGCAGAGCAGGGACAGCTTGCCTGCTGAAATAAAATCGGCTTGGCACATTATATTGTGGGACTGCCAATGCCATAAAGTTCCTGAAACTGTCAGTCTCCACCAGCCTGAATGACAGCATTTCAAGGGACAGGAGTTTTGCAAGGCCAGCATTCAGAGCCTGTGCTCGTGGATGGTTTGCCGAGTATGGCCGTCTTTTATCCCATGCCTGTGTTACCGATGGCTGTTTTTTGTACTGGGAGTGTGACGATGACTGTGAACTTGCTGCAGTGGGTGGAATAACAGTTTCTCTATGGACAACAGTGACCGAGGTTCTTCCATGGAGATCCTGTGAGGAAGCCAAAACAGGTGTGTGACAGCTGGAGGTAGAGGCTCGAACATGACGTAAAGATGTAGGTGCTGCTGTAGGTTGGCCTACATCTCCAGTGTGTCTTTGGAACTCAGCTACGTGCTTTGTCCGTACATGTGTCCACATATTTGTGGTATTCAGGTTCCTGATATTTTTACCTCTTTTAACTTTTTGCTTACACAGCTTGCATTGAACATAGCAAATATTATCTACAAGTCTGTCAAAAAAGGACCACGCAGTGCAAGTCATGGGAGCGCCAATTTTGACATTTCTAAGAGAACTGCTCCCAACAGGTGCCAAACTGGAGGCTACAGGCAAGCGAGTCTGCAGCCTACCTCTCCCTCCTCTTTGTACCGTTGGGACAATCTCTTCCTCAGAGCTGCTCCCACCACCTTGCTGTTGCTCACGCCATGTTGGGTCTCGGACTTCATCATCTCCACTACCCTCTTCCAACACCTGCTGCTGTTGGATGGTCTGGGCAGCACCATGCTCCACAAAACCTGGCACCTGAGTCTCATCATCATCATAAGATGCGTTCTGCGGTGTGCTGTCCATCGGCACTGGCTCACCCGCCTCTTCAGATTGAGAGAGACACAGCTGTTGCGCATCACTGCATACTCCCTCTTCTTCAAATTGCAGAATGCTGCTTGCCTGTGCCCGTGTTTGCGAGCCAACAGATTCTGAGAACAGAAGCAGAGACTCAGCTGGCTCCTGTACAGAACTCTCTGACTGCCTTGGCAATTTGACAGGCGGTGAACAGACAGATGGTTGCTCAACAGTGTTGTGTTCCTGAGAGGAGGTGGAAGGAATTGAAGTCGATGCATTGGCTGCCATCCAACCAACAACGGCTTCAATTTGTTCTTCCCGCAGCAGGGGGGCACGCCGAGCTCCTACCAAAGTGCGCATAAAGGAACGCTCACGGGGATAAATGGTGGATGCTGTGTCACTGAGGGCGGCAGCAGACACAGAATCCCCACGTCCTCTCCCTGCTGAAACTCCACGGCCACGACCACGTGCCTTACTCACTGACTTCTTCATCTTGGTAGATTGATAAAGAAAGTCAGAAAAGTTATAACTAAGGCCTAAGTGTGGTTATTACGCAGAGACTGAAGTGAACACTGAAACACAACTGTTCACAAATCACAATCTGTGAAAGGCTACTCCTTTGTCTACTTCTATAGTGTTTGCAACCAATGTATTGGATACGGATGGAAGCGCGTCACACTAATAGTTAAATTGCATGGAGCAGCAAGAATTACACTGAAGGAAAAAAAAAAGAGTCTGTGAGTGACAGGTGCAGATGCCTACAGACAGCGTTGCATGCAGAGCAAACTGCAGCGTCACCTGCACTCACACACACCTTGCAGAGCTGTTAAAACACACTGCAGGCAAAAGGAAGCTTTACACAGCGGTTGGTGCTAGCCTGCCTACAGCACAGTACACTAAATCGCAATCTCTAACTGTCCCTCAGAGTCAGCACAGCAGCGTTCTGTCCCTTACTGAATTCACAGCACAGTGACGCTAAAATGGCGGCGGCGCCTTTTATACACTGAAGAAAAAAAAAAATAGTCTGTGAGTGACAGGTGCAGATGCCTACAGACAGCGTTGCATGCAGAGCAAACTGCAGCGTCACCTGCACTCACACACACCTTGCAGAGCTGTTAAAACAACACTGCAGGCAAAAGGAAGCTTTACACAGCGGTTGGTGCTAGCCTGCCTACAGCACAGTACACTAAATCGCAATCTCTAACTGTCCCTCAGAGTCAGCACAGTAGCGTTCTGTCCCTTACTGAATTCACAGCACAGTGACGCTAAAATGGCGGCGACGCCTTTTATAGTGCATTCTGACATCATTTCAGCATCCAATCATAGCCATGCCATTAGTTAACATGACCGCAGCAGTACAGGATGTGCCCACACTTCTTAGGATTCCTTATTGGCTGAATAAAATCACATTGCCTCGCAAACAATTATGGGAACTTCCGATTCCGGTATTCGATAAGACGAAAATATCGAAATGAATTATCGAAAGGCCGATAGAGCTAATATCGGCCGATAGCCGATATTTGCATTATTGTATCGCTCAACACTAGTAGGGAGATAACTAATAAAGCGAGGAGAGGAGAAAACCACAACAGGTATTCTTAGCTTAGACTTCTCAATACGATCCGCTCTGCTGGTCTGCATGAATGCTTTCACCGACACTTCCACAGCAGACAGGCAGGTATAAGAAGGAAACCAATTAACAAAACATTAATTGCAGCTGAGCGTCACACACAGGACAGTAAACACCCCCCCTCACTGCAGTAGGGGCCCATCTGGACCCCCTCAGTGGGGCCGGGTTTATCTGGGTGAGTAGTGTGGAAGGCCCGAACCAATCGGTCTGCGTTAATATCCGACGCAGAAACCCACGTCCTCTCCTCAGGACCATACCCCCTCCAATGAACAAGGTACTGAAGGGACCGGCGATTCAGACGTGAATCGATGACTCTCGACACCTGGAACTCCAAGTTACCATTGACCACCACAGGAGGAGGAGGTAAAGGTGAAGGTATCACCGGCGCCACATACTTCTTAAGTAACGATCTGTGGAACACATTATGAATCTTAAATGTAGGAGGGAGGTCAAGACGGAATGCAACCGGATTAATTATAGCACTGATCTTGTATGGCCCGATGAACCTGGGACCCAGTTTCCAGGAGGGAACCTTAAGTTTAATATTCTTGGTAGACAACCATACCAGATCGTTCACACTTAGGTCCGGACCAGACACTCTCCTCCTATCAGCCATACGTTTGTATCGGTTCCCCATAGAACTCAGATTATTCAGCACTCCTCTCCACACTGAAGCAAGTGACGACGAAAACCGTTCCTCCTCAGGAACCCCAGAAGAGCCCCCCCTATTGAAAGTACAAAACTGGGGTGAAAACCATATGCCCCAAAAAACGGGGACTTACCAGTGGACTCGCTCCGCCTATTATTTAGAGCAAACTCCGCCAGAGGCAAGAAAGAAGCCCAGTCCTCCTGGTTCTCTGACACAAAACACCAGAGATATGTCTCCAAGCTCTGGTTCAGACGCTCTGTCTGACCATTGGTCTGCGGGTGAAAAGCCGATGAAAATGACAACTGCATCCCCCGCCGTGTACAAAATGCTTTCCAGAACTTGGACACGAACTGAGACCCCCGATCCGACACCACATCGGAGGGTACCCCGTGAAGCCTTACAATCTCCCCAATAAACACCTGCGCAAGAGTTTTAGCATTAGGAAGAGCAGGAAGAGCGATAAAATGTGCCATCTTGCTGAACCTGTCCACCACAACGAGTATGACTGTTTTACCCGAAGATGGCGGGAGATCCGTAATGAAGTCCATAGACAGATGAGTCCACGGACGCTCCGGGATCTTCAAAGGTAAGAGGGTCCCCGACGGACGGGTATGTGGGGTCTTAGAGCGCGCACAAACCTCGCAGGACGCGACAAAAGTTACCACCTCCCTATGTAAGTTAGGCCACCAAAACCGGCGTGAGAGGAGATCCTCAGTTGCTTTACTCCCTGGGTGTCCTGCCAAAGCTGAATTATGGTGTGCCTCGATCACCCTTTGTCGCAACTGATTAGGAACAAACAGTCTCCCTGGAGGTCCTACAGGGGCGTCCCCCTGAGCCTCCAATACCTCCTCCTCAAGCTCAGAGCATACTGCCGACACCACCACCCCCTCCTGAAGGACTGGAACCGGGTCCTCCGTATTCCCAGCCCCTGGGAAACAGCGAGACAAGGCATCCGCCTTAACATTCTTTGACCCAGAACGATATGTGACGACAAAATTAAACCTGGTAAAAAACAACGACCACTCAGCTTGTCTGGGATTCAGACGTTTAGCGGACTCTAAATATAGCAGGTTTTTGTGATCGGTAATGACAGTGACCGGGTGGACTGCCCCCTCCAAAAAATGACGCCACTCCTCAAAAGCCAACTTAATGGCCAAGAGCTCCCTATTGCCGACATTATAATTCCTCTCAGCGGACGACAATTTTTTAGAGAAGAAGGCGCACGGATGCCATTTACCAGGGGACGAACCTTGTGACAATACCGCTCCCACCCCTACCTCGGAAGCGTCCACCTCAACAATGAATGGCTGAGACGCATCAGGTTGAACAAGTATGGGTGCAGAAGCAAAACATTTTTTCAAAGATGAAAACGCTTGACAAGCCTTGTCAGACCACTTTGAAAAATCTGTCCCTTTTTTAGTCATGTCTGTGAGAGGTTTAACTATGGAGGAGAAATTACGAATGAATTTCCGGTAGTAGTTAGCAAACCCCAGGAAACGTTGTAATGCCTTAAGATCCTCTGGCAGATCCCACTCAAGAACTGCCCGCACTTTCCCAGGGTCCATACGAAAACCGGATGCTGAGACCAGGAATCCTAAAAACTGAAGTTCCTGTACGGCGAACACACACTTTTCCCATTTGGCGTACAGTTTATTATCCCGCAAGATCTGTAACACCTGCCTAACATGCTCCTGATGAGACACAAGATCTGGCGAGTAAATTAAGATATCATCCAGATATATGACCACAAACTGTCCCATTAGGTGGCGAAAGATGTCATTTACAAAGTGTTGAAACACCGCCGGGGCAATACTCAGACCAAATGGCATGACAAGGTTCTCATAATGCCCCTCCGGAGTGTTAAACGGCATCTTCCACTCATCCCCCTCCTTCATCCTAATCAGATTGTACGCCCCCCTGAGATCCAACTTAGAGAACCATTTGGCACCCACGATCTGATTGAAGAGATCGGGAATAAGTGGGAGCGGATACGGATCTCGGACCGTAATCCGATTAAGCTCACGGAAATCCAGGCAAGGGCGTAGGCCTCCATCTTTTTTCTTCACAAAGAAGAACCCCGCGGCCACCGGGGAAGATGAAGGTCTAATATGCCCCTTAGCCAGACTCTCTGAAATATAATCCTTCATGGCCTGTCTCTCAGGACCAGAAAGGTTATACAACCTAGATTTCGGTAACTTGGCCCCAGGGATCAAGTTAACAGCACAATCATACTCGCGATGAGGAGGTAGTTCTTGACATCCTTCCTCCGAGAATACATCCTCAAAGTCCACCAGAAATGGAGGTAAGGCCCTAGGAGCGACCGCACCAATGACAGTATTCATGCAGTTTTTATTACAGAAATCGCTCCATTGGCTTATCTCTCTGGATTGCCAATCAATAACCGGGTTATGCTTAGTTAGCCAAGGCAGGCCCAGCACTATAGGAGTGGGAAGACCCTCCAACACATAACAAGACAACAGTTCTTTATGTAGCGCCCCCACTTGAAGATCAATGTTATGCACTGCTTGCACAAAACTTCCCTGACCGAGAGGTCTGGCGTCGATCGAGAATATGGGGACGGGTTTAGCCAACCCACACAATCGCATACCTTGAACCCGGGCAAAGCGAGCATCCACCAGATTAGCCCCGGCCCCACTATCCAGAAGAACAGATATCCTCTCAGTTCTCGCACCCACCACCACCTCCGCCGGTACGAGAAACTGAGACGAACTTAGGGACGAAATACTTACTCCCAGATTGCCGTCCACCACATAATCTGGGATCAATAGTTTTCCGGCGACTTCTCACTCTGCAAAGGACGGGATGGACACCCCCTAATAAAATGTCCCTTTTTTCCACAGAAGAAACAACTTCTTGTTTTGTGGCGCCCCACCGATCCCCTCCCCCGGAATGATGTCCCTCCTAATTGCATAGGCTCCTCTGGACTGACCAGGGGAACCTCCATGTAAGGGACCCTTGAGGAAGGTGGAGTCATCACAGGGGGCGGAGTTACCCCGCACCTCTCCCGCAACCGTCTATAAATGCGAATAGCAAGGGCCATAGCGGCCTCCAGTGACGTGGGAGGGTCATACTGCGCCAACACATCTTTTAATTTGTCAGATAAACCTTGACAAAACTGGCTACTGGATCCATGGTGGCTGGGGAGAATCTTAAATATGGTCGGTGAAAATGTCACGCTGTCTCTGTATACAGGAGAACCGGGGTCTATGCTGACCCTAAGCTGGGGTCCTGGCTAATCCCTCTACCTGGAGGTACTGTTGATGGTACAGAGGTCCAGGCCGCCAGCGTAAACCCTATCTCCTGTGAATCCCTAACCACTGTAATCTAGTCCTGAGAAGGACCCTGATTACCACCACAGGGATCAGGAAGGTATCTGCCTTCACACACAGTATAAGACAAACGAGACAGTACAAGGGGTAAAATAAAAGAACACCTTGCATACAAAACTACCAATATGTAATGTATGTAGTACAGTTCATATAGCGTCTTGTGCGTAAGTCCATGCAAACGTGGGTCTTTCAAAGAGCAGGGTTCAGAGTCCACAAGTGCTTCAGAGTTCCTCAGTAGGAATAGCTGGAGTACAAGGTCCAAGGCTTACAGGAGTCAAGTCACAGGTTCACTGCAGGCTAGATTCTGAAGCACTGATTGCTCAGCTGTGGCTGCTTAAGAAGCAAAGGAGAGAATCAGGGCGGAAACATGCAAGCTGGAAACTCCATTTTGACTGAGGGCAAGATAGCTGCAGCAAGACAGAAAGTAAAATGGCTGACGAACAAACTGAGTTTCAGGAATATATACATAGAACCTTACATTACTCCCCCCTTAAGGACAACCTCCGGATGACCTCAGACCAGGCTTGTGTGGGTACCTCTGATGAAACTGACGGAGCAAGCGAGGAGCATTAACGTTATTGACCGGTTCCCATGAGTTGTCCTCCACTGGGTAGCCCTGCCATTTAATCAGATATTGTAACTGATTTCTATACAACCTGGAATCTAAAATCCTTTCCACCACAAATTCTTCCTGACCATCGACTAGCACTGGGTCAGGGCAAGGAGAGGAACGTCCAGGAAACGTATTGGGTGTCGCAGCCTTTAGTAGGGATACATGAAAGACAGGGTGGATTCTCATAGTTCTGGGCAGTTGAAGACGACAAGCAACGGCACTTATAATTTTACTGATTTTATAGGGTCCAATGTACTTATGTCCCAACTTAGACGATGGAATCCTTAACTTAAGATTTCTGGTTGACAGCCAGACCAAGTCTCCTACCTTGAAAGCTGGTGCAGGTTTACGAAATTTATCTGCTGCTTTCTTGTACCTTTCCTGAGCCGATTCCAGATTCTCCTTTAGAAGATCCATATTCTTCTGTAAAGACGTGATTCTTTCAGCCACTGCTGGTAAAGGCGTTTCTATGGGAAATCGTGGTAGAATGTTAGGATGATAACCTAGATTAGAGTAAAAAGGAGACTGTTTAGTGGAGGCACTCTGAGAGTTGTTATACGAGAACTCAGCTAATGGAAGTAGATCCACCCAATCATCCTGTAGGTGGCAGATAAAGCAGCGGAGATACTGCTCCAGGGTTTGATTGGTTCGTTCGGTCTGTCCATTAGTCTGGGGATGAAAAGCAGAAGAAAGGTTTACTTTAATGTCCAATGCTGCACAGAAATTTTGCCAAAACCTAGAAGTGAATTGCACCCCTCGATCCGAAATAACCTCATCCGGTACTCCATGTAAGCGAAACACATCTTTAATCATCAAATCTGATGTCTGTTTTGCAGTGGGTAAGCCGACACAAGGGATAAAATGAGCTGCCTTTGTTAGACGGTCAACCACCACTAGAATGGTGTTCTTCCCCTGAGAAGTTGGTAACTCCACAATGAAGTCCATAGAAATGGATCCCCACGGGCGGGACGGGGTGGGAAGAGGCTGTAACAGACCAGTTGGTGAGGAGCGAGGTGTTTTGCATCTTGCACAGACCTCACATGAAGTGACATAATTCAAAACATCCTTCCTGCAAGTGGGCCACCAAAAGAAACGAGAAAGAAATTCCTGTGTCTTTAGAATTCCTCTATGCCCAGCTATCTTGGAATCGTGAATGAGTTGCAATACTCTCAATCTGACTGTTTCAGGAATATACAGGCGTTGTCCCTGAATCCACACACCATTCTTAAAGACAAGACTTACGTCCCTTGGGGGTTGTGCCAAAAAGGAATCCGCATGGAATGCTTCCTTGATGTCCTTAAGTAGGTCTTGATTATGAATTACTCCTAGGAATCTAGAGTCAGGAAGAATAGTCTTAGGAGGAGTAATTGGACGTGTCTCTGCTGAGTAAATCCTAGAGAGTGCATCAGCCTTTCCATTGCGCGATCCTGGTCTATAAGAGATGATAAAATTAAATTGGTTTAAGAAAAGATTCCAGCGAGCCTGGCGAGGAGTCAGGCACTTAGCCGACCTGATAAACTCAAGGTTACGATGGTCTGTCAGGACGACTATTTGCTGTGCAGCACCCTGAAGAAGGTGTCTCCATTCTTTGAAGGCGGCAATAATGGCCAACAACTCTCTATTGCCCACATCGTAGTTCCTCTCAGCCGAAGACAACTGCTGGGAAAAGAAGGCACAGGGATGCAAGACATTCTTCTCACCTGTTCTCTGAGAGAGTATAGCTCCAACGGCACAGTCTGAAGCATCCACCTCTATTATGAAGGCAAGCTCGGGGTTGGGATGTACTAGGATAGGTGCAGTGGTAAATTTATCTTTTAGACGGGAAAATGCTTCCTGGGCTTGGGGAGTCCAGGAAAACCTAGACTCTTTCCGGGTAAGTTGAGTGATAGGTGACACTACCTCAGAGAAATTTCTAATGAAACGTCTATAGAAGTTGGCAAACCGATGAAGCGCTGTACCTCCTTCACATTTCTAGGACTTGGCCAATCCTTGATGGCTTGGGTTTTGCTTCCATCCATACTAATTCCTTGTGTAGACAGTACATACCCCAGAAATTGAATTTCGGTCCTATGGAATTCACACTTTTCAAGTTTGATGTAAAGATGATTTTGTCTTAGACGTTCCAAGACCATTCTCACATGTCCATGATGTTCCTCTGTGGAGTTAGAAAAAATTAGAATATCATCCAAATAAATTACCACGAATGTATCTAGGAGATCCCTGAAGATGTCATTCACCAAGTGTTGGAAAGTGGCTGGGGCGGTACTCAGACCAAAAGGCATAACTAGATATTCAAAGTGTCCATAGCGTGACCTGAATGCAGTCTTCCATTCATCCCCAGGTCTAATACGGACTAAGTTATAGGCCCCACGAAGATCTAGTTTAGAAAAAATTTTGGCATGTCGCACTCTCTCCAATAACTCAGGGATTAAAGGCAATGGATAACAGTTTCTAATAGTAACCTTATTGAGTTCCCTATAGTCTACGCATGGTCTCAGAGATCCATCTTTCTTCTTCACAAAGAAGATGGGTGCACCTGCAGGAGATGAAGAGGGGCGTATGAAGCCCTTGGCTAGATTTTCATCTATGTAATCCTTTAAAGCCTTTAGCTCGGGCCCCGCCAGGGGGTAGATCTTACCAAAAGGTATCTCTGCTCCAGGCAATAATTCAATTGGACAATCATATGGACGGTGAGGAGGAAGCTGGTCAGCGTTCTTCTTGTCACATAAATCCACATAGTCCTGGTATACAGCTGGTAGTTCAGGGACTGACATGATTCCTTTAGGAACAGAGCAAGCTGAAACTTTTGGACTCATCTGTTTCTCTGGAAAGTGTAATTCCTTGGTCTCCCAGTTAATGGTAGGATTCTGAGCCTGCAGCCATGGTAGCCCTAGAATAATGGGAAAGTGGGGAGAAGAGATAAGCATAAAGGACAGTTTCTCTTGATGATCTTTACCCATAAGAACCCTCAAAGGCTCTGTTTCCTGATCCACTGGTCCAGAGGTCAGCAGGGAGCCATCCACAGTTTCCATCTGTACTGGAGTAGCCTTCTTCACTGAACGTATTCCCTGTTTCAGAGCAAAGGAGACATCCATAAAATTTCCACTTGCCCCTGAGTCGATCATAGCAGAGCTAGACACCCAAGCTGAGTCAACCCAGAGTTTGATGGAAAGAAAGCAATGAGAATTGTTTTTCTTACAACTCAGCTGGGACACCGCTGAGGAAACTTGAAAAATGGCAGCGTTTACACAGTCAACGTCCTCAGAGGTAACGAAGTTTAAGTCCGAGAAATCAAGATCTGTTGCTGCAGATCTCTCTGGAGCCTGAGGCTCGGACCTGACAGATCCCCTCTCGCAACACTCACAATGAATGAGTGCTGCAGTAGTCTTACGAGAACGGCTGGGGCAGTTTATAATGAAGTGCCCTGACTTACCACAATAGAAACATAGATTCTCCTTAAAACGATGTTCCTTGCGTGCATCACTAACCCGTCGTTGTAAAGAGTCTACCTGCATGGGTTCAGGTTCAGGTTCCGTGTAATCCTACTCAAAGGTTCCTTAGCTGGAGAGGAAGGTAGGAAAAGGTTAGTACGATTGCTTTCGAACCATCTCTCTTGCCTGCGTTCAGTCAGACGAGTATCAATACGGATGCAGTAGTTAATAAAGTCACCTAACGCAGTGGGAGGGTCGGCACGAGCAAGTTCATCCTTAATCAGTGGAGATAACCCCTTTCGAAAAATAGATTTTTTGGCGGAACTGTCCCAGGTGGTATCAAGGGCCCATCTCCTGAAATCCAAGGCATATTCAGCTACCGAGTGCTTACCTTGGCGCAAAGCTAACATGGCTGCTTCAGCTGTTGCACCTCGATTGGGGTCATCAAACACCTGCCCCATGGCTGAAATAAAATCATCAAGGTGATTCAAACAATCATCCTCAGTCTCAATCAGAGGGTTTGCCCACATTAAAGCCTTGTTGGTAAGCAACATAATTATAGTAAGCACCTTAGATCGTTCAGTGGGAAATTGTGAAGCATGTGCAGAAAAAAAAAGATTGCATTGATTAATAAATCCCCTGAATTTCTCACGTTCACCGCCAAAACGAAAAGGGGGCAACTTGGGAATCCCAGCACTCAGGGCTACGGCAGGAGCCTGGACTCGCCCCTCTAGAACCTCAATCCTGGCTCGCAAATCCTGGGTAGTCTGTCCAACCACTTGCAAATTGTGATTATTGAGGTCCTGTAGATTTGTAAAACGGGTCTTTATATTCTGCAATTCTGCAAATCTGCAAGGATATTATCAGTCACTCCGCAAAGTTCCTTTATGCGGGCCTCCATTTTCCAGATCTTTTAAGACAGGATTACTGGAAGAAGAGGAGAGAAAAAAAAAACAATAGTGTTCACCTGTGGCAACACTGCAGAGAGAAAAAAAAATTAAGGGAACTGCTCACCTGGAATGGTTGTGAGAAGTCACAACCACTATCATCACAGAAAGTTTCAACCAGACATCTGATATCCAGAGTTACAGCAGACAAAAAAGAGAAAAGAAAGGAAAAAAAAAAACAATAGTGTTTACCTGTGGTAACACTGCAAAAAGAAAAAACTTAAGGGAATTGCTCACCTGGAATGGTTGTGAGAAGTCACAACCACTGTCATCACAGAAAGTACAACCGGACGTCTGATATCCACAGTACAGCAGACACAGCCTTCCAGACCCAGCAGACACTAACGTTTTGGCTTCAGAATCTTGTAATGTATGTAGTACAGCTCATATAGCGTCTTGTGCGTAAGTCCATGCAAACGTGGGTCTTTCAAAGAGCAGGGTTCAGAGTCCACAAGTGCTTCAGAGTTCCTCAGTAGGAATAGCTGGAGTACAAGGTCCAAGGCTTACAGGAGTCAAGTCACAGGTTCACTGCAGGCTAGATTCTGAAGCACTGATTGCTCAGCTGTGGCTGCTTAAGAAGCAAAGGAGAGAATCAGGGCGGAAACATGCAAGCTGGAAACTCCATTTTGACTGAGGGCAAGATAGCTGCAGCAAGACAGAAAGTAAAATGGCTGACGAACAAACTGAGTTTCAGGAATATATACATAGAACCTTACACAATATGGAGGGAACACAAACGGGTAGGGAGATAACTAATAAAGCGAGGAGAGGAGAAAACCACAACAGGTATCCAATCACAGCCATGCCATTAGTTAACATGACCGCAGCAGTACAGGATGTGCCCACACTTCTTAGGATTCCTTATTGGCTGAATAAAATCACATTGCCTCGCAAACAATTATGGGAACTTCCGATTCCGGTATTCGATAAGACGAAAATATCGAAATGAATTATCGAAAGGCCGATAGAGCTAATATCGGCCGATAGCCGATATTTGCATTATTGTATCGCTCAACACTAGTAGGGAGATAACTAATAAAGCGAGGAGAGGAGAAAACCACAACAGGTATTCTTAGCTTAGACTTCTCAATACGATCCGCTCTGCTGGTCTGCATGAATGCTTTCACCGACACTTCCCCAGCAGACAGGCAGGTATAAGAAGGAAACCAATTAACAAAACATTAATTGCAGCTGAGCGAGGCTGGTCAGTCCAGCACAAGAGAGAAAGAATTAACTCCCTCAGTGCCGAAAAACACCCAGCACCAGAAACTCAGCTGTGCGAAGTCAGGGTGTGCAATCGCGACGATCTTCGCAGCGACACACCCGTGACAGGAGGACTGTGAGCTAGGCCTACCCATTTAAGAGCATGGACTCTTTCTGTTTTTCCTCCTTTTTGATGTGCTTGTGGCGCCCCTTCTCCTGGAAAGCAGGACATTGCTCTGGGACTGTGTCATGGAGCTGTGGGTACTGTAGTACCATATTTAAAGGAATTTGAAGAATTATAGCCTTGGCTCATATTGAGTCAAATCGTTCTTACCTTTGTTTTACCATATTCCTCCCTGCGTGGAGTAATAATTGTACATATTACTGCCTATTTATGCAATGTACGTTTGTAAAATATTTTTCTGCTACTGTATTGTACATACTAAAGTTTTATGGTTGGGCACAAACATGTTAAAAGAAAGGGGGAATGTAAGGGGTTACAAAGTATTATTTCTCTCTTGCTAACCACTTTTGGTACGTCCTGGGTTAATATACATGTGGTTTATTACTAGTGTGTATTTCTGATACTTCACTCCCTTCCTTAATGTAAATAGGCTATTTGTATGTAAAATGTTGTATTTATTGCTATATTGTAATTAGAGCCATTTGCTGTACAGTGTTAATAGGGAAAGCGTAGTACCTCAGTTAGGCCACTAGATGGGGGCATTCTGGTCTACTTAGCACTAGATGGGAGTTTACATAGTACTGTATATAGTTAAAATAGGAGGGGGACGGTGAATAAGGCAGGAAAGACTTCTTGATAGTAGTCAGTAGGGGCCTGGGCGCCCGTTGAGCTCACAAGGGCTTCATAGCCCTGGGCGACACCGTGTCATGCAACATTAAAAGAAGATTAGGGCCCAGCCATCTTGTTTCTGAGGCCGGAGCATCAGTGGTGAAGCAGTGCAACAGTGCTAGCGGTGCAGTATTACTGGGACTTCAGGTGCAGGCAAAGACTAAGCAGTACGGGCAGGTCGCTCATCATGTGGAAGCTTATTGCGTGGGCTGATGCCCTCAGGACTGGGGCGAAACGGCTGAGGGAACTCCCGAACGAAGTGAGCTTGGCCAGGGAGGACGCAGAGGAATTGGAAGGTACAGTTCATCCCGGAAGCGGGCTTAGTGACAGGAACAGAGAAACAGTGAAAGAGGAAGAATTGTGCATTGTGAAACCTGATGTTCAAGCTGTGAAGAATATGGATGTGCTGCGTACAGAAACTAGTAAAGCTGTTTATTTGAAAATTGCATTGGACTGTGTCTCTGTTTGTGTGAAACCGTCTATAGGAAGCCTCCAACATCAGAGAACGAGCCCTGACGGCACAGAGATTGAGGACACAGGTACGCAGAGGAATGGACATTGTTGTACTGTGAAGGGGGGCCAGGGCGTGCTACAGGGATTACTCTCATCCTTGACTACTGCCCTGGTGCCCCCTTACAGTGCTAGTTCAGGACTAGGCCACCTGACACTATTCCTGTACCCCTTATTCTTACTGCTACCCAGTTACCTACATCTGGGCCCTGGTCTTCCAAATACATGGACACTTTTACCTGAATAAAGAAGGGGTTAACATAAAACATCATAAAATGTCTCAAAGTTTTTGTGCAACCCGAAGTTGTGCTAAAAGTTTCTAAATTTTTGAGTTATTACACCAGACCCATAAGATTCTCTAAAATAGGCAAAACCCACCAATCTAATTATTAAAAATTTGCTCAACTTTAGCAGTCAGTTGTAAGGTGCTTCTAATTCATTAAGTGGTGAGTTCCTCTTAATGAATTAAGTGCACCGTGACCTTATGACCTTACTCAAGTGGTACCGTTAATTAAGAAACGCGTGTAAAATACCAGAGATAATAAATTGGGCCTTTGATGTCAAAAACTAATTAAAGTTAGTTACATAGGATGCACCTATGTTTCCTGATCTCTTAATTTTATCATATAGGCAATCGTTCAAATCAACAGTCTATTGCGCGACTCACTCTGATGAGACGACCCTGGGCAATAATTTGGCATTTTCATTTAGCTTAAAGCACATATGTCAAACTGGCCTGCGGGTTTTAACCAATTCTAACTAATAAAAATATACATTTGTTGTGTTATTTAGTCTCGCATTTGCTAAAGAGGACCCGTCACAGTGCGAAAAGTGAACATATTTTTGCTGTTATTTTATTCCAGATACTTTCCTGAGTATTTTTCATTTAGATCCACTATACAATTCCAGAGATATGGGCCTTTTCATTTATTGCTACTTTTTATGGTCTTTACGAAGGGACCATGGCTCATGGGGTAATAATGCAGAGCAGTACAAAGGCAAAGACATGCTCCTGAGAATCCGGTGAGATTTACTCTTGGTAAAGACCATAAAAATTAGACCATAAAAATAGCACTAAATAAAAAGGCTCATATCACTGTATGGTGGGTATAAATTACTAAAAAATAATACAAATGCTCAGGGGAGCAGCGGGAATAATATAGGAGAAAAACTGGTCAACTTTGACCTGGTGACCATCCTTGGCTGTTTAAATGCTCCAAATGCCACAATCAATAGTTAGTTACTGATCGCAGTATTTAGATGGTGGTGAAAACCTTAGGCATTTTTAAATGTGACGTATGCAATATCTTCCAGCAAAAATTAGGCTCCAAAAGTCAAATCGTGCTCTTTCTGAACACTACAATGCCCAGAGGTCACACTACATTTTAACAGAAGGGTAAAAATAACTTGCAATAGCCCAAATTTGTTGTAGAAACTGTAACTATGCACATGAAAGTGATCTCGATAGGTGCACTGACGTCTGATAGGTTGGTGGCAATTTTAACACAACCGCACCGGATCTGAAGGCAAAGGACACTGCACTGAGCTGGGAGCGCAGGCAGGTAAGAATCTTTTTTTTTATTCTGTGGATGTGGCATGATGCGGGGCCAGGACCAAGGACATGGGACCAAGGACCAGAGGCATTGAGCCAGGACATGGGGCCAGGACCAGGGACATGAGATTAAGACCAGGGACATGGGAGCAGGAACATGGAAACTGAGACATAGGACCAGGGGCATGGGGCCGGGACCAGGGACATGAGGCCAGAACAAGGGGGACATGGGACCAGCACAAGGGACATGGGACATGGACCAGGGATACAGGGTCCAGCAGAAAAGACATAGGGGCCGGTACTAGGATCATAGGAGTTAGAACCAGGGTCATAGGGGCCAGGACCAGGTTCATAGGGGTCGGGACCAGGGACATATTGGCCGGGACCAGGCACAAAGGCGCGAGCACCAGAGACATAAGGGTGAGCACTAGAGACATAGGGGCCCAACATAGGGGAACATAAGGACACAAGACGGGGACATAATTAATTAAAGGGGCGAGGTTGAGGGACTTAATTACTGTATGGAGGCCAAAATGAGAAGCCTACATTGTTAGTTTATGGTGACAAATGGAAGGACATAATTACTCTAGGGGCCAATTAGGGAACATTACTGCTGTAAGATAATTTACTCTTTAGAATACTGTTTTCCATGGGAGAACAAAAGGGGGGTCCTGTTACTGTGCAGGGTGGCACTATGTCACCTATTTTCTTCATCTGATGTAGTGTATAAGTCAGGGAATAAGTGGTGAATGTGCTCTAGAAGCGATCAGCTATTGATAACTGTGTGTTATTTTCTGCAGAGATGAGCCCCGGCTGGAAGAAGTGATGGTGGTCTGTGCCAGATGATAGAGATGTTACTGGTAATTCCGTGTGTTACCTGTACACTTACACTATACACTATATAGATATACAGGGCTCCCTGTATTACCTGTACACTAAGTACAGAGCTCCTAAGTATATTGTCATTGTTAAGTCATTGTAATACCTGTTCACTTACACTGTACACTGTATACTATATACAGCGTTCCTTTGTATAATGTAACCATTGGTAATAACAGTATTGTTAGTATTGTTGTTTTTATTAATGATCAGTATTGTAGTATTTGGTCACTATGTGGTGGTAATATGTGGTCTGGCCATGGTGTAGTGGTATTTGTTCGTTGCATGTGGTATTATTTGGTCACTATGTGCTGGTAATATCTAGTCTGGTCACAGTGTGGTGGTATTTCTCCCTTGTGTGTGGTATTATTGGTCTTGGAATGGGGATTGTTTTGTGTATGGTGGTCAATTGTTCTCTCTGACATTAGTTAGGAGAAGATTCTTTATTCCCATTACTGATTAAATAAGTGGAACAAGATGCACTTACAAGGGTTCTCTGGTAAAACAAGTAATCACCTCTCCACTGGATAAGTCATAACTTATTGATTGGTGGGGGTCTGACTGCTGGCACCCACACTGACTGGCAGAATTTGGAGCTTTTATCCCATTAGACTGGAGCAGCGTAGGCAACTTGACCACTGATCCATTCATTCCCTCAGTCGCTGAGAGCGCTAGGCTTGTTTTTTTGTGGAAGTCCCAAATAGAATGAATGGAGATATCCCACCTGCCACTCCACTTTAAAATGGGGATAAACGTGTTCTGTCAGGGATAAATTTTCCCAATTCTTCCGAATGCTGCGGTTTCAAATGGTCAGACCCAAACGATCAATACGTTATCACCTATCCTATGAAGCCCATGGATCGGTGTGTTTTAACCAAATAAGCTCTTTAATGTAAACTACAGTAATTGTGCAACCTAGTTATAGTATGGGCACAGTAGATGGGCAGGAGTTGATGCTCCACTATAATGGGAATAGCGGCTAAAAGGTATTTGCATATAGCTTTAGGGTGGGCCCCTAGGGTCAATTCCTCCTGTGGGCCCCATTGACACCAGTCCGATGCTGCTTTCATGTGCCGCTAGTGACGGGCGCACTGACCTTAGCCGTCGTCCTCTGATAGGTCATTTTAACTATTGCGGTGCAGACTTTTTGCGCCACAATACATTAAAACTAAATATGTGTCCTAGGAAGCACATTCAGTCGAAACCATGATGGTCTTTTGATTTCTACTAAGAAAGTCCACCAAATGTGTCCAGTAAACACACATACTCAGTGGCCCCACAGATCACACATGCTGAGTAGCTCAGCCCTACAATAATGGGCTGGCTATGGAGACATAAAAGAGGCTGCGGGGACAAATGGGGCTGGCTAGGGGGATATATGTGGTTGGCTATCAGGACATAAAAGGGGTTGTGTGGACATTCCAAGATGGACTGTCTATGGGGACATAAGAAGCTGGCTATGGGAACATAAAAGGGGCTGTGGGAGTATCACAGGAAAGGTTGGCTATAAGGACATAAGGGGTTGGCTATGTGGACATAAGAGGCTGCCTATCAGGACTTAAGGGTCTAAGGGTTTGGCTATGGTGACAAGAGTAGGCTGACTATGTGGACATAAGGAGCTGACAATGGGGACAATACTAAAGGGGCTGGCTATGTGGACATAAGGGCCTGGCTATGGGGACATTACAAGAAGGGGATGGCTATGCGGACATAAGGAGCTGGCTATGGGGACATTACAAGAAAGGGATGGCTATGTGGACATAGGGAGCTGGCTATGGGCACATAAAGGGTTGACTATGGGCAAGGCTGCCACCAGGAATTTCAGGGCCCTATTCTGGCAAAATTTTCAGACCCACTTGAGACTCTGCCCAGGCTCCACCCTAGCTCCTCCTCCACCTATCAAACTTTCCACAGTCACACCGCCCACTCTTGCAAAAACTCCACTTCTGCATCACGTTCTCATCAATCACACAAACACCATATAACAAACATCAGCTTTTGATTTGGCCAAAAGATTTTTTAAGCCTGCCACCATGACAAGGTAAACTCTTTTGGCAGGGCCCTACTCTACTCTATCCTATTAAACATTGATGCTATCCATACTGGGATTAGAAGCGGAAATGTAAGAAAACTCCTAACCCAGCGTGAAGTAAACTAGATTGTGAGTGTGACATTAAACACAATGTCCCCAAATGGCCTAAATGAATCACTGTGTTTTGTGTCCTTTCTAGAAATAATTCTCCTGGATACTCTTACGTTAATCTCCTCAATTTTTTTAAACAGATGTTTTATATTTTTGTTTATGTTTTCAGATTTTTTATATTCTTTTTTAGTTCGTTATCTATTTAAATGGTGTCTTCTTTGACCTATGAGATTGTTCCAAACTTCTGCATGTGGTGAATCATCATCAGTGCTTTTTCAAAGACAAACCAGAGTGGCTGTATGTTTGAAACATTGTATATGATCAGTTAATGTTGATGTGTTAAGCATGCTATCTGATTCTTTTATCGATTTGATATGACCCTTAGAGATGGTATGTTATCCTCATACACATATGTTCATTGCCTGATACTCTCTGCAGAAATAGAGTGCTGATATCTCTGTCCTCTGACGTATCGGCGGTGCGCATGCGCGCTTTCCACCATATGTTCCGCCGCATTGCTCAAAATCTCTATGTCCTCCACACATGCTCGGAAGCCTTGGCCTTTGCCATGCTCCAGCACATGCGCGGTATTGACTTGATGGCCAGGCAGAGCTTGCGGGATGCGGCTGGCATGGCAAGCATACGTTACGGTAGTAGTTACATTGGATATCTATGGATCACATGGAGTTCCATGTGACCAGTTGCTATGCATATAAATAAGTTATATTAGATACCATTCACATAACCTTTCCTTGAGAAAGCAAGTTCAAAAAAACTCAAAACGCGAGTCAGGTATCGTGTCATTCGTTTCTTATGTGTTGTGAACAGGAGTATATCTATTATGGCCACTTGGCCTGAGATATACCATGTTAAATGCTGTAGAGGTCTACTTATACCCTAAATATTTATTGCTTCTGGTCTTTCTATTTATTGGCAATATAAACTTTCCCCTATGTATTGGCAGTGTTGTGTTTCACACTTAATATGTTACTGGGTTATTTTGTGCTAGTATATACTGTAGTAGATGTATTAAATATGGGTATAAATATTCAATACCCATAACTAATACATATTTCATGTACTTTTTTCGCTATGCTCCCTATGTTTATAAAGTAGTTTTTTAACATCAACATTTGCATATGATAATAAAAATTACATTTATGGTTACTACTTTTGTGGCTATCTAATTTTTCTTTTTTGATTTTGCTCAGATATTATTTAATTTCTGTAGCCAATCTGTGACCAATCAGTGGCAACAGCCGGGATAATCTTCTCATTGATTTGCCCACAGATTGGCTGCATCAGTCACGTGATGTTGAAGCCATTAGAGAAACCATTCGTGCCGGGGAGGGTGAGGACATGGATAATGAGGAAAAGGAGGGCACTACCCACTGAAAGGATGTCCTGTGTTATGCCAAAAACTATAACAGAAACACAAGAAAAGAGGCATACAATACGCCAGGGATCACTTAAGAATATATCAAATTGACGCCAGGGATCACTTAAGAATATATCAAATTGTTCATCTTTATTGACATACTGAACACTAGAGATGAGCGACTTTGCCTTTTTTAGGGTCGAGTCGGGTTTCATGAAACCCGACTTTCTCAAAAGTCGAGTCGAACGAAATCGGCCGACTATCGTGAAAAGTCGGTGGTCCGACTGAAACACGAAACCCAATGCAAGTCAATGGGGAAGCAAAGTCGGCAGGGAGTGGAGGACAGTAAACACATCTACAGTGCCCATTTCAATGCCAACGACATCAATTCTTATTACTTAAGCTTTCCAACCTTAATTTACTTGATAATAATAGTTACGCATTGAAAACTGGGGGCTAGTTTGCTAAAGTTGTGGGGGGGTAGGGCTGGCTCCAGGTTTTCGTGGGCCATGGGCTAAAGAGTCTCAGTGGGCCCCTTTAACACATACCACAATTCATGATGCTCTAATATGGCAGAGAAATATAGGTATAGTACAATGCCAAATACTTCACTTCTTACATTACATGACTGATATCTATTTTAAATTCTACAATAGGTCAAAAACCGGACAGTATATACTTCCATACAGTATTATGGCCACCACATAGTGTGCCATACAGAATAATAAGCCCCATATAATGTTCCATCCAGTGTATGATGAGCTCCACATAATACTACAGTATATGATGGTCCCCATATAATGAGCCATACAGTATAGGACGGTCCCCATAGAGTAGAATGAGCCCCACATATTGTTCCATACAGTATAATGAGTCACATATAAAACTCCATACATTATATAATGGTCCCCATATATTGCTCCATACAGAATGAGCTCCATATAATGCTCCATACAGAATAGGCCCCATATGTGCACCATATGATGCTCCATACCCTATATGATGCCCCATAAATAATGAACCCCATATGATGCTCCAGTATTTGATGGGCCCCATAGATGATGCTCCAGTGTATGATAGGCCCGTAAATGCTGCTTCAGTGTCTGATGTCCCCCATTTAGAATGCTCCAGTATATGATGGGCCCCATATATCATTCTCCAGTGTATTTATGCTCCCCATATATTGCTCCCAACATTAAAAAAAATGAAATACCTCTCCTCGCTGGGCATTGCTCTACTCTGGACTCCTTAGCTTCGCCATCTTCCAGCTCTCTGCACTTGGACTGTTTAGGCAGAGGGCGTACAGATGTGACGTCATCGCGCTCTCTGACCTGAATGTCACTGTCAGGAAACGCGAACACGTCACAGCGGTGGAGCAGGGAGAGCTAAGTATTGCAAGTGCTGTGGCCCTGAGCAAGCAGGGGGGGCGACGGCACAGGCACATAGCCCCTCATAGTACGCCGGGGTGTCTGAAGGCGAGTGGGCCCCCCCACCGTCAGAGACACTTTTGCGTACTATGAGGGACCCTGTGCCAGTGCCGTCACCCACGAGTCGGCCCCCCCACCTGCTCAGGGAACCGGCACTTGCCCGGGTGTGCCAGGTACTGACGCCGGCCGTGGGGGGGTACAGCCCAGTTAGGGAGGTGGAAAAACTGGCATATGTTGAGGTGTAGGCTGGACGTTCAGCAGCTGCAAATGGAGGAATTGGAGAAGTCGGAGGAAGAGAAGGACAAAGTGAGCCATTTTGCTGGCAACCTGTGTCATCAGGGAAAGGTGGTACAAAACCCAGGCATGGTTCATTTTAATGAAGGTGAGATCACTAACATCTTTCTGTCAGAATTGATCCAGCTGCACTGAAGACTCTTTCTGATAGCACACTACCAGCAGGGCAAGCGAGCTCCTGTAAGGCATATTGTGGCAATTCAGGCCAGGTGTCCAGTTTACAGGCCCAGTAGTCAAAGGGGAATGAACTGTGAGGGAGAATATCGATAGGGGAGGAGAGGTAATTTTGAACCATAGTTGACAACTGTGTCTCCTGTCTGTTGCAATTGATTCATTATTACCAGTCGTGTGAGCGTTACGCGAGAAATCAGTCCACAACATGTTCATGAAACCCCTGTCTGCAGCGCCACTTCGGCTGTGTGCACCACCAACGCCTCTTCCATTTGGCCCAGTACGGCTCGTGGTAGAACCTGCACCGCTGCTGTGTGCTGGGAATGCCTCTAACAAACGGTTTACCAGAGTTGCTTGTTTGTTCGCCAATATTAGCTCTAGGTTCTCTTGTGGCATGATGTTCTGTAATTTGCCTGCAATAGCGTGGATCGAGGATGCTGGCCAACAAGTAGTCATCATCCTTCATCATTTTGGCAATGCGGGGGTCCCTTTTTAGGATCCGCAAGACATAATCACACATGTGTGCCAATGTTCCAGGTGTCAATGATGCACTGCCAGTGGTGTGTGGAGGAGCACCCTCCAGTCACGCACAAACAAAAATAATCATCCCCCTCATCCTCCTCCTCCTCTTCTTCCTCCACCTTGTCCAGGACAGTTCCCTGAGCAGACAATGCCTGACTGTCATCAAGGCTTCCGTCCTCCTCTTCCTCCTCCACTGCAGATGCCTGATCCTTAATGTGCGTCAAAGTTTGCATGAGCAGACGCATAAGTGGGATGCTCATGCTTATGATGGCATTGTCTGCGCTTACCAGCCGTGTGCATTCCTCAAAACACTGAAGGACTTTACAGAGATCTTTCAGCTTTGACCACTGCACACCCGACAACTCCATGTCTGCCCTCAAACTGCCTGCCCGTGTATCCTCCCACAAATGCATTACAGCCTGCCTCTGTTCGCACAGCCTCTCAACCATGTGCATGGTGGAGTTCCACCTTGTTGCAACGTCTATGATTAGGCGGTGCTTGGGGAGGTGGAGCTATCGCTGCAGCCTCTGCATACGACTGGAGTCTACGGGCGAGCGACGGATGTGCGAGCACAGTCTTCCCACCTTATGGAGCAGGGCTGTTAACTACGGATACTTATTTAGGAAGCACTGCACCACCAGATTCAAGGTGTGAGCCAGGAAAGGAATGTGTCTGAGTTTTGCCAGGGCTATAGCCGCCACAAAATAACGGCCGTTATCACTAACTGCCTTGCCTGGCGCAAGATGTAGACTGCCCAGCCATGACTCCATTTCTCGCTGCAACACCTCGTGTGCAACACTGGCAGCTGATGATGGAGTGCTCATGCAACTGCACTCTGTCGACGAGCATTCGCTTCTGGAGGAGGAGGGTCGAAAGCATACAGCCAACTGTTGCCTATACCGTGGGCTAGGCAGCACTGTCCTACCGCCGCTGTCCCCTGTGGACCCTGCATCCACCACATTAACCCAGAGCGCAGTGATGGACACGTAATGGCCCTGGCCATGCCTACTGGCCCATGCATCTGTTGTGAGGTGCACCTTTCCACTCACGGATTGTTTGAGTGCCTGGACAATGCGGTTTTTCACATGCAGGTGGAGGGCAGGAATGGCTTTTCTAGAAAAGAAGTGCCGACTGGGTAGGTCATAGCGTGGGACAGCGTAGGCCATGAGCTTTCAACCAAACAGAAGGGCATCATCTCTAATGAGATCAGTTTGGCAATGTAGGCGTTCAAAGCCAGTGTACGCGGATGAGAAGATGAGAACTTTCTTGTCCTACTCAGAGTGTCTGCTAGGGTGAGCTGGACTTGGGAGCTGCATATGGGTGAACTAGGGGTGGACATGATGGACTGAGAGGGGGTTGGTGATGGTGATGGCCTAGATTCAGTCTTTCGTTGCAAAAACATTGTGATTCCCTGACTGCTTTGGCCTTGCGATGATACCTCAACATTTCTTGCTGGTGGTGTGCTAACCGGTGGGCTTAAAGTGGGATAAGCGATGGAGCTTTGCTGGCTACCTTCAGTCGGAGCAGGTGCACATGTGCTACCTGAGGTTTTGTAGTCCGTCCACGCTTGCAAGTGCATGTTGATTAAATGTCTAAGTATGCAACTGGTATTCAAATTTCGGAGATTTTTCCCTCAGCTAAAGGTCCTTCCGCACTACTTACAGATAACCTTTGCCTCATCAATAGGATTTTGGTCAAAAAAGTGCCACACTGGACTCTTCCTACTATGGTATAAATTTTCAGGGCTTGCACGCTGTGCTAATTTGACCATCTGGTCAAGCTGTCCTGCAACTCTTTTGTTTTTTTAAGATGTTTTTGGACTGCTACGGGCCTGCCAGATAATCGGTGCTGCGATGTCGATGTCTGCTGCGAATCCTCCTCCTCTTCTGAGCTATTGCCAGCGGCATCCTCTTCCCCCAATGGATGCCAATCATGGTCAACAACTGGGTCATCCATCACCTCCTCTTCAATTTCATCTGCACCTTCCTCTGTGTCACTGTGTAAGGTGGTATAGTATGCGGGAAGGGGCACCTGAGTTTCATCAGGGTCAGATTCTGGCTCAGTAGACTGCGAGGGCAATGTAGTGCTCTGGGTGAATGTACCAGCAGAATCATCTAGCAGTGGGTGTGCATCAGTGCACTCCATCTCTGATTCATGTTGGACTGGGGAATTCAGGATTTGACTTGATAACCCAGGCATGGTATGTGAAAAGAGCTCCATGGAGTAATCTGAAGTGTGAGCTGCCGCATCCTTCACTTTTGGTGGGGAAAAAAAAAAAAAAAAAAAAAAAAATCATGAGAACAGTGATCAAAAGAGCTATAAAAAATATAAATTTTATTAAACAAATAAATATTACATGCACCAAGTATTAAAGGGGAAATGGAGACAAAAAGACATAAGATTGCACAGTGCAATGCGTAAAGCAACGCACCACCACAAGTCTAGAATATCAATAAGTAATATAATATATGACATAAAAATGTGTACTACCGCCAAACAGAATCTATAATAGACATAAATACAGTTGTATCACCATGTAGTTTAGTAAATAACCAAATAGAACCTCTAATTAGATGAATATATATAAAACATGTACCAATTAGCACTTTAGAACAAACTTTTCATTCAGCACAATTGCTGAGCAATTGTGCTGAATGAAAAGTTTGTTCTAAAGTGCTAATTGGTACATGTTTTATATATATTCATCTAATTAGAGGTTCTATTTGGTTATTTACTAAACTACATGGTGATACAACTGTATTTATGTCTATTATAGATTCTGTTTGGCGGTAGTACACATTTTATGTCATATATTATATTACTTATTGATATTCTAGACTTGTGGTGGTGCGTTGCTTTACGCATTGCACTGTGCAATCTTATGTCTTTTTGTCTCCATTTCCCCTTTAATACTTGGTGCATGTAATATTTATTTGTTTAATAAAATTTATATTTTTTATAGCTCTTTTGATCACTGTTCTCATGATTTTGTTTTGTTCCTATTGGTGATTAGCTGTTATATCCATTTTGACACATGGGTAACGATTTTATTTTAAATTATGATCATGTGTCTTAGTTATATCGTGTTTATCTCTACTTTTGGTGGGGGTGAAGGACACAAGGAAAGGTGTTGTTCCTGACCAGGAGCCTGCACTGACTCAGTGCTTACAGTTTTTGAAACTTCAGAAGAGGAGGCGATAGAGCTGGAGGCTGTTTCGGCAATGTAAGCCAAAACCGGCTTTAAAAGAGGTTTACCTACTCCCAGAAAAGGGAGCCTTTCAGGCCTTCTTGAGCCAGACGATGACGCCGGCTGAACACCTCCTGCCTTAGGTGCTATTGTGCTTTTGGCACTTCCAGCAGATGCACCACCATCACCATCAGTACCAGCTGTCCCCCCTCGCCCACGGTCTCTTCCACCATACTTCCTTATTTTTGTGAAAATGTACCCAAAATACCAGCAGATATATGGTACTGTATCAGAAGCGTATAGCTGTATACAGTCTAGGGATAATTGCAAATCTCCGTATATATTTCAGGAGTCAGACACAGACGCTCTCAGACTCAGTATGGATTAGACAAGAATATAAAAAGCTGAAAAAGGGAACTGTATCACCAGATACCAGGTATATATAGTATAGTAAAAATATTGTAAATCTCCGTATATATTTCAGGAGTCAGACACAGACGCTCTCAGACTCAGTATGGATTAGACAAGAATATAAAAAGCTGAAAAAGGGAACTGTATCACCAGATACCAGGTATATATAGTATAGTAAAAATATTGTAAATCTCCGTATATATTTCAGGAGTCAGACACAGAAGCTCTCAGGCTCAGTATGGATTAGACAAGAATATAAAAAGCTGAAAAAGGGTACTGTATCACAAGCGTACAGCTGTATACAGTCTAGGGGTAACTGTAAATCTCTGTATATAATTCTGTAGTCACACACAGACACTCACAGGCTCAGTATGGATTATACCAGAATATAAAAAGTAGAAAAAGGGTAATGTATTAGAAGCGTACAGCTGTATACAGTGTTGTGGTAATTTTAAATCTCCATATATATTTTCAGAGTCAGACACAGACTCTCACAGTCTCATTATGGATCACACCAGAATATAAAAAGTAGAAAAAGGGTAATGTATCAGAAGCGTACAGCTGTATACAGTGTTGGGTAATTTTGAAATCTCCGTATATATTTCCGGAGTAACAGACAGACGCTCACAGGCTCAGTATGGATTAGACCAGAATATGAAAAGCTGAAAAAGGGTACTGTATCACCAGATACCAGATATATACCAGATATATATAGTATAGTGAAAATATTGCAAATCTCCGTATATATTTCCGAAGTAACAGACAGACGCTCACAGGCTCAGTATGGATTAGAGCAGAATATGAAAAGCTGAAAAAGGGTACTGTATCACCAGATACCAGGTATATATAGTATAGTGAAAATATTGTAAATCTCCGTATATATTTCAGGTGTCACACACAGACGCTCTCAGGCTCAGTATGGATTAGACCGGAATATAAAAAGCAGATCCGCAAGAAATAATCACACATGTGGGACAATGTTCCAGGTGTCAATGATGCACTTAGAGTGGTGGGTGGAGGAGGACTTTCTGCCAGAAAGGGTACTGTATCACAAGCGTACAGCTGTATACAGTCTAGGGGTAATTGTAAATCTCCGTATATATTTCCGGAGTAACAGACAGACGCTCACAGGCTCAGTATGGATTAGACCAGAATATGAAAAGCTGAAAAGGGTACTGTATCAGAAGCGTACAGCTGTATACAGTGTTGGGGTAATTTTGAAATCTCCGTGTATGTTTCCGGAGTAACAGACAGACGCTCACAGGCTCAGTATGGATTAGACCAGAATATGAAAAGCTGAAAAAGGGTACTGTATCAGAAGCGTACAGCTGTATACAGTGTTGGGGTAATTTTGAAATCTCCGTATATGTTTCCGGAGTAACAGACAGGCGCTCACAGGCTCAGTTTGGATTAGACCAGAATATGAAAAGCTGAAAAAGGGTACTGTATCACCAGATACCAGGAATATATAGTATAGTTGAAATATTGTAAATCTCCGTACATATTTCAGGAGTCACACACAGACGCTCTCAGAGTGGTGGGTGGAGAACTTTCTGCCAAAAAAGGTACTGTATCACAAGCGTACAGCTGTATACAGTCTAAGGGTAATTGTAAATCTCCGTATATATTTCCGGAGTAACAGACAGACACTCACAGGCTCAGTATGGATTAGACCAGAATATAAAATGGTGAAAAAGGGTACTGGATCACCAGATAACAGGTACCGTATATACTCATGTATAAGCCGACCCGTGTATAAGCCGACCCCCCTAATTTTGCCACAAAAAACTTGGAAAACTTATTGACTCGCGTATAAGCCGGGTGTATAAGTTGCCTTCCTGCTCTGTGCTCCCCATCCAGCTCTGTGCGCCCCCATTCTCCTTTGTGCTCCCCCCTCATCCTGCTCCATCCCTTCCTGTCCTGCTTTCCATCCTCCCCCTTCGTCCTGCTCGGTGCTCCCCCCATCCGCTCTGCACTCCCCCTTCTCCTCTGTGCCCACCCCCCTCCTGCTCCGTGCTCTCCGTCCTCCCCCGTTCTGCTCAGTGCTCTCCGTCCTCCCCCGTTCTGCTCCGTGCTCTCTGTCCTCCCCCGTCCTGCTCCGTGCTCTCGTCCTCCCCCCGTTCGCTCCGTCCTCCTCCTACCCCCGTTCTGCTCCGTGCTCTCCGTCCTCCCCGTTCTGCTCCGTGCTCTCCGTCCTCCCCCGTTCTGCTCCGTGCTCTCCGTCCTCCCCCCTGTCCTGCTCCGTGCTCCTTGTCCTCCTACATGCTCCCCCATCCTCCTCCATCATACTCACCCTCCCCGTGCCATCGCTGAACGTCCCGGCCGGCAATCCTGCGTTCTCCCCAGCTTCCTGCAGCTCTCCAGCGCTGAGCGGTGACGTAATACCGCTCATTAAGGCCATGAATATGGAGGCCACGCCCATGGGAGTGGCGTCACGTCCATATTACATGACCTTAATGAGCGGGTATTATGTCACCGCTCAGCGCTGGAGAGCTGCAGGAAGCCGGGGAGAACGCAGGATTGCAGGGATGGCACGGGGAGGGTGAGTATGATGTCCCAGCCACCGGCTCCTGCCGCCGCATCCCCTCCCCCGCTGGTTTCTGCCCTATGACTCGTGTATAAGCCGAGGGGGCATTTTCAGCACAAAAAAAGGTGCTGAAAATCTCGGCTTATACACGAGTATATACGGTATATATAATTTAGTGAAAATATTGTAAATCTCCGTATATATTTCAGAAGTCAGACAAAGATGCTCACAGGCTCAGTATGGATTAGACAAGAATATAAAAAGTAGAAAAAGGGTAATGTATTAGAAGTGTACAGCTGTATACAGTGTTGGGGTAATTGTAAATCTCCGTATATATTTCCGGAGTAACACACAGACGCTCACAGGTTCAGTATGGATTACACCAGAATATAAAAAGCAGAAAAAGTGTACTGTATCAGAAGCATAGAGCTGTATACAGTGTTGAGGTAATTTTAAATCTCCGTATATATTTCCAGAGTCAGACACAGACTCTCACAGGCTCAGTATGGATCACACCAGAATATAAAAAGTTGAAAAAGGGTAATGTATCAGAAGAGTACAGCTGTATACAGTGTTGGGGTAATTTTGAAATCTCCGTATATAATTCCGGAGTAACAGACAGATGCTCACAGGCTCAGTATGGATTAGACCAGAATATGAAAAGCTGAAAAAGTGTACTGTATCAGAAGCGTACAGCTGTATACAGTGTTGGGGTAATTTTAAATCTCATATATATGTCCGGAATAACACACAGACGCTCACAGGCTCAGTATGGAGTAGACCAGAATATAAAAAGCAAAAAAGGCTAATGTATCCGAAGATATCAGACGTATACAGTGTAGGGGTAAGGCTGGAGTCACACTGGCGACTAAATCGTACCACTAGAAAGCGATGAAATATCGCTTTGCAGTCGAACCAATATTAATCAATGGAGTAGGTCCCAGCATCCGATTTTTTGTGGTCCGATTTAAACGTGCGAGTGCAATCGCAGCATGCTGCGATTGTCACCGATTGTGGGTCGACTATCGCCAATGCAAGTCTATGGGTGCGATGAAAAGTGGGATTACAAACGGACCGCACGTGTGAGT
Organism: Oophaga sylvatica; assembly: GCA_033576555.1. Classification (NCBI taxonomy): domain Eukaryota; kingdom Metazoa; phylum Chordata; class Amphibia; order Anura; family Dendrobatidae; genus Oophaga; species Oophaga sylvatica. The sequence continues at coordinate 940,258,259 of JARQOD010000001.1, forward strand.
TGCGATGAAATCGCACAACTTTTCCAGGTGACAGGAAACTGCCTTTGAAATTCTCAGGAAGCCTTTACATGCTAATTAGCTAAGCACATCTTAAAAAAAAAACAGGAAGAACGCCTACACGGAGTCCAGAAACATGGCATCTAGCCACATCAATGTGGAACTCCTCATCGTATTGGTGCAGGAGAGGCCTGAATTGTGGGACCAGCGCGATCCCAATTACAGCAATCGGACGCGCAAAGAGGCTGCATGGCGAAGAATATGTGAACACATTTTCCCAGACTATGAGCAGAGATCCAGGAGGACCAAGAGCGTCTTAGTAAGTACCACATGTAACGTTTTTTTGTTTTTTTTAAATGTTCTGAAGAAACTAATAATGTATGCTTATGTGTTTAAATGATATTTAAAATGCAGCATTATGTAACTCTTCATATTTAGAACTACACATTTATGTGTGTGTTCACAAACAATATCCATGTATCCTAAAGTATCATCGATGCTTTGTCATTTATTGACTACAACATTTTGTACTCCCCTTCACCTCAGATGTAGTGTTATAGTCCTAAAATTCTAATTTATTGAGTCGTTTTGGAAAGGGCCAAGCATTTTTGTAAATGTATCTTAGTGCTTATAACATGGACACTTCTGGTTGTATGTTGATGTCTTTTAATATTATAAATCCATCACACATGAACACTATTTAAATGTTCAGTGTTCCAGATGTTTTTTTTTGGTTACTAAATACATATCAGTCATAATAACCGTTATGCTGTTCTTAAATTTGTAGTGACTGATGTGACAAGGCGTTGGCGCAGCTGTCGGGACTGCTACCGGAGGGAGAGGCAGATGAGGGATCGTAGTGGGGCTTCAGCTTCTAAGAAGAGGAAGTACCTATATCTTGATCGGCTCAACTTCCTTGCGCCTGTGATGGATCTGCGACCGTAAGTGCATGTGTGTTGAATCACTTTAATGTCAAACTTTGTTATTTGCTGCCTTTTAAATTATATTATTTGTTTCCTTTCTAGGACGGAGTCTAACCTAACTGAGAGGGAGACGGGGTTGGACTCCGAAGTGGTTATAGACCCTGTTGGTGATGGGGCAGAGGAGGCAGGCCCTTCCTCTGCAGCATGTGGTTCCACCCAAGCAGCACCACCAGCAGCTGCAGGAGCTGAGGATTCACAAAGCCAGCAGCTGGAACATGAGGACCTACCTCAGAGCAGCAGCCCTAATAGGCCTCAGGATGTGTCTCCTCCTCCTTCCCAACGCACAAGGCGAGGTAGGCGGCGACGAGAAGGAGTGGGTTCTGTGACAAGGAGGCAGGTGGACCGAGGAGTTCTGGACTATTTGTCCAGTGTAGCAAATGATGATGGGGAGGAGGCATTTTCCCGCAGTCTGGCACGTTACCTCCGGGCTATTCCAAGACAGCACAGACTGCGGATCAGAGGCGGACTGCAGATTGTTGTGGATGCTGGAACAGCCCCTAATGATCCAAGCAACCTACTAGATTATCTAGAAAGATGGCAGGTTGGTCCTGAAAATGTGTTAAGGTTGTTTGGACCCCAGCCCTCACAATCTGCTTCAGCCTCTGATCCTCCTCCTCATCATCATCCTCCTCCTCCACCTCCTCCTTGTGTCCAACAGAACCCAACTCCTCCTCCTCCTACTGCAGCTCCTTCTTACTACGGAGCTACCCAGCTCCAAGCCATGGGACAGAGTGGCCATGCACAATATGCCCACTCTAACATACCCAATGTTGTTGGCTGGCCACAACATGGATATGTTAGACATGGGCATATTGGGGATCATTCTGGTACTGCTCAGTCATATCAATATGACTATGAGCATCAATTCCCTATGTACCCCTACCCACAAGGCCATCAGGATGCACCCAGTAACCCAGCTGCTACGTTAGGTTCTGCACCAGCTCAGGGTCAAACACAGGTTGCAGATAGTGGAAGGCCTAACACACAACCTGGCCCTCCATCCTCACCACCACCACCACCAAGCTACCATCAATTGTAGCTGTACTAAGCTTTTTTTGTATGTAAGTTATATATTTTTATTTTTGCATATTGACAATGTTCTAAATATTTTATTGTTATGTTTGGACATGTTTGTCCGGTTTACAAAATATATCAGCCTGTAAAAGGCTAAAAAAACAAAAACACTAATGAGTAAAATTAGTGAAGTGCCATTGGTTGTCTGTGATTATTCTTATATGTTATGTCCTGTCTTAAGTAGGGTAAAGTGTACATAAAATAATTACACTCTTCCATTAATTGATGAATCAAAAGTAAGTTTATCTAATATATAAAGCTGAATGTATGTATGTGTGTATGTATTTGGGTATGTTTGTCCGGGATTGGAATCCGCACCGTCGCACTTATGGGCATGAAATTTTGCATGCCCGCACGTCTCGACCCTGAAAGAGTCCTAGGCTATGTTTTGAATCGAAATTTTAACCCCGCGCGTTCCAAATCGCCAAACAATTTTGGCCCTATCTACATAATGGGGAGAAAGCTGAATGCTTGTGTGTATGTCCGGCATAGGAATCTGCATTTACGGGCATGAAATTTTGCACACCCGCACGTCTCGACCCCGGGAGCGTCATAGGCTAGGTTTTTAGTCGAAATTTTTAACCCCGCGCATTCCAAATCGGCAAATAATTTTGGCCCGGGATAGGAATCTGCACCGTTGTACTTACGGGCATGAAATTTTGCATGCCCGCACATCTCAACCCCAGGAGCATCATAGGCTATGTGTTGAATGGAAATTTTAACCCCCCGCACGTTCCAAATCGCCAAACAATTTTAGCCCTATCTACATAATGGGGAGAAAGCTGAATGCTTGTGTGTATGTCCGGCATAGGAATCTGCATTTACGGGCATGAAATTTTGCACACCCGCACGTCTCGACCCCGGGAGCGTCATAGGCTAGGTTTTTAGTCGAAAATTTAACCCCGCGCATTCCAAATCGGCAAATAATTTTGGCCCGGGATAGGAATCTGCACCGTTGTACTTACGGGCATGAAATTTTGCATGCCCGCACATCTCAACCCCAGGAGCATCATAGGCTATGTGTTGAATGGAAATTTTAACCCCCGCACATTCCAAATCGCCAAACTTTTTGGCCCTATCTACATAATGGGGAGAAAGCTGAATACTTGTATATAGATATAATCATTACAATTTGTTATAACTAACCGTAGTTAGGTACTATGCCCGGGCAGCGCCGGGCTCTTCAGCTAGTGGTATCATATAACATAAAACACACTACATAGCTATGGCCTCCTCTTGCCAAGGAATAGCACCAGCAGGGGAAACAAAATAATTGGTCAATAAGTCACGGACATTGAGTCCAGAAGGGGGACGACGAGGATGGATGACTGGTCTCATAGGCCTCGTCATATTATCAGACTGAAGGTCAGCCATATCAGTTGATGAGCATTCATGCATTCTTGTAAAATTATGTAGTACCACACATGCTTGCACTACAAGATTAACATTTGAATCACTTAGCTGAATGGCTGATTGTAGGACACGCCATTTGGCTGTAAGAATACCAAATGTGCACTCCACCAGGCGTGTGCACGAGAAAGGCGATAATTAAAGATGCTTCCTGATGGTTGAGATTGCGCCGAGGATATGGCCTCATAACATTACACTTAATTGGAAGGCCTCATCCGCTACTACAACATATGGCACTGCATCAATATTTGACTCTGGAAGTTGACATGCTGGTGGTAAGTCCAATTGGTTATTGCGTAGCCGCCGACCCATAATGGAAGAATTGAAGACTCTGGAGTCTCCAGTCCTTCCATAGGCCCCAATGTCTACAATTATGAAGCGGTAGTTACTGTCGACCAAGCCCAACAAAACTATAGAAAAATATTGCTTATAATTGTAGAATTGGGTCCCTGAGTTCGGCGGCTTACGCACACGTATGTGCTTCCCATCCAGGGCTCCAATACAGTGTGGAAAATTACTGCTTTCTTAAAATCCATGTGAAATCCTCAACCAATCTTCCATTTTGGGCTCTGGCATCACTTCTTTATTTAGTCTTGACCAAATTTGTCCACAAGTAGAGCTGACTATTCCGGAAATGGTGGATTTCCCTATTAAAAACTCTAAATGCAGAGCAGCGTATGAGAGCCCAGTGGAAAGCAACCTGCAATACACAAACAACAACAAACATGTACACATCAGACAAACAAAATAAAAACACTGCATTAACCAAATGTAAACAGTGGACATTTGTTTACTCACCCATTCACTTAATGTTATGACTTACAAACCATTATGACTGCTACTGACAAGCATATAGGGAAAAGGGCAAAATTTAATAATGCCATTGGGTACAGTATGTTAAGAAGAACAAAGTAAGAAGAATGTGAAAGTTGTTAAATTCTGGAAAACATCATCAACATATCGTTGACACACATACCTTAATGTTAGAAGAAGCCTTTCCTCAGCAGAAATTGAAGGACGCATCCTGGTGTTCTGAAAGGTGATTCCAGGGCGCAATATGTCCAGCAAAATATCAAAGGTGGCAACACTCATGCGACAATAGGCAAAAAACTTGTCAGGATTCCTACGCAGTGTTGAATACAGGCGCTCAAAATGACCTTTGCTGATCCTTCGCTTCACAAGGGGATGCACCCACATCCTTCTGCGGATTCTGTGAGAAACAACTACAGGGTATGACTCCCCAAAACTTCTGGATAGCAGCCAATAGTACCGCAGACGCTCAGTTCTATTAAACATTAGTCTGTCACTCATAATTTTCACTTAGCAGCAACACAACAGGAACCACTAAGAAGCCAAACACTCCACGGCAACGTTGGGAGGGTAAGAACAGTCAAACCCCGCTTAAATATGGGTCTGGCTCATTATTCAAATTATTTGCAGGCCTCAAAACCGTTAAATGTCCATTTTGCTATGATGCCACTAAAAAACGGTAGTCGCTGGGTAATCGGATGTGAAACGTAAGCGTACATGCTACAAAATCGCATCACCTACTAAAAATCGGATGCCAGTCACATCAATGTTCATGAAATTTTAATCCGATTATCGACCGACTAAAACGGTCCAATTTTTTAGACGTTGTGTGTGACTCCAGCCTAATTGTAAATCTCCGTATATATTTCCGGAATAACACACAGACGCTCTCTCACTATGGATTTGACCATAATACAGAAGGCATAAAAACGGTACTGTATCAGAAGATACCAGCTGTATACGGTTTTGGGGAAAATTTAAATCTCCGTATATATTTCCAGAGTCACACACAGATAGTCAGCATGTATTTGTCCGTGATACCAGCCGGTACACGGTAGTGTGTGAGGAGCGTACAGCTCTATACGGTGTGGTGAAAAATTAACCCTCGGTAACTGTGCAGAAAAAAAGAATAAAAGTATTAGTGCTGTGTACGTGCTGTGTAAAAAAGCAGTCTGCACAGCAGTGTACACACAGCAATACAGCTAGCAGGCAGCCTAATAATCAGCTCTGCTGCTGCACACAAGAAATTCCTCCCCTGTCACTGGCAGGCAGCCTAATAACCAGCGCTGCTGCACACAACAAAATCCTCCCCTGTCAACTGCACACCAGCTGTACTAGCTGTACAGCTAATCACTATCAACACAAGCACAGAACCACTTATTTTTCCTGCCTAACTCTCTCCCTACTGAAAAACAGCATCAGCAACCTCTCCCTACGTTAAGATCGGCAGGAGTAAAATGGCAGTCGGCGTTCAGGGCTTTTATAGCCACTGTGACGCCACACAAAGCAAGCCAATCACTGCAATGCCCTTCTATAAGATGGTGGAGGCCGCTGCGCATGTCATCTCGTTGTCCACAGTGTGCGTCCTTGCTCATTGGCTGAGAAAAGGCGCCTGCAAGCATTATGGAAAAACCGACTTTGGTGCTCGGGTCGACGACCACATGGCCGACCTCACGCTATGGTCGGGTTTTTGAATCTGACCGACCTGTTTCGCTCAACTCTACTGAACACTATAAAGTTAAAAACATTATAAACAAACATCAATCAACATGCTCATAATAGGGCTGCAAACCCGGCCCAAACCCCTACTATATTAAAGGTGATATATATCACATTCACTACATGCCCATCTTTAAATAAAGAAAAATAATTGAAATAGGGCAGACGGTAACCCAATTTGCAGCACATCAACCACAATGTCAAATAATTACAAGAAACTGAAACGCATATAACCACTGAGAGACCTGACAATGGACTCTAAAATGTAGCTGCAAATCCTTGCTTAGCATATAGGCAAAAGCTGGATCCCCATCACACTAATTGTGTGCAGATAAAAACCACACAAATAGCAATATGATCACTCCCTTGTAAAGTGCAGGCAGCAAACATCACAAAAGTAATAACTGTGGGAAGACAGTCCTCATCCTGTAGTGTGATACTACCTGTACCTAAGATGCGCAAAGCTGGAGGTGTAACACCACTAAAAAAGGAGAGAATAATCATTCTAGGCTGAAAGGTGAACAGGGGGGGGTAAAAAAGCAGGGAAATGAAACATGACCAATGTGTGTCGCCTGTCACGCTGGCTTCTTCAGGGTGGGGACATGGGTAGCAGTCCTGGTGAACTACTACTAATTTCCTCAGGCTTCTCTTAAAGGGGTGGTCCGAAGGTGAAAGTTAATATTTATCTAAATCCCTAACTATTTGATGCCATGATCTAAACTATTTTCTAATATACTTGCTTTGAAAATTCCCTACCGTTCACATACTACACTATCTAACTGTTAGTCTATTTTTCATTTTACTTACTGTTTGATGACGATTCATTTGAGAACTCCCAGTGCATGCTGGGATACTCAAACAAACTGTCATAAGCACAGTGACAGAGTCCGGTCTCTTGTCGGCTCAGCGGTGTTAGCATACCTCCCAACCGTCCCGGATTGACCTGGACAGTCCCGATTCTGACCCCCTCCTCCCGCCACGCCTCCCATACACCCTATAGTTGCCTTCCCAGCGCTCCACTTTAGCTTATCACAGCAGAGCAATGACTTGCTGAGCAGTACTCGTCTGTGGGAGCAGGACCTGTGATGAGGTCACAGGAGGGGAGGAGTTGGATGTCACATGGTCAGGCTCCTCGTGCAGGTCTCTGTTGTGCTGAGCTGTGCTGTGGTTGTCATGGTGCTGGATGAGGGTAAGTTTATGTGAGGGGTCAGGAGGGATTTACAGTGTGGATGTAGCAGAGCCATGTGTGAAAAGTGTATGGAGCGTAGCCGTGTGTGTATGAGGTGTACAGAGCGGAGCCGTGTGTGTACGAGTGTGGCGCCCCGAGGGTCCAGTCGCCACAGAGATGTTGCATCTCACCCAGAGGTGTGACACCTGACTCTCAGGTAAGGAGGAAGCACCCCATTGACTCCATCACCGCATCCACACACATCATGCCAGTGCTGAGCATCAGGCTGGTTAGTAAAGGGTGTAGAAGTGGGTGGGTGGAGCCAGCAGCAGCATGAGGCTGCAGCCTGTTAGCTTAGAGTTTCAGTTTGTGTCAGGCAGCCAGTGTGGGTACTGGGCTGGCCTGCAGCTCTTCTGAGTTCACCTCAGGGAGCCGTGCTGAAGAGAGCGAAGGGGTCTAGGGCAGAGACAGCAATTATAGCTGTGCCCCCATCCTGAAGAAGGAAGGACCAGGCAAACATCGGGGAACGGTCCCTAGACTGGTGGGTCAGTTCAACGCCACTAGTAACACCGAGTATAGTGGGACTCTTCAAGGGCCACTAGCTGCCATATTCTCATCCGGGAGGAAGTAAGGGATCAAGTACGTCCAGGCATCTGACGGTGTCTCGGTGTCCGATTGTGATAAGGAGGTGATCACCCGGGACATCGGGTCATACCTGTAAACTGAAAGGATCCAATACTACCTCGTCCGAGGGCTCTGTGGTAGGGAGGTGCAGAGAAGGAGTAAGGAGTGTAGCACTAAGAAGCCGGAAAAGAACATAAAGGGAGTCTTTGGGAGTGTGACCGATCTACCTGAGGGTTGCTGGACTACTCACTGGAAGGACATAGTGCCCGGCTGGAATTTGTGTGTACAACAGACTGTGAGTAAACCTTTGAAACTGCACAAGAACTGTTTCCTGCATTATTACTCCATCGCACACTCCACTCTGCTACATCTCTCCTGCACCATTGCTTTATCTCACATCTACCTGCCCTGGAAGGATACAGTCTTACCTGTAGAAGACTTATCATCTAGCTGCACAACACCATCCCTTCCAGAGGACCTGCACAGCAGCGCTGGTCACCCTGACCAGGTACTACAGGTGGCGTCACGACAAACTACACGAACATCATTTAATCCCCTGTAAATACATCCCCATTTATAGTGAGCGCCCAGGGCCACGGACCGAGCTGCAGCTACCGTGACATTCCCCATAGACATCAACGGGCTCGGAGCCGAGTACCCCACGGCCCTGGCGGGCGGCTCACGAGGTGTACGGAGTTGAGCCGTGTGTGTACGAGGTGTACGGAGCGGAGCCGTGTGTGTACGAGGTGTAGGGAGCGGAGCCGCGTGTGTACGAGGTGTACAGAGCGGAGCCGTGTGTGTACGAGGTGTACGGAGCGGAGCAGTGTGTGTACGAGGTGTACGGAGCGGAGCCGTGTGTGTACGAGGTGTATGGAGCGGGCCGTGTGTACGAGGTGGCTGTAGCAGTGCTGTGTGTGTACGGGGTGTACAAAACGGAGCCTTGTGTGTACGAAATGTACGGAGCTGAGCCGCTCATCTACATACACACAGGGCTCCGTGCTTGAGCCGTGAGTGTACAGAGTGGAGCAGAGCCGTGTGTGTACGGAGCGGAGCAGAGCCGTGTGTGTACGGGGTGTAGAGAAGTGGAGCCGCGTGTGTATGGAGCGGAACCGCATGTGTACGAGGTGTACGGAGCGGAACCGCATGTGTACGAGGTGTATGGTGCAAAGCCGCATGTGTACAAGGTTTACGGAGCGTGGCTGCATATGTACAAGGTTTACGGAGTGAAGCCGTGTGTGTACGGAGTGGAGCCGTGGTGTGCGCGAGGTGTACGGAGTGGAGCCATGTGTGCGCGAGGTGTACGGAGCGGAGCCGTGTGTGCGCAAGGTGTACAGAGGGGAACCGTGTGTGTATGAGGTGTGTGGAGCCGTGCGTGTACAAGGTGTATGGTGGGGAGCATTCATACTTCCCAACTGTCCCAGATCCAGTGGGACAGTCCCGATTTTGAGAGAGATTCTGCCCCGCTGTCCCGGCTGGGAGCTTACTTTTCCCGTGGACACAGGAGTACACGGCGGAGCCCCGAGGAGCACTTTAAAACTTTGATCTTTCTTTTCCTCAGTACCAGTCAGTGTGCCCACAGTACCAGCCACTGATCCCATAATGCCAGCCACTGTCCCCTCAGTACCAGTCAGTGTGATCACCAGTGCTAAATGAGTGTGGTCGGGGCGTGGACATGGGTGTGATTAGTTGTGAAACGGGTGTGGTCAGGGCGTGGCCTAAAATTTGACGCAGCTACGCGTGCCGCAGCCTCTGTCCCTCTTTCACGTCTTCAAAAGTTGGGAGGTATGGTGTTAGAATACCCGGCAGAGACCAGTGACGTCACCTGCGGCGCTCTCGCTGATCTCCTGCCTGGGTATTGTAACACTGCATTGGAAACATTTGTGTCCATTTAGCAACATATTGCAGGTCACAACTAGAAATGGGAATACCCGAACAGTAAATTTCGGCGTCCATACTCAACACTTACTCTTCGGGCACTGACACCTAACACGGACTTCACAAGAAAGTCCGTGTTACAGTTTGGCTTCGTCCCCCCCGAACACCGGGTGTTTGTCGCTCCGTTATGAGCATGACTGTCCGGCAATCACTGGATGTTCGGGCCCTTCTTTCAAGAGAATGTGGTCCAAGTTTGGGTCCGAGTACTGATCTGTGCAACACCATAGAAAATAATTACTTTCAGTGTTGCAATGTGTCGTTGAGATTTCACTGTCGCCCTGTAGCTGTGAGGTGACCAGAGTGGCAGTCATGGCGAGGGGTTGCTGCTTCAGCACACCCTGGATCCCTGCAAAGAAATGATAAAGTCCCAAACGCTGTGTGATGTGTGCGCAGTGTAATTCACTCACTTTTAGGTTAGAGTCCTCCTCAGGTTGTAGCGTCCTCTTTTAAGACAGCATCACACAATGATTGTCAGAGTCCAAGTTCATTTTCAACAAAACTACTTTACTCAGTCCAGTTCACTCACAGGCATTGCACAGTAATCCTAATTGACCATAGATCATTTCCTCTCTGCTGACCCTTGATCTCCTTTAATTCTGTGTTCACGTACTGTACCCTCCGGTACCGCAGCATCCCGACTAGCCAAACTAGTGTGTACCTGGGGTTCCGGCCAGTTTTCCCCTCCAAGGGCAAAATCAAGGAAGGTTCTTTCAAACCTTTTCCAGATCGTAGGTCTCAGATATTTTGGGATTTCCCGCTGAACCCAGCTTCTATTCCTCTTTTGCTGCACTTGTCCCTTTGTGTTCGTGTAATTTCCGGCCCCAAGGCCCTGGACTGCTCGGTTCCTCTTGAGCTTGTTACTGCAACTGTGGAGCCCAGCTGCTACTGGATCCATATCTTTCAGAAGGGTGCACTGAAAGAATATACCACTAGAGGTCATTATGCACCTTCACACACTTTTACTTATCCCAAAGACCACCAGAGGGAGCTGTTTTAGACATATAAAAGAAGCTGAACATAGGAAGTTTCAGTTTAGTTCAGTGCAGTCACCTCAGAGAGTTCAGTCACCTCAGAGAGCTCAGTCAGTCTGCAGTAAGGTGAAGTGCAGAGCTGAGATTAGAGAGGCTGCAGAGCTATTCAGTTATAGAGCGAGTGGAGTCTAGTAAAGAGTGGAACAGAAACCACTCCAGCCTAGTCAGAGCTGAATCTAGGAGTGCAGCTCAGTGGGAAAGCGTGCCGACGCTTAGAGAGCGGTGAAGAGGCAGCCCACCAACTGCCAGTGTGTGATCGTGTGAGGATCCGGGTAGGCCGAAGGCGAGTGGAAAGTTAATGAGACAGAGGAGCCTCCACAGCTCATCTCAGCAAGTATTACCGGACACCGGGGTCCGAGCCTATAGGGATCTCCACGACCCATTAGGAGAACACCGGAGTTCCTGGAGGACTACAAGTCCCAGGAGTACCACAGAGCTGATACGTAGCAGGATCAGGAGAACGGAGTCTGGCCTGATCAGCCATAAAAGACCCTGTCCTTTCAGAGAGAAGGTCCAACCACAAGGTCAGCCAGGTACAAGACGGAGACTAAGCTAGGCCCAGCTACACGCAGGCCAAGATTTCATTACAAAAAAGGCAGAGAACAGGAGGCCACACATCTACTCAGTGGAGGAATCTGGATGTGCACCCTTCACCCTACAGTGCTCCGGGGAGTGCCTGCAACATCTTCAGTAAAGGTACCAAAGTGACTTATGTGTGTGTCTACCTTATTGCCCCTGACTGCCGGGTCCCCGTCTGTCCTGCATTCCTACACATCTATCTGCCCTGGAGGACTCAGCCTTACTTGTGGAAGGCTTAACATCTAGCTGTACAATATTAACCCTTCAGTGGATCTGCATAGCAGCGCTGGTCATCCTGACCAGGTACCACAAGTGGCTCACGAATCCCCATACCAATATTCAATTCACTGTAAATATCCCACATTAAAGAATGAGCACCAGAGCCACGGACTGAGCTGTGTTGCTGTGACATCCCCCATAGTAGTCTATAGGCTCAGATCCGAGTTCCCATTGCTCTGAAGGGCGACTCATCTCTTTTCTGGCATCACGAACAGGATTTCGTGCCCTGCAGCAACGGAGTAACTTGTGCCCGTTGCCACCGGGTACTGTGTGCCTCACTAAAAGACTGTTGAATATAGTGGTGAAGATTTCCTGCCATTTGCCCGCCATTGCCCGCCATTTACAGCGCCACGGCGCGAAAAACTAGTGGGCGTACCAGCAAAAGCACGCTGAGTCCTGGACATGCCCCCAACGCTGACGCGGTGGCAGGTCCTGTGGAGAGCTTCAGTGAACGCTCTGACGTCAGAGCGCCGGCGACGCAGGTCCTTCTACATCGCTGTGCCCTGCAGAGCTGCAGCCTTCAGAGAAGGTAGGCCACGCTTAACTAGGGGGGTGCAGAGATGTTGCAGCAGCAAGCTGACAATGCGGCCCAGGCCGACAGCCCCAATGACTTACCCACCGGCGCTGCCGCACAGGCTGGAAATGCTGGCCCCTCACCTGGTCCTGTGGCCCCGATAGTACCGCTAACGCTGCCATACATGCCTGGAGCGAAGTGGCTCCCTCAGTACAGCGGTAAGCCAGACACCCTGTCAGGGTTCAAGCGAAAAATATGCAGCATAATGGACATGTACCCTATGACAGAAAAGCAGAGAGCTGCAGTGGTAGTGGGACAATTGACTGGTGCTGCAGAGAGAGAAGTAGAGACTTGGACAGCTGCAGACCAGGAATCAGTGCTTGCAATTTTCTTAAAGCTACAGACTATCTTTGAGGACCGCACTGAAACAGACCTCCGAATGAGGTTTTACCAATGCTCCCAGAAACCAGATGATAGCATTAGGGACTATGCCTGCCGACTACAAGGGGTCCTGCGAGCTCTCAAACAAGTTAACCCCATGAGTGTCTCCAATGAAAATAAAATGTTAAAGGAACAATTTGTACGGGGACTGAGGTCCCAAGCTGAAAGCAGGACTGTGCACTGGTGGTCCTTGGATCATCCTGATGCTACCTTTGATGCCCTTAAGGATATGGCTATAAAAAGACTGCGACCCCTGGAAACACCCGAGATGGCAACCCAGTGTCACCCGAGTGAAGCCACCCTAAAGCCAGCAGCATCCACCTTTTCCACGCTGGTTGCGGAAGCTAAAACGCAGGTGGCGCCCCCTACTGAGCTGGACTGTCTGCGCTCAGAAGTGCGCCAGCTGACCAAAAACCTGGCCACTGTAATGAGTGCCCTGCAACTGCCGACGGAGGAAGAAGGAAAGATCCTGCTAGCTGACTGCCCAGAGGATGTCCCTTGGATGAACCGGAGGAGAAGGAGGACGTCGCCCCACCGGAGGAGGACAACGCCACCTCCAGGAAGGACCCGCGACCAGCATCATCCTCGCCGAGAGATCATCTGCTACCGCTGCCACAGAGAAGGTCACCCAGCACGTCGGTGTCCTTTAAACGAGCAAATCCTGGGTCCGAGGGCCAACACCCAGGAATAGACTCCTCAGGCCCCTCAGACTGGAACTGCAGGTTTGTGGGAGGTAGACCATACCTGTCCATCATACTGGACGGGATCGCAATCCCTGCCCTGCTGGACACTGGATCTCAGGTAACCGTCATACCTGATGTTCTTTACAATAGATACTGGTCCAGTGACAGTCTCCAACCCCCAAGCCCTGACTTTGCCGTATACGCCTTTAATGGCCTCCCTCTTGACTTACTGGGGGCTAAAAACGTAGACGTAAAAGTGGGGAGAGTGGAGCTGGAAGATCAGGGACTTCTTGTAGTGAAGACTGTTAATGAGGAAAATGGGTTGAATGTGGTTTTAGGCACTAACATTATTAGTAACTGTTTGGAGGAGGTTGTGTTTTTACTCCAACAGCTCGCCGATGTAGCCAGACCAAGGCAAAAGGGAGTGATCCGGAAGGAGATCCGGACACTGATGTGCCAGCAGCAAGTGAAACTGACCGGTGGTGAGATTGGTAATGTACGGGTAACAGACCCGAACCCCATTGTGATACCCCCAATGATTGAAATGCTTATTTGGTGTAGAGCAGCAATAGGTCTGAGAGGACAGAACTACCAAGCAGTAGTAGAGCCCCATTGTTCAGAACACAGACCTACACTCTTGACTGCCAGAGGGGTAGTGGAGGTACATAATGGGAGGGTGCCAGTGCGTCTTCTCAACTGGGGAGAGGATGAAGTCAAATTACCACGTTATGCCACTGTTGCTAAGTTACATGCTGTGGATAATAACTCCATTCACACGACGGAGCCCTTAACCTCCCCACAACCAGTGGAGGATAACGGCCCGACCACCCAGGTGGAGGATTTGTGTCAGCAGCTCCATGTCGGGACAGACACCACTCCAGCCCACCAGAAACAAGGAGTATATCGAGTAGTTCAGGAGTATGCACAGGTATTCAGCAAACACCCACTCGACTTTGGGAAAATTAAAGGGGTTCAACATCACATCCCCACAGGCAATCATCCTCCCATTAAAGAACGGTACAGGCCTATACCACCAGCACACTACCAGAAAGCCAAGGAGATGTTGCGTGACATGAAGGAAGCAGGGGTGATAAGGGATAGTTGTAGTCCCTGGGCAGCACCTCTAGTCCTAGTCAGGAAAAAGGATGGAAGCATGAGAATGTGTGTAGATTACAGACAAGTAAATCGCATTACACATAAGGATGCATACCCTTTACCACGCATTGAGGAATCCTTAGCTGCATTAAAGACCGCTAATTACTTTTCCACCCTCGACCTCACTAGTGGGTACTGGCAAGTAGCTGTGGCCGAGGAGGATCGGGAGAAGACGGCTTTCACCACCCCGATGGGACTCTGTGAGTTCGACAGGATGCCGTTTGGACTCAGCAGTGCCCCTGGAACATTTCAGAGAGTGATGGAGAGCTGCCTGGGACATCTCAACTTTGAAACTGTGTTGCTGTACCTAGACGACGTAATTGTGTACTCCAAGACGTATGAAGATCACTTGAAGCACCTGGCGGAGGTATTCGAGTCACTGTCCAAGTATGGGATGAAGCTGAAGCCTTCAAAGTGCCATCTGCTCAAACAAAAGGTACAGTATCTGGGACATATTGTCAGCTCAGAAGGAGTAGCGCCAGACCCCGAGAAGGTCACCGCCATCCAGAAATGGCCGGAGCCGAAAAATCTCAAGGAGGTGCGACAGTTCCTGGGACTGACAGGATACTACCAGAGGTTTGTGAAGGATTACACCAAGAAAGCAGCGCCTCTGCAAGACCTCCTGGTGGGACAGTCCCTCAAGAGCAGAAATTCTCCATTCCACTGGGGTAAAGAACAGGCTGAGGCATTCAAGGAAATGAAGGAGATCCTGACAGGTCATGAGATCCTAGCCTACCCTGACAACAGTCATGGCCAAAAGTTTTGAGAATGACAAAAATATTAATTTTTACAAAGTCTACTGCTTCACTTTTTCTAATGGCAATTTGCATATACTCCAGAATGTTATAAAGAGTGATCAGCTTAACAGCAATTACTTGCAAAGTCAATATTTGGCTAGAAAATTAACTTTATCCCCCAAAACACATTTCAACATCATTGCAGCCCTGCCTTAAAAGGACCAGCTAACCTCTTTTTAGTGATTGCTCCATTAACACAGGTGTGAGTGTTGATGAGGACATGGCTGGAGATCAGTCTGTCATGACTAAGTAAGAATGACACCACTGGACACTTTAAAAGGAGGCTGGTGCTTGGCATCATTGTTTCTCTTCTGTTAACCATGGTTATCTCTAAAGAAACACGTGCAGTCATCATTGCAATGCACAAAAATGGCCTAACAGGGAAGAGTATCGCAGCTAGAAAAATTGCACCTCAGTCAACAATCTATCGCATCATCAAGAACTTCAAGGAGAGAGGTTCCATTGTTGCCAAAAAGGCTTCAGGGCGCCCAAGAAAGACCAGCAAGCACCAGGACAGTCTCTTAAAAGTGTTTCAGCTGCGGGATCGGGCTACCAGCAGTGCAGAGCTTGCTCAGGAATGGCAGCAGGCAGGTGTGAGTGCATCTGCATGCACTGTGAGGCGGAGACTCTTGGAGCAAGGCCTGGTCTCAAGGAGGGCAGCAAAGAAGCCACTTCTCTCCAGAAAAAATATCATGGACAGACTGATATTCTGCAAAAGGTACAGGCAGTGGACTGCTGAGGACTGGGGTAAAGTTATTTTCTCTGATGAATCCCCTTTTCAATTGTTTGGGACATCAGGAAAACGCCTCATTCGGAGAAGACAAGGTGAGCGCTACCACCAGTCTTGTCTCATGCCAACTGTTAAGCATCCTGAAACCATTCATGTGTGGGGTTGCTTCTCAGCCAAGGGAATAGGCTCTCTCACAGTCTTGCCTAAAAACACAGCCATGAATAAAGAATGGTACCAGAATGTCCTCCAAAAGCAACTTCTCCCAACCCTCCAAGAGCAGTTTGGCGATCAACAATGCCTTTTCCAGCATGATGGAGCACCTTGCCATAACGCAAAGGTGATAACTAAATAGCTCAGGAAACAAAACATAGAGATTTTGGGTCCATGGCCTGGAAACTCCCCAGATCTTAATCCCATTGAGCACTTGTGGTCAATCATCAAGAAATGGGTGGACAAACAAAAAGCTAAAAATTTTGACAAAATGAAAGCATTGATTGTGCAAGAATGGACTGCTATCAGTCAGGATTTGGTCCAGAAGTTGATTGAGCGCATGCCAGGGAGAATTGCAGAGGTCCTGAAGAAGAAGGGTCAACACTGCAAATATTGACTTGCTGCATTAACTCATTCTAACTGTCAATATAAGCTTTTGCTACTCATATATTTGCAATTATTATATTTCTGTCTGTGATAAAAACATCTGTCAAACACACATAAAAACCAGAGGGCAGCAGATCATGTGAAAATATAATATTTGTGTCATTCTCAAAACTTTTGGCCATGACTGTACAGCCAGCCGTTCCTGCTGTATACTGCTGCCAGCAATGAAGGATTGGGAGCTGTCCTCAGTCAGAAGCAAAATGGCATGGAGAAAGTCATCGCCTGTGCAAGCAGGAAGCTCCGCCCGACCGAGAGGAACCCAGAGAACTATAGCAGCTTCAAGTTGGAGTTCCTGGCACTGGTCTGGGCCATCACGGAGAGGTTTAAGCACTACCTAGCCTCCAGCAAGTTCACTGCCTACACTGATAATAACCCCTTGACACATCTTGAAACAGCTAAGTTGGGAGCCATGGAACAACGCTGGATGGCTCGGCTGTCAAACTACCAATTCACAATCAAGTACCGAGCAGGCCGCAAGAATACCAACGCTGATGCCCTATCCAGGAATCGGACACAGAAGAAGAAGTGGATGATCTGGAAGAGATTGAACTACCTGCCTTTCACAGGAATGGGATGATCCACGAGCAACAAGCCTGCAGGAGGCCGCGTGGTAAGACGTTAAATCCTTTACCTCACCACAGCTGGAAGGAGACTCAGGACAGCGAATCCAGTTGTCAGCCGAATCAAGGAGCTGATAACTCAAGAAGGTTCCTCCTTGGAGAAGGATGCATCTCTACAAGAAAAGCAGTGTGGAATGAGAGAACCGGTTGTTTATCTACCGTGAGAAGCTGTGCCGGAGGTATGTCAACCCAAGGACCTATGAGATGGTATGGCAGATAGTAGTCCCCAGAGCAGACATCCAGATGGTGTTAGAAGCCTACCACAGTCAAGCGGGACACTTTGGCTGGAAGAAGCTGGAGACCCTGTTGAAGTGTCGTTTCTATTGGGTGGGAATGCGCAGCTCCATTGAGAGGTGATGCCAGAACTGTGGACCCTGTGGCCTCAGAAGAAAGGACTACAGCAGTCAGAAGGCACCCCTGCAACCCATCAAGACGACTCGTCCCTTGGAGATAGTGGCCCTGGACCATGTCAAGTTGTCACCCAGCCGGTCAGGATACTCCTATGCCCTGACTATGGTGGATCACTACTCCAGGTTCCAGGTGGTCGCCCCTGTCAAAGATCTGACGGCAGAGACAGCAGCAAAGACGTTCCAACCGTATTTCTGCAGACCACACGGATATCCTGAGCAGGTGCTAACTGACCAAGGCCCAGCCTTCGAGGCCGAATTGTTCAAAGAGTTCTGTCACTTGTATGGGTGTAAGAAGATAAGAACCACACCGTACCACCCCCAAACCAATGGTCTCTGTGAGAAGATGAATCACATCGTCATTGACCTGCTGAAGACTGTACCACTCGAGGAGATAAATCGGTGGCCAGACCTACTACCTGACCTGGTAGATCTGTACAATCACATACCTGTGAGTTCCACCAATTGCACCCCAGCTACCTCATGCGGGCGAGACCAGGAAAGCTGCCCATGGATCTGGAGCTTGGTGTTGTAGAACCAGAAGCAGATGTGACTACTGAAGACTGGGACACAAACAGACAAGAACAGTACAGAAAAGTACAGGCCTGCGTTGAAGATAGTCTCAATCGAGTAAGGGACAAACAAGAAGATCACTATAATAAAAGTGCGCCAGCTGAACCTTTCGCACCTGGTGAAATCGTGCTGAAAAGAAAGAGGAGGATAAACAAACTCGACGATCAATGGGAAAGAGAGCCCTACATCGTACAGAATTCAAGGTTTGACAACAAGAAAACGTGCATAATTAGCAAGGATGGAGGAAGAACGACTGCAACTGTATCCAGAGATCACCTAAAGTTGTGTCCAGATCCGTTAAAGCTTCAGGAAGAAGAACCTGTTGTCAATCAGGAAGAGTGTGATGAATCAGTCATACATACAGACTTAGGAGATTTCCCCGCGGATTGGCCTCGCATTGGAGAAGCCGTAATCATTCCCGTGCTTCAATTCTATCAACCACAAAGAGAACCTCTACATCCAGTTGCACCGGTTGTTGCAGTAGAGTCAGTTCCAGAAGAACCTGCTCCAGCAGAACCCCAAGAAGCAGCACCCCAAGAAGCGGAATCCCATGTAGCTGAATCTCAGGAAGAAGGATCCCCTGCAGAAGTCGAGCCAGTCCACCCAGCTCACAGTGTACTTGCCAGTCCTGTAGAGAGGTTAAGGCAATTCTATAATTCACTTTCACGCAGAACAAACGGGGAAACTGCTACCTCACAGGTCACTGCACCACGCAGGTCAGAACATAGCACAAAAGGACACATCCCTGCTAGGTTTAGAGATTAGTTCAACCCTTGGCAAATGTAATTGTCTAGAGTCACTGTACATAAATGTATATATTTTTGCTTATAATATGCTTTATTTTACCGTTATTTATTAATCTGTTTTCCTTTTAAAATTGAAACAAGTTGATGGACATTATTTTTACTTGTTTCCTCTACCAATTTTGAGCATCCTTTTCCAAAAGAGACTGGGACTTTTATGGTTGCTCATTTCCTCATTGTTGTGCTAATGTATATAGTTGTTCATTTACCGTTATGCAACAGTTCAAGAGTGCCTTACCTCCTGTAAAGGAAGAGTTATTTATACAATGTTTATTGTTCTTTGTTTTTGTATTACAGCCCCGGAGTGCTGAGTTCTACTAGGAGGGAATGTGGAGCCCAGCTGCGACTGGATCCATATCTTCCAGAAGGGTGCACTGAAAGAATATACCACTAGAGGTCATTATGCACCTTCACACATGTTTACTTATCCCAAAGACCACCAGAGGGAGCTGTTTTAGACATATAAAAGAAGCTGAACATAGGAAGTTTCAGTTTAGTTCAGTGCAGTCACCTCAGAGAGTTCAGTCACCTCAGAGAGCTCAGTCAGTCTGCAGTAAGGTGAAGTGCAGAGCTGAGATTAGAGAGGCTGCAGAGCTATTCAGTTCAAGAGCGAGTGGAGTCTAGTAAAGAGTGGAACAGAAACCACTCCAGCCTAGTCAGAGCTGAATCTAGGAGTGCAGCTCAGTGGGAAAGCGTGCCGACGCTTAGAGAGCGGTGAAGAGGCAGCCCACCAACTGCCAGTGTGTGATTGTGTGAGGATCTGGGTAGGCCGAAGGCGAGTGGAAAGTTAATGAGACAGAGGAGCCTCCACAGCTCATCTCAGCAAGTATTACCGGACACCGGGGTCTGAGCCTATAGGGATCTCCACGACCCATTAGGAGAACACCGGAGTTCCTGGAGGACTACAAGTCCCAGGAGTACCACAGAGCTGATACATAGCAGGATCAGGAGAACAGAGTCTGGCCTGATCAGCCATAAAAGACCCTGTCCTTTCAGAGAGAAGGTCCAACCACAAGGTCAGCCAGGTACAAGACGGAGACTAAGCTAGGCCCAGCTACACGCAGGCCAAGACTTCATTACAAAAAAGGCAGAGAACAGGAGGCCACACACCTACTCAGTGGAGGAATCTGGATGTGCACCCTTCACCCTACAGTGCTCCGGGGAGTGCCTGCAACATCTTCAGTAAAGGTACCAAAGTGACTTATGTGTGTGTCTACCTTATTGCCCCTGACTGCCGGGTCCCCGTCTGTCCTGCATTCCTACACATCTATCTGCCCTGGAGGACTCAGCCTTACTTGTGGAAGGCTTAACATCTAGCTGCACAATATTAACCCTTCAGTGGATCTGCATAGCAGCGCTGGTCATCCTGACCAGGTACCACAAGTGGCGTCACGAATCCCCATACCAATATTCAATTCACCTGTAAATATCCCACATTCACCTGTAAATATCCCACATTAAAGAATGAGCACCAGAGCCACGGACTGAGCTGTGTTGCTGTGACATCCCCCATAGTAGTCTATAGGCTCAGATCCGAGATCCCATTGCTCTGGAGGGCGACTACAACAACCTCACTTCTCATCCCACACTCTAAAGGCACTGTCACACTTAGCGATCGCACTAGCGATCACGACAACGACACGACCTGGCGAGATCGCTAGTGCGATCGCTATGTGGTCGCTAGTTAGCTTCCAAACACAACTCATCAGCGATCTGTATAACGACCTCTGCAGTTGTTGGGAAAACCTAGTCCCGCCTGCGATGCTGGTAAAGTCGTTCATAAAGGGAGTCACACTCAACGATTCAGGCTCACCAGCGGGACACCAACGACCAAAAAACGGCTCAGAACGTTCATAAGCGATCAGCGACATCGCAGCAGGGGCCGCATCGCCGCTACATGTCACACACAGCTAAGTTGCTAACGAGATCGCTACTGCATCATGAAATCGGTGACTCAACTATAACTGTCCTGGCCCCTCCTACTCGGAAAGTCCCTATTTCTTATTCTAACTTTATCTTATTTCCTAATCTACACAGCCCCCACTGTACTAAACCATATATTACCCATTACTATTACTAAACCTTACTCTAACACTGTATTTCTCCATGTCTATCCCTAGTCCATATAACATAACTTACACAGTACACAAACATCATAACATTATTTAGCATATTATTACACAATAGAACTACCACATAACACATCATTTTGCACATAAAATGTACCCACTTTATTATCTAGGAACGTGAAGTGATTCATATTTCTATGAAGCTGTCACACTTGGGTCGGGAGACCCACGGCCAGTTTGTGCTTTTCGGTTCAATCTCGGTCCTATTTGCACGGACATCTGAATGAGCCTCAACACACAGCACTAAGATAGAGCAGCATGTTCAGTATGACAAGTTCTCTTTACAGGAAATTCTTAGGCATACAAACATTTTGTTATTATAAATTTATCGAACTCGTATTAAAAAAATGTCTGGCATAATCTTCAAAAGAATTTACACTAAGGTAAAAACGTTCCATATTAGAAGTCAATAGAAAGAAGCTGGATAGAAAAGCTCACAAAGACTATTAAATAATAATTTCTGCTAGCTACAAAATGTCTTATTCTGTACGCAATTTACTTGGCCGTGTAATGGGAAGGATTTATGAGGTGGCTTTGAATATCACATAAACTCTCCTTCAAGACAAATTAGGTGAATCTCCATAAAATAAGAAAAGGACTTTACAATATCTCATATAGCAGAGACTCATCGCTTGTAATTTAGTACTAAATGCTTTTGTGAAATGGAACTGTCATGTATTAGTATTCATCACATCTTTTTCATCAGGGGAAGTTATTTATAAAATCCCTATTCTTATTTTAGCTCAGCGTGCATATGTAGATGAAACCATATGCACACCACAACTCGATTCTTCGCTTGTGAATAATTAAAGTCAGTGTTCACCAGACGAATATTATATAAAAAAAAACCTTCCTTCTCAACCCCAATGGGGGTGGTCTTTTTTGTCCTTTAGAGTCCTCTACTAGAGGACTGGGAGTTTGAGGGTTCTGCGCAGGATCTTAGTTGTTCCCAGCATTGCGCTTTTCTGGACAGAGAGTACAGATGTTGATCCTGGGATCTGTTGTATCCATTTTCCCAACTTAAGGGTCACTGCTACAAGTGCTCCTATCACCACTGGAATCACTGTTGCCTTCACCTTCCACACTTTATTTATTTATTTTACTCATTAATATAGCGCCATTAATTCCACAGCACTTTACAGACATTATTGGCATTGTCTCCAATGGGGCTCACAATCTAAATTCCCTATCAGTATGTCTTTGGAATGTGGGAGAAAACCGGAGAACCTGGAGGAAACCCACGCAAACACGGGGAGAACATACAAACTCCTTGCAGATGTTGTCCTTGGTGGGATTTGAACACAGGACCCCAGCGCTTCAAAGCTGCAATGCTAACCACTGAGCCACCATGCCGCCCACCTTCTCCAGTTCTTCTTTGAGGCCCTGGTATTTCTCCAGCTTCTCATATTCCTTCTTTCTGATGTTGCTGTCACTTGGCATTGCCACATCTATTATTGCTGTCTTCTGATCCTTGTCTACTATTACAATGTTTGGTTGGTTAGCCAACACCTGCTTATCTGTCTGCATCTTGAAGTCCCACAGGATTTTAGCCCTTTCATTCTCCATCACTTTCTCTGGGGTCTCCCACCTGGACTTAGGGGGACTTAGCCCATATGCTGTGCATATGTTCCTGTATACAATTCCAGCTACTTGGTTGTGGTGTTCAGTATACGCTTTTCCATCTTGCATTTTGCATCCTGCCACTATGTGTTGGATGGTTTCTGAGGTTTCTTTGCATAGTCTGCACCTTGGGTCTTGTCTTGTGTGGTAGATTCCTGCTTCTATGGATCTGATACTTAGTGCTTGCTCTTGTGCCGCTTTGATTAGTGCCTCTGTGTTGTCTCAGGGTCCAGCTTTCTCCAGCCATTGGTAGGATATCTCCTTGTCAGCCACCACCATTATCTGTCGATGGTACATCCCATGAAGCGGGCTATCTTGCCATGGTGCTTCATGTTCCTGTTCTTCCTGTATCAAGCCTCGATCACCCTGCTTTCTGTTGGTATGCAATCTTTGGGTGTTAGACAGGGTGGAGACCTCCATGCATTGTGAGGAGCTTTCCTGTCTTCACATCTGCAGCTTCCATTTCTTTTTTGGGCCAGAACACTATGCCAGCAGGGTATCTGATAGCTGGCAGGGCATATGTATTGATGGCGCGCAGATTTTATTCTTCCCATTGAGCTGACTCTTCAAGACCTGTCTTACCCTTTGATGGTATTCGGACGTTGCTTCTGTCCTTACATCCTCATCATGGTTACTGTATTCCTGTGGGATGCCGAGGTACCTGTAGCATGTCTGTACATCTGCTATGTTCCCTTCTGGTAATTCCACTCCATCAGTTTTGACCACCTTGCCTCTCTTTATTACCAACCAGCAGCACTTCTCCAGTCCGAAGGACATCCCGATGTCTTAGCTGCAGAGCCTTGTCAGGTGGATCAGTGAATTGATGTTTCGTTTGTTTTTCGCATACAGCTTGATGTCATCCATGTAGAGGAGGTGGCTGATGATGCTTCCACTCTTGAACTTGTATCCATATACAGACTCTGTAATTATCTGACTGAAGGGGTTCAAGCCTATGCAGAACAGCAATGGGGACAGTGCATCACCTTGGTATATGCTGCATTTGATGGTCACCAGTGATGAGTGAGTATACTTGTTGCTCGGTTTCCCAAGCATGCGGCTGTCTCCGAGTATTTGGGTGTGCTCTGAGATTTAATTTGTGTCGCCATAGCTGCATGATTTGCGGCTGCTAGACAGCCAGATACACATGGGATTGCCTGTTTTGTTAGGGAATCCCCACATGTATTCAGGCTGTCTAGCAGCCGCAAATCATGCAGCTACGGCGACCCAAACTATTTCTCCGAGCACGCCCAAATATTAGGAGGACCGGGAAAACCCAAGCAACAAGTATACTCGCTCAACACTAATGGTCACTTGTGCCAGTTGTCTTGAGTTGACTTCCAATGTTGTTCTCCATAGACCAATTGAGTTTCTGAGGAAGGTTCTTAATTTCCTGTTGACATTGTAGAGAGCCAAGCATTCATAGATCCATGTGTGTGGCATTGAGTCTTAAATTTTCCTGTAGTCAATTCAGGCTGTGCTGAGATAATAATAATAATAATAATAATCTTTATTTATATAGCACCATCATATTCCGCAGCGCTTTACAGTTTAACAGTTTCAAAATACAAGTCATAAGTAACAACGTTAACAATACAGTAATTAAAGCAAAATAAGACGGCCCTGCTCGTGAGAGCTTACAATCTACAATGAGGTGGGGGAGATACAAAATACAGGTGTGTATATACAATGGTGCATTTACAATGATGGTCCAGCCATCTTAAGGGAGTGAGGGATGGATGGAGATAGTGAATGGCTACACACACACACACACTTACACATAGAATGACTTTGATTAGTGAATGTGATAGGCCGCTCTGAACAGATGTGTTTTGAGGGAGCGCCTGAAACCATGCAAATTGTGGATAGTCCTAATTTCTTGGGGTAGAGCATTCCAGAGGATTGGCGCAGCGCGGGAGAAGTCTTGGAGTCGGGAGTGGGAGGTACGGATTAGTGCAGAGGTTAGTCGAAAGTCGTTTGCAGAGCGCAGCAGTCGGTTAGGCCGATAGATAGAAATGAGGGAGGAGATGTAGGGGGGTGCTGCAGTGTGGAGAGCTTTGTGGGTGAGAACAAGTACTTTGAATTGGATCCTATAATGAATGGGCAGCCAGTGTAAGGACTGGCGAAGAGCGGACGCGTCCGAGTACCGATTAGCCAGATGGATAACCCTGGCTGCTGCATTAAGGATGGACTGGAGAGGGGATAGTCGAGTAATGGGGAGGCCAAGTAATAGAGCGTTACAGTAGTCCAGGCGGGAGTGGATCAATGCTACAGTGAGGGTTTTTGTTGTTTCCATGGTGAGAAAAGGGCGGATTCTAGAGATGTTCTTTAGGTGTAGGCGGCAAGAGCGGGCAAGAGATTGTATATGGGAGGTGAAGGAGAGATTGGTATCAAACATAACACCCAGACAGCGAGCCTGCTGCCGGGGTGTTATTATGGTGCCGCCCACTGAGAGGGAAATGTCAGATTTAGGGAGGTTAGTAGACGGCGGGAGCAGAAGAAGTTCAGTTTTGGAGAGGTTGAGTTTCAGATAGAGAGCAGACATGATGTTGGAGACTGCGGACAGACAGTCGGTGGCGTTCTGTAGTACAGCGGGGGTAAGGTCGGGGGATGACGTGTATAATTGTGTGTCATCAGCATAAAGATGGTACTGAAAGCCAAATCTGCTGATGGTCTGTCCAATTGGGGCGGTGTAGAGAGAGAAGAGAAGGGGGCCAAGGACTGAGCCCTGGGGTACACCGACAGTGAGAGGGAGAGGAGATGAAGTGGAGCCAGAGAACGAAACACTGAAGGAGCGGTCAGAAAGATAGGAGGAGAACCAGGAGAGAACAGTGTCCTTAATACCTAGAGAGTGGAGCCTGGACAGTAGGAGACGGTGGTCAACCATGTCGAAAGCTGCAGAAAGGTCGAGTAGAATGAGCAGAGAGTGGTCGCCGTTACGTTTTGCTGTCAGAAGGTCATTGGTCACTTTGATGAGTGCAGTTTCAGTCGAATGTAGGGGTCGGAAGCCGGACTGTGAAGGGTCTAGGAGGGAGTGAGTGGAGAGGTAACGGGTGAGGCGGGAGTAGACTAGGCGCTCCAAAAGTTTGGAGATGAAGGGGAGATTGGAGACCGGTCTGTAGTTGTTTGTGCAGGAAGGGTCAAGAGCGGGTTTCTTTAGTAGTGGAGTAATGATGGAGTGTTTGAAGGAGGATGGGAAAATGCCAGAGGAGAGTGAGAGATTGAAGATTGTAGTTTGGTGAGTTGTGACAACAGGAGAAAGAGACTGGAGGAGATGTGAGGGGATGGGGTCGGTAGTGCATGTAGTCGGACGAGAGGAAGAGGGGAGTCTGGAGACTTCTTCTTCTGTGATGGGATCAAATGTGGAAATTGAGCCAGGGGAAATGCAGGGTGGGATGGGAGTCACAGCACTTGGTGGTTGAGAGCAGATTTCCTGACGGATAGTATCTATTTTTTCTATAAAGTGGGAGGCCAGGTCATCAGCACAAATGTCTGTGATAGGGGCTTGTGTTGTGAATGGGTTTGAGATGAGTTCTGAACAGAGGCTCCCTCTGGTGGTTACAAGCGGTGCTAGTGAAGATTGTGGGGACTGGGAATCAGGTGTTACTGACTGGTCTTATATAAGGGAGTCATTTTCCCATCAGGGTTGCCGGTGATCAATTGTTCTGGTCTGAATCCTTCATTCCAGTTTCCCTTGTAGCCTGCTGTGTCGTGTCTGCATCTCCTGCTTACAGATAAGACTTTTGCTTCTTTTGTGTTTATTCTATATTTTTGCATTTTGTCCTGCACTTCTTTGGGGGCCTTCAGGGTCCCCTCCGGGGGCTTCTGCCCTCTCAATTTAGTTCAGCCACTGAGTTTTGTTCTTTTGCTTTTTCCAGTTTTTTCAGTGGCTGCTGTTTTGATTTTGTTACACCAGAGAACTAATTTAGGTGGTAGAGGTCGTGTGATCTCAGGTGATTTTGAAATTAGTAGAGTTGGTGCTTTTCAGGGTTTTCTGGGATTGCAGTAAGTGCCCTTCCTATCCTTTTCTATTTAGATAGTTTGGGCCCCAGCGTTTGCTCATACTATTTTCTTTCTGTGTCAGTATTTCCTCTTGTCTAACCGCCATTACATGTTTGGGGGCTTTCTGTTATCTTTGGGGTTCTGCTCCGGGGCAGATAGCTTTCCTATTTCTATCTTTAGGTGTAGTTAGTTTCTCAGGCTGTGACGAGGCGTCTAGGACCAACGTAGGAACGCTCCACGGCTGCCTCTAGTTGTGGTGGTTAGTCAGGGTACTGCAATCTCATAGATTCCAACTGCTCTGGTGTATTGCCTTTTTTACCTGCACTCCTCAGCTACCGAAACATAACAGTATCACCGGCCTAAAAAATTGAAAATTGTATGGTACTCACAGAAGGGAAAAAAAAAAATATTGTGAAGAAAAAAGGTTGTCAGAGTTGTCAGAGATATTTTTCTGTTTGTTGCATTTTTTTTTTTTTTTCCTCTGTATCTCTGGGTGCTGGGGAGGATCTTTTCTCCCAATGGAGTTTGCACAGTTGTCTGGCCGTGTGGATCAGCTTGCCACTGAGGTTCGGAGTATTGCTACCTATCTTGCTAGGTTGCCTGTTGTGGAACCTAGGATCCCATGCCAGATTTGTTTTTAGGGGATCGAGCTAAGTTTCAGAATTTCAAAAATAATTGTAAATTGTTTTTTGCCTTAAAATCTAAGTCCTCAGGAAACGCAGCGCAGCAGGTTCAAATTATCATCTCTCTCCTGCGCGGCGATCCTCAGGATTGGGCTTTTTCCCTGATACCTGGGGATCCTGTTTTGAGTGATGTTGATGCATTTTTTCAGGCTTTGGGGTTATTGTACGATGAGCCTAATGTCACTGATCAAGCTGAAAAAACCTTGTTGGCATTAAATCAGGGGCTTGATGACGCTGAGTTATACTGTCAGAGATTCCGTAGGTGGGCAGTCCTGACCAAATGGAATGACGACGCTTTGGCGGCCCTTTTCCGGAAGGGTCTGTCAGATAATGTAAAGGATGTTATGGTGGGATTCCCTGTCCCCTCTGGTCTCAATGATTCTATGTCATTAGCGATTCAAATTGACAGACGTTTGCGTGAGCGGAGAAGTATGCGTGGAATGGTGTTGCCTTGTGAACCAGCTTCTGAATCCATGCAGTGTGATGAGTGGTGTCTGGGGCACAGCGTCATGAGTTTCGAAAGCGCAATGGGTTATGTTTCTACTGTGGTGATGCCTCTCATGCTATTTCAGTCTGCCCTAAGCGGGGAAGACGTTTTGCACGCTCAGTTGTCTTGGGTAGTGTTCAGACTAAGTTTTTATTAACTGTCACTCTGATATGCTCTCTGTCCTCATTTTCTGCTCAGGCTTTCGTTGATTCTGGAGCAGCTATTAACCTGATGGATTATGATTTTGCTAAACGTTGTGGGTTTCCCTTGATACCCCTGCAGAGGTCTATTCCCCTACTGGGGATCGATTCTACCCTTTGGCTGAGAATAAACCCCAGTTTTCTACTCAGGTGATAATGAGGGTTGAACCTGATCACCAGGAGTGCTGCAAATTTTTGGTTCTATATAATCTGCATGACATTATCGTGCTGGGTTTCCCTTGGTTACAGTCTCATAATCCTGTTTTGGATTGGAAATCTGTGTCTGTAACCAGTTGGGGCTGCCAATGTGTTAATACCAACACTCCTGTTTTTTCTGCCTCCCCCCAGGCTCAGGATGTTCCTGACTTTTTGTTTGATTTTTCTGATGTGTTTAACGAAAGTAAATCTGCATCCTTGCCTCCCCATAGGAGCTATGACTGCGCTATTGAATTAGTGCCGGGTAGTAAATTCCCTAAAGGTCGCCTTTTTAACTTGTCTGTACCTGAACATGACGCTATGCGGTCTTATATCAAGGAATCATTGGAGAAGGGTCATATCATACCATCCTCTTCACCCTTAGGTGCCGGTTTTTTCTTTGTGGCCAAAAAGATGGTTCATTAAGGCCGTGTATTGATTATCGTCTCTTGAACAATATTACTGTGAAATATCAATACCCGTTACCCTTGATTTCTGACCTGTTTTCCAGGGTGAAAAACGCTACTTGGTTTACCAAGCTTGACCTCAGGGGGGCGTATAACCTTATTCGCATTAAGCACGGGGATGAATGGAAGACGGCATTCAATACCCCTGAAGGGCATTTTGAGTACCTAGTGATGCCCTTTGGGCTCACTAATGCTCCTTCCGTCTTCCAGTCCTTCATGAATGACATTTTCAGGGATTTTGTGGACAAATTTCTGATTGTTTATTTGGATGATATCTTGATTTTTTCTAATGACTGGGACTCTCATGTGAAACATGTTCGAACTGTATTCCAGATTTTGAGAGAGAATGCTCTGTATGTGAAGGGATCAAAGTGTCTTTTTGGCGTACAGAGGATCTCATTTCTGGGATTCATTTTGTCCCCATCTGTTATTGAAATGGACCCGGTCAAGGTTCAGGCCATCTGTGATTGAGTCCAACCTACTTCATTAAAGGCTCTTCAGAGATTTTTGGGTTTTGCCAATTTTTATCGTAAATTTATTGGTAATTTCTCGGTTATTGTTAAACCATTAACTGATTTGACCAGAAAGGGTTCTGATGTGGTGAATTGGCCTCCTGAGGCAGTCTCTGCATTTCAGGAACTTAAGCAGAGATTCTCTTCTGCTCCTGTTCTACGGCAGCCTGATGTTTCTCTGCCATTTCAGGTGGAGGTTGATGCCTCTGAAATTGGGGCAGGTGCCGTTTTCTCCCAAAAAGATCCAGAGACCTCTAAAAGTAACCCTTGTGCCTTTTTCTCTCGAAAATTTTCTCCTACTGAACGTAATTATGACGTGGGTAATCGGGAGTTATTGGCCATGAAGTGGGCTTTTGAAGAGTGGAGACATTGGCTGGAGGGAGCCAAACATCAGGTGGTGGTCCTTACGGACCATAAGAATCTGGTCTATCTGGAATCTGCCAAGCGACTCAATCCTAGACAGGCCAGGTGGGCCTTGTTTTTCACACGTTTTAATTTTGTGGTTTCCTTTCTTCCTGGCACTAAGAATGTTAAGGCGGATGCCCTCTCGAGGAGTTTCCTTGCGGACTCTCCTGAGTTATCTGATCCTTCTGTTATTTTGAAAGAAGGTGTAGTTCTTTCCGCCATCTCGCCCAATTTGAGACTTGCTCTGGAGGGGTGTCAGGAGGATAGGCCCGAGCGCTGCCCTGTTGGAAAATTGTTTGTCCCGGACCAATGGAAAAAGAGTGTGATGTCTGAGATTCATTGTTCCGCATTGGCTGGGCATCCCGGAATTTTTGGTACCAGAGACTTGGTTAGTCGGTCCTTTTGGTGGCCTACCTTGTCTCGTGATGTCAGGGAATTTGTGCAGTCCTGCGGGACTTGCTCTCGCTCCAAGCCTTGCTCTCGCTCTAGTGGTTTGTTGATGCCATTGCCTGTGCCCAAGAGACCATGGACCCATATCTCTATGGATTTCATTTCCGATCTTCCTGTTTCTCAGAGAATGACCACCATCTGGGTAATTTGTGATAGGTTTTCCAAAATGATACATCTTGTGCCATTACCTAAGTTGCCTTCCTCCTCTGAATTGGTGCCGTTGTTCCTTCAGCACGTGGTTCGTTTACACGGCATTCCTGAGAACATTGTGTCTGACAGAGGAGTCCAGTTTGTTTCCAGATTTTGGAGGACTTTTTGTTCTAAACTGGGTGTTCAATTGTCTTTCTCCTCGGCATTTCATCCTCAGACCAATGGTCAAACTGAGAGAACAAACCAGACATTGGAGACTTATCTAAGATGCTTTGTGTCTGCTGATCAGGATGACTGGGTCTCTTTTTTGCCTTTGGCTGAGTTTGCTCTTAATAATAGGGCTAGCTCTGCCACTTTGAGTCTCCGTTTTTCTGTAATTCTGGGTTTCACCCTCGATTTTCTTCAGGACAGACGGAGGCTTCTGTCTGTCCAGGTGTTGACTCTGTTGTGGAGCGTATGCAACAGATTTGGGACCAGGTAGTGGAGAGGTTGTCCCTCTCTCAGGAGAAGGCCCAGCGGTTTGCTAACCGGCATAGGACTGATGGTCCTCGGTTTAAAGTGGGGGACTTGGTCTGGTTGTCCTCAAAGAATATTCCTATGAGAGTAGCATCTCCTAAATTTAAGCCTAGGTTCATTGGACCTTATAAGATCATGGAGATTATTAATCCTGTTTCTTTTCGTTTGCTTCTTCCAGGGACATTTAAGATCCATAACGTGTTCCACAAGTCCTTGTTGAAGAGGTTTGTTGAGCCAGTGGTTCCTGCTGCTGTGCCTCCTGACCCTGTTTTGGTTGAGGGCAATCTGGAGTATGTGGTTGAGAAAATATTGGATTCTCGTTTTTCTAGACGGAAACTCCAGTATTTGGTTAAATGGAGAGGTTATGGTCAGGAAGACAATTCTTGGGTGTTTGCTTCGGACATCCATGCTAGGAGACTTATCCGTGCGTATCATAGAACTCATCCTGACCGACCTGGTTGCTCAAATGAGGGTTCGGTGACCCCTCCTCAAGGGGGGGGTACTGTTGTGAATGGGTTTGAGATGAGTTCTGAACAGAGGCTCCCTCTGGTGGTTACAAGCGGTGCTAGTGAAGATTGTGGGGACTGGGAATCAGGTGTTACTGACTGGTCTTATATAAGGGAGTCATTTTCCCATCAGGGTTGCCGGTGATCAATTGTTCTGGTCTGAATCCTTCATTCCAGTTTCCCTTGTAGCCTGCTGTGTCGTGTCTGCATCTCCTGCTTACAGATAAGACTTTTGCTTCTTTTGTGTTTATTCTATATTTTTGCATTTTGTCCTGCACTTCTTTGGGGGCCTTCAGGGTCCCCTCCGGGGGCTTCTGCCCTCTCAGTTTAGTTCAGCCACTGAGTTTTGTTCTTTTGCTTTTTCCAGTTTTTTCAGTGGCTGCTGTTTTGATTTTGTTACACCAGAGAACTAATTTAGGTGGTAGAGGTCGTGTGATCTCAGGTGATTTTGAAATTAGTAGAGTTGGTGCTTTTCAGGGTTTTCTGGGATTGCAGTAAGTGCCCTTCCTATCCTTTTCTATTTAGATAGTTTGGGCCCCAGCGTTTGCTCATACTATTTTCTTTCTGTGTCAGTATTTCCTCTTGTCTAACCGCCATTACATGTTTGGGGGCTTTCTGTTATCTTTGGGGTTCTGCTCCGGGGCAGATAGCTTTCCTATTTCTATCTTTATGTGTAGTTAGTTTCTCAGGCTGTGACGAGGCGTCTAGGACCAACGTAGGAACGCTCCACGGCTGCCTCTAGTTGTGGTGGTTAGTCAGGGTACTGCAATCTCATAGATTCCAACTGCTCTGGTGTATTGCCTTTTTTACCTGCACTCCTCAGCTACCGAAACATAACAGGCTTGTGCTTTTGGCCTGAGGAGGGAGTGAAAAGTGTCAAAAAGTTTCTTGGGGTTGTTGGCTAGTGAGGAGATCAGTGTGGTGAAGTAGGTCTGTTTGGCGAGGTGAAGGGCTAGCATTATAAGTTCTTAACATGAATTTAAAGTGGATGAAGTCTTCTGGTGTGCGGGTTTTTCTCCATAGGCGTTCAGCACTCCTAGAGCATCGCTGGAGAAGGTGAGTTTGCGATGTGAGCCAGGGCTGTTTTACTGTGTGTTTGGAAGTTCTGAGGGTGAGCGGTGCTACTTGGTCAAGGGTGCTTCTAAGAGTGTCATTGTAGTGCTGAACAGCCAGATTAGGACAAGAAAAAGAGGAGATTGGGGACAGCGAAGAGTGTAGGGAGTCTGAAAGTGTCTGAGGGTTAATGGCTTGCAGATTTCTGAATGTGCGGTAGGTAGGAGTTCGCTGGGGTGGTGGAGGATTTGTGAGCGTGAAGGAGAGAATGTTGTGGTCAGAGAGTGGAAGCGGTGAGTTATTTAGGTGGGAAATTGAACAGAGGCGGACAAAGACCAGGTCAAGGGTGTTGCCATCCTTGTGTGTCTCAGAGGTTGAAAGCTGTGAGAGGCCTAGAGAAGTGGTTAGTGATAGAAGCTGAGATGCAGATGTGGAAGTAGGACTGTTAATGGGGATGTTGAAGTCTCCAAGGATAAGGGTTGGTAGTTCTGAGGACATGAAGTGCGGCAGCCAGGCTGAGAAGTGGTCAAGGAACTGGGTGGATGAGCCTGGGGGCCGATATATGACCGCTATTCTGAGGGAGAGGGGATGGAAGAGCCTGATGGTGTGGACCTCAAAAGAAGGGAATGAGAGTGATGGAATTGGGGGATGACCTGGAAAGTGCATTGTGGGGACAGGAGTATGCCAACTCCACCACCATGTCTGTTTGTGGGTCTCGGGGAATGGGAGAACTGTAAGCCACCATAGGAAATGGCAGCAGGGGAGACCGTGTCAGAATCCTGAATCCAGGTTTCAGTGAGGGCCAACAGATGAAGAGAGTTGTTCAGAAAGTAGTTGTGCAGGAAAGATAGTTTATTGCATGCAGACCTTGGATTCCAGAGGGCACAGTTGAAAGAAGGAGATGAGGGAGTGCAAGTAATATTAACAAGATTATTATGGTTTCGAAATGAGGTAGGGTAGGGATTGAGGTTGGGGGATGGACCAGGGTTGGGGGAGATGTCCCCTGAAATCAGTAGGAGTAGGAAGATAGTAGTTGTTGGATTTATAAATAGGTTTTTTCTGAGATATGTTTGGGCAAGATGGGCTGAGTTTTCTTAGGAAGGTGAGGAGTGCATGGGAACTGTACATGGGAGAGGGAAGTATGGAGGGGCTGATGTATATGAGTCGTGATGGAGGGGGGATGGGGCAGTGAATGTGGATGGCAAGGGAACACAGGAGGATAGAGAACATAATTTAAAAGAAAGCAAAGTGTGGGTTACCTGATTCCTGCCCTGATTAACTGCCATGGATAACTGCCTTTTACTCGATGCTTGTCTTTCGTGATGCGTGCGCCCCCCTTACTGCGTGCGCCCCTTAGACTACTCCTAAATATATAGTCCACACTACAGGGTCAGGAAAGTGGGATTGTGGGGGCTGTTTTGGGATAATTTGCCAGCTGGGGCCAGCACACCAGGGGGTGGTTAGATCATCAAAGGCTACCTGGCAACATCTATATGCTTTAGCACCTTCCACCTGATAGCATCTAGAGAGGCCCCAGTCACCGGGATATAAAGCAGTAAGTATTTTAAACACAGTGCAAAAATGAATTATTCCAAAGCCTTATTAACAGGCACATTAAACTATGTTGCAAGATGGTAAAGCAGTGCTTGGCAGCAAGTAGAGGTATGGAGTGCACACCATTAATATATAGTGCAGCATTCAACACAGATAGCAGAGGTGGGGATTCTTTTCAGCTGTTTGCTTCCACTGAATGCAGTTCATACCATTAATATATAGTGCAGCATTCAACACAGATAGCAGAGGTGGGGATTCTATTCAGCTGTTTGCTTCCACTGAATGCAGTTCATACCATTAAGATTGATCTGTCTGGATCTTGAGTCTTGAGTGACTGCTCTATCTACTAGAAGCTGGTGCTTAGAGCCTCTGATGTTGGTACCAATGCCTTTCTGAGCTGGATTCATGTACTGGTTCATATGGTTCTGTAACTTGGTGGCTATGATTCCTGACAACAAGAGTTTCCATGTTGTTGTAAGACAAGTTATTGGGTGGTAGTTGGATGGAACTGTTCCTTTGTGAGGACCCTTCATGATCAGCACTGTTCTTCCTTGTGTTAGCCAAGCTGGGTGGTGGCCTGCTTCTAGCAGTTGGTTGCTTTGCCATGCGTTCATGTACCACTGTTAATTTCTTTAACCAGTAGGTGTGGCTCATGTCTGGGCCAGGTGCTGTCCAGCTCTTCATGTTCATATATATACACAGGGCAAGAAGTGTGACTGGAGAAAGCTGTGTGTATGTATATACATATATATAGTGACAAAGTCACTGACAAGGTGCTGGATGGGAGATACGTTTCACTGAGGCTATTGGCTTCAGTGAATTAAAACAGAAGTTTGCTCTAACACACTATGTGTTGAGCGGGGTTAATTGACCATTTTAAGGGCTGGGTTTTTGTGGACAACCATAGAATGGATGGGAGGTTGTCTACCTTATCTCTACCCCAAGGTGTGGTCTGGGGTTTTAAATAGTCAACCTCCTGAGGCATTTAGTGTTTAGTAGGTCTGGAGCTGGCAGCTCAAAAGAAGTGGTTTGTTTATGTGAACTAACCTGATCCGGCCTGTGAAATCATGAGTAGAGATGGGCAAATCCGAACAGTAAAGTTCGGTGCCCATACCGAACACCTACTGTTCGGGCACGGACACCAAACACGAACTTCACTAGGAAATCTGTGTTACTGTTCGAGTTCAGCTGCCTGAACACTGGGTGTTTGTCACGCTGTCATGTGCATGTGTCATGTGATCACAGGTATAAAGTTTACCTCCGGGTCACTGGTGTCAGCAGATGGGACTACTGCTTCCATCATCCGACGCCTGCTGCCACTAATTACAGCAAGAGCAGGAGCGGCTGATAGGAGTATTCATCAGCTGGCTCCTGCGCTGTAAATAAATACATTAAAAAAAAACTTCATCGGTTCCCCTATATTTTTAGTAACCAGCCAGGCAAAACTCACAACTGGGGGCTGTAACTCTCAGCTCTCAGCTACAGCAAGGCTGATTATCAAGAATAGATGGGTCCCCACGCCATATTTTTTAATTATTTAAATAAATAATTTAAAAAAATGTTGTGGAGTCCCCCCATTTTTGACAACCAGCCAAGCTAAAGCAGACACCTCAGGACTGGTATTCTCAGGCTGTAAGAGGCTATGGATATTGCCCCCCAGCCTAAAAATAGCAGCCCGCAGCGCCCCAGAAAAGGTGCATCTATTAGATGCGACAATTCTGGAGCTTTGCCCGACTCTTCCCATTTGCCCTGTAGCGGTGGCAAGTGGGGTTAATATTTGTGGGGTTGATGTTACCTTTGTATTGTCTGGTGGCATTCAAAAAGTCAAATGGTGCTCCTTTCCTTCCAAGCCCTACAGTGCCCCCAAAAAGCAGTATTCCCCCACATACGGGTATCGGCGTACTTGGGAGAAATTGCACAACAAATTGTATGGTACAATTTCTCATTTTACCCTTATGTAAATGCAAAATTTGGAGCTAAAAAGATTTATTTGGTAAAAATGTGATTTTTCTTATTGCTACGGCTCTACGTTATAAAGCTCTGTGAAGCATTTGTGGGTTCAAGGTGCGCAATACACATCTAGATAAGTTCCCTAAGGGGTCTGGTTTCTAAAATGGTGTCACTTGTGGGGGGTTTCCACTGTTCAAGCAGATCAGGGGCTCTCCAAACAAGACATGGCAACCGCTAATTATTCCAGCAAATTTTACATTAAAAAAGTCAAATGGCGCTCCTCCCCTTCCAAGCCCTGCCGTATGCCCAAACAGTAGATTTCCCCCACATATGGAGTATCTGCATGTTCAGGAGAAATTGCACAATAAAATGTATGGTCCATTTTCTCCTGTTACCCTTGTGAAAGTAAAAAAAATTACCGAATTTTTTGGACCATAAGACGCACTTTTTTCCTCCAAATTTGGGAGGAAAGTGTGGGGTGCATCTTATGGTCCGAATGTAACATGTTGGGAGGGAGCAGCGGCGAAGTGGGATTGCGCTCGCACGAGGCAGGAAAATGTCGCCACTGCAGGAATACGGCACTGGGGAAACCACGTGGTCCTGATGCTTAAAGTGAAGGAATATTCATTAGCTGCTTCCCCGCCCATCTGTCAGCGCCAAGCAGTGGATGAGGAGCAGCAAATGAATATACCTTCAATTAAACAGCGGACACACATGGTTTCCCCAGCGCCGGATTCCTGCAGCGGCTGGGGAGATTATGTGTCCGGTGGAGAAGGAGGAGGCAGGAGCAGGGTGCCACAGGAGGGATTGCCGCAGTTGCATACCTGACAGCACAGCATGGGCTGTACTGACACTGAGTGCTCCTGTCATTATAGGACCTGTGGTGTGGGCGGGCTGGAGCATCACATGACAGCACAGAGCCCTCCCTCTTCATTATGTCACCTCCAGTTTCCGCACTATAAACAATGCAGCTTCCTCTTATAGGACCTGTGGTGAGGTAATAAGAAGGAGGGCTCTGTGCGGTCATGTGATGCTCCAGCCCTTCATTACCTCACCACAGGTCCTGTAAGCTGTAGAGAGAGATACTTTTGGTTTTCTAGCGTGGCTGGCTGGCTGCAGGACCTGCACTTGCACTTACTTAAAAGTAAGAATTAAAAGTTTAGTAATTACAAGGCATAAAAAAGCACTCTGCCACTACTGTGGTGAACTATAACACCAGCATGCCATAGGATCTGCAGGACATGCTGGGAGTTATAGTTCTCCCATAGGATCTTAAAGCAGCAATCCAGTGTTATTTTTCAGTGCTGGAGTGGTGGTTTAAATATAAGCCCTGTGCCCCCATTCTTATACTCACCCTCCAGCGTCTTCATATAGTTCTTTACAGACACCACACTGGTCCAGCAGCACCATCTCCTACCCGTAGCTTCCAACATAATAACATAACGTCCGGGACGTTCTTCGACGGGACTATTTAGCCTGTGTTTTTCCCGGTTCCAGCGCCAACAGAACCAGAGAAATGGATTTCTTCTGAACTGCGGTGAATAGGTAGTCCAAGTCTGAACTCATTAGGAAGCTAATTTCAAAATAAGAGGAATGATGGTTCTGCCAATATTCTGCTAGGTTCTCAAGCCAAGTTATGATCGTTATAAGTTTTCAGAACCAAATCTGTAACCCTGAGCTAGGGGAGGGGGCCAGTAAACCAGCCCCTTTAGTGAGGTCACAAGACCCCTCCATGCATTGTGATGCCTGGCTCCTCCCCAGCATGGTTTTTCCTAAGATTATCTAAGCAATATGTGAGTTTATTTATTTTCTTAAACCCTTTTATTTATAACCGCATTGTACATACTTTGATTGTCTCATATTGTAAAATCTTTTTATACCTTCTGTAAACACTGCCTATCTTTTTGGAGTAAACTATAAAATTACTAGTTCGTCTCTATGCTCTATAACGAATTTGCACATGCCTGAAGTGAATTACGCTACTAAATTGGGGTGGCCTCTGCCCTACATTCTAGGAACAGAGGCTTGCGGCACTGAGTGTGTGATGGGCTTTGGGTATAGCTGGCAGTGACGGAAAGGGTTTTATAAGTGTATTGCCTGGCTGCGGCTAGGAGTAATTACAATCCCCTCACTGCAGCGTGCCTAATAGCCAGTACACGTCCAAGCAGCCCGTCCGGCGACTAACTATCCTAGGTGCAGTTCCCTGACTGACCTGAGGGTAAAGGGTTCGCCGGAGAGCTGCGAGTTCCAAAGCAGAACTACAAAGTGGGATATACATAAATCCCTGCTGATCGTTACAATTGGTGGCAGCGGTGGGATTAATCAGTGTCCCCCGGACCTCCATCCGTGCCATTCTTTACATTGGTGGCAGCGGTGGGATCATAATCCGTGACTCCTGCTGGCCTCGGTGCCGTTCCTTTACAGGCATAAAAATTAAAAGTTTGAAAACTGCAAAATTTTCAATATTTTCGCCAAATTTCTATTTTTTTCACAAATAAACGCAAGTCATATCAAAGAAATTTTACCACTATCATAAAGTACAATATGTCACGAGAAAACATTCTTAGAATCACCAGGATACGTTGAAGCGTTACAGAGTTATTACCTCATAAAGTGACAGTGGTCAGAATTGTAAAAATTGGCCCGGTCATTAAAGTGAAAACAGGCTTCGGGGAGAAGGAGTTAACAAACACATAGCTGAACTACATCAACATAAACCTCTGCTAAATCAATACATATAGCTCAGTTGTGTCAAAATACATACACAATTCAGTTACATCAACACACACATCTCAGCTACAACACACACAGCTTGAGTAAAACCTACACAGCTCAGCTACATCATAAAAATTCACACACCTCTGCTACACTCTGTATACACTACCGCTTGTTGAATTTCCTTCCAGACATGTGGCCAATCACATGACCTGAATGGTACTTCATCTAGTCAGGATCTGCCCGTCGCTAAATTTGCATGGATGCCTCAGGTACTGATAGCTTTCTTCACTGACCAGTGTTTGGCTGGAGGAGAGAACTGTGTCACTGCATAGTTCTTTCAGTGATTGGGAAGGATAATGTGTCACTGTTCTCCTTAATCACTGGATGCAGCCTCTGAACTATATGAGACACAAACATTTTAGCAAGATCTTTTGTTACTAAAAAGTGCATCTCATAGCCAGAAAAATACTGCACTTCATTCATTTATAACCAGTCATCAGTAGTCAGTAAGTGGAAATATTCACCCTTTTTGTCTATGTTCCTGAGTGTTAGTTGACATGGTATAAATTCCTGACACTTCTTAGAGCTGTGAGTGCTGACCTACTTTATCTTTGAACAGAAACAGTATGACAAAGAAAGTCTGAGTCACTGAACTATAATTTAAACTTAAATGTCAGACTTCTCTATCAATCCACATAGTAATATAACTATATTTTCTTACCTGTTCAATAATTGCTTTCCTCAATGAGTATGTAAGGGTGTCTCAGGATCAATATATACCTTGCATCCCTTCCTCATAAAACAAGTACATTTTTATTATGTGATGATATATGTGTAACATACAGTTGTGTATTTTTATAAGACTAGGGACAGAGTTAGTACACTAGAGTATGAGTGTAGGATTTAAATAGAGTAGTATTTAGAACAGGTAAAGGGAACCTGTCAGCTCAATTTTCGTATATAAGCTGCAGCCACCGCCATTAGGGACTTATCTATAGCATTCTGGAATGCTGTAGGTAAGCCCCCAATGTAACCTCAAAGATAAGAAAAGCAAGTTAGATTATACTCACCTGTTGGGGTGGTCGGGTCCGGTCCGATGGGTGTTGCAGGTCCGGGTCCGGCGCCTCCCATCTACTGGTGATGATGTCCTCTTCCTTGCTTCTGACGCGGCTCCTGCACAGGTGTAATTCTCTGCCCTGTTGAGGGCAGAGTAAAGTACTGCAGTGCGCAGGCGCCGGGAAAGGTCAGATAGGCCCGGCGCCTGCGCACTGCTGTACTTTACTCTGCACTCAACAGGGCAGATCAGTACGCCTGCGCAGGAGCCACGACAGAAGCAAGGAAGAGGACGCATTGCATGAAGATGGGAGGCACCGGACCCGAACCTGCGACGCCCATCGGACCGGACCGCACCCTGGGTGAGTATAATCGAACTCGTTTTTCTTATCTTTCAGGTTACATCGGGGGGCTTATCTACAGCATTACAGAATGCTGCAGATAAGCCCCTAATGGCGGTGGCCGTATCTTATATACGAAAAATGAGGTGACAGATTCCCTTTAAAATTGGGTTTATTATAGTGAGGGGCACTGTAGTGCAGGAAATTAGATATGATCAGAATAGAAACTGTTAAGGATATAGGGAATTTCGCAGTTGGAAGGGGTAGGAGTAGTTATAGTAGGAACACTTCCTGGTTTAGATTAGTTACTAGTTAGTGAGTTGGATGGAGATCAGTAAGATTGGTTGAGAAATTAATTGCGCAGGAGCAACAGTTCAGGGCCATAGGGCTGAAAGTTACACAGATACAAAGAAATGGGAGCAGCATGAAAATGACAGCGACTAGGTTCAGTGGGATATCCCAGAATGTCCGAGACCTACAGTCTGGAAAAGGTACGGAAAAGCCATCCTTAATTTTGCCCTTGGAGGTGAAAATGAGTGGGATCCTCAAGCAAGAACTATATATGAAGAAGATGCAAGCACAGCTACAGAAAAGGTGCCACAGTAGGTTCCCAAACCGAATACTGTGTATAAAAAAGACTGGGCACACTTGTAGTAGTGTATCAAGTGAAAATTTTAATAAATGCCGTGGTCACTTAACTAGAGCAAACGTTTCGGTCAAAAGACCTTCATCAGTGTGCTAGTTATAGTGGTGTTAATGGAAATGGCCTGACCTGCACATATAACTGCATAAAGTCGCAGGGGGTCATAAAGTTCCGTTTTGTGATTCCAGTGATCGCGGTTTCACAGGATCTTCAGATCTACAGAGAGACTGATGGCTACCGGTGCAAACGCAGTGAGTTCAATAGCCTAGACCTAGACGCGGCATCCACCGCTAGTCACAGGCGGTGGATGCCGCGTCCTAGGTCCTAGGCTATTGAACTCACTGCGTTGCACCAGTAGCCATCAGTCTCTCTGTAGATCTGAAGATCCTGTGAAACCGCGATCACTGGAATCACAAAACGGAACTTTATGACCCCCTGCGACTTTATGCAGTTATATGTGCAGGTCAGGCCGTTTCCATTAACACCACTATAACTAGCACACTGATGAAGGTCTTTTGACCGAAACGTTTGCTCTAGTTAAGTGACCACGGCATTTATTCAAATTTTCACTTGATACACTACTACAAGTGTGCCCAGTCTTTTTTATACACCTCAAGCAAGAACTAGCTCAGAAAGTTGGGAAGCTGCAGTACCGGGCGGTACGTTTCAAAGACCAGGATTGCCAGTAGAACAAGGGGCAGCACAGGTGGAAGGAACTGTGACCAGTGAAAATTACTGTGCGGTATCTGTGACTGAACTGAACTTTTTGAGTAAAGTAAATATGTTGAAAATGGACTCAGAGTCTGTCAGTCAGTATGTAGTTTCATCTGGAACCGGGACCATGAAACCTGTGGAGATCTCCAATCCAAAAGTAAATGTTGTGCACTACACATGCATACGATAGACAGGACATTATATTTTCTTTGTGGGGTGCCGGAACAGCATCCCCTTGCCATGACTTCCACCCTGGCCATCTCACAAGTATCTCTCTCTGTACATTACTATAGAAGGTCACCAGGTCTTCTATAAGTACTATCTGAAATTTCCAGCAAGTGGCTTTATCTCATGATTTTCAATTGGTTGTGCATCAGATGGAAGATAAAAGTTGATGTTTTTCAGACACCATCTAGAAGTCCTGGTGTGCTCAATACTATATTCTAGTAGCAGGATATTTATCCTTCTCTTGTTTGGGAGAATTCAGGTAAATTAAATTGCTAGTCAATGGATTTTTTTCATCTTGGTTATCTCCTTTGGAAAATGCTCTCTTAACCCCTTAAACTATCGCTGATACGCCTATCAACAGTGGCAGTTATGGGTACTTATTCCTCAGCGCCACTTTTTTAATAAAAAGTCCCAATTTCCCATTTATTTCTCTCTCCTCAGATATGATCTAGCATACCAGAAGAGAGAGAAATGGGTCACTCGAGTCCTCCAGTACCTCTGGTGTCCCTGGACCCTCCGGCTTCCCCCCATGGCCGCAAGTGTCTTCTTCCAGGAAGAAAATGGCGGGCACATGCGCAGTGCGCCCGCCGAGATCTGCCGGCCGGCACCCTGCACTAATAGCAGATTTTTCCTATTGGTTAATTTTTATCACTGTGATAGACCTTATCACAGTGATCAAAATAAAAAAAAATAGTAAATCAAACCCACCTTTGTCAGGTAAAAATAATAAAATAAAAAAATGTATTTATTTCCATTTTTTCATTAGGGTTAGGGTTGGGGCTAGGATTAGGGTTGGGGTTAGAATTAGTGTTAAGGTTGGGGCTAGGGTTAAGGTTGGGGCTAGGGTTAGGGTAGGGGCTAGGGTTGTGTTGGTGTTTCAGGTGTGGTGTTGGGGTTACAGTTGTGTGGGGGTTATGGTTGTGGTTTTGGGGTCAAGGTTGTGCTGGGGTTAGGGTTATGTTGGGGTTACTGTTGCGTTGGGGTTACGGTTGGGGTGTTGGGGTTAGGGTGGTGTTGGGGTTAGGGTTGTGGTTAGGGTTGTGATTAGGGTCAGGGTTGGGATTAGGGTCAGGAGTAGAGCTGTGTTAGGGTTGGAGTTAGAATTGGGGGATCTCCACTGTTTAGGTACATCAGGAGGTCTCCAAACGCGACATGGCACCCGCCATTGATTCCAGCCAATTTTGGGTTCAAAAAGTCAAACGGTGCTCCCTCCCTTCTCAGCCCTGCCATGCATCCAAACAGTGGCTTTCCCCGCATACGGGATATTGGTGTACTCAGGAGAAATTGCACCACAAATTTTCCCTTGATACCCTTGTGAAAATAAAAAAGTTTGGGTCTAAATTAAATTTTTTGTGAAAAAAGTAAAATGTTCATTTTTTCCTTCCACATGCTTAAGTTCTCGTGAAGCACCTGAAGTGTTAATAAACTTCTTGAATGTGGTTTTGAGCACCTTGAGTGGTGAAATTTTTAGAATGGTGTCACTTTTGGGTATTTTCTGTTATATTGACCCCCCAAACTCAAAAATGAGAAATCGCTAGTTAACTTTTAACCCTTA
The DNA here is from genome assembly GCA_033576555.1 of Oophaga sylvatica. Lineage (NCBI taxonomy): Eukaryota > Metazoa > Chordata > Amphibia > Anura > Dendrobatidae > Oophaga > Oophaga sylvatica. The sequence continues at coordinate 940,301,376 of JARQOD010000001.1, forward strand.
TAACGTCCTAATAAAAAAAATATGTTTCCAAAATTGACCTGATGTAAAGTAGACATGTGGCAAATGTTATTTATTAAGTATTTTGTGTTATATGACTCTGATTTAAGGGCACAAAAATAAAATTTTGAAAATTGCAAAATTTTCAAAATTTTTGTCAAATTTCCGTTTTTTTCATAAACACAAGTTATATCAAAGAAATTTTACCACTAACATGAAGTATAATATGTCACGAAAAAAACCATTTTCAGAATCAGTGGGATCCTTTGAAGCATTCCAGAGTTATTACCTCATTATGGGACAGTGGTCAGAATCGTAAAAATTGGCTTGGTCATTAAGTACCAAATTGGCTCTGTCACTAAGGGTTAAAGACTATATAAACTTTTTTGTTATGCAATTATCCACCAAATATTGCAATGTTATGAATTTTTGCAATATATTTCATTTATTTATGTTGTTACCCTGTTGCGAAGCTATTTCAATGCACAGTTCAGGTGGCATACCATAGTAACATACCATGTGCCAAGCAGCACCCCACCATTCTACCCACCCGTCATCACAATTTCAAAAGTATAAGCATCCACTGGATGCAGATAACATTGAATAGCACGGTGCAACGGGGAGCTGTAAGCGCATTCCTGCACCATTTATCCTTGGAGACTGTATCTGCTGTGCAGAGCCTCCGTCTGTACACTACACACACTGAAGCAATGGCGTAATTGAAAATGTGAGTATTAATTTATTTTTAAAGTCAGTGCTTTTGAGGGTCTGTGGGAGGCGCAATGTTGTTTGGGGTCATCATACAGTGTGAGAAACTTCTGTGTATGGGGGCTGTATGGGCATTATAATATGTGAGAGAGTCTGTGATGGCCATTATACTTTATGTGGTACTTAAGAGGCATCATGCTGTGTAAGGCATAATACTGGGTTGGGAGTCACTGTGGGGTCAATATATTGTGTAGGTGTCACTGTGGCAGCATCATAATGTGTGGGAGACACTGTGCAGAAAAATACTTTGCTGGAGGCACTGTGGGGTCATCATGCTGTGCATGTGCGTGGAGACTGTCAGGTAAAATTGTGGGGGCAATTAACTGTTAGGGTATTATGCTGTATGTGGTAGAGCATTTTTGAGGGTATGATAATCTATAAGGGCCATGGAAGGGGCAGTGGGTGAGAACACTAAAGGGATTCAGTATTAGCATTTTTACTGAGACCTTGCTGCAACATGTGTCCCTCTCTCACTCTTTTTAAAACTTGGGAGATATGACCCCACTTATTTTGCCAAATATACACTGCTCAAAAAAATAAAGGGAACACTCAAATAACACATCCTAGATCTGAATGATTGAAATATTCTCATTGAATACTTTGTTCTGTACAAAGTTGAATGTGCTGACAACAAAATCACACAAAAATCATCAATGGAAATCAAATTTATTAACCAATGGAGGTGTGGATTTGGAGTCACCCACAAAATTAAAGTGGAATGTAATGTCCTTAAAACAAGTCAAAATGATGCTCGTCCTTAAATCAAGTCAAAATGATGCTCAGTAGTGTGTGTGGCCTCTACGTGCCTGTATGACCTCCCTACAATGCCTGGGCATGCTCCTGATGAGGCGGCGGATGGTCTCCTGAGGGATTTCCTCCCAGACCGGGACTAAAGCATCCGCTAACTCCTGGACAGTCTGTGGTGCAACGTGACGTTGGTGGATGGAGCGAGACATGATGTCCCAGATGTGCTCAATTGGATTCAGGTCTGGGGAACGGGTGGGCCAGTCCATAGCTTCAATGCCTTCATCTTGCAGGAACTGCTGACACTCCAGCTACATGAGGTCTGGCATTGTCCTGCATTAGGAGGAACCCAGGGCAAACTGCACCAGCATATGGTCTCACAAGAGGTCTGAGGATCTCATCTCGGTACCTAATGGCAGTCAGACTACCTCTGGCGAGCACATGGAGGGCTGTGAGGCCCTCCAAAGAAATTGCACTCCAAACCATTACTGACCCACTGCCAAACCGGTCAGGCTGAAGGATGTTGCAGGCAACAGATCGCTCTCCATTGTGTCTCCAGACTCTGTCACGTCTGTCACATGTGCTTAGCGTGAACCTGCTTTCATCTGTGAAGAGCACATTGTACCAGTGACAAATGCCAAGAGTCCTGCATGGTGTTGGGCTGTGAGCACAACCCCCATCTGTGCATCTGAGGACGTTGGACACACAGACCATCCTCATGGAGTTGGTTTCTAACCGTTAGTGCAGACACATGCACATTTGTGGCCTGCTGGAGGTCATTTTGCAGGGCTCTGGCAGTGCTCCTCCTGTTCCTCCTTGCATAAAGGCGGAGGTAGAGGTCCTGCTGCTGGGTTGTTGCCCTCCTACGGCCCCACCACGTCTCCTGGTGTACTTGCCTGTCTCCTGGTAGCGCCACCAGCCTCTGGACACTACGCTCACAGACACAGCAAACCTTCTTGTCACAGCTCGCATTGATGTGCCATCCTGGTTGAGCTGCACTACCTGAGCCACTTGTGTGGGTTGTAGAGACCGTTTCATGCTACCACGAGTGTGAAAGTACAACCAACATTCAAAAGTGACCAAAACATCAGCCAGAAAGCATTGGTACTGAGATGTGGTCTGTGGTCCCCACCTGCAGAACCACTCCTTTATTGAGTGTGTCTTGATAATTGTTAATAATTTCCATCTGTTGTCCAGATGTTGTTCCATTTGCACAACAGCATGTGAAATTGATTGTCAATCAGTGTTGCTTCCTAAGTGGACAGTTTGATTTCACGGAAGTTTGATTCACTCGGAGTTATATTCTGTTGTTTAAGTGTTCCCTTTATTTTTTTGAGCAGTGTATTTTTTGGTGAGGAGAGAGCCCTATTAAGGCCTTTGCTGTAGGCCTTTGCTTGTGACTTCTGTGTATACCCCCAGCCATGTAAAAGCAAATTTGGAAGCTCCTTTTAACTGCTCATCGGCAATCCCAACATTATGTTGAAACAGTCTGTTCATGGGAATTCAATTCAATTCAATTTTTAATTCAAAGAAGCTTTATTGGCAGGACCAAATAAACATTAGTTTTGCCAAAGCATGTGTACAGTAGGGAATAGGGAGTAGGGGCTGTGGGGATAATTGGTGAGGACTGTTGGGGCACAGGGTGGGAGCTAAGGAAGTCCATGGCATATCATGGCTGTCTTTCTCGCAGCTTATGGAATGCACTCACATACTGCGCCGCTATCTCTGAGTCGCATGTACCAGGGCTTTGGGATACTCGGCACCGAGCCCGATTACTTCACTGGGGATGTCACGGGTAGCGCAGCTCGGTCCGTTGCCCTGGGCACTCACTAAAAGAGGAATATTTACAGGGGATGATAGAAATGTTCGTGACGCCACCTGTGGTTCCTGGACAGGGTGACCAGCGCTGCAGGGTAAATCCTCTGAGGGGTTGTTACTGGGCAGCAAGGTGTTAAGTCTCCCACAGGCAAGACTGATCCCTCAGGGTAAATGGCGGTGTAAGGGTGCAGGAGCAATAATCCAGACACACACAAGACAGTCTCTTTCTGTACCTTTACTGATGATGAAGTTGCAGGCACGTCCCGGGAAGCTGTCAGGGTGGAGGATGCATGTCCAGTAAACCACTGAGTAGGTGTAGGGCCTCCTTACTTCTTTATATGTGTGAGTTTCTGACCCGTATAGAACTAAGTCTAACTCCGTCTTCTTTGCTACGCACGGCTGACCTTGTGGTGGAGCCTTCTTTTGGACAGAACTAGTCTCTATGTGCAGGGCCCTGCTAGACTCTTGTTCTTCCTGACCCCGGTTACGTATCAGCACTGTTGGGCCCCTGCGATTTGGAATCCAGCAGGGTCTCCGGTTTCTCTTACTAGTCTTGAAGAAGCTAGCAAGCTCTGACCCGGTGTCCGGTGGTGCAGAGTGGAGGTAAGCTATCAATGCTGTCGACCTCTGTCACTCTCTCTTTCCCTTTTTTCACTTGCCTGTCGTCCTACTCACACCTTTAACATAAGCACAACTAGCAGTAGATGTCAGCTTTCTTTGTCTTCACCGCTCTCCAAGCGTCGGCACGCTTACTTAATGAAACGCACACTGAAGGTATCTCAGTAGGCTCAACTTTGACCAGACTAAGTGGCGATCCGTCCCACTATTACTGGACTCCACGATGTAAGCTGAGTGTATGCTGAAGTCTTCAGGCTTTCAAATAAGTCTCTCTTTAGCTAGTCTTTCCCTCTCAGCTCGTCTGAGGTAACTAGCTTGTCCGTCTCTCACCATCTGTCTGTCAATCTAATCTGCTCTGCTCTCCACACCCTTATATACCTGCATACTCTACAAGGGCTCCCTCTGGTGGCACCAGGGAAATGTGAAGTGTGAATGAATATCAGGTGATTTGTGGTTTACCTTTCATGCATCCTCCAGGGTAACATGTGGCTCCAGAGCGCAGCTGGGCTACACATCTCCACCGCACTCTCTTCTTCCCCCAGCAGGATATATGTTTTCTCTTCCTCCTTCATGGAGCTGAATTCCGGGAAGAGATCGGATAACCTCCTGAAGTGAGTGTCCCTCACTGCTGAGTATTTGGTGCGGTGTAGTAGGAAGTGGGTCTCATCCTCCAGGGCCTCCAGTTCACAGTGTGGGCACAGTCTGTCCTCCCTGGGCTTTTTGCTCTATCTGTGCCGGCTGACCTCAATGGCCATATTGTGGGCACTGAGTCTATACCGGCTCAGGATCTGGCGGTCTCTGGAGTCCGAGAGTTTCTTTTTCTGAGTATGAGAGCAAAGAGGCTCAGACAGGAACAGTCCTAAACACTGATTGCTTGAATATAGTATAAAGAGCAGCAGCAGTTGAAAGTAGCTTCTAAAGGAACAAGAACTGTGCATTGAACTAGCATTGCATCATAGCGTTTGGTGAGAGAAGCAAGCAAAAAAATGTATTAAATATATTAGGTCACAAAAATTCATAACTTTGCAATGCCGGACGGGTAATTTAATTTAAAAAAAATGTTTATCTTTATAGTTCAGAGGATAGCAATGTTGTCTAGCAGGAATGGGATCCCTGTATTGAAACTGAGAAAGAAGAAATCTAAATTAAGTTTATTTTCTGTCCTTGTTTATGGATGGGCTTCCTCCGTGTATTTTGAATTTCTTCGACTAGACAAAAATGTTCCATTCAGGAAAAAAATCCAAAAAGAAAACACAAAGGCTACTTTCACACTTGCAGCGATTGTATGCGATTTCAAGCGTTTTTGCATGCGTTTGCGTTTTTTCGGCGCATTTCACAGTAGGAAAATCCTTGCAAAATTCTTGCAACTGACTCCACCAATGGGACACCAGTGGGCGTGTCTTATGGGAAATCTTTATATAGAGCCTGTTCACAGCCATTCTTCACATTTGCTTGCATTTGCCTTTGTGAACATGGATCTGCGCTGGAAGAGTTTCCACTTCAACTTGGATCTGGACATTGCGATGGCTCAGGCTTATGCAGTTGCTTGCCATGAAGAAAGGGAGAGAGAGAGACAGCGGAGACGGCAGCGGCGGCGTTTTTGGGTACATCCCATTGTTGAACTCCGGGAGAGCCGTGAAACGTACCACACCCTCTATAGCGAGCTGCAGTCAAACCCAGAAAAATTTACTGACTATACCCGGATGTCACAAGAAAGCTTCATGGATTTACTTGCTCGTGTCCAACAATTCATCCAGAGACAGGACACACAGCTCCGTCGTGCGATTCCTCCGGAGGAAAGACTCCTGGTGACATTACGGTACGTAATATTGCTAAACCAATGCCTGCATCATTTTATTTGTTCTGCCATGTACTATTCCAAAGCTGCCAGAATTATTGTTCTGCCATCTAGTAAACAAAGACCTGCAGAATTATTTGCATGCCATGTACTTTTTTTCTCTTTAGTTAAATGTTTAAAAAAAAATATACAATAATATATATATTTTTTCTTTCTCAGATTCCTTGCTACTGGAGAGAGCCTCTCTTCACTTCACTTCCAGTACAGGATTGGTATCTCCACCTTGTCAGGAATTGTTGTTGACACCTGCCGGGCATTGTGGAATGTTCTCTGTCCAGAGTTTATGCCCCTGCCCACCACAGAAAAGTGGCTAGAAATAGCTGAAAAATTCTGGACAACCTGCAATTTCCCCAACTGTTTGGGAGCAGTTGATGGGAAACACATCCGGATCATCAAACCCAAAAGAACAGGCTCGGAGTACTACAACTACAAAAAGTACTTCTCTACAGTTCTCATGGCCATTGCAGATGCAGACTGTATGTTTGTTGCAGTGGACATTGGGGCATTTGGCCATGGAAATGACTCACAGGCGTTTAAGAACTCTTACATGGACCGGAGGTTGTATGGAAACCAGTTCAATTTCCCCATGCCACGGCCTCTTCCCCACACCGAAGGTCCACCCATGCCATTTGTCATGGTTGGGGATGAGGCATTCCAGATGTGCCAACACCTGCTCAAACCCTACTCCAGCCGGGACTTGGACCACAACAAAAAAATATTCAATTACAGGCTGACCAGGGCCAGAAGAACTGTAGAGTGTGCCTTCGGTATACTTGTTTCCAGATGGCGCATTCTGGGCACAGCCATTCATCTGAAACTGGAAACAGTGGATGAAGTGGTGAAGGCATGTGTGGTGCTACATAATTTTGTGATGTCTAAAGAGCAACTTTGAACTTGATGATGCAGCTCCTAACCCATTGCCTGAGTTCACTCAGCACCCTCTCAGGTCTTCTGTTGAAGTTGGCCAAATGATGAGGGACCAATTTGCAGCCTACTTCATGTCAGATGTAGGACGGGTTGAATGGCAAGAACAAATGGTGTAAAAAATAGTGTTCTTGTCTGTATGTTAATAAAATGCCTGTGTTTATACCTGTACCGAGTGCAGTCTGTGTTTTTTTTTACACTCAAATACAATAATCAACTGGCCAGGTTTACCAGTGAATTCATGATGCTGTGTTTTTTGGGCATCATGAATTTAATAGTAACCCTGACCAGGTGACTATACATCCACACACACAAGTTGTATGACCTTTATCATCTCTCCAGTTTTGGTTCCATTTGCAGCGACGGTGGAGATAAAACAACTAATATTTGTGTCACCTGGCCTGATGTTACAAATAGCGATTTGGGGATGCACTAGCATCCGTGACTCTTTATTACACCTGATATACCTGACCATGTGACTATAAATATTATTTGTAGTATCATCACTGTGACTTGATTTTGAATGCAGACTGGAGAGATGATAAAGATTATACATCTTCTACAATCCCCAGGCCTGGTGTCATGCTGAAGTGGTGATGCCCCAAATTACACATCCTCACTTCAGAATTTATCACACCTGGCCAGGTGAATACATATGAGTTATAAACAGCAGCATCGCTACAGTATACTTGAAATATATGCAGACTGAAGCGACGCTGCAGGTGAAAACTCATGTGTATTCACCTGCCCAGGTGATATAGTAATGATACAAGGCCAGGGGATTGTACATATAACGTGTATTTTCACCATCATCTCCTCAGTTTATTCAAGACACATTGAATAGAGAATGTGGTTAATTACAAGGTATATCTAGAATCCCTGGCTTTGTATCACAAACTGAAATGATGGTAAAATCACACCAGACTCATTTAACTTTTTATGATACCTGGCAAGGTAAAATAGCTGTGCCTTGCACTCAACACCATCCTCTATTCAATATGTGCAATATTAGTAGACAGAGAGACTGGTGGCGAAAATACAAGTCATATATTTGTGTTTTGGACTACACATATCTCCATGAAAGACACAAGAAACATGTGACATTCCAGGAGTTATGTGTAGTCCAAAATAGCAAAGTGTACGGCGCAGTGTGTGTACGGCGCAGTGTGTGTACGGCGCAGTGTGTGTAGGCGGCGAAAGACAAATTAATCAAACCGGATTTACTAAAAGCAGATTTGCACATTTATTTTGTACAACAGGAACCCCACATTGTAATTGCCACTAACGTTTTGGTGGAGATTTGGATACATTTACTAAAAGCAGATTAGTACATACTTTGTACAACAGGAACCACACATTGGAATTGCCACTGAAGTTTGGGTGGAGATTTGAATACTTTTAACCCCTTCACCCCCAAGGGTGGTTTGCACGTTAATGACCGGGCCAATTTTTACAATTCTGACCACTGTCTCTTTATGAGTTTATAACTCTGGAACGCTTCAACGGATCTTCGTGATTCTGAGACTGTCTTCTCGTGACATACTGTACTTCGCGTTAGTGGTAAAATTTCTTCCATATAATTTGCGTTTATTTTTGAAAAAAACGCAAATATGGCGAAAATTTGGAAAATTTTGCAATTTTCAAACTTTGAATTTTTATTCCCTTAAAACAGAGAAATATGTCACACAAAATAGTTAAGAAATAACATTTCCCACATGTCTACTTTACATCAGCACAATTTTGGAACCAATTTTTTTTTCTTAGGAAATTATAAGGGTTAAAAGTTGACCAGCGATTTCTCATTTTTACAACAAAATTTACAAAGCCATTTTTTTTCAGGGACCACCTCATATTTGAAGTCACTTTGACGGGTCTATATAGCAGAAAATACCCAAAAGTGACAATATTCTAAAAACTGCACCCCTCAAGGTACTCAAAACCACATTCAAGAAGTTTATTAACCCTTCAGGTGCTTCACAGGAGCTGAACAACGTGGAAGGAAAAAATGAATATTTAACTTTTTAGCCACAAAAATTATCTTTTACAAACTTTTTTTTATTTTCACAAGGGTAAAAGAAGAAAATGGACAGATAAAGTTGTTGTGCAATTTCTCCTGAGTACACTGTCTGTGCACACAGCAGAGCTCATAAGGGAAGGAGCGTCGTTTGACTTTTTCAAACTAAAATTGGCTGGAATTGAGATTGGATGCATGTCGCGTTTGGAGAGCCCCTGATGCGCCTAAACAGTGGAAACCCCCCACAAGTGACACCATTTTGGAAACTAGACCCCCTAAGGAACTTATCTAGATCTGTTGTGAGCACTTTCAACCCCCAAGTGTTTCACAAAAGTTTATAATGCCTGGGTGTGAAAAAAAAAAGAAAACAATTTTCCACAAAAATGATTTTTTAGTCCCAAATTTTTGATTTTTTCCAAGGAAATTGGACCCAAAAGTTGTTGTCCAATTTGTCCTGAGTACGCTGATACACAATATGTGCGGGGGGGAAACTGTTTGGGCACACGGCAGGGCTTGGAAAGGAAGTAGTAACGTTTTGGAATGCAGACGTTGATGGGGGTCATGTTCCGTTTGCAGTGCCCCAGATGAGCCTAAACAGTAGAAACCCCCCACAAGTGACCACATTTTGGAAACTAGACCCCCTAAGGAACTTATCTAGAGCTTTGGTGAGCACTTTGAACCCCCAAGTGCTTCACACAAGTTTATAATGCCCGGGCATGAAAATAAAAAATCCTATTTTTTTCCCACAAAAATTATTTTTAGTCACAAATTTTTTATTTTCCCAAGGGTAACAGGAGGAATTAGACCACAAAAGTTGTTGTCCAATTTGTCCTGAGTACGCTGATACCCGATATGTGGGGGGAACCACTGTTTGGGCGCACGGCAGAGCTCAGAATGGAAGGAGCACCATTTGACTTTTTCCAACCAAAATTGACTGGAATTGAGATTGGACGCCATGTTGCATTTGGAGAGCCCCTGATGTGCCTAAACAGTGGAAACTCCCCACAAGTGACCCGATTTGGGAAACTAGACCCCCTAAGGAACTTATCTAGATCTTTGGTGAGCAATTTGAACCCCAAGTGCTTCACACAAGTTTATAACGTAGAGCCGTAAAATTAAAAAATCATATTTTTTCCACAAAAATGATCTTTTCACCCCAATTTTTATTTTCCCAAGGGTAACAAGACTAAAAAAGTTATTGTGCAATTTGTCCTGAGTACGCTGATACCCCATATGTGGGGGTAAACCACTTTTTTTAGTGCATGGCAGAGTTTGGAAGGGAAGGAGCGCTGTTATGTTTCGGTAGCTGAGGAGTGCAGGTAAAAAAGGCAATACACCAGAGCAGTTGGAATCTATGAGATTGCAGTACCCTGACTAACCACCGCAACTAGAGGCAGCCGTGGAGCGTTCCTACGTTGGTCCTAGACGCCTCGTCACAGCCTGAGAAACTAACTACACCTAAAGATAGAAATAGGAAAGCTATCTGCCCCGGAGCAGAACCCCAAAGATAATAGAAAGCCCCCAAACATGTAATGGCGGTTAGACAAGAGGAAATACTGACACAGAAAGAAAATAGTATGAGCAAACGCTGGGGCCCAAACTATCTAAATAGAAAAGGACAGGAAGGGTACTTACTGCAATCCCAGAAAACCCTGAAAAACACCAACTCTACTAATTTCAAAATCACCTGAGATCACACGACCTCTACCACCTAAATTAGTTCTCTGGTGTAAGAAAATCAAAACAGCAGCCACTGAAAAAACTGGAAAAAGCAAAAGAACAAAACTCAGTGGCTGAACTAAACTGAGAGGGCAGAAGCCCCCGGAGGGGACCCTGAAGGCCCCCAAAGAAGTGCAGGACAAAATGCAAAAATATAGCAAAAACACAAAATAAGAAATTGTCTTATCTGATAGCAGGAGATGCAGACACGACACAGCAGGCTACAAGGGAAACTGGAAAGAAGGATTCAGACCAGAACAATTGATCACCGGCAACCCTGATGGGAAAATGACTCCCTTATATAAGACCAATCAGTAACACCTGATTCCCAGTCCTCACAATCCTCACTAGTACCGCTTGTAACCACCAGAGGGAGCCTCTGCTCAGAACTCATCTCAAACCCATTCACAACAGTAGCCCGGCCTTTAAGAGAATTGGGGTCCCGAACCGTTATTGGAGCAACCGGTCTCGCTCAATACTATGAACCCCGACAAATGACACCATTTCGAACAACACCCTCAAGAACTATTGTTTCGTGACATTAACCCTCCATGTTAACCAGAATTTGATAACTACGCCTAAAAAAAAAATTTCCAAATATTTTTTTCGCCCCAATATCTATTTTCACAAGTAAACAGGAGATTGACAAGTGTGCAAGCAGACAGGAACCCATGGTGCAAAAAACTACTTATACACTTGGCTCGAAAAGAGTGACTTTGGTGTAACCTTTATGGATTCTGCGTAATGTCCATTGGAGAAACTCTAAATGAAAACAAGACCCATTAATAATCTCCCAAGGAACTTATTAATTGTGAGCTGAACCGAAGATGGCTTAAAATTTAAAGAATGCCTTAAATAAGGAATATTTTTTTTAGACAAAAATAGTCCCCAACTTTTAAAAGGGACAGAGAATTACCCAAAAGTGTTAGCCAAACGCTGGGCCTTCTCCTGAGAGAGGGACAACCTCTCCACTACCTGGTCCCAAATCTGCTGCATACGCTCAACAACAGAGTCAACACCTGGACAGACAGAAGCCTCCGTCTGTCCTGAAGAAAATCGAGGGTGAAACCCAGAATTACAGAAAAACGGAGACATCAAAGTGGCAGAGCTAGCCCTATTATTAAGAGCAAACTCAGCCAAAGGCAAAAAAAGAGACCCAGTCATCCTGATCAGCAGACACAAAGCATCTTAGATAAGTCTCCAATGTCTGGTTTGTTCTCTCAGTTTGACCATTGGTCTGAGGATGAAATGCGAGGAAAAAGACAATTGAACACCCAGTTTAGAACAAAAAGTCCTCCAAAATCTGGAAACAAACTGGACTCCTCTGTCAGACACAATGTTCTCAGGAATGCCGTGTAAAACGAACCACGTGCTGAAGGAACAACGGCACCAATTCAGAGGAGGAAGGCAACTTAGGTAATGGCACAAGATGTATCATTTTGGAAAACCTATCACAAATTACCCAGATGGTGGTCATTCTCTGAGAAACAGGAAGATCGGAAATGAAATCCATAGAGATATGGGTCCATGGTCTCTTGGGCACGGGCAATGGCATCAACAAACCACTAGAGCGAGAGCAAGGCTTGGAGCGAGAGCAAGTCCCGCAGGACTGCACAAATTCCCTGACATCGCGAGACAAGGTAGGCCACCAAAAGGACCGACTAACCAAGTCTCTGGTACCAAAAATTCCGGGATGCCCAGCCAATGCGGAACAATGAATCTCAGACATCACACTCTTTTTCCATTGGTCCGGGACAAACAATTTTCCAACAGGGCAGCGCTCGGCCTATCCTCCTGACACCCCTCCAGAGCAAGTCTCAAATTGGGCGAGATGGCGGAAAGAACTACACCCTCTTTCAAATAACAGAGGGATCAGATAGCTCAGGAGAGTCCGCAAGGAAACTCCTCGAGAGGGCATCCGCCTTAACATTCTTAGTGCCAGGAAGAAAGGAAACCACAAAATTAAAACGTGTGAAAAACAAGGCCCACCTGGCCTGTCTAGGATTGAGTCGCTTGGCAGATTCCAGATAGACCAGATTCTTATGGTCCGTAAGGACCACCACCCGATGTTTGGCTCCCTCCAGCCAATGTCTCCACTCTTCAAAAGCCCACTTCATGGCCAATAACTCCCGATTACCCACGTCATAATTACGTTCAGTAGGAGAAAATTTTCGAGAGAAAAAGGCACAAGGGTTACTTTTAGAGGTCTCTGGATCTTTTTGGGACAAAACGGCACCTGCCCCAATTTCAGAGGCATCAACCTCCACCTGAAATGGCAGAGAAACATCAGGCTGCCGTAGAACAGGAGCAGAAGTGAATCTCTGCTTAAGTTCCTGAAACGCAGAGACTGCCTCAGGAGGCCAATTCACCACATCAGAACCCTTTCTGGTCAAATCAGTTAATGGTTTAACAATAACCGAGAAATTACCAATAAATTTACGATAAAAATTGGCAAAACCAAAAAATCTCTGAAGAGCCTTTAATGAAGTAGGTTGGACCCAATCACAGATGGCCTGAACCTTGACCGGGTCCATTTCAATAACAGATGGGGACAAAATGAATCCCAGAAATGAGATCTTCTGTACGCCAAAAGACACTTTGATCCCTTCACATACAGAGCATTCTCTCTCAAAATCTGGAATACAGTTCGAACATGTTTCACATGAGAGTCCCAGTCATTAGAAAAAATCAAGATATCATCCAAATAAACAATCAGAAACTTGTCCACAAAATCCCTGAAAATGTCATTCATGAAGGACTGGAAGACGGAAGGAGCATTAGTGAGCCCAAAGGGCATCACAAGGTACTCAAAATGCCCTTCAGGGGTGTTAAATGCCGTCTTCCATTCATCCCCGTGCTTAATGCGAATAAGGTTATACGCCCCCCTGAGGTCAAGCTTGGTAAACCAAGTAGCGTTTTTCACCCTGGAAAACAGGTCAAAAATCAAGGGTAACGGGTATTGATATTTCACAGTAATATTGCTCAAGAGACGATATCAATACACGGCCTTAATGAACCATCTTTTTTGGCCACAAGAAAAAACCGGCACCTAAGGGTGAAGAGGATGGTCTGATATGACCCTTCTCCAATGATTTCTTGATATAAGACCGCATAGCGTCATGTTCAGGTACAGACAAGTTAAAAAGGCGACCTTTAGGGAATTTACTACCCGGCACTAATTCAATAGCGCAGTCATAGCTCCTATGGGGAGGCAAGGATGCAGATTTACTTTCGCTAAACACATCAGAAAAATCAAACAAAAAGTCAGGAACATCCTCAGCCTGGGGGGAGGCAGAAAAAACAGGAGTGTTGGTATTAACACATTGGCAGCCCCAACTGGTTACAGACACAGATTTCCAATCCAAAACAGGATTATGAGACTGTAACCAAGGAAACCCAGCACTATAATGTCATGCAGATTATATAGAACCAAAAATTTGCAGCACTCCTGGTGATCAGGTTCAACCCTCATTATCACCTGAGTAGAAAACTGGGGTTTATTCTCAGCCAAAGGGGTAGAATCGATCCCCAGTAAAGGAATAGACTTCTGTAGGGGTATCAAGGGAAATCCACAACGTTTAGCAAAATCATAATCCATCAGGTTAATAGCTGCTCCAGAATCAACGAAAGCCTGAGCAGAAAATGAGGACAGAGAGCATATCAGAGTGACAGTTAATAAAAACTTAGTCTGAACACTACCCAAGACAACTGAGCGTGCAAAATGTCTTCCCCGCTTAGGGCAGACTGAAATAGCATGAGAGGCATCACCACAGTAGAAACATAACCCATTGCGCTTTCGAAACTCATGACGCTGTGCCCAGACACCACTCCATCACACTGCATGGGCTCAGCAGCTGGCTCACAAGGCAACACCACTCCACGCATACTTCTCCGCTCACGCAAACGTCTGTCAATTTGAATCGCTAATGACATAGAATCATTGAGACCAGAGGGGACAGGGAATCCCACCATAACATCCTTTACATTATCCGACAAACCCTTCCGGAAAAGGGCCGCCAAAGCGTCGTCATTCCACTTGGTCAGGACTGCCCACCTACGGAATCTCTGACAGTATAACTCAGCGTCATCAAGCCCCTGATTTAATGCCAACAAGGCTTTTTCAGCTTGATCAGTGACATTAGGCTCATCGTACAATAACCCCAAGGGCCTGAAAAAACGCATCAACATCACTCAAAACAGGATCCCCAGGTATAAGGGAAAAAGCCCAATCCTGAGGATCGCCGCGCAGGAGAGAGATGATAATTTGAACCTGCTGCGCTGCATTTCCTGAGGACTTAGATTTTAAGGCAAGAAACAATTTACAATTATTTTTGAAATTCTGAAACTTAGCTCGATCCCCTAAAAACAAATCTGGCATGGGGATCCTAGGTTCCACAACAGGCAACCCAGCAAGATAGATAGCAATACTCCGAACCTCAGTGGCAAGCTGATCCACACGGCCAGACAACTGTGCAAACTCCATTGGGAGAAAAGATCCTCCCAGCACCCAGAGATACAGAGGAAAAAAAAAAAAAAAATGCAACAAACAGAAAAAATATCTCTGACAACTTTTCTTCCTTCAAAATATTTTTTCCCTTCTGTGAGTACCATACAATTTTTTGTGGCCGGTGATACTGTTATGTTTCGGTAGCTGAGGAGTGCAGGTAAAAAAGGCAATACACCAGAGCAGTTGGAATCTATGAGATTGCAGTACCCTGACTAACCACCGCAACTAGAGGCAGCCGTGGAGCGTTCCTACGTTGGTCCTAGACGCCTCGTCACAGCCTGAGAAACTAACTACACCTAAAGATAGAAATAGGAAAGCTATCTGCCCCGGAGCAGAACCCCAAAGATAATAGAAAGCCCCCAAACATGTAATGGCGGTTAGACAAGAGGAAATACTGACACAGAAAGAAAATAGTATGAGCAAACGCTGGGGCCCAAACTATCTAAATAGAAAAGGACAGGAAGGGTACTTACTGCAATCCCAGAAAACCTGAAAAACACCAACTCTACTAATTTCAAAATCACCTGAGATCACACGACCTCTACCACCTAAATTAGTTCTCTGGTGTAAGAAAATCAAAACAGCAGCCACTGAAAAAACTGGAAAAAGCAAAAGAACAAAACTCAGTGGCTGAACTAAACTGAGAGGGCAGAAGCCCCCGGAGGGGACCCTGAAGGCCCCCAAAGAAGTGCAGGACAAAATGCAAAAATATAGCAAAAACACAAAATAAGAAATTGTCTTATCTGATAGCAGGAGATGCAGACACGACACAGCAGGCTACAAGGGAAACTGGAAAGAAGGATTCAGACCAGAACAATTGATCACCGGCAACCCTGATGGGAAAATGACTCCCTATATAAGACCAATCAGTAACACCTGATTCCCAGTCCTCACAATCCTCACTAGTACCGCTTGTAACCACCAGAGGGAGCCTCTGCTCAGAACTCATCTCAAACCCATTCACAACAGAGCGCCGTTTGACCTTTTCAACGCAGAATTGGCTGGATGCCATGTCGTGTTTGGAGAGCTCCTGATCTGCCTAAACAGTGGAAACCCCCGACAAATGACACCATTTGGAAACTAGACCTCTCAAGGAACTTATCTAGATGTGTGGTGAGCACTTTGAACCCCCAAGTGCTTCACAGAAGTTTATAACGTACAGCCATAAAAATAAAAAATATTTTTTTTTTTACAAAAATTATTTTTTTTCGCCCCCAATATTTTATTTTCACAAGGGTAACAGGAGAAATTGGACCCCAAAAGTTGTTGTCCAATTTGTCCTGAGTACGCGGATACCCAATATGTGGGAAAAAACTACTGTATGGGTACACGTTGGGGCTCGGAAGGGAAGTAGTGACGTTTTGGATTGTAGACTTTGATGGAATGGTCTGGGGGCGTCATGTCGCATTTGGAGAGCCCCTGATGTGCCTAAATAGTGGAAACCCCCCACAAGTGACCCCATTTTGGAAAATAGACCCCACAAGGAACTTATCTAGATGTGTGGTGAGCACTTTGAACCCCGAAGTGCTTCACAGAAGTTTATAACGTACAGCCGTAAAAATAAAAAATATATTTTTTTTTACAAAAATTATTTTTTTCTCCCCAATATTTTATTTTCACAAGGGTAACAGGAGAAATTGGACCCCAAAAGTTGTTGTCCAATTTGTCCTGAGTACGCGGATACCCAATATGTGGGAGAAAACTACTGTATGGATACACGTTGGGGCTCGGAAGGGAAGTAGTGACGTTTTGGATTGTAGACTTTGATGGAATGGTCTGGGGGCGTCATGTCGCATTTGGAGAGCCCTGATGCGCCTAAACAGTGGAAACCCCCACAAGTGACCCCATTTTGGAAAATAAACCCCACAAGGAACTTATTTAGATGTGTGGTGAGAGCTATGAAGCTTATAACGTACAGCCGTAAAAACAAAAAAATCATTTTTTTTAAAAAAAAATGATATTTTTGCCCCCAGTTTTTTATTTTCCCAAGGGTAACAGAAGAAATAGGACATATTGCACAATAACTCTTGGGGTCCAGAGTACGCTGATACCCCATGTGGGAGTAAACTACTGTTTGGGCGCATGGCAGAGCTCAGAAGGGAAGGAGCACCGTTTGACTTTTTCAACGCAGAATTGGCTGGAATTGAGATCAGACGCCATGTCACATTTGGAGATGTGCCTAAACAGCGGAAACCCCCAATTTTAACTCCAACCCTAACCCCAACACCCCCCTAACCCTAGTCCCAACCCTAACCACAAACCTAACCCTAACACACCCCTAACCCTAATCCCAACCCTAACCCTATAAAGCTCTGATTTTTTGCTTTGTTTTTTTTTTTTTTTAAGGGGTTCACAAAAGGGGTTAACTAGTGGGACAGTTTTATAGGGGGGGGTCGTTTTGGACGCGGCAATACCAAATATGTGTACTTTTATTGTTTTATTTTTTTTTTATTTACAGGAAGACATGAATTTATTTGGGAATATTTTTTTTTTTTTTATTTTGGAATTTTTTTTTACACTTGTTTATTTTTATTTTTTTTACTTTTTTACATTGTCCCAGGGTGGGACATCACTGTAAAATGTCAGATCCTGGTCTCACAGTGTGCACAGCACTCTGTGAGACCAGCGATCTCACAGGCAGCGCTGCAGGCTTCTCAGTGCCTGCTCTCAGCAGGCACTGAGGAAGCCGCCTCCCTGCAGGACCCGGCAGCCATCTTGGATCCGGGTCCCGGGAGGGAGGAAGCCCTCAGAACAGCGCGATCACATCGCGCTGTTCTGAGGGTCTCAGGGGAGCTCGCAGGGAGCCCCTCCCTGCGCGATGCTCCTCTGTGCCCCCGGTACACTGCGATCATGTTTGATTGCGGTGTGCCAGGGGTTAATGTGCTGGGAGCGGTCCGTGACCGCTCCTGGCACACGGTCCCGGGTGTCAGCTGTGATAATCAGCTGACAACCCTCGGCGATTAGCTGCGCTCCCCCCGGGAGCGCAGCTGATCGCTATGACGTACTATCCCGTCCATGGTCAGATTGTCACGGGTTTCATGGACGGGATAGTACGTCGGATGTCAGAGAGGGGTTAATAAAAGCAGATTAGTACATACTTTGTACAACAGGAACCACACATTTTAATTGCGAATTACGTTTAGGTGGAGATTTGGATACTCTGGGGGTGTGCAGAGATGAAGAACGGCTGGAAAGTGAGGAAGGGGTTCGAGGGGAAGGGGTGACGAAAGTAGTGGGTGAAGGAAGATCAGACAGGAAGTAGAGGCAGGTTGAGACACATTAGGAGGAGAGGGGGGATGGACAAATAAAGTTTTGTTTTTTTTCTTCTTGGGGGCAGGAGTCCCTTGCATGGAACGACTTCTGTGTGACCGCCTTGAGCTGGTGGACCGTGGCCTTGATACATAAAACAGTGAATGTCGGTCACCTGTCTCATGCTCTGTGGTGTCAGTGGCGGTGGTGGGAGAAGGAGAAGTGGTGGCGGCGCTCAGAGGAGGACAAGTGGTGATGGTGTTCCAAGGAGAAGTGGCATCTGTGCTCCTAAACTGTTGCTGAGTGGTGGCGGTATTACTAGACGGAGAAGTGGCATCTGTGCTCCTAAACTGTCGCTGAGTAGTGGCGGTACTCCTAGACGGAGAAGTGGCATCTGTGCTCCTAAACTGTTGCTGAGTGGTGGCGGTACTCCTGGAATGAGAATTGGGGACGGTGGCCCAAGCAGGTACTGCAGTGGCGTGAGTCCAAGACTGCCTGTGGTGGTGGTGCTCCAGACAGGAGCAGCGCTTGCCATGGTGGTGGCGACAGTGGCGTGTCCAGCAGTACTCGGACTTGTGGTGGTGTAGTGGTGACTCGGAATACTGGTGGCCGTGCAGTGGTATGCAGCAGAAGTCGGTAGTTATGTGTGGCGAGTCAGTGGTGGCACAGTTGGATATGCAACCATTGACTGCTGCACGTACCGATTCTGCTGCAGGCCTGCAACACACTCAGCTGTTGCTCAGGACTAAGGTGTTCCGCCATGCCCCGTTCAATTTTACTGAAAAAATGGTGCGCTGGTCTGTTGAGGTCGGCCTCCAGGCGATTAAGCCGCTGGTCGACACAGTTGAAGCGGTGATCCATGTGGGTAAAACCCGTTCCATTAGTGAAAAAACACTTTCCACTGTGCTGACAGTGACTTCATATTGCCATGAAAGGCCTCGCTCAAGTGCATGAACTCAGGCAAGACATTCCTCTCCAAGGCCCTCTGCCGCTGGCGGGAAGTGCCCGCATAACCAGTGGCAGAGACCTGGGAGAGGGGAACACCTGATGGACCAGCTTCCTGGTCACCAGCTGTCCGTGTTGCTGACCTGCAAGTTGCTTCCAGGCTGTCGGATGGCTGGGAATGGTCCAACGTCGTCCGATGAAGGACCGCTTCAGGGACAGGCTGCATGGTGCTGCTCCAGGTGCTGTGGAAAGAAAAGAAAAACATTACTATAATGCTTTTCCAAGAAGCATCAGCTGTGGAATAGAAAAGCACTGATTATGAAAAATAAAACATTTTTGGAAAACTTACGCTCTGCTGGCAAGGACCGGTCTCAGAAACGCCAACTCGCGATAGTAGCGATATTTTCTTCTGGCCCTTGCTGCTGAACCACTGCGAACCTGTCCCTCTGCACGAACATCAGTGTTGAAGCGGTCCTTCATCGAGCGACTTTGTTCACTGTAGGAAAAAAATAAATAAAAAATTTTACAATGCAGTCAGGGCAAAATCTGTGTCATCACACACACCTGAGTTAAAATGGCAAACAGTCAATGCAGCATAAAAAAAAAAAACATACACAGCATAGCAATAGAATACACAATGCAGTCACTGTTGAACAAGATGACACTATTGGGTTTGCCGGTGGAATATATCTAGCAGCAAACCCATCAGTGCCATCTGGAACAAGAGTCAATGCAGCATAAAAAAACCAATAGAATGCACAACATAGCAATATCATACACAGGGCAGTCACTATTGAACCAGATGACACTGTTGGGTTTGCAGGTAGAATATATCTACCAGCAAACCATCAGTGCCATCTGGAACAAGAGTGAAAGCAGCATAAAATAAGCAATACAATGCACAACATAACAATAGCATACACAGGGCAGTCACTGTTGAACCAGATGACACTGTTGGGTTTGCAGGTAGAATATATCTACCAGCAAATCCATCAGTGCCATCTGGAACAAGAGTGAATGCAGCATAAAAAAAACAATAGAATGCACAACATAGCAATAGCATACACAGGGCAGTCACTATTGAACCAGATGACACTGTTGGGTTTGCAGGTAGAATATATCTACCAGCAAACCCATCAGTGCCATCTGAAACAAGAGTGAATGCAGCATAAAAAAAAACAATAGAATGCCCAACATAGCAATAGCATACACAGGGCAGTCACTATTGAACCAGATGACACTGTTGGGTTTGCAGGTAGAATATATCTACCAGCAAACCCATCAGTGCCATCTGGAACAAGAGTGAATGCAGCATAAAAAAAACAATAGAATGCACAACATAGCAATAGCATACACAGGGCAGTCACTATTGAACCAGATGACACTGTTGGGTTTGCGGTAGAATATATCTACCAGCAAACCCATCAGTGCCATCTGGAACAAGAGTGAATGCAGCATAAAATAAGTAATACAATGCCCCAACATAACAATAGCATACACAGGGCAGTCACTGTTGAACCAGATGACACTGTTGGGTTTGCGGTAGAATATATCTACCAGCAAACCCATCAGGGCCATCTGGAACAAGAGTGAATGCAGCATAAAATAAGTAATACAATGCACAACATAACAATAGCATACACAGGGCAGTCACTGTTGAACCAGATGACACTGTTGGGTTTGCCGGTAGAATATATCTACCAGCAAACCCATCAGGGCCATCTGGAACAAGAGTGAATGCAGCATAAAAAAAACAATAGAATGCACAACATAGCAATAGCATACACAGGGCAGTCACTATTGAACCAGACGACACTGTTGGGTTTTTCGGTAGATATATTCTACCAGCAAACCCATCAGTGCCATCTGGAACAAGAGTGAATGCAGCATAAATAAGCAATACAATGCACAACATAACAATAGCATATACAGGGCAGTCACTGTTGAACCAGATGACACTGTTGGGTTTGCCGGTAGAATATATCTACCAGCAAACCCATCAGTGCCATCTGGAACAAGAGTGAATGCAGCATAAAATAAGTAATACAATGCACAACATAACAATAGCATACACAGGGCAGTCACTGTTGAACCAGATGACACTGTTGGGTTTGCCGGTAGAATATATCTACCAGCAAACCCATCAGGGCCATCTGGAACAAGAGTGAATGCAGCATAAAAAAACAATAGAATGCACAACATAGCAATAGCGTACACAGGGCAGTCACTATTGAACCAGACGACACTGTTGGGTTTTTCGGTAGATATATTCTACCAGCAAACCCATCAGTGCCATCTGGAACAAGAGTGAATGCAGCATAAATAAGCAATACTATGCACAACATAACAATAGCATATAGAGGGCAGTCACTGTTGAACCAGATGACACTGTTGGGTTTGCCGGTAGAATATATCTACCAGCAAACCCATCAGTGCCATCTGGAACAAGAGTGAATGCAGCATAAAAAAAACAATAGAATGCACAACATAGCAATAGCATACACAGGGCAGTCACTGTTGAACCAGATGACACTGTTGGGTTTGCCGGTAGAATATATCTACCAGCAAACCCATCAGTGCCATCTGGAACAAGAGTCACTGCGGCATTACAGAGAATGAAAATACTTACTAAACGCCTTTTTGAGGTTTGGAGAGGCGCTGTCCCAGCCATCCATCAACGCTGCAGCCACCTCGTTCCATAGTCGCCGGCTCACCACATTGTCCTTATACTGCGGATCACGGATGTCCCACAACGGGACACGCTCCTGGACCTGGCAGATGAGGGCCTCGTTGTCCACATATAGGTCCTCATCCCATTGTGGTACCTAGAAAAAACAAAAAAAAACATTAAAATGTTGTATATATTTCAGAACTAAAAAAAGATGGAAAAAAAAAATAAAATAGACATTCAAAGGCTATATACTTACATTCCGTCTCGCCACCGGGACTTGACTCGGCTGCGACTGCTCCTGCTGTGACTCCTCAATGTCCGTGTCCGACGATGTCTGAAAAAGGAACCCAAATTTTAGCCATTTGTAGATTCAGCAGCTATACTTACCCAAAGGCAGGAAGATACTCACATCACGCTCTGCTTGGGCCAGTTCTTGCTGGGATGGGGAATATTGGGATCCAGAAGAAGACATGCTGCAATAAAAAAATACAAAGCATGAGTACATCTTTTTACATTGGAAAGGACAGGCAGTCATTTGGTTCAAGAATACTCACATTCTTGAACTTTGGATCTGTCTTGGCTGTTTCTTCCACGCAGTTTAGTAGGGGTCCACGCTGTTTTTTCAGGCTGTAGTAGGGGTCCAGGAGCAGTGTCTCCAGGCAGTGTAGTAGGGTCCAGGCTGGATCTTCAGGCTTTTATAGGGGTCCAGGATGGATCTTCCAGTCTCTTATCAGCATGCAATGTCTCCAGGCAGACTGAGTAGGGGTCTGTCTGGCACTGAAGACACCTTCCTTTATCTACACTCCTCACAAACAATGTCTCTTGTGTAGGGGTGTTTTAGACAAGTGTCTAGACATTTACTCCAAAATCGCGTGCGCGCACAAGCGCTGACGAGCGCACAGCCACGCGCACACCAGCAATAGACAGCAATGCTATTTTTTTGCGCAGAGTGCGCATACGTGCGCACGCGCTTTTTTAAAGTGGTGGGCCGGAAAAAAAATGCAACATGTAGCGTCTAGCGCGTCTGGGCGCACACCTGGAAAATGCGCTGCGCACGCTAAACGCTGATGAACGCGTGCAAGCGCTAGACCCTGCGCCCGCCATGTTAATGATAGGGGAACATTGCGCATGTGACCGATAGCCCACGATGCGCTGCGCGATAAAACACAAGTGTGAAAGTAGTCAAAGTCCCCAATTTATCAAACTGGAGAATTCTAGCTCAAAGGAATTTGAAATGTTGCACAATTTTTGTTCAACTAGTATTGCAAAAATTTTGCAACTTTTTGCATTTCTATGCCAGCTCCAGACATGTCTGTCCACTTTTGTAAAAGTTGGCATTACTTAGGGGGGTAGAGGCATAATTAGCACCACAACGGTGGAATAAAATACAACAAGATTATACTCCAGGCCCTATAATGCAGTATGTTTTTTATGCAGGCACATGGCAGATGAAAATTGCACAAAACTGATTACCAGGCACAAACATTTTAATAAATTTGGCACATATAACACTAGTTTTTATTGATAGGGGCCAAAATTTCATACAAGTCCTTCTCAATCCCCTTTAATACTGTAATATTGAATAAAAGACTAATATTCTTCATATTATGGGTTATGCCTGTGTATTGTACCATACAAGTGACTATACGTTTTCATTCTCAATAAAAGCGACTCACAGAAGCATAAGGGAACTGGAGACAGCTGTGGGAATTTTTGGGGGACAAGTTTTATTTTTTGTGCCACTTTGGGGTGTATTTATGAGTGAGTGTTTCATATACATTACATAACATGAAGCTCAAAAATGACTGACTACAAGCAGAGACCCTCATTCCTTCATACCAGAAACAGTGATTTACAGGGTTTTGAGTTCATAGTTATAAAGAGGGGGCCCAGTCATTACCCCGACATTTGCTAATAGGGCATTTAGAAAGGGTTTTGTGACATAAATATTCCCTTTAGTGTATGAAATAAATCATTACCTAAGACATTATAATGTTTACATAAATGTTTGAATTATTTTCTCAGTTAATTAACAGACATTGCACAATTATATTACACCCATTCCCATTAACATGCCGCACATGTTTAAATCTATATAAGATGGAAAGTGAATAGAGACACCACACTTGTAATATCTGTTAGAAAATAACGTGGCGGGGCTTGTTCAACGCTCCTGAGATCCTGGGCTGAGGCATTTTCATCCAGAGGTGTTTTTATTAAGAGATTTGTTATTTCAACTAGTGACGTATTTCCATTTCTGCATCCCATATAGTGCACCATAAATACCCGCTGGTATAAAGGGATGGTATACATTTTATTTAAGATACATTAAGGTGAGAAGGCAAATATAAAACACATTAATAATTCAGACTAATTTACAAGATCTTTTGATGCACAGCAAACTATTAGCTAATTAATAAAGACATTGTGCACATTATGATTCAATGGTGGTTCATAAATATGTTTTCTAATGGGTATGAAAATCTTCTATACAATGATGAGTGGTAGAGCACAATTCTACCAGGAGTACACAGATACACAGGATCGCGTCCCTGGCAATGACCCAAGCACTCTCATGACACTCTGCGATGCAGCAAGAAATGCTGGCACAGGTTTTAGTTCAGGGTTTGGCATGTGGTGGAACATAATGATATATTATTGCAGGGTCTGGTGATGATCCTGCTGTTGTGGTCCCTGAGGGAACCAATGTCAGAATAGGTAGTAGGTGGAGGAATAATTTTAAAGAATTAGGCTGAAATTACGTTTTTCTTTTTGCTCCCTTCTCAACGCTATGATGCAGTGCTGATTCAATGCATAGTTCTTGTTCCTTTGAAAGATGCTTTCAACTGCTGCTGCTCCCTATACTATATTCAAGCAATCGGTGTGCAGGACTTTTCCTGTCTGAGCCTCTCTGCTACCATACTCAGAAAAAGGAATTCACATGAAAAGACTGTTTCAAACAGCAAAGCACAAGATTAGCCCTTAGAAGGACTGTTAGTATGATGGTTGAGTATCAGCACCAGTATCAACACTAGAGGAGTCTGATTAGTTAAACTGTGCACACACAGTGTCAGACTGGGGTGTGAAGGGCCCACCAGTAACCAACTCCAGGGCCCCACTTTTCAGCTAAATGCTAATGTCACATCATCCTCAATCACAAATTTCTATAGCAATGAACTGGGTTGATTGTTAACCCCTTAGTGACAGAGCCATTTTGCAGCTTAATGACAGGGCCAATTTTTACAATTCTGACCACTGTCACTTTATGAGGTTATAACTCTGGAACGCTTTAACGAATCCAGCTGATTCTGAGATTGTTTTTTCATGACATATTGAACTTCACGTTAGTGGTAAAATTTCTTTGATATGACTTGTGTTTACTTATGAAAAAAACGGAAATATGGCAAAAATTTTGAAAATTTAACAATTTTCAAACTTTAAATTTTTATGCCCTAAAATCAGAGAGATATGTCACACAAATTTCTTAATAAATAACATTTCCCACATGTCTACTTTACATCAGCACAATTTTGGGAACAACATTTTTTTTTGTTATGAAGTTATAAGGGTTAAAAGTTGACCAGCGATTTCTCATTTTTACAACACCATTTTTTTTTAGGGACCACATCACATTTGAAGTCACTTTGAGGGGTCTATATGATAGAAAATACCCAAAAGTGACACCATTCTAAAAACTGCACCCCTCAAGGTGCTCAAAACCATATTCAAGAATTTTATTAACCCTTTACGTGCTTCACAGGAACTGAAGCAATGTGGAAGGAAAAAATTAACATTTAACTTTTTTTGCAAAAACTTTACTTCGGAACCAATTTTTTTTATTTTCACAACTGTTAAAAGAAAAAATGAACCACAAAATTTGTTGTGCAATTTCTCCTGAATAAGTCGATACCCCATATGTGGGGGTAAACCACTTTTTGGGCGCACGGCAGAGGTTGCAAGGGAAGGAGCGACATTTGACTTTTTCAACGCAGAATTGGCTGGACGCCATGTCGCGTTTGTAGAGGCCCTGATGTGTCTAAACAGTGGAAACCCATCACAAGTGACCCCATTTTGGAAACTAGACCCCCTAAGGAACTTATCTAGATGTGTGGTGAGCACTTTGAATCTCCAAGTGCTTCACAGAAGTTTATAACATAGAACAGTGAAAATAAAAAATCATATTTTTTCCACAAAAACAATCTTTTCACCCCAATTTTTATTTTCCCAAGGGTAACAAGACCCCAAAAGTTTTTGTGCAATTTTTCCTGAGCATGCTGATACCCCATATGTGGGGGTAAACCACTTATTTGGGTGCATGGCAGAGCTTGGAAGGGAAGGAGCGCCGTTTGACTTTTTCAACGCAGAATTGGCTGGATGTCATGTCGTGTTTGTAGAGGCCCTGATGTGTCTAAACAGTGGAAACCCCCCAAAGTGACACCATTTTGGAAACTAGACCCCCTAAGGAACTTATATAGATGTGTGGTGAGCACTTTGAACCCCCAAGTGCTTCACAGATCGTTTAGTCCCCAATTTTTTATTTTCCCAAGGGTAACAGGAGAAATTAGACCACAAAAGTTTTTGTCCAATTTGTCCTGAGTACGCTGATACCCAATATGTGGGGGGTGACCACTGTTTGGGAGCACGGCAGGGCTTGATAGGGAAGGAGTGCCGTTTGACTTTTTCAAACCAAAATTGGCTGGAATTGAAATTGGACGCCATGTCGCGTTTGGAGAGCCCCTGATACGCCTAAACAGTGGAAACCCCCACAAATGACACCATTTTGGAAACTAGACCCCTTAAGGAACTTATCTAGATGTGTGGTGAGCTCTTTGAACCCCCAAGTGCTTCACAGAAATTTATAAACGTAGAGCCGTGAAAATAAAAAATAATTTTTTTCCTCAAAAATGATTCTTTAGCCCGCTATTTTTTTTATTTTCCCAAGGGTAACAGGAGAAATTGGACCCCAAAAGTTGTTGTGCAATTTTTCCTGAGTACGCTGATACCCCATATGTGGGGTGAAACCACTGTTTGGGTGCATGGGAGTGCTTGGAAGGGAAGGAGCGCTATTTTGTCATGCAGACTTTGATGGAATGTTCTGCGGGCGTCATGTTGTGTTTGCAGAGCCCTTGATGTGTCTAAACAGTGGAACCCCCCCACAAGTGACCCCATTTTGGAAACTAGACCCCTTAAGGAACTTATCTAGATGTGTGGTGAGCACTTTTAACCCCCAAGTGTTTCACAGAAATGTATAAACGCAGAACTGTGAAAATAAAAAATCTTTTTTTTCTCAAAAATGATTTTTTTTTAGCCAGCTATTTTTTATTTTCCCAAGGGTAACAGGAGAAATTAGAGCCCCAAAATTGGTGTGCAATTTGTCCTGAGTACGCTGATACCCCATATGTTGGGGTAAACCACTGTTTGGGCGCACGGCAGGGCTCGGAAGGGAGGGAGCGCCATTTGACTTTTTGAACGCCACGTCGTGTTTGGAGACCCCCTGATGTGTCTAAACAGTGGAAACCCCCCACAAGTGACCCCATTTTGGAAACTAGACCCCTTAAGGAACTTATCTAGATGTGTGGTGAGCACTTTTAACCCCCAAGTGTTTCACAGAAATGTATAAACGCAGAGCTGTGAAAATAAAAAATCTTTTTTTTTTCTCAAAAATGATTTTTTTTTTAGCCAGCTAATTTTTATTTTCCCAAGGGTAACAGGAGAAATTAGAACCCCAAAATTGGTGTGCAATTTGTCCTGAGTACGCTGATACCCCATATGTTGGGGTAAACCACTGTTTGGGCGCACGGCAGGGCTCGGAAGGGAGGGAGCGCCATTTGACTTTTTAAACGCCACGTCGTTTTTGGAGACCCCCTGATGTGCATAAATAGTGGAAACCCCTCAATTCTAGCTCCAACCCTAACCCCAATACACCCCTAACCCTAATCCCAACCCTAATCCTAACCTAAATCCCAACCCTAATTCCAACCCTAATTGTAACCCTAACCTTAATTGTAACCCTAACTAATTGTAACCCTAACCCTAATTTTAACCCTAACCCTAATTGTAACCCTAATTATAACCCTAATTATAACCCTAACCCTAAGGCTAGGTTCATTTTGCGTTTTACCAGCCCGTTCAACACATAGCGTTGACGGGCTGGTAACGGTATAGCATAACACGATCGCGTTATGCTATACCCGCTAGCGCAGGTGAATCAGCAGATGATTCATCTGCGCTAGTGGTGACGGAGCCCAGACGCTGCAGCCCGCGTCCGAGGCTCCGCCACTGAATGATGGCACGTCGCGAACGCATGCTGCTTTACGGCATGCATCGCTATGCGCCCTCAAATGGGGGTGAATGGCAGCGTTAACGGACTGCGTTACACCGCGTTATACCGTGGTGTAATGCAGTCCGTCTAACGGACTGCCATAACGCAGTATGAACCCAGCCTAACCCTAACCCTAATTATAACCCTAACACTAATGCTATCCCTAACCCTAATTATAAACCTAACCCTAATTATAACCCTAACCCTAACGGAAAAATTAAAATAAATATAATTTCTATATTTTATTATATGTCCCTAACTAAGGGGGTGATAAATGGGGGGGTTATGTACTGTTTTTTTTATTTTGATCACTGTGATAGTTTATCACAGTGATCAAAATGTACTTTTATGAGAATGAATGAAAAAATTTTGAATCTGCCGCCAAGCAGATCGGCGGGCGCACTGCGCATGCGCCCGCCTTTTTTTTTTTCCAGGAAGAAGACGCCGGGATCCTGGGGCCTGCGGGAGGACGGAGAACACCGGTAAGTATAGGGGGGGCGATCGGGGGACCTGGGGACCCTCATTTTCTCCCCTCTGATGTGCGATCATATCAGAGGGGAGAGAAATCATTTTTTTTTTTGCGGTCGCCGTTATACTTAGTATAATGGCGATTGCGACACCGGGGTCGGTAACTACCAACCCGGTCATGTTCTTGGGCTCGGTACCCGTAGCGAGACACAGAGAAAATTGCCCATCCCCCCAGCACAGCGGTGGGCGCACTGAGCATGCGCCCGCCATTTTCTCA
Source organism: Oophaga sylvatica (assembly GCA_033576555.1). Taxonomy (NCBI): domain Eukaryota; kingdom Metazoa; phylum Chordata; class Amphibia; order Anura; family Dendrobatidae; genus Oophaga; species Oophaga sylvatica. The sequence goes on from JARQOD010000001.1 coordinate 940,330,275, forward strand.
ATGGCGGCAGCACCGGGGAAGGCAGAAGGGCACGGGGGCCACATGGAGGGGATCGGGGGCCACATTTGGGTCCCGGGGACCCTTTTTCTCTGTCCTCTGATGTCTGATGACATCAGAGGACAGAGAAATTAAATGGCACATTTTTTTTTTGTTGTTGCGGTCGCCGTTATAGGGTTAATAACGGCGATCGCAACATCGGTGTCGGTAAAAACCGACCCGATTCATGTTCTCTGGGGTCTCGGCTATCCCCGGTAGCCGAGACCCCGGAGAAAATGCGCCTCTGGGGGGCGCTATTCACTTTTTCCACAGCGCCGTTAATTAACGGCGCTGTGGTTTAAGTACCCTTAATGACCGCCGTTAAAAGGCGTATCGGCGGTCTTTAAGGGGTTAAATGAATAAGAAGCCGCCTTTGTCTGTGCATTGAGATTCAAGTATAATGGGACAAATACTGCTCATATAAAAGAGTGGTGGCCCACACAGTCCTGGATAACTGCTCTCTCCCTCCAATCACAACTGTCCCTGTGCAATGGCGTCAGTGTGCTGAGTGTGGCAGCACCTGTCCTTTTATAACCTCTAATGAGGTATTGCAGCCAACCAATCACAGTAATGCCACTACCAAGATGTCTATGGCATTATAGTGACTGGCAGACAATCCCCGCATGCTTATTGGCTGTGTAACAGGCACCAAACATGCTAGGAAGGGATTTGAGCTTCAAATCCGAGCACCAGCCAACACTCGTTGAGTGCTGAGCACATCCGAACACCCTCGGATGATATTCAAGTTTCACCAACCACGTTCGCTAATCCCTATGAAGTAAAGATAATTGAATCGATTCACAGGACTCTGATCTAGCAGCCGTGTCAATGGTCCATAGCAACCGAACAGGAGCCGTGCTATCTACAGTGCCTTGCGAAAGTATTCGGCCCCCTGGAACTTTTCAACCTTTTCCCACATATCACGCTTCAAACAGAAAGATACCAAATGTACATTTTTGGTGAAGAATCAACAAGTGAGACACAATTGTGAAGTTGAACAAAATTTATTGGTTGTTTTAAATTTTTGTGGAAATGCAAAAACTGAAAAGTGGAGAGTGCAAAATTATTTGTCCCCTTTAACTTAATACTTTGTTGCGCCACCTTTTGCTGCGATTACAGCTGCAAGTCACTTGGGGTATGTCTCTATCAGTTTTATACATCGAGAGACTGAAATTCTTGCCATTCTTCCTTGGTAAACAGCTCGAGCTCAGTGAGGTTGGATGGAGATCGTTTGTGAACAGCAGTTTTCAGCTCTTTCCACAGATTCTCGATTGGATTCAGGTCTGGACTTTGACTTGGCCATTCTAACACCTGGATACGTTTATTTGTGAACCATTCCACTGTAGATTTTGCTTTATGTTTGGGATCATTGTCTTGTTGGAAGACAAATCTCCATCCCAGACTCAGGTCTTTTGCAGACTCCAACAGATTTTCTTCAAGAATGGTCCTGTATTTGGCTTCATTCATCTTCCCATCAATTTGAACCAGCTTCACTGTCCCTGCTGAAGAAAAGCAGGCCCAAACTATGATGCTGCCACCACCATGTTTGACAGTGGGGATGGTGTGTTCAGGATGATGAGCTGTGTTGCCTTTACACCAAACATATCGTTTGGCATTGTTGCCAAAAAGTTCGATTTTGGTTTCATCTGACCAGAGCACCTTCTTCCACATGTTTGGTGTGTCTCCCAGGTGGCTTGTTGCAAACTTTAAACGACTCTTTTTATGGATATCTTCGAGAAATGGCTTTCTTCGTGCCACTCTTCCATAAAGGCCAGATTTGTGCAGTGTACGACTGATTGTTGTCCTATGGACAGACTGTCCCACCTCAGCTGTAGATCTCTGCAGTTCATCCACAGTGATCATGGGCCTCTTGGCTGCATCTCTGATCAGTCTTCTCCTTGTTTGAGATGAAAGTTTAGAGGGACGGCCGGGTCTTGGTAGATTTGCAGTGGTATGATACTCCTTCCATTTCAATATGATCGCTTGCACAGTGCTCCTTGAGATGTTTAAAGTTTTGTAAATCATTTTGTATCCAAATCCGGCTTTAAACTTCTCCACAACAGTATCACGGACCTGCCTGTTGTGTTCCTTGGTCTTCATGATGCTCTCTGTGCTTCAAACAGAACCCTGAGACTATCACAGAGCAGGTGCATTAATACGGAGGCTTGATTGCACACAGGTGGATTATATTTATTATTATTATTATTATTTATTTCTATAGCACCATTGATTCCATGGTGCTGTACATGAGAAGGGGTTACATACAAATTACAGGTATCACTTACAGTAAACAAACTAACAATGACAGACTGATACAGAGGGGAGAGGACCCTGCCCTTTCGGGCTTACATTCTACAGGATTGTGAGGCAGGAGACAGTAGGTCGGGGGGTTGCAGCAGTTCCGGTGTTGGTTGAGGTGATATCTCCGGTAGTGGTGAGGAGGTAGCAGGGTCATTGCAGGCTGTAGGCTTTCCTGAAGAGATGGGTTTTCAGGTTCCGTCTGAAGGATCCGAATGTGTCTGATAGTCGGACGTGTTGGGGCAAAGAATTCCAGAGGATGGGGGATATTCGGGAGAAGTCTTGGAGGCGGTTGGATGAGGAGCGAATAAGTGTGGAGGAGAGAAGGATGTCATGGGAGGATCGTAGATTACGTGAGGGAAGATATCGGGAGATTAGTTCAGAGATATAAGGAGGAGACAGATTATAGATGGCCTTGTAGGTCAGTATTAGTAATTTGAACTGGATACGCTGAGGGAATGGGAGCCAGTGAAGAGATTTGCAGAGGGGAGAAGCGGAGGAGTAGCGAGGAGAGAGGTGAATTAGTCGTGCAGCAGAGTTAAGGATGGACTGGAGAGGTGCGAGGGTGTTAGCAGGGAGGCCAGAGAAAAGGGTGTTGCAGTAGTCGAGGCGGGAGATGATGAGGGCGTGCACAATCATTTTAGTAGATTGAGGGTTGAGGAAAGGACGGATTCTTGAAATATTTTTGAGCTGAAGGCGACAGGAGGTAGAAAGAGCTTGGATATGCGGTTTGAAGGACAGGGCAGAGTCAAGGGTTACTCCGAGGCAGCGGACTTCTGGTACGGGGGAAAGCGTGATATTGTTAATTGTGATAGATAGGTCAGGTAAGGAAGATCTGTGGGATGGGGGAAAGATTATGAGTTCAGATTTGTCCACACTGAGTTTGAGGAAGCGGGAGGAGAAGAAGGAGGATATGGCTGATAGACACTCCGGGATTCTGGATAGCAGAGAGGTGATGTCTGGGCCAGAGAGGTAGATCTGAGTGTCATCAGCGTAAAGGTGGTAGTGGAATCCGTGGGACTTTATGACTTGCCCCAGGCCAAGTGTATAGATTGAGAAGAGTAGGGGGCCTAGAACAGAGCATTGGGGGACTCCAACAGAGAGAGGGTGGGACGAGGAGGTAGTGTGGGAGTGGGAGACGCTGAATGTGCGGTTGGAAAGGTATGAGGAGATCCAGGATAGGGTGAGGTCCTTGACGCCAAAGGAGGAAAGAATCTGTAGTAGAAGGCAGTGGTCAACTGTGTCAAAAGCAGAGGACAGGTCAAGAAGCAGGAGTATAGAGTATTGTCCGTTCGCTTTGGCTGTAAGTAGGTCATTAGTAATTTTGGTCAGGGCTGTCTCAGTGGAGTGATGGGGGCGGAAACCAGATTGTAGAGTGTCAAAGAGCAAGTTAGAAGAGAAGTGGTAGGAAAGCTCAGCGTGGACATGCAGCTCCAGGAGTTTGAAGCGAATGGGAGCAGCGATATTGGGCGATAGCTGGACATAGCGGTTGGGTTGAGGGTTGGCTTTTTAAGGATAGTCGTGATTGTGGCATGCTTGAAAGCAGAAGGGAAGGTACCAGAAGTTAGTGATAGGTTGAAGAGGTGGGTTAGGGATGGAATAATAGTGGTGGTGAGGTTGGGGAGGAGGTGGGTTGGGATGGGGTCAAGTGCACAGGTTGTGAGGTGCGATTTGGAGAGAAGACAATTAAGCTCCCCTTAAGTTATGTTGGAGAGGGAGGTTATGGGGTTAGGGCATTGGTCTGGTATACAAAGGGGTTGTCGTGGTTGAACAATGAAGACTTGCCTTGTTTGGTCGATCTTATTTTTGAAGTGTGTGGCAAAGTCCTCAGCAGAGATGAGGGAGGTAGGAGGGGGCAGTGGTGGGCGGAGGAGGGAGTTAAAAGTTTTGAATAACTGTTTGGGGTTGTAGGATAGGGAAGATACGAGGGTTGTGAAGTAGGCCTGTTTAGCAGAGGTGAGGGCAGATTTGAAAGAGTGTTGCTTGTTTGAATGCAGTGAAGTCGTCTTGCGAATTTGTTTTTTTCCAATGCCGCTCTGTAATCCTGGACACTTGCCGGAGCATTTTAGTGGTGTTATTGTGCCAGGGTTGTCTGTTGGTACGTCGCACTCTGCCATGAACGAGAGGGGCGACCGTGTCAATAGCCGATGTGAGAGTGGCATTGTAGAAAGCAGTGGCACTGTCTGTATTGTGGAGTGAGGATATTGATGCCAGTGAAAGAATAGAGTCAGAGAGTGTGTGGATGTCTAGGTGTGCAAGGTGTCTGCAGGGGTGCACGTGTTGCTGGACATGGGTGACAGGAGAGGAGGACAGGGATGAGAAAGTGAGTAGATGGTGGTCAGATAGGGGGAGAGGGGAGGTGGTGAAGTTAGATAGAGAGCAGAGGCGGGTGAAGACCAAGTCTAATGTATGACCATCCATGTGGGTGGCTGAGGAGGACCACTGAGTAAGTCCAAAGGATGAAGTAAGGGACAGAAGTTTGGAGGCTGCTGACTGAAGGGTATCAGTGGGGATGTTGAAGTCACCCATGATGATGGTGGGGATGTCAGTGGAGAGAAAGTGAAGAAGCTAGGTAGTGAATTGGTCGATGAAGGCAGTGGTCGGGCCTGGAGGTCGGTATATGACGGCCACTTGGAGGTTGGAGGGAGAGTAGATGCGGACAGAGTGGACTTCAAAGGAGGGGAGGATTAGGGAGGGAAGAGGTGGGATTGGGTTAAAGTTGCAGTTAGAGGAAAGGAGAACACCCACTCCTCCACCATGTCTGCTTCCAGGGCGAGGAGTGTGGGTGAATTTGAGGCCACCGTAACACAGCGCAGCAGGGGAGGCGGTGTCAGAGGGTGTCAGCCATGTTTCTGTGAGGGCGAGGAAAGCAAGATGCGAGGAGAGAAAGAGGTCATGAATCACATGAAGCTTATTGCAGATGGAGCGGGCATTCCAGAGTGCTCCAGAGAGAGGGAGCAGGGGGGTGGGTGTCAATGGCACGGGTTTTACGTTGGAAAGATTGCGGTAGTTCTTATTAGATAGGGAGCGGTAGGAAGGAGTACTAATGGTGGGTATGAACTGTGGAGGTCCAGGATTGGGAGATATGTCACCAGCAGTGAGGAGGAGCAGAGAAAGGGAGAGCAGGTGGGAGGAGAGAGGGAAGCTTGTTTTGTGTTTTATTAGGACAGATTTGAGGTTGAGGAGCAGGTCAGCAGAGGAGGTCAGGTGGGGAGGAAGGAGGGAAGGGGAGATGATTATTTGATTAGAGGGTGCTGGGGTTTGGGGATAGCGAAGGAGAGAGAGGATTAACGGAGCAAACACTGTGAAGACATATGTAAACATGGTGAAAGAGTAAGATGGGTAATTAGAAAAGCCAGGTACAAGTAATTAGAAGTGCTTACTCAGCAGACATACCCAAAAGAGACATAGTGTGGGGTCCTGACTCCTGCTGTGACTAACTGCCGTTGAAATAACTGCAGCTTCACTGTACTTTTGCTGCAGTGGTACTTCTGCTGCATGTGCATGAATATATAGGACTGAGTAGAGGATCAGGTGGGAGGAGCTGTGGGAGCTGCTTTGGGATAAATTAGCAGCTGGCCAGCACACCAGGGAACCTTAGACAATCAGAAGCACAGGGCCTGGCTGCATCCATATGCTGGTAACACCTTGCACCTGATAGCATCTCTACTGGCCCCAGCATGGCTATACAGCAGTAAGTATTGAATACTATGCAACAAATTAATTTAGCAAACATTCAGCAGCCACTGTTAATATTTATCATCATTAGTCATTTAGGACAACACTGGATCATTCATAGATCCACAATGAACTTCTGGAGTGAGTTTGCTGCACTGAAAGTAAAGGGGCCGATTAATATTGCACGCCCCACTTTTCAGTTTTTGTATTTCCACAAAAATTTAAAATAAAGCAATAAATTTCATTCAACTTCACAATTGTGTCCCACTTGTTGTTGATTCTTCACCAAAAATTTACATTTGGTATCTTTATATTTGAAGCATGATATGTGGGAAAAGGTTGAAAAGTTCCAGAGGGCCGAATACTTTCGCAAGCCACTGTATCTCCTAGCAGCCAGGATCCCTAGAACCTCTTCTGTTTAGTAGTCATAGGGTGACATCATGAGTACATCATGACACAATGATAAATTCACTCCAGGACAACAAATCAGAAGAAGTGCTGGAACTCTGCAGAAAGCAATTTGTTTTCAGATCTCCCATATAACAGCCATGAAGAACTGGCATGGCCATTGGACCAGAATACTGTAAATTGATTCGCTCATCTCTAGGAAGAAATGGTGATAATTATCTTTTTAATTTTCTATATGTAATTTTTTAATGAAGTGACTGCAATACAACACAACTGACAAAAGCATGCAGTAACATAGCTCTGATTTCTCCCTTCTGTATTTTAGATTTCTTTCCTGTGGTTATCATGACGGCAGCATATTAATTAAATTTAGAAGAGCTACACTGACGTAAAAGGGGAAAGAAAAAATCAAGTGAGTTGTTCTGAATGATTCCCGTTCTATTAATGTGACTGAAGCTGCATGACTTACTTCACACTTAGGTAAATTCGCTCAGCTCACGGAAAAGATCATTCACAGCTGACATAAACCAGCATTCTGTGTGATTTGTTTACATGCAGGCTGCATTATCTCAGTAGTATGTTCATACGTAGCTGTGCTGCGTGTGGTGCTGTGCCGCACAAAAAGCACAAAAGATTCCATAACGCAATTATATCCACTCGTATAGGCAAATCATTGTAAGCGAGTATGTCATATGTTTTCTACACAAGTTGCACACATAATTACAGATTTATGGATATGAAGATTTGGAGATAGTTTTTAATATATGTAACCTGCACTAATACTCTCCTAGTGTATCCTCACCCGTCCCCTGTAGACTGTGAGCCCTCGCGGGCAGGGTCCTCTCTCCTTCTGTACTTGTGTGTGCTTTGTGCTGCTCATGTTTATTGTACTTGTCTATATTTGCCCCTTTTTCACATGTAAAGCACCATGGAATAAATGGCGCTTTAAATATGAATAATAATAATAATTAATTAGAATGACATTTGATGTTACACAATAGACATTTATCATCTATTTATTACTATCTTGTGGTCTAAGTGTCACTGCTGTAGGGACCCTCACCAATCATGAGTACAGAAGTTCCATGTTGAGATGTAAAAAGATGTTTGAGTAGAGTGGAGGGAAGAGCTTGATTCCTGCTGCTCTCTTTAATGTCTAACACTGAAAAAGGGAGGTGAATACAGTAGTCTTGCTTTAGTCAATCTCTAAAGACCAGGAGTAGGAAACCTCCTATTCCCAGGGATTGCAGTGGCCGGGCAGGCTGCCGTGTTTTGCTGGCCATAGGCCCGTTAATTGCTCCAGAGATTGCAAGCACGCACGCGCAACATTCAGTACAGAACACTGTGGCACATGCACTGAAGATGCTAACTTACCTTGGAGTCAGCGGGCTCTGCGCTCCAGTCCCACCAATGACGGCAGCAGCAATTCCAGCCCCATCTCATCCTGTGATGCTATATGCTCCCAGCCCCTCTTGGCAGAGGCGTAGATAGAGTTTTGGTTCAGGGAGGGGGCAAAACTTGTCAATGTACCCCTAACCAGGTAACCCTGTTTACAACTATGGTGGCGCACCCTAATTAGAGATATAGGGGAACCTCAGTAGATGACCTCGCTGTTACTAAAAAAAATCTCTATACAAATACCAACACTGATATTAACGCTATATGGTGACCACTGATATTACCGCTATATGGTGACCATATAGTAGTAGATACCAGTCCTGAAGAACATGTAATAGATTACACTACAGTTACAGATAGTGACATACAGATGACGTTCTTTCTGATGGAGTCGTTCACTTTTCCCGTCTTTTCCATTTGGCCCAGACCGACATGACAACTTCTCCAGCCAGGACTCAGCTGCAGAGATTACACAAAGACACATTTGTTCACATTTCCTGCACCATCCACATCTATTCCCAACCTGCACAAACTCCTCATCCTGCTGGTGCCCCAATACTGAGCTGCTGCTGCCATATGTGTCCCTATTATTGCACCTATTGTGTGATACTGTGTGCCCTCTAGATAGTAAAATAACCCTCTAGAATATAGTAATGTCCTGTGCAAGTTCTCTAGAAAACAGTGCTCACATTTTGCTCCCCTAGAAAGTAATAATGACCTCTGTGTGCCCCTTTGACAGTCACAATGACCTGAGTTCCCCTATAGCAGTAAATGCTTACTTAACATCTAATAATGTCCCAATTCTCCACCCTACACAGCTCCCCTCTACACAATATTATACATAGTAGAATGCCCCTTCACTGTATAGAACCCCCCACACAGTATACTGACCCTTTAGCAGCCCCCAAACTGTTTGATGGCTCGAACATTCTATGATGGGCCCACACTCTACAAAGACCCCACATTATCTCCTACAATATATGAAGGCCACCTCACTGTAATCACCACAATGTATGATGGCCCCCTAAATAGCCTCTATAAAGTGTAATGCACTACCCGCAAGCCTCTATACAGTATAATGCAATCCCCATAAGCAGACTTTATACAGTGGGGAAAATAAGTATTCGATATCTGACAATTTTTCAAGTTTTCCCACCTACAAAGTATGTAATTTGTAATTTTTGTAGTAGGTACACTTCAACTGTGAGAGACAAAATCTTCAACAAAAAAATCCATAAAATCACATTGTATGATTTTTACATAATTAATTTGCATTTCATTGCATTAAATAAGTATTTGATACAATAGAAAAACAGAACTTAATATTTGGCACAGAAACCTTTGTTTGCTATTACAGAGGTCAGATGTTTCCTGTAGTTCTTGATCAAGTTGCGCCCTGCAGGATTTTAATTCATGACAGCGTAGTGTGTTACTAATGGTTACTATAATGTTACTATAGTCCCAGCTCTCTTCAGGTCATTGACCTGATCCTCCCGTACAGTTCTGGGCTGATTCCTGACCTTTCTCAGAATGATCCTTAACCCATGAGGGGTATAATGTACTCCCTATAGACCTCTATATAGTATAATGTGTGTCGACCCGCCACCACAATTGTGGGTTACCAGGGCAATGGGGTACTCAGAGCCGAGCCCGTAGAAGTCTATGGGGATTTTGTCACAGGTAGCTGTGGCTCGGTCTGTGGCCCGGGCGGTCTGGCGTATGTTGGGGAATATTTACAGGGGATAGGTTTATATACAGTTCGTGACGCCACCTGTAGTATTCTGGTAATATGTACCAGCGCTGCTGTAGATCTCTGAGGGGATGGTGAGGCAGCTAGATGTCGGGTCCCCTACAGGTGGGACTCTTCCCTCAGGTCGGTAGTTAGGTAGGGATTGTGCAGGCATGCAATAATAACTCAGTCTCACACCGTCAGCGTCTTTCCATACCTTTACTTGTAAGATGTTCAAGCAGGTCCCAGGGAGGCTGATCCAAGGAGAGTGTATCTTGAGACAGCAGCTGGACAAGTTAGGGGCCTCCTTTACTTCCAATACAATGAGTACAACCAGCCTGAAGCGTAGTTCCCTCAATAACTCCAGCTAATCCATAGCTGTACTGCCCAGTCAGTTTTGTGTTAGGAGCCTTCCTGCGAGAGAGCTGAATTCTTATCTTGTCGTGCACTGACTCAAAGTCTTCACTCCCCCTGACCCCAGTTACGTACTGACTATAAGGGGCTTGTTTGCCGCGACCTAAGGTCCGGTAAATTCCTGGTTTTCTTACCACTATGCTTGAAGCTAATAGTGATCCTTCGGTCCCCAGTGACCGGTTGCAATGTGCAGGACTTCTTCAATCCGAACGCACCTTTCCAATAAACCACTGTGCCTTTCGCCTTGTCCTCGCTGGTAGCATAAGCACTCACACTAGCATAAAGTCGGGTAGTCACTTCCTTCATTCACTTTCTTCAAAGTTAGTTACAGATGCTCAGTTATCAATAGGCAGGAGCACGTCTCTGAACCTTTCACTGTCCTGGAGACAGGTGACTGAAGTCTTTCTGCACTAAGCTTCTTTCTTCTTTCAATGTAGTCTGATGAGGTACAGCTCTGACTAGGCTAAGGTGAATTAGACCACCTGTACCAGCCTCCACGTTCTGAACTGATGATAGAGCAGGCTGGACTGCTTCCTCCCTCCAGCTAAACTCCTGACGTCTGCTCCGTCCGAAGACAGGAACTAGACTGACTAAATCACTCTAACACATACACCTTGACCACTCCCTCTAGAGTAAACTACACTACCCTAAGGGTGTGTCTAGTGTGTGTTGAGTGAATGGGTATTTAGCATTAAACTGCCGTCTCGCCATACACTCTCCAGGGTACTGCGTGTGCCTAACACCAGGGCTACACATTCCCCCATGGTAAAAGACAGCACTCCCGGGCTGTAAAATACAAAAGAGACATTTTGTTTATGCAATAAACATTAAACAATAACTTCTTCCCATCCGGGAGGTGAGAATATCTTGAACGTTGCGAACAATAACATTTTACATATAGAAATACAAAAGTATCAAATAGCATTCAATAAATATACGGTATACTTGTGAAGGACCCGCACCAAACCTTCAACGTGGGTCCTGGGTGGGCTGCAGGACATCCGATTGCAGACCTCACTCAGTGCCACACCACACGGGTTTTGTTTTCAGAGGTAGTTGTACTGGTTTATGTAAAACCAAGAGAAAGCACCGAAGCGCAACTATGTACAAGTAAGTTCTGGGTTGGCACAGTCCTCAACCTCAAAGTCCATTGTAAAACCAAAGACATATTATATCAAATCACATAATACGAAAGTGCAACTTTTCTGGTTACTGTTTATCATTTACCCAGCCGGGCATTCTACAGTTAGAAATATATATATTCACTATATAATTTGTGCAAAACTTTATAAAACATTTCAAACTTTTTTACTTTTGGTAGACCCGATAGGGATCTCACCACTTTTTCCTCACTATCTATTCATTCTCTGCAAATACACTTTCCACCCCGGGGGCTGGAACAATGCAATGGGCCCTAGATCCCAGGACTAGCAAATCATGTGCTGCGATTAGGGTCTGGGTCGCCACAGTTCTGGTGCGAACCTCTAGGGACGCAACGGGTACATTTTCTTCACGTGACACCGATTGCGTTTCAATCACAGTTAGCGATATGGACCGCGTCATGGATTGCGATTGAGACTGGGTCGCATGTTGCGATGAAGATATAACTTTCTTTTGCGATGAACTCTGGGTCGCTAGTTGCGATGAATTTGCAGGGGGCGATGCTGGGGCACGGCCGGTTACTGCTTGATCTAGAGACGGGGACGCTGCGGTAGTGGTGACGTTACCTGCGTCTGGGACGGGGTCACGGACGATGGTGACGTTAAGGCATACCATCCCTTCATTCCCCAATGCCGTGTATATGTGACGATGTCTCCATTTACTAAGTCCCTCCCGGGATGACCTTGCGGTAGGTGGGATTCTACATCACGCCTGCTGACAAAGACCCCTGGGTAGAGGCCCGGTTCACGGATAAAGCCCCAGCCCTTCCGGAGCTGGAACTCAGTCACACACCCCTGCCGCCGCGGTTCCCTCAGGGTACCTTTATCTCTCCGGACACTCTCTTTGTCCGCGATCAGCTCTGCATATTGTCGCTGACGGTTCCGCTGAGTTTCCCGCTCTTCCTCCTGCTGGCGTTTCTTCTTCTCCTCACGACTCTGCCATTCCTGTTCCCACTGGGCGGTATAGGCGACGTCATCCAGGCGCGCCATTTCGTCCCAGTCCACATCTGGTAGTGACGGACAGGACCCCTCCGGTGTCCCTGCCGGGGACCGATCATCTGCTGCGGCCTCTTGGCCGGGCGGGCGTTCCGGGATTGGCTGTACCTCCTCAACCTCCTTCGCTTCCACCGCTTCACCGGTGGGATCGGGATCGGTACTTTCGGGGGCAGCCTCCGGTTGCTCCTTCGCCTTGGGCAGCAGACTCTTCGGTATCTGGAATCGTGGGGGGTCGTTAAGGGGAGAGGACGCTGTGTTCCACAGTCGCCACTGCATCAGGTTACATCGGCGTCTCTCAATCTCCTCCAGTCCAGTTTGGTGCTGGACCATCTTCTTCAGGCGTGCATTTTCTTCTCGAATCTCTAGCAACGCCTGCTGCAGGTGCAGGACCACGGATAACTCCGATGCTGGTGGCAGCTTGGCTGGGGCACGGGGCCTGCCTTCCTCCGCTTCCCAGCTCGGCTGCACACGTCCTGCCTCCATGATGTTCCAGAAGATTCCTTCTTCTTCCTCCAGAGACATCCGGTCTCTTCCGTGGAGGCTGGGTTTGCGTCTCCTCCTCCTCGCAGGGAAGGTGAAGAGGAGGCGGACCTCCTTTGCTGTAGGGCAGGATCGCATGTTGTAATAGCACTTTGAGAGGGCAGGCATTTTCTTCGCGCCACAGGGGGGGTAGACGCCCACGAAGGTACGCCCACCTTCTTCTCCAGCGCCTGAGGGCGCGAATATGGCGACAAAAATGGCGATTTTGGCGCCAAAAGTGCAAACAGTCCTTTTTCACAAAAACAATTCCTTAGGCACACAGGGCTCGCAATTCTGCGAGTTTCGCATCCTGTTCGTGACGCCAAAGTTTTGTGTCGACCCGCCACCACAATTGTGGGTTACCAGGGCAATGGGGTACTCAGAGCCGAGCCCGTAGAAGTCTATGGGGATTTTGTCACAGGTAGCTGTGGCTCGGTCTGTGGCCCGGGCGGTCTGGCGTATGTTGGGGGAATATTTACAGGGGATAGGTTTATATACAGTTCGTGACGCCACCTGTAGTATTCTGGTAATATGTACCAGCGCTGCTGTAGATCTCTGAGGGGATGGTGAGGCAGCTAGATGTCGGGTCCCCTACAGGTGGGACTCTTCCCTCAGGTCGGTAGTTAGGTAGGGATTGTGCAGGCATGCAATAATAACTCAGTCTCACACCGTCAGCGTCTTTCCATACCTTTACTTGTAAGATGTTCAAGCAGGTCCCAGGGAGGCTGATCCAAGGAGAGTGTATCTTGAGACAGCAGCTGGACAAGTTAGGGGCCTCCTTTACTTCCAATACAATGAGTACAACCAGCCTGAAGCGTAGTTCCCTCAATAACTCCAGCTAATCCATAGCTGTACTGCCCAGTCAGTTTTGTGTTAGGAGCCTTCCTGCGAGAGAGCTGAATTCTTATCTTGTCGTGCACTGACTCAAAGTCTTCACTCCCCTGACCCCAGTTACGTACTGACTATAAGGGGCTTGTTTGCCGCGACCTAAGGTCCGGTAAATTCCTGGTTTTCTTACCACTATGCTTGAAGCTAATAGTGATCCTTCGGTCCCCAGTGACCGGTTGCAATGTGCAGGACTTCTTCAATCCGAACGCACCTTTCCAATAAACCACTGTGCCTTTCGCCTTGTCCTTGCTGGTAGCATAAGCACTCACACTAGCATAAAGTCGGGTAGTCACTTCCTTCATTCACTTTCTTCAAAGTTAGTTACAGATGCTCAGTTATCAATAGGCAGGAGCACGTCTCTGAACCTTTCACTGTCCTGGAGACAGGTGACTGAAGTCTTTCTGCACTAAGCTTCTTTCTTCTTTCAATGTAGTCTGATGAGGTACAGCTCTGACTAGGCTAAGGTGAATTAGACCACCTGTACCAGCCTCCACGTTCTGAACTGATGATAGAGCAGGCTGGACTGCTTCCTCCCTCCAGCTAAACTCCTGACGTCTGCTCCGTCCGAAGACAGGAACTAGACTGACTAAATCACTCTAACACATACACCTTGACCACTCCTCTAGAGTAAACTACACTACCCTAAGGGTGTGTCTAGTGTGTGTTGAGTGAATGGGTATTTAGCATTAAACTGCCGTCTCGCCATACACTCTCCAGGGTACTGCGTGTGCCTAACACCAGGACTACACAAATGCACTCCCCATAGGCTTCCATAGAGTATAATGCACTCCCCATAGGTTTGTATATAGTATAAAGTAAACCCATAGGCCTCTATAGTATAATGCAATCTCCATAGGCAGACTCTATATAGTATAATGCACTCCCCAGAGGCAGACTCTATATAGTATAATGCACTCCCCAGAGGCAGACTCTATATAGTATAATGCACTCCATATAGGCAGACTCTTTATATTATAAAGCATTCCCATAGTCAGACTCTACATAGTATAATGCATCCCCATAGGTAGATTCTATATAGTATAAAGCATCTCCTTAGGCAGACTCTATATAGTATAATGCCCTCCCCAGTGCAACACTGGCAGCTGCGGATGGAGTGCTCGTGCGTCTGCGCTCTGTCGATGAGCTTTCGCTTCTGGAGGAGGAGGGTCGAACACCAACTGTTGCCTATACCGTGGGCTAGGCAGCACTGTCCCACCGCCGCTGTCCCCTGTGGACCCTGCATCCACCACATTAACCCAGTGCGCAGTGATGGACACGTAACGGCCCTGGCCATGCCTACTGGCCCATGCACCTGTTGTGAGGTGCACCTTTCCACTCAATGATTGTTTGAGTGCATGGACAATGCGGTCTTTCATATGCAGGAGGAGGGCAGGGATGGCTTTTCTAGCAAAGAAGTGCCGACTGGGTAGGTCATAGCGTGGGACAGCGCAGGCCATGAGCTCTCGGAACGCTGCGCTTTCAACCAAACGGATGGACATCATCTCTAATGAGATCAGTTTGGCAATGTAGGAGTTCAAAGCCAGTGTATGCGGATGAGAGGATGAGTACTTTCTTGTCCTACTCAGAGTCTCTGCTACGGTGAGCTGGACTTGAGAGCTGCATATGGTGGAACTAGCGATGGACATGGAGGACTGAGAGGAGGGGTGGTGATGGTGGTGGTGGTGGTGATGGCCTAGATGCAGTCTTTCGTTGGAAAACCATTTGGATTCCCTGACTGCTTTGGCCTCGCGACGACACCTCAACATTTCTTGCTGGTGGTGTGCTAACCGGTGGGCTTACAGTGGGGGAAGCGATGTAGCGTTGCTGGCTACCTTCAGTCAGAGCAGGTGCACGTGTGCTACCTGAGGTTTTGTAGTCCGTCCACGTTTGCATGTGCATGCTGTTTACATGTCTAAGCATGCAACTGGTATTCAAATTTCAGAGATTTTTCCCTCGGCTAAAGGTCCTTCCGCACTTCTTACAGATAACCTTTGCCTCATCAATAGGATTTTGGTCAAAAAAGTGCCACACTGCACTCTTCCTACTATGGGAAAACTTTTCAGGGCTTGCACGCTGAGCTAATTTGACCGTCTGGCCAAGCTGTCCTGCAACTCTTTTTGTTTTTTTAACACGTTTTTGGACTGCTATGGACCTGCCAGATAACCGCAGCTGTGATGTCGATGCCTGCTGCGGATCCTCCTCTTCTTCTGAGCTATTGCCAGCGGCACCCTCTTCCCCCAATGGATGCCAATCCGGGTCAACAACTGGGTCATCCATCACCTTCTCTTCAATTTCATCTGCACATTCCTCTATGTCACTGTGTAAGGTGGTATAGTAAGCGGGAAGGGGCACCTGAGTTTAATCAGGGTTCATATTCTGACTCAGTAGACTGCGAGGGCAATGTAGTGCTCTGGGTGAATGTACCAGCAGAATCATATAGCAGTGGCTGTGCATCAGTGCACGCCATGTCAGATTCATCTTGGACTGGGGAATTCAGGATTTGACTTGATAACCCAGGCATGGTATGTGAAAAGAGCTCCATGGAGTAATCTGAAGTGTGTCCTGCTGCATCCTTCACTTTTGGTGGGGGTGAAGGACACAAGGAAAGGTGTTGTTCCTGACCAGGAGCCTGCACTGACGACTCAGTGCTTGCAGTTTTTGAAGCTTCAGAAGAGGAGGCGATAGAGCTGGAGGCTGTTTCGGCAATGTAAGCCAAAACCTGTTCCTGATGCTCCTGCTTTAAAAGCGGTTTACCTACTCCCAGAAAAGGGAGCCTTCCAGGCCTTCTGGAGCCAGACGATGACACAGGCTCAACACCTTCTGCCTTAGGTGCTATTGTGCTTTTGGTACTACCAGCAGATGCACCACCACCACCATCAGTACAGCTGGCCCCCCCGCCCACGTCCGCGGCCTCTTCCACCATACTTCCTCATGTTTGGGAAAATGTACCAAAAATACCAGCAGATATATGGTACTCTATGAGGAGAGTACAGCTGTATACGGTGTAGGGAAAAATTTAAATCTCCGTATATATTTCCGGAGTCAGACACAGACGCTCACTCAGCATGGATTGGACCGTAATACAAACAGCAGAAATACGGTACTGTATCAGAAATGGACAGCTGTATACGGTGTAGGGAAAATTTAAATCTCCATATATATTTCCGGAGTCACACCCAGACGCTCTCTCATTATGGATTTCACCGTAATACAAAGAGCAGATATACAGTACTGTATCAGAAGCGTACAGCTGTATACGGTGTAGGGAAAAATTTAAATCTCCGTATATATTTCCAGAGTCACACACAGATAGTCAGCATGTATTTGTCCGTGATACCAGCCGGTACACGGTAGTGTGTGAGGAGCGTACAGCTCTATACGGTGTGGGAAAAAATGAATGCTCGGTAACTGTGCAGAAAAAAAGAATAAAAGTATTAGTGCTGTGTAAAATGCAGTCTGCACAGCAGTGTACACACAGCAATACAGCTATCAGGCAGCCTAATAACCAGCGCTGCTGCACACAAGAAAATCCTCCCCTGTCACTGCACACTAACTGTACAGCACAATTGCTATCAGCATAAGCACAGAAGAACTTCTCTTTCCAGCCCTAACTCTCTCCCTACTGATAAACAGCAACCTCTCCCTACTGTTAAGATCGGCAGAAGTAAAATGGAGGTCGGCGGTCAGGGCTTTTATAGACACTACGACGCCCCCAAAGCAAGCCAATCACTGCACTGTCCTTCTCTATGATGGTGGTGGACACTGCACATGTCATCTCGTTGCCCACAGTGTACGTCCTTGCTCACTGACTGAAAAAAAGGCGCCTGCAAGCATTCTGGGAAATCCAACTTTGGTGCTCGTTTTGTCGACTGCATGGCCGACTTCACGCTATGGTCGGGTTTCGATCGGCGAAACCCGACTTTGGCGAAAGTCGGCGACTTATGAATCTGACCGACCTGTTTTGCTCAACTCTACTGGCGACTACTGTCAGCTCATCACCTGGGCTGCGAGTAATATCAGAGTAATCCCAATACCGTTTGTAAAGAATATATGGCATAGTTGTCAGCTGATAGCCGGTGTCCAGCAAAGCGTTCATGGGGATGCCGTCAATCACAATTGGGAGAACTGGTCGTCCTCCTACGTACTTTGCTCACCAGTTTTGTGGGCCTGGTCGTCGTACTCCTGGGGGTTGGCCCTCTGCCCCAGGGGCTGCTCGTTTAAATGGCAGAATCTTGCGAATTGCCCCGCTTTGCTGCAGCGGCAGCAAATGGGTCGTCCGTCCTGGTCGTAGCGATCATTGTCTCTCCCTCTGATCGGTGGGATCCTCTTCCGCCATAGCCACGGGACGTCATCTGGACTGGAAGCAAACTGGATCTTCTCCTTCAGGGGCACTTGCATGGACTGCACGGTTTTGGCTAGTGCAGCCACACTTTTGGTCAGCTCCAGGACCTGAGGACGTAGTTCTGCAGATGGATCATTATCCAGGGTCTGTGCGTCGGCTGCAACGGGGGTCTGAGGGAAGGATGCCGCCTCCTGGGTGTATGTAATTGCTGGGCGCCTAGGGGGCACTGGGCGGCTGACATTTGGTTCGTGCAACAGCCGGATAGCCCAATCTTTAAAGTATGCAAAGTTCTGACAGGGCCTGTGTTGTGGGCAGGAAGACCAGGCAGCTGCCTAGGGCCCCAACTCCCTCAGGGGCCCCCAGCTAGCGGCACATCACACAGCCACTATAGTGCCCGAGAGGCGGGGGGCCCGCCTGCCCACAGCGCTGACTCCCCCCGCCGCCGCATTGAACTATACCTGCATCATAGACGCTGGTACAGTTCAAAGCAGTAATGGAGGAGAGGGAGCTGTGTTCTGTATACCATGTGGGCTGTGTTCTGTATACCATGTGGGGCTGTGTGCTGTATACCATGTGGGGCTGTGTTCTCTATACCATGTGGGGCTGTGTGCTGTATACCATGTGGGGCTGTGTGCTGTATACCATGTGGGGCTGTGTGCTGTACACCATGTGGGGCTGTGTTCTGTATGCTGTGGGGCTGTGTGCTGATACCATGTGGGGCTGTGTGCTGTATACCATGTGGGGCTGTGTGCTGTATACCATGTGTGGCTGTGTGCTGTATACCATGTGTGGCTGTGTGCTGTATACCATGTGGGGCTGTGTGCTGTATACCATGTGGGGCTGTGTGCTGTATACCTTGTGGGGCTGTGTGCTGTATACCTTGTGGGGCTGTGTGCTTTATCCCATGTGGGGCTGTGTGCTGTATACCATGTGGGGCTGTGTGCTGTATACCATGTGGGGCTGTGCTATACACCACGTGGGGCTGTGCTATACACCATGGTACTGCCATATTTTCTATGGAGGGGCTGCATTATACTGTAAGAGGGGGCTGCATTATATTGTATGGCGGGGCTGCGTTATACTCTGAGGTGGCTGCATTATACTCTGTGGGGTGGCTGCATTATACTCTGTGGGGTGGCTGCATTATGCTCTATGGGGTGGTTGCATTATACTGTATCGAGGACTATGGGGAATACATTATACTATAGGAAGAACTATGGGGTGCATTATACTATGGGAAGTGAATTGTACTACATGGATGACTGGTAGTGTATTATACTATATGGAGCACTATGAGGAGTGTATTATACTATATGGAGGACTATAGAGAGTGTATTATACTATATGGAGGACTATGGGGCACATTATATTATATGAAGGGCTATGGGGTGTAAACTGTAGATGTGCTGCTGATAACATGACACTGTATGGTGATCTGTTGGTGATCCATTAGTGATCATTCTGTCCCCATCATTCTTTCTCAGACAGTGGAAAGAGGCCGGAAACAAGTGTCGAACGACTTCAATATTGTCGATCACACTCATTTAGCGGCCTGACCTCAGTGCATGAAAATACAATCGAAATGCTTCTGTGTGATGTGCAATATGTTAGCATTTGGGGCCCCATTTTAAACTTTGCCTAGGGCCCCACTTTGCCTAAAACCGGCCCTGAGTTCACATCAGGGTTTTGTAGGGCCATGATACGCAGCTGTGTCCTGTGGGTGCTGGACAGGAGTCCTTCAATAAATTGCTCCTTTAACAATCTGTCTCCATCCTGCACGCTGTCTGGGTCAATCTGCTTTACGGCCCGCAGTGCCTCCTGAAGGTTAAGAGCATAGTCCCGTATACTAAACTGCACCCGTTGTTTGCACGCAAACAACCTCATTTTTATTTCTGCTGCAGTGTGGGTGTCACAGGTGCGCCTCAACTTAGCCAGAATTTGCTTAACAGTCTCTTTATCTGTGTCCTGCCAGGACTTTACTTCTTTTTGAGCTGCACTAGTTAACTGTCCAATGAGAATGTTTATTTTTTGGCTTTCAGAAAGGGGGTACACTTTAAATAAACTGCACAGTCTCTCCTTGAAATCGCTCAGGGCACGCGACTCCCTGAGTATTGCGGTAGACAGGCCGCTCCGGGTATATATGGCATTGATAGCGGCATTATAGGGACTGCAGCGGTGGTTGCCAGATCTTGCTGCACTCTGGGGGCTGTGGCTGCGCTGGCTGCACCTGCCTCTAAATCTTGCGGCGCCATTGGGGCTGCGGCGGCATCTGCTGCTAGATCTTCTCCTGCGTTAGACATTCTCTTCCCCTAGTGAATCTTAGCCAGTCTCTGAGGTTCCGCTGGCTTACCTGGCCTCAGGTCTCTGTTCTCTGCCAGCTGCTGTCACAGCACTTCTCTTTTCGCACTGTCTCCCAGGCTCCGCCCACGATGACATGCCCCTTCTGCTGCAATGGCGCAAACACACAGTTCAATACAGTCTATGGCACACAGTATCCGGCAATTCCGGGGTACGAATCCTCTTCGTGACATCAAGTTGGATCGCCTGCCAGGGCAGTGGAGATACTCGGTACAGGGCCGCTTCTTAAAGGGGCATTGTCACTGCAGCAGTGACCCGGTCCGTGGCCCTGGGTGTCCAATAAAAGGGGATGGTGATGAAAAGGGATAATAAAGAGTTTGTAATAAAGTCTTTGTGACGCCACCTGTGGTACTCGGCAATAAAGATGCAGCAGAGTTGGTTCAGCCCTCCACAAGAAGAGCTAAGTCCCAGGGCAGTAAGGATATTAACCCCTTACTGCCATCGGACGTACTATCCCGTCCATGGTACCTGGGCCCGTATGACCGGGGACGGGATAGTACGTCCCAGCGATGGACGCGCTCCCAGGGGGAGCGCAGCCGATCGCGGCAGGGTGTCAGCTGATTATCACAGCTGACACCCAGCACTATGTGTCAGGAGCGGTCACGGACCGCTCCCGACACATTAACCCCTGGCACACCGCGATCAAACATGATCGCGGTGTACCCGGGGCACAGGGGAGGATCGCGCAGGCAGGGGGCTCCCTGCGCGCTCCCCTGAGACCCTCAGAGCAGCGCGATGTGTCGCGCTGTTCCGAGGGTCCGTCCTCCCTCCAGGTCCCCGGATCCAAGATGGCGCCGGGGTCCTGCAGGGAGGCGGCTTCCTCAGTGCCTGCTGAGAGCAGGCACTGAGAAGCCTGCAGCGATGCCAGAGCGATCGCTGGTGTGACAGAGTGCTGTGCACACTGTCACACCAGCGATCTGCTAAAATACAGTGATGTCCCACCCTGGGACAAAGTAAAAAAAGTTAAAAAAATGAAAATAAAAAGTGGTAAAAAAATCATAAAAAAAAAAAAAAATATTCCCCAATAAATTCATTTCTTCCTGTAAATAAAAAAAAACAAAACAATAAAAGTACACATATTTGGTATCGCCGCGTCCGTAACGACCCCCCCTATAAAACTATCCCACTAGTTAACCCTTTAGTGAACCCCTTAAAAAAAAAAAAAAAAACTAAGCAAAAAATCAATGCTTTATCATCATACCGCGGAACAAAAAGTGGAATAACACGCGATCAAAAAGACCGATATAAATAAACATGGTACCGCTGAAAATGTCATCTTGTCCCGCAAAAAACGAGCCATCATACAGCATCATCAGCAAAAAAATAAAAAAGTTATAGCTTGCAGAATAAAGCGATGCAAAAATAATAATTTTTTAGATAAAATTGCTTTTATTCTATAAAAGCCCCAAAACATAAAAAAATGATATAAATGAGGTATCACCGTAATCGTACTGACCCGAAGAATAAAACTGCTTTATCAATTTTACCACACGCGAAACGGTATAAACGCCTCCCCAAAAGAAATTCATGAATTGCTGATTTTTGTTCATTCTAACCTCCCAAAAATCGAAATAAAAAGCGATCAAAAAATGTCACATGCTCAAAAATGGTACCAATAAAACGTCACCTCGTCCCGCAAAAAATAAGACCTCACATGACTCTGTGGGCCAAAATATGCAAAAATTATAGCTCTCAAAATGTGGTGATGCAAAAAACTACTTTTTGCAATAAAAAGCGTCTTTTAGCGTGACAGCTGCCAATCATAAAAACCCGCTATAAATAGTAAATCAAACCCCCTTTATCACCCCCTTAGTTAGGGAAAAATAATAAATTAAAAAAAATGTATTTATTTCCATTTTTCCATTAGGGTTAGGGTTGCTGCTAAATTTAGGGTTAGGGTTGGCGCTAACGTTAGGATTAGGGTTAGGGTTGGGATTAGGGTTAGGGGTGTGTTAGGGTTAGGTTTGTGGTTAGGGTTGGGACTAGGGTTAGGGGTGTGTTGGGGTTAGGGTTGGAGTTAGAATTGGGGGGTTTCTGCTGTTTAGGCACATCAGGGGCTCTCCAAATGTGACATGGCGTCTGATCTCAATTCCAGTCAATTCTGCGTTGAAAAAGTCAAACGGTGCTCCTTCACTTCTGAGCTCTGCCATGCGCCCAAACAGTAGTTTACCCCCACATATGGGGTATCAGCGTACTCTGTACCCCAAGAGTTATTGTGCAATTTGTCCTATTTCTTCTGTTACCCTTGGGAAAATAAAAAACTGGGGGCGAAAATATCATTTTTGTAAAAAAAAAAAATGATTTTTTTTGTTTTTACGGCTGTATGTTATAAACTTCTGTGAAGCACTTGGGGCTTCATAGCGCTCACCACACATCTAGATAAGTTCCTTGTGGGGTCTATTTTCCAAAATGGGGTCACTTGTGGGGGGTTTCCACTGTTTAGGCGCATCAGGGGCTCTCCAAATGCGACATGACGCCCCCAGACCAATCCATCAAAGTCTGCAATCCAAAACGTCACTACTTCCCTTCCGAGCCCCGACGTGCGCCCATACAGTAGTTTACTCCCACATATTGGGTATCAGCGTACTCAGGACAAATTGGAAAACAACTTTTTGGGTCCAATTTCTCCTGTTATCCTTGTGAAAATAAAATATTGGGGGCAAAAAAATCATTTTTGTAAAAAAAAAAAAAGATTTTTTTATTTTACGGCTGTACGTTATAAACTTCTGTGAAGCACTTTCGGGTTTAAAG
This sequence comes from Oophaga sylvatica, assembly GCA_033576555.1. NCBI lineage: Eukaryota > Metazoa > Chordata > Amphibia > Anura > Dendrobatidae > Oophaga > Oophaga sylvatica. The sequence goes on from JARQOD010000001.1 coordinate 940,353,250, forward strand.
TGCTCACCACACATCTAGATAAGTTCCTTGTGGGGTCTATTTTCCAAAATGGGGTCACTTGTGGGGGGTTTCCACTGTTTAGGCACATCAGGGGCTCTCCAAATGCAACATGACTCCCCAGACCAATCCATCAAAGTCTGCAATCCAAAACGTCACTACTTCCCTTCCGAGCCCCGACGTGCGCCCATACAGTAGTTTACTCCCACATATTGGGTATCAGCGTACTCAGGACAAATTGGACAACAACTTTTGGGGTCCAATTTCTCCTGTTACCCTTGTGAAAATAAAATATTGGGGGCAAAAAAAATCATTTTTGTAAAAAAAAAAAAAGATTTTTTATTTTACGGCTGTACGTTATAAACTTCTGTGAAGCACTTGGGGGTTCAAAGTGCTCACCACACATCTAGATAAGTTCCTTGAGGGGTCTAGTTTCCAAAATGGTGTCATTTGTGGTGGGTTTCCACTGTTTAGGCAGATCAGGAGCTCTCCAAACACGACATGGCATCCAGCCAATTCTGCGTTGAAAAAGTCAAACGGCGCTCCTTCCCTTCCAAACTCTGCCATGCACCCAAACAGTGGTTTACCCCCACATATGGGGTATCAGCGTACTCAGGACAAATTGCACAATAACTTTTGGAGTCTTGTTACCCTTGGGAAAATAAAAATTGGGGTGAAAATATCAATTTTGTGGAAAAAATATGATTTTTTAATTTTACGGCTCTACGTTATAAACTTGTGTGAAGCACTTGGGGGTTCAAATTGCTCACCAAAGATCTAGATAAGTTCCTTAGGGGGTCTAGTTTCCCAAATGGGGTCACTTGTGGGGGGTTTCCACTGTTTAGGCACATCAGGGACTCTCCAAATGCAACATGGCGTCTAATCTCAATTCCAGCCAATTTTGGTTGGAAAAAGTCAAATGGTGCTCCTTCCCTTCTGAGATCTGCCGTGCGCCCAAACAGTGGTTACCCCCCACATATGGGGTATCAGCGTACTCAGGACAAATTGGACAACAACTTTTGAGGTCCAATTTCTCCTGTTACCTATGGGAAAATACAAAATTAGTGACTAAGAGATAATTTTTGTGGGAAAAAAATAGGATTTTTTATTTTCATGCCCGGGCATTATAAACTTGTGTGAAGCACTTGGGGGTTCAAAGTGCTCACCAAAGATCTAGATAAGTTCCTTAGGGGGTCTAGCTTCCAAAATGGGGTCACTTGTGGGGGGTTTCCACTGTTTAGGCTCATCTGGGGCACTACAAGTGGAACATGACCCCCATCAATGTTTGCATTCCAAAACGTTACTGCTTCCTTTCCAAGCCCTGCCATGCGCCCAAACAGTTTCCTCCCCCCCACATATTGGGTATCAGCGTACTCAGGACAAATTGGACAACAACTTTTGGGGTCCAATTTCCTTAGGAAAAATCAAAAATTTGGGACTAAAAAATCATTTTTGTGGAAAATTTTTTTTTTTTTTCACACCCAGGCATTATAAAAGTTTGTGAAACACTTGGGGGTTCAAAGTGCTCACAACAGATCTAGATAAGTTCCTTAGGGGGTCTAGTTTCCAAAATGGTGTCAATTGTGGGGGTTTCCACTGTTTAGGCGCATCAGGGGCTCTCCAAATACGACATGGCGTCCAATCTCAACTCCAGCCAATTTTAGTTTGAAAAAGTCAAACGGCGCTCCTTCCCTTACGAGCTCTGCCGTGTGCCCAAACAGTGGTTTTCCCCCACATATGGGGTATTGGCCTACTCAGGAGAAATTGCACAACAACTTTATCTGTCCATTTTCTCCTTTTACCCTTGTGAAAATAAAAAAAAAGTTTGTAAAAGATCATTTTTGTGGCTAAAAAGTTAAATTTTCATTTTTTCGTTCCACGTTGCTTTAGCTCCTGTGAAGCACCTGAACGGTTAATAAAATTCTTGAATGTGGTTTTGAGTACCTTGAGGGGTGCAGTTTTTAGAATGGTGTCACTTTTGGGTATTTTCTGCCATATAGACCCCTCAAAGTGACTTCAAACGTGAGGTGTTCCCTAAAAAAATGGGTTTGTAAATTTTGTTGTAAAAATGAGAAATCACTGGTCAACTTTTAACCCTTATAATTTCCTAACAAAAAAAAATTTTGGTTCCAAAATTGTGCTGATGTAAAGTAGACATGTGGGAAATGTTATTTCTTAACTATTTTGTATGACATATTTCTCTGTTTTAAGGGAAAAAAAATTCAAAGTTTGAAAATTGCAAAATTTTCAAAATTTTCGCCATATTTGCATTTTTTTCAAAAATAAACGCAAGGTATATGGAAGAAATTTTACCACTAACGTGAAGTACAATATGTCACGAGAAAACAATCTCAGAATCGCGAATATCCGTTGAAGCGTTACAGAGTTATAACCTCATAAAGAGACAGTGGTCAGAATTGTAAAAATTGGCCCGGTCATTAACGTGCAAACCACCCTTGGGGGTGAAGGGGTTAAAGATAATGTTGGATGTGAATGTGGTGCAGGGCAAGTGACGCAGGAATAATTCAGAAGACGCAACAGAGTGCAATTTCCTTTACCTTTTACTGAGCTGTGCAGGTACAGTTCGGGGCTCAGGTTGCAGATGGTTCTGGAGTCGGTCAGCCGGAAAGCAATTTGGGACTCTCCTTATTCAGGTGGGTTGTGAGGCCTGATTTCTAGCGTTATTCTGTGAACTTGCTGCTGTAAATTCTATCCAAGTTCCTCTCTCAGTCTGCTACTTAGGTAGAACTCCACTCGCATGTCAGGCAGCATGTCAGGCAGCTGTAGCCTGCTTCAGGGATCGCTCCTGTCTGGCGTCTCTGGCTCACACGTCCTGCTGTGTCAGTTGGGGACTGAGGAGCTGTGGTCTTCTGCCCTCCAGATTCAGCTGATGTGGCTTTAGTACCCACACAGCCTCGGGCTCCGGGGCCCGGTTTCTGCTCTCAAGCCTGGGGGTGAGCTCAGCTACAGCTAATGTCCCCCAGCTCCTCTCCACATGTCTTGTCTCAACCCTGCTCAGGCACTAACTACTAAATTCCTGCCTCTGACCAGAGAGCAACTCTCCTAAAGTCAGGTTAGAGCTCCCTCTGCTGGCCTGGAGCAGGAACTGTGTTGTATGCTGGAACTACCTGATAAGGGGATCCCTTCTTTGCTTCCAGGCATGACATCACTCCCCCCTGGAGGGAGGCAAGGCCATTGTAGCAACCGGACTCCTGGGGTGCCACATATCCCCCTAGAGTCTCCTGTGATGCATATATACCCCCAATGTCTCATGTGATGAATATTTGCCCCAGCGTTTCCTGTGATGTATATTTGCCCCAATGTCTCCTGTGATGTATATATGCTCGCAGGGTCTCCTGTGATGTTTATTTGCCCCCAGCGTCTCCTGTGATGTATATTTGCCCCAGCGTCTCCTGTGATGTATATTTGCCCACAGCGTCTCCTGTGATGTATATATGCCTCCAGCGTCTCTTATGATGTATATGCCCCCAGTGTCTGTTGTGATCTATATTTGCCCCAATGTCTACTGTGATGTATATATCCCCAGTGTCTCCTGTGATGTATATTTACCCCCCGCGTCTCCTGTGATGAATATATGCTCCCAGTGTCTCCTGTGATGAAAATATGCCCCAGTGTCTCCTGTGATGTATATATGCCCCAGCGTCTCCTGTGATGTGTAAATGCACCAGCGTCTCCTGTGATGTATAAATTCCCCAGCATCTCCTGTGATGTCTATTTGCCCCCAGCATCTCCTGTGATGTATATATGCCCCAGAGTCTTCTGTGATGTATATTTGCCCCCAATGTCTCCTGTGATGTATATTTTCCCCAGCATTTCCAGTGATGTATATTTGCCCCCAGCATTTCCTGTGATGTATATTTGCCCCAATGTCTCCTGTGATATATATATGCTCGCAGGGTCTCCTGTGATGTTTATTTGCCCCCAGCGTCTCCTGTGATGTATATTTGCCCCAGCGTCTCCTGTGATGTATATTTGCCCACAGCGTCTCCTGTGATGTATATATGTGTTATGTTTCGGTAGCTGAGGAGTGCAAGGTAAAAAAGGCAATACACCAGAGCAGTTGGAATCTATGAGATTGCAGTACCCTGACTAACCACAACAACTAGAGGCAGCCGTGGAGCGTTCCTACGTTGGTCCTAGACGCCTCGTCACAGCCTGAGAAACTAACTACACCTAAAGATAGATATAGGAAAGCTATCTGCCCCGGAGCAGAACCCCAAAGATAATAGAAAGCCCCCAAACATGTAATGGCGGTTACAAGAAGAAATACTGACACAGACAGAAAATAGTATGAGAAAACGTTGGGGCCCAAACTAACTAAATAGAAAAGGATAGGAAGGGCACTTACTGCAATTCCAGAAAACCCTGAAAAGCACCAACTCTACTAATTTCAAAAACACCTGAGATCACACGACCTCTACCACCTAAATTAGTTTCTCTGGTGTAACAAAATCAAAACAGCAGCCACTGAAAAAACTGGAAAAAGCAAAAGTACAAACATCAGTGGCTGAACTAAACTGAGAGGGCAAAAGCCCCCGGAGGGGACCCTGAAGGCCCCCACAGAAGTGCAGGACAAAATGCAAAAATAAAGCACAAAAACAAAAAGAAGAAAATGTCTTATCTGTTAGCAGGAGATGCAGACACGACACAGCAGGCTACAAGGGAAACAGGAATCAAGGATAGAGACCAGAACAATTGATCACCGGCAACCCTGATGGGAAGGTGACTCCCTTATATAAGACCAGTCAGTAACACCTGATTCCCAATCCTCACAATCTTCACAATCTTCACTGGACAGACCAGCACCGCTTGTAACCACCAGAGGGAGCCTCTGCTCAGAACTCATCCCAAGCCCACTCACAACAGTACCCCCCCCTTGAGGAGGGGTCACCGAACCCTCATTTGAGCAACCAGGTCGGTCAGGATGAGTTCTATGGTACGCACGGATGAGTCTCCTAGCATGGATGTCCGAAGCAAACACCCAAGAATTGTCTTCCTGACCATAACCTCTCCACTTAACCAAATACTGGAGTTTCCGTCTAGAAGAACGAGAATCTAATATTTTCTCAACCACATACTCCAGATTGCCCTCAACCAAAACAGGGTCAGGAGGCACAGCAGCAGGAACCACTGGCTCAACAAACCTCTTCAACAAGGACTTGTGGAACACGTTATGGATCTTAAATGTCCCTGGAAGAAGCAAACGAAAAGAAACAGGATTAAGAATCTCCATGATCTTATAAGGTCCAATGAACCTAGGCTTAAATTTAGGAGATGCTACTCTCATAGGAATATTTTTTGAGGACAACCAGACCAAGTCCTCTACTTTAAACCGAGGACCATCAGTCCTATGCCGGTTAGCAAACCGCTGGGCCCTCTCCTGAGAGAGGGACAACCTCTCCACTACCTGGTCCCAAATCTGTTGCATACGCTCCACAACAGAGTCAACACCTGGACAGACAGAAGCCTCCGTCTGTCCTGAAGAAAATCGAGGGTGAAACCCAGAATTACAGAAAAACGGAGACATCAAAGTGGCAGAGCTAGCCCTATTATTAAGAGCAAACTCAGCCAAAGGCAAAAAAAGACCCAGTCATCCTGATCAGCAGACACAAAGCATCTTAGATAAGTCTCCAATGTCTGGTTTGTTCTCTCAGTTTGACCATTGGTCTGAGGATGAAATGCCGAGGAGAAAGACAATTGAACACCCAGTTTAGAACAAAAAGTCCTCCGAAATCTGGAAACAAACTGGACTCCTCTGTCAGACACTATGTTCTCAGGAATGCCGTGTAAACGAACCACGTGCTGAAGGAACAACGGCACCAATTCAGAGGAGGAAGGCAACTTAGGTAATGGCACAAGATGTATCATCTTGGAAAACCTATCACAAATCACCCAGATGGCGGTCATTCTCTGAGAAACAGGAAAGTCGGAAATGAAATCCATAGAGATATGGGTCCATGGTCTCTTGGGCACAGGCAATGGCATCAACAAACCACTAGAGCGAGAGCAAGGCTTGGAGCGAGAGCAAGTCCCGCAGGACTGCACAAATTCCCTGACATCACGAGACAAGGTAGGCCACCAAAAGGACCGACTAACCAAGTCTCTGGTACCAAAAATTCCGGGATGCCCAGCCAACGCGGAACAATGAATCTCAGACATCACACTCTTTTTCCACTGGTCCGGGACAAACAATTTTCCAACAGGGCAGCGCTCGGGCCTATCCTCCTGACACCCCTCCAGAGCAAGTCTCAAATTAGGTGAGATGGCGGAAAGAACTACACCCTCTTTCAAAATAACAGAAGGATCAGATAACTCAGGAGAGTCCGCAAGGAAGCTCCTCGAGAGGGCATCCGCCTTAACATTCTTAGTGCCAGGAAGAAAGGAAACCACAAAATTAAAACGTGTGAAAAACAAGGCCCACCTGGCCTGTCTAGGATTGAGTCGCTTGGCAGATTCCAGATAAACCAGATTCTTATGGTCAGTAAGGACCACCACCTGATGTTTGGCTCCCTCCAGCCAATGTCTCCACTCTTCAAAAGCCCACTTCATGGCCAATAACTCCCGATTACCCACGTCATAATTACGTTCAGTAGGAGAAAATTTTCGAGAGAAAAAGGCACAAGGGTTACTTTTAGAGGTCTCTGGATCTTTTTGGGACAAAACGGCACCTGCCCCAATTTCAGAGGCATCAACCTCCACCTGAAATGGCAGAGAAACATCAGGCTGCCGTAGAACAGGAGCAGAAGTGAATCTCTGCTTAAGTTCCTGAAATGCAGAGACTGCCTCAGGAGGCCAATTCACCACATCAGAACCCTTTTTGGTCAAATCAGTTAATGGTTTAACAATAACCGAGAAATTACCAATAAATTTACGATAAAAATTGGCAAAACCCAAAAATCTTTGAAGAGCCTTTAATGAAGTAGGTTGGACCCAATCACAGATGGCCTGAACCTTGACCGGGTCCATTTCAATAACAGATGGGGACAAAATGAATCCCAGAAATGAGATCCTCTGTACGCCAAAAAGACACTTTGATCCCTTCACATACAGAGCATTCTCTCTCAAAATCTGGAATACAGTTCGAACATGTTTCACATGAGAGTCCCAGTCATTAGAAAAAATCAAGATATCATCCAAATAAACAATCAGAAATTATCCACAAAATCCCTGAAAATGTCATTCATGAAGGACTGGAAGACAGAAGGAGCATTAGTGAGCCCAAAGGGCATCACAAGGTACTCAAAATGCCCCTCCGGGGTATTGAATGCCGTCTTCCATTCATCCCCGTGCTTAATGCGAATAAGGTTATATGCCCCCCTGAGGTCAAGCTTGGTAAACCAAGTAGCGTTTTTCACCCTGGAAAACAGGTCAGAAATCAAGGGTAACGGGTATTGATATTTCACAGTAATATTGTTCAAAAGACGATAATCAATACACGGCTTAATGAACCATCCTTTTTGGCCACAAAGAAAAAACCGGCACCTAAGGGTGAAGAGGATGGTCTGATATGACCCTTCTCCAATGACTCCTTGATATAAGACCGCATAGCGTCATGTTCAGGTACAGACAAGTTAAAAAGGCGACCTTTAGGGAATTTACTACCAGGCACTAATTCAATAGCGCAGTCATAGCTCCTATGGGGAGGCAAGGATGCAGATTTACTTTCGCTAAATACATCAGAAAAATCAATCAAAAAGTCAGGAACATCCTGAGTCTAGGGGGAGGCAGAAAAAACAGGAGTGTTGGTATTAACACATTGGCAGCCCCAACTGGTTACAGACACAGATTTCCAATCCAAAACAGGATTATGAGACTGTAACCAAGGGAAACCCAGTACGATAATATCATGCAGATTATACAGAACCAAAAATTTGCAGCACTCTTGATGATCAGGTTCAACCCTCATTATCACCTGAGTAGAGAACTGAGGTTTATTCTCAGCCAAAGGGGTAGAATCGATCCCCAGTAGGGGAATAGACTTCTGTAGGGGTATCAAGGAAACCCACAACGTTTAGCAAAATCATAATCCATCAGGTTAATAGCTGCTCCCGAATCAACGAAAGCCTGAGCAGAAAATGAGGACAGAGAGCATATCAGAGTGACAGTTAATAAAAACTTAGTCTGAACACTACCCAAGACAACTGAGCGTGCAAAACGTCTTCCCCGCTTAGGGCAGACTGAAACAGCATGAGAGGCATCACCACAGTAGAAACATAACCCATTGCGCTTTCGAAACTCATGACGCTGTGCCCCAGACACCACTCTATCACACTGCATGGATTCAGAAGCAGGTTCACAAGGCAACACTATTGCACGCATACTTCTCCGCTCACGCAAACGTCTGTCAATTTGAATCGCTAATGACATAGAATCATTGAGACCAGAGGGGACAGGGAATCCCACCATAACATCCTTTACATTATCTGACAGACCCTTCCGAAAAAGGGCCGCCAAAGCGTCGTCATTCCACTTGGTCAGGACTGCCCACCTACGGAATCTCTGACAGTATAACTCAGCGTCATCAAGCCCCTGATTTAATGCCAACAAGGCTTTTTCAGCTTGATCAGTGACATTAGGCTCATCGTACAATAACCCCAAAGCCTGAAAAAATGCATCAACATCACTCAAAACAGGATCCCCAGGTGTCAGGGAAAAAGCCCAATCCTGAGGATCGCCGCGCAGGAGAGAGATGACAATTTGAACCTGCTGCGCTGCGTTCCCTGAGGACTTAGATTTTAAGGCAAAAAACAATTTACAATTATTTTTGAAATTCTGAAACTTAGCTCGATCCCCTAAAAACAAATCTGGCATGGGAATCCTAGGTTCCACAACAGGCAACCTAGCAAGATATGCAGCAATACTCCGAACCTCAGTGGCAAGCTGATCCACACGGCCAGACAACTGTGCAAACTCCATTGAGAGAAAAAATCCTCCCCAGCACCCAGAGATACAGAGGGAAAAAAAAAAAATGCAACAAACAGAAAAATATCTCTGACAACTCTGACAACCGTTTTTTCTTTCACAAATTTTTTCCCTTCTGTGAGTACCATACAATTTTAAATTTTGGGCCGGTGATACTGTTATGTTTCGGTAGCTGAGGAGTGCAGGTAAAGAAGGCAATACACCAGAGCAGTTGGAATCTATGAGATTGCAGTACCCTGACTAACCACAACAACTAGAGGCAGCCGTGGAGCATTCCTACGTTGGTCCTAGACGCCTCGTCACAGCCTGAGAAACTAACTACACCTAAAGATAGATATAGGAAAGCTATCTGCCCCGGAGCAGAACCCCAAAGATAATAGAAAGCCCCCAAACATGTAATGGCGGTTACAAGAAGAAATACTGACACAGACAGAAAATAGTATGAGCAAACGTTGGGGCCCAAACTAACTAAATAGAAAAGGATAGGAAGGGCACTTACTGCAATCCAAGAAAACCCTGAAAAGCACCAACTCTACTAATTTCAAAAACACCTGAGATCACACGACCTCTACCACCTAAATTAGTTCTCTGGTGTAACAAAATCAAAACAGCAGCCACTGAAAAAACTGGAAAAAGCAAAAGTACAAACATCAGTGGCTGAACTAAACTGAGAGGGCAAAAGCCCCCGGAGGGGACCCTGAAGGCCCCCACAGAAGTGCAGGACAAAATGCAAAAATAAAGCACAAAAACAAAAAGAAGAAAATGTCTTATCTGTTAGCAGGAGATGCAGACACGACACAGCAGGCTACAAGGGAAACAGGAATCAAGGATAGAGACCAGAACAATTGATCACCGGCAACCCTGATGGGAAGGTGACTCCCTTATATAAGACCAGTCAGTAACACCTGATTCCCAATCCTCACAATCTTCACTGGACAGACCAGCACCGCTTGTAACCACCAGAGGGAGCCTCTGCTCAGAACTCATCCCAAGCCCACTCACAACATATATGCCTCCAGCGTCTATTATGATGTATATGCCCCCAGTGTCTGTTGTGATCTATATTTGCCCCAATGTCTACTGTGATGTATATATTCCCAGCGTCTCCTGTGATGTATATTTACCCCCGCGTCTCCTGTGATGAATATATGCTCCCATTGTCTCCTGTGATGAATATATGCCCCAGTGTCTCCTGTGATGTATATATGCCCCAGAGTCTTCTGTGATGTATATTTGCCCCCATTGTCTCCTGTGATGTATATTTTCCCCAGCATTTCCAGTGATGTATATTTGCCCCAGCGTCTCCTGTGATGTATATTTGCCCCCAGCGTCTCCTGTGATGTATATATGCCCAGAGTCTTCTGTGATGTATATTTGCCCCCCAGAGTCTCCTGTGATGTATATTTGCCCCAGCGTCTCCTGTGATGTATATTTGCCCCTAGCGTCTCCTATGATGTATATGGATCGCCCGCCAGGGCAGTGGGGTACTCGGTACCGGGCCGTTGTATTACAGGGGATGTGTCACAGCGGCGGTGACCCGGTCCATGGCCGTGGGCGTCCAATAAAAGGGGAATTATTTACAGGGGAGGTTTAGAGTTTGTAGTAAGGTATTCGTGACGCCACTTGTGGTATCTGGTCAGAGATGACCAGCGCTGCAGTGCAGATTCTCTGGACCGATGGTGTGTTGCAGCAGAGTTGGAATAGCTTCCAACAAGTGAAGCTGGTGGTCTCAAGGCAGGTAGATGTTGTAGTATTAGAGTAATGGTGCTGAGAGATGTAGCTGAGTGTAGTAGGTGATGCAGGAAGAAACTGAGAAACAGTCAGCGAGTTGCAGTTTCCAAAGCTTTACTCACAGTTCTGATGCTAGCAGTACAGATGCCCGCTTGGTACCTTGTCCTCCAGGTGAGGGGCTCAGCAAACCCTCAGGTAGATTGGGAAACACCTTTCCAGGACTCCGTGCTATATTTGTGTTCCTTTCACTGGCCGTCTCACTGTGCTGATTTTCTCGCCTTCTATCCTACAGCACCTTCACCAACAGTGTCCCAGATCAGCGGCTGCGAATCCTATCGGACAACGACTTGTTTCTGCGTTCCTTTGATTCTATGTAGATACCTCTCCAGGGGAAGATAATGGTGGTTATTGTCTGTGATCCCTATGTTATCACAGCAGTCGACATGCTAGCTGAGTCATAAAATCCTCCACTAGTCTAAGGGGTCGAGTTCCCTCTGCGACCTGATCCCTCTGCCAACAGACCGGGACCGACGGATGGCTCCTGCTCTCTCCGTATCCCTAGGACCTCTTCTTCTCTCACTCCAGAAGCTTCTCTTTCCTTCTGCTTCTTTATCTCTCCACTCTCTACTTCTGGACTAAACTCTTCCAGCTTCTGGTCCCTTCTGAGTCTCTATCCAGACTCCTTTTCCTTCACTGCAGCCTCCCCTCACTGGGAGCTGCTCAATACACGTCCTACTCCTTCCGTTTCCTCCTCAGGACTCTCTAAACTCTGTTTGTGCTTCCTCAAGCTTCACTCCTCCTCCTTGCTACTTACTACTCCACCCACCCATACACCCTTTCCTATCTCAGACTGGGATGAGACCATCCTCCCGTAGGGTCCGTCCAGGGTGCCCAGCTGTTCTAGTGTGTGTTGGGTGCAGGTGTTAGAGTCCTAGGTGGTGCTCACTCCTTACCTGAGAGTGGGGCATTACATCTCTGGTTGAGGCGCAATACCTCTGTGGCGACTGAACCCTCAGGGGTGCCACATATATATGCACCCAGAATCTCCTGTGATGTATATTTGCCCCAGCGTCTCCTGTGATGTATATTTGCCCCAGCCTCTCTTGTGATGTATATGGAGTGCCTGCCAGGGCAGTGGGGAATACTCGGTACCGTGCCGCTTCTTAAAGGGGAAGTGTCACAGCGGCAGTGACCCGGTACGTGGCCCTGGGCGTCCAATAGAAGGGGAATATTTACAAGGGAATAAAGAGTTTGTAATAAAGTGTTCGTGACGCCACCTGTGGTTTCTGGTCAGAGGCGACCAGCGCTGCAGTGCAGATCCTCTGGGACTGGTGGTGATGCAGCAGAGTTGGTAAAGCTCCCCGCAGGTGGAGCTAAGTCCCAGGGCAGATGTAATACTAGGTGGATGGTATAGATGTAGTATTTGGCAAGGGATGTAGCAGTGTTGAGTGGGTGTCATAGGAAGAAGTTGAGAAGACACAGTCTGATGCAGTTTCCAAAGCTTTACTCACAGTTCTGGCTGCAGCACAGATGCCCGCTTGGTGCCATGTCCTCCAGGTGAGGGGCTCAACAAACTCCCAGGTAGATTGGGATATACCTTTCCAGGAATCCCTTAAATAAGTTCCTTTCTCATTCGTCTCACTGTGCTGACTTTCCACCTTTCTTTCCTGTCCAACACCTCACAGTCAGGACGCCCCCTGAGGAAGGAGTGTTCTCTAACTCCGAAACGCGCGTCGGGATGGGCTTGGAGACCGCTGCCCTCTGTACTATCTGGTAATTATTGCACAACTTCTTTTGCTGCTATGTGCTTATTTTAGCATTAGTTGGGAGATCGTTGCCCCTCTATTCACCTGGCAGTTATGTCCCCTATGTTATCTGGGACTGATGTATAACTGGTGTTAGTCTCTTCAGTATATATGCGTCATTGCCCACCTCATTTGGTATATATCACATGGAGTGTTGGTGGAGGTAAGCTGAGGCTCTGACATTTTAATACTAGTTTGTTTCTAGTTAGAGACTAATACTATAGTGTGCAGTTATATTACAGTATTACCACCTATTTAGTCATTTTACAATTATTCAGAGGTCATTCGGTTCTCTCTTGCCCTTGTTTTGTATTATGTGTACTTGTGGTTACAACTCCCCTCCTTGGTGTTTGTACTGGTCTTATTCTGTTTTAAATCTTTATAATAAAACTTATCTTTGGACTATATGACTGTGTTTTTCTATTTTGTTGCTATCTCACAGTCAGTGTCCAAAGCCAGTAGCCACGGACCTTGGCAGATGACGTCCTCTCTGCGTCTCCTTGCTCCCTTATGGCTACCTTTTCGGAGAAGATAACTGTGGTTCTGTAGCTGAGGCACCTAAAAATGCAACTGCCTCCGGCTTGCTAGCTGAGTCTTGAAGTTCTCCACTAGGCTAGGGGCCGGTGTCCCTTCTGCGACTTGGTCCCTCCACTATTGGATCGGGCCCCACGGATGGACTACTCACTATCCATGCCCCTAGGACCCCTTCTGCTCTACCAAAAGCTTCTATCTCTGCTCTGTGCTTACTCTAGCTTTCTACGTCTGGGGACAAGCTGCTATCAGCTTGAGCTCCCCTCCTATTCTGACCCTAAAGTCTCTTTCCCGCTTTCTAAGCTTCACTTAAATCCTACTACTTACTCCACCCACCTCACAAACACTCTTTCCTACCCAGCCTGGGATGAGACCATCCTCCGGTAGGGTACGTCCAGGGTGCCCTGCTGCTACTGTCTGTGTGGTGGGTTCCGGTGTTAGAGTCTTGGGTGGTGCTCCCTCCTTACCTGAGAGTGGGGTACCACACCTCTGGATGAAGTGCAATACCTCTGTGGCGACTGAACCCTCAGGGGCACCACATATATATGCCACCAGCGTCTCTTATGATGTATTTGCCCCCAATGTCTCCTGTGATGTATATTTGCCCCATAGTCTCCTGTGATGTATATATGCCCCAGCGTCTCCTGTGATGTGTATATGCCCCAGCGTCTCCTGTGATGTGTATATGCTCCAGCGTCTCCTGTGATGTATATATGCCCCAGCGTCTCCTGTGATATATAAATGCCCCAGCGTCTCCTGTGATGTATATTTGCCCCAGCGTCT
>JARQOD010000001.1:940367139-940437179 GCA_033576555.1 Oophaga sylvatica
TGACAACTCTGACAACCGTTTTTTCTTTCACAAATTTTTTCCCTTCTGTGAGTACCATACAATTTTAAATTTTGGGCCGGTGATACTGTTATGTTTCGGTAGCTGAGGAGTGCAGGTAAAGAAGGCAATACACCAGAGCAGTTGGAATCTATGAGATTGCAGTACCCTGACTAACCACAACAACTAGAGGCAGCCGTGGAGCATTCCTACGTTGGTCCTAGACGCCTCGTCACAGCCTGAGAAACTAACTACACCTAAAGATAGATATAGGAAAGCTATCTGCCCCGGAGCAGAACCCCAAAGATAATAGAAAGCCCCCAAACATGTAATGGCGGTTACAAGAAGAAATACTGACACAGACAGAAAATAGTATGAGCAAACGTTGGGGCCCAAACTAACTAAATAGAAAAGGATAGGAAGGGCACTTACTGCAATCCAAGAAAACCCTGAAAAGCACCAACTCTACTAATTTCAAAAACACCTGAGATCACACGACCTCTACCACCTAAATTAGTTCTCTGGTGTAACAAAATCAAAACAGCAGCCACTGAAAAAACTGGAAAAAGCAAAAGTACAAACATCAGTGGCTGAACTAAACTGAGAGGGCAAAAGCCCCCGGAGGGGACCCTGAAGGCCCCCACAGAAGTGCAGGACAAAATGCAAAAATAAAGCACAAAAACAAAAAGAAGAAAATGTCTTATCTGTTAGCAGGAGATGCAGACACGACACAGCAGGCTACAAGGGAAACAGGAATCAAGGATAGAGACCAGAACAATTGATCACCGGCAACCCTGATGGGAAGGTGACTCCCTTATATAAGACCAGTCAGTAACACCTGATTCCCAATCCTCACAATCTTCACTGGACAGACCAGCACCGCTTGTAACCACCAGAGGGAGCCTCTGCTCAGAACTCATCCCAAGCCCACTCACAACATATATGCCTCCAGCGTCTATTATGATGTATATGCCCCCAGTGTCTGTTGTGATCTATATTTGCCCCAATGTCTACTGTGATGTATATATTCCCAGCGTCTCCTGTGATGTATATTTACCCCCGCGTCTCCTGTGATGAATATATGCTCCCATTGTCTCCTGTGATGAATATATGCCCCAGTGTCTCCTGTGATGTATATATGCCCCAGAGTCTTCTGTGATGTATATTTGCCCCCATTGTCTCCTGTGATGTATATTTTCCCCAGCATTTCCAGTGATGTATATTTGCCCCCAGCGTCTCCTGTGATGTATATTTGCCCCCAGCGTCTCCTGTGATGTATATATGCCCCAGAGTCTTCTGTGATGTATATTTGCCCCTCAGAGTCTCCTGTGATGTATATTTGCCCCAGCGTCTCCTGTGATGTATATTTGCCCCTAGCGTCTCCTATGATGTATATGGATCGCCCGCCAGGGCAGTGGGGTACTCGGTACCGGGCCGTTGTATTACAGGGGATGTGTCACAGCGGCGGTGACCCGGTCCATGGCCGTGGGCGTCCAATAAAAGGGGAATTATTTACAGGGGAGGTTTAGAGTTTGTAGTAAGGTATTCGTGACGCCACTTGTGGTATCTGGTCAGAGATGACCAGCGCTGCAGTGCAGATTCTCTGGACCGATGGTGTGTTGCAGCAGAGTTGGAATAGCTTCCAACAAGTGAAGCTGGTGGTCTCAAGGCAGGTAGATGTTGTAGTATTAGAGTAATGGTGCTGAGAGATGTAGCTGAGTGTAGTAGGTGATGCAGGAAGAAACTGAGAAACAGTCAGCGAGTTGCAGTTTCCAAAGCTTTACTCACAGTTCTGATGCTAGCAGTACAGATGCCCGCTTGGTACCTTGTCCTCCAGGTGAGGGGCTCAGCAAACCCTCAGGTAGATTGGGAAACACCTTTCCAGGACTCCGTGCTATATTTGTGTTCCTTTCACTGGCCGTCTCACTGTGCTGATTTTCTCGCCTTCTATCCTACAGCACCTTCACCAACAGTGTCCCAGATCAGCGGCTGCGAATCCTATCGGACAACGACTTGTTTCTGCGTTCCTTTGATTCTATGTAGATACCTCTCCAGGGGAAGATAATGGTGGTTATTGTCTGTGATCCCTATGTTATCACAGCAGTCGACATGCTAGCTGAGTCATAAAATCCTCCACTAGTCTAAGGGGTCGAGTTCCCTCTGCGACCTGATCCCTCTGCCAACAGACCGGGACCGACGGATGGCTCCTGCTCTCTCCGTATCCCTAGGACCTCTTCTTCTCTCACTCCAGAAGCTTCTCTTTCCTTCTGCTTCTTTATCTCTCCACTCTCTACTTCTGGACTAAACTCTTCCAGCTTCTGGTCCCTTCTGAGTCTCTATCCAGACTCCTTTTCCTTCACTGCAGCCTCCCCTCACTGGGAGCTGCTCAATACACGTCCTACTCCTTCCGTTTCCTCCTCAGGACTCTCTAAACTCTGTTTGTGCTTCCTCAAGCTTCACTCCTCCTCCTTGCTACTTACTACTCCACCCACCCATACACCCTTTCCTATCTCAGACTGGGATGAGACCATCCTCCCGTAGGGTCCGTCCAGGGTGCCCAGCTGTTCTAGTGTGTGTTGGGTGCAGGTGTTAGAGTCCTAGGTGGTGCTCACTCCTTACCTGAGAGTGGGGCATTACATCTCTGGTTGAGGCGCAATACCTCTGTGGCGACTGAACCCTCAGGGGTGCCACATATATATGCACCCAGAATCTCCTGTGATGTATATTTGCCCCAGCGTCTCCTGTGATGTATATTTGCCCCAGCCTCTCTTGTGATGTATATGGAGTGCCTGCCAGGGCAGTGGGGAATACTCGGTACCGGCCGCTTCTTAAAGGGGAAGTGTCACAGCGGCAGTGACCCGGTACGTGGCCCTGGGCGTCCAATAGAAGGGGAATATTTACAAGGGAATAAAGAGTTTGTAATAAAGTGTTCGTGACGCCACCTGTGGTTTCTGGTCAGAGGCGACCAGCGCTGCAGTGCAGATCCTCTGGGACTGGTGGTGATGCAGCAGAGTTGGTAAAGCTCCCCGCAGGTGGAGCTAAGTCCCAGGGCAGATGTAATACTAGGTGGATGGTATAGATGTAGTATTTGGCAAGGGATGTAGCAGTGTTGAGTGGGTGTCATAGGAAGAAGTTGAGAAGACACAGTCTGATGCAGTTTCCAAAGCTTTACTCACAGTTCTGGCTGCAGCACAGATGCCCGCTTGGTGCCATGTCCTCCAGGTGAGGGGCTCAACAAACTCCCAGGTAGATTGGGATATACCTTTCCAGGAATCCCTTAAATAAGTTCCTTTCTCATTCGTCTCACTGTGCTGACTTTCCACCTTTCTTTCCTGTCCAACACCTCACAGTCAGGACGCCCCCTGAGGAAGGAGTGTTCTCTAACTCCGAAACGCGCGTCGGGATGGGCTTGGAGACCGCTGCCCTCTGTACTATCTGGTAATTATTGCACAACTTCTTTTGCTGCTATGTGCTTATTTTAGCATTAGTTGGGAGATCGTTGCCCCTCTATTCACCTGGCAGTTATGTCCCCTATGTTATCTGGGACTGATGTATAACTGGTGTTAGTCTCTTCAGTATATATGCGTCATTGCCCACCTCATTTGGTATATATCACATGGAGTGTTGGTGGAGGTAAGCTGAGGCTCTGACATTTTAATACTAGTTTGTTTCTAGTTAGAGACTAATACTATAGTGTGCAGTTATATTACAGTATTACCACCTATTTAGTCATTTTACAATTATTCAGAGGTCATTCGGTTCTCTCTTGCCCTTGTTTTGTATTATGTGTACTTGTGGTTACAACTCCCCTCCTTGGTGTTTGTACTGGTCTTATTCTGTTTTAAATCTTTATAATAAAACTTATCTTTGGACTATATGACTGTGTTTTTCTATTTTGTTGCTATCTCACAGTCAGTGTCCAAAGCCAGTAGCCACGGACCTTGGCAGATGACGTCCTCTCTGCGTCTCCTTGCTCCCTTATGGCTACCTTTTCGGAGAAGATAACTGTGGTTCTGTAGCTGAGGCACCTAAAAATGCAACTGCCTCCGGCTTGCTAGCTGAGTCTTGAAGTTCTCCACTAGGCTAGGGGCCGGTGTCCCTTCTGCGACTTGGTCCCTCCACTATTGGATCGGGCCCCACGGATGGACTACTCACTATCCATGCCCCTAGGACCCCTTCTGCTCTACCAAAAGCTTCTATCTCTGCTCTGTGCTTACTCTAGCTTTCTACGTCTGGGGACAAGCTGCTATCAGCTTGAGCTCCCCTCCTATTCTGACCCTAAAGTCTCTTTCCCGCTTTCTAAGCTTCACTTAAATCCTACTACTTACTCCACCCACCTCACAAACACTCTTTCCTACCCAGCCTGGGATGAGACCATCCTCCGGTAGGGTACGTCCAGGGTGCCCTGCTGCTACTGTCTGTGTGGTGGGTTCCGGTGTTAGAGTCTTGGGTGGTGCTCCCTCCTTACCTGAGAGTGGGGTACCACACCTCTGGATGAAGTGCAATACCTCTGTGGCGACTGAACCCTCAGGGGCACCACATATATATGCCACCAGCGTCTCTTATGATGTATTTGCCCCCAATGTCTCCTGTGATGTATATTTGTCCCCATAGTCTCCTGTGATGTATATATGCCCAGCGTCTCCTGTGATGTGTATATGCCCCAGCGTCTCCTGTGATGTGTATATGCTCCAGCGTCTCCTGTGATGTATATATGCCCCAGCGTCTCCTGTGATATATAAATGCCCCAGCGTCTCCTGTGATGTATATTTGCCCCCAGCGTCTCCTGTGATGTATATTTGCCCCAGCGTTTTATGTGATGTATATTTGCCCCCAGCGTTTCCTGTGATGTATGTTTGCACCCAGCGTCTCCTGTGATGTATATATGCCTCCAGCTTCTATTATGATGTATATGCCCCCATTGTCTCCTGTGATGTATATTTGCCCCCCGCGTCTCCTGTGATGAATCTTTGCTCCCAGTGTCTCCAGTGATGAATATATGCCCCCAGAGTGTTTGATGTCTTTGTGCCCCCTCTCCTTTATGATAGTGGGTACCATCACCTGTGAAGTGCAATACTCCCGCTGCCTCAGGGAAAATTTTATATGCCACCAGCGTCTCTTATGATTATTTGCCCCCACGTCTCCTGTGATGTATATTTGCCCCAAGTCTCCTGTGATGTATATTATGCCCCAGCGTCTCCTGTGATGTGATATATGCCCCAGCGTCTCCTGTGATGTTATATGCTCCAGCGTCTCCTGTTGATGTATATATTTCCCCCAGTCTCCCTGTGATATATAATGCCCCAGCGCTCCTGTGATGTATATTGCCCCAGGTCTCTGTGATGTATATTTGCCCCAGCGTTCTATGTGATGTATATTTGCCCCAGCATTTCCTGTGATGTATGTTTGCCCCAGCGTCTCCTGTGATGTATATATGCCCCTCCAGTTTTCTCAGTTCTGTGATGTATATTTTCCCCCATGGTCTCCTGTGATGTATATTTGCCCCCCGCGTCTCCTGTGATGTAATCTTTGTCCCCAGTGTTCCTAGTGATGTATATTGCCCCAGAGTCTCCTGTGATGTATATTTGCCCCAGCTCTCCTGTTATGTATATATTTGCCCCAGATCTCTCTGTGCTGTATATATGCCCCAGCGTCTCCTGTGATGTATATATGCCCCAGCGTCTTCCTGTTATGATATATTTGCCCCCAGCGTCTCCTGTGATGTATATATGCCCCAGCACTCCTGTGATGTATATTTGCCCCAGCGTCTCCTGTGATGTATATTGCCCCCAGCGTCTCCTGTGATGTATATTTGCCCCAGCTCTCCTGTATGTATATTTATGCCCCACCTTAGATCACTCTCCTGTGATGTATATTTGCCCCAGCGTCCTCCTGTGATGTATATTGCCCCAGAGTCTTCTGTGATGTATATTTGCCCCCAGCGTCTCCTGTGATGTATATTTGCCCAGCGTCATGTACTTGCAGTGTGATGTATATTTAATGCCCCAGCGTCTCCTGTGATGTATATATGCACCCAGCGTCTCCTGTGATGTATATTTGCTCCAGCGTCTCCTGTGATGTATATTTGCCCCAGAGTCTTCTGTGCTGTATATTTGCCCCAGCGTCTCCTGTGATGTATATTTGTCCCCAGCGTTTCCTGTGATGTATATTTGCCCCCAGCATCTCCTGTGATATATACTGCAAATGCCCCACAGTGTAGTGATAAAAGCTGAAACTAATTGTTCATGGAGGATTCAAACTTCGGAAGATTCCTTGAGAATTAGGAAAAAATCAGCAATGAGCTGTAATCTGCAGGAAATCTGGCAGCACGTGTTACGATTCCTTGCAATGCTTCCACAAGGAAAATTAGGCTTTACACAATTTACATTCAAATCAATAGAATGTCTGAGTAAACTTACATAGTTGGTTACATATTTTTTTTATTTCCAATCAATATGAATTGTGATTGTGAATTATAAATCTGCCCTCTAGTGGTCAACATTAGAAAAAAACATTTCTCATGAATACACTCAAGAAAATTAGCAATTGTCAAAGGCTCAGGACAGGCAGAAATGTATTCTATTAATACTTCAACATTGCCATAGTCACATGTTGTAAATGGCTGACTAAACTGTAGAACCCATTGAAGCATCATTATGAGTGCCAGGAATTTCTTTATATTAAACAGACTCACAGCTATATAAAAAAACAACATTTTTCATGTAGTTTTTTTTATATACATTAACCCCTTTACCCCTAAGGGTGGTTTGCATGTTAATGACCGGCCCAATGTTTACAATTCTGACCACTGTCCATTTATGAGGTAATAACTCTGGAACGCTACCATGGATTCTGGTGATTCTGACATTTTCTCGTGACATATTGTAACTTCATGATGGTGGTAAAATTTATTTGATATGACTTGCGTTTATTTGTGAAAGAAACAGAAATTTGACAAAAATTTTGAAAATTTCACAAATTTCCAACTTTGAATTTCATGCCCTTAAATCACAGAGATATGTCACATAAAATACTCAATAAGTAACATTTCCCACATGTTTCCTTTACATCAGCACAATTTTGGAACCAAAATTTTTTTTTGTTAGGAAGTTATAAGGGTTAAAAAATAAACAGCGATTTCTAATTTTTACACCATTTTTTTAGGGACCACATCACATTTGAAGTCACTTTGAGGGGTCTATATGATAGAAAATACCCAAAAGTGACACCATTCTAAAAACTGCCCCTAGAAGGTACTCAAAACCACATTCAATAAGTTTATTAACCCTTCAGGTGTTTCAAACAGTGCAAACCCCCTCACAAGTGACACCATTTTAGAAAGTAGACCCCCTAAGGACCTTATCTAGATGTGTGGTGAGCACTTTGAACCCCCAAGTGCTTCACAGAAGTTTATAACGTACAGCCGTAAAAATAAAACATCATATTTTTTTTCTCAAAAAAGATATTTTTGCCCCCAATTTTTTTATTTTCCAAAGGGTAACAGGAGAAATTGGACAACAAAAGTTATTGTTCAATTTGTCCTGAGTATGCTGATACCCGGGGCCCTGAGCAGGCGGGGGGGCCCACTCGCAGTCTGGCACCCCCGCACCCGTTAGCAGAGGAGAGCGGTGTTAGCGCCGCCACTGGGCCCCCCCCCGCTTGCTCAGGGCCCCGGCAGCAGCTGGCACAATACTTACCTCTCCCGTGCCTCCGCTGCCGCAGCTCCGGGCTCCAGGGGGCGCCGGCGCTTCCTCTCACAGCAGCGCCGCTGAATGACGTCATCATTCAGCGGCCGGCTGTGGCACAGAGCGTGGGGACGCCGGACAGGTAAGACGTGTGTGTGTGTGTCTCTGTGTGTATGTAGTGCGGTGCTTTGTGTGTGTATGTATGTGTGTGTGTGTGTATGTGTGTGTGTATGTATGTGAGAGAGTGCTTGTGTGCTGTCTGTGTGTGATGATGGGCAGGCATTGCTGATAATGGGGAGGCATTGATGATGATGATGGGGAGAAGATGATGATAATGGGCAGGCATTGATGATAATGGGCAGGCATTGATGATGGGGAGAAGATGATGATGGGCAGGCATTGCTGATAATGGGGAGGCACTGATGATGATGGGGAGAAGATGATGATAATGGGCAGGCATTGATGATAATGGGCAGGCATTGATGATGGGGAGAAGATGATGATGGGCAGGCATTGATGATGATGGGGAGGAGATGATGATCATGATGGGCAGGCATTGCTGATAATGGGGAGGCATTGATGATGATGGGGAGAAGATGATGATAATGGGCAGGCATTGATGATAATGGGCAGGCATTGATGATGGGGAGAAGATGATGATGGGCAGGCATTGATGATGATGGGGAGGAGATGATGATGGGCAGGCATTGCTGATAATGGGGAGGCATTGATGATGATGGGGAGAAGATAATGATAATGGGCAGGCATTGATGATAATGGGCAGGCATTGATGATGGGGAGAAGATGATGATGGGGAGGAGATGATGATGATGGGCAGGCATTGATGATAATGGGGAGGCCATGATGATGATGGGGAGGCAATGATGATGATAAGGAGGCAATGATGATGATGGGGAGACAATCATGATGATAATGGGGAGTCTTTCCACAGCGCCCTTTCCTGAGCCGTAACAGTGCAGAGCGCAGTACAGCGCAGAGGAGAGCTCCATATTTTGTATGGAGCATTATATGGGGACCAGTATCCTGTATGGAGCATTATTTTGGGTCCAGTGTTCTGTATGGAGCATTATTTTGGGTCCAGTATTCTGTATGGAGCATTATATGGGGGGTGACATCCTGCATGGGGTATTATATGGGTGAAGAGGGGGAGACTGTGGTGCCCATAATATTGTATGGAGGACTGTACTGTCCAGTCTGTACTGTGCGCTGTGAGGATTTGGCGGTTTTTGAGCTATTGTACAATTTACAATAGATATCAGTCATGTAATGGAAGAAAAGAAGTGTTTGGCATAGTACTATACCCATATTTCTCTGCCGTATCTGTGCATCATGAATCGTGGTCTGTGTTAAAGGGGCCCACTGAGGCTCTTTCGCCCGGGGCCCATAAAAACCTGGAGCCGGCCCTGCTGATACCCCATATGTGGGGTAAACCACTGTTTGGGCGCATGGCAGAGCTCGTAAGGGAAGGAGCACCTTTTAACTTTTTCAACGCAGAATTGGCTGGAATTGAGCTCAGATGCCATCTCACATTTGGAGACCCCCTGATGTACCTAAACAGTGGAAACCCCCCAATTCTAACTCCAACCCTAACTCCAACACACCCCTAACCCTAATCCCAATCCTAACCATAACCCTAACCACAAACCTAACCCTAACACACCCCTAACCCTAATCCCAACCCTAACCATAACCCTAACCACAAACCTAACCCTAACACACCCCTAACCCTAATCCCAAACCTAACCCTAATCCCAACCCTAACCCCAACCGTAACCGTAATCCAAACCCTAACCCCAACTCTAGCCCCAACCCTAACCCTAACTTTAGCCCCAACCCTAACCCTAACTTTAGTACCAACCCTAACCCTAACTTTAGCCCAACTCACTTCAACCCAACTCTAACCCTAATGGGAAACTGGAAATAAATACATTTTATATATTTTATTATTTTTCCCTAGCTAAGGGGGTGATAAAGGGGGGTTTGATTTACTATTGTTTTTATTTTGATCACTGTGATGGGGTCTACTACAGTTATTAAAACCCGTTATAGCGGATTTTTATGTTTGGCAGCTGTCACACACTAAGATAATCTTTTTATTGCAAAAAATAGTTTTTGCATCACCACATTTTAAGAGCTATAATTTTCCATATTTTGGCCTACAGAGTCATGTGAGGTCTTGTTTTCTGCGGGACGAGTTGACATTTTCATTGGTACCATTGTCGGACAAATGACATTTTTTGATCACTTTCTATTCCGATTTTTGGGAGACAGAATGAGCAAAAACCAGCAATTAATGAATTTCTTTTGAGGGGGCATTTACACCGTTCCGCGTGTGTGGTAAAATTGATTAGGCAGTTTTATTCTTCAGGTCAGTATGATTACAGCGATACCTCATTTATATCTTTTTTTATGTTTTGGCGCTTTTATATAAAAACTATTTTATACGAAAAATAATTGTTTTTGCATCGCTTTATTCTAACAGCTATAACTTTTTTATTTTTTCACTGATGATGCTGTATGGTAGCTCGTTTTTTGCGTTTTTTTCAGCAGTACCATGTTTATTTATAACCATCTTTTTGATCGCGTGTTATTCCACTTTTTGTGGTATGATGATAAAACATTGTTTTTTGCCTTTTTTTATGGTGTTCACTAAAGGGGTTAACTAGTGGGACAGTTTTATAGGTCGGGTCGTTACGGACGCGGCGATACCAAATATGTGTATTTTTATTGTTAGTATGTTTTTATTCAAATATTTATTTGGTGACAGAATAAATATTGATTTTTTATTATTATTATCATTTTTTATATATTTTTTTTACAATTATTTACACTTTGTCCCACTAAGGGACAATCATTTTTTGCAGCCTGATCGCTTCTATAGCATGCAGATGAAGCAGCATCTGCATACTATAGAAGCTGTCAGCACTAAATGTTGTGCACACTGACCTGAGAGACTTCCTGATCATGCACTGCGCATGACAGGAAGTTTCTCAGCTCTGGAGCCCCGGATGTCTCCAATCCAAAGGCAGAGTGGCTGTCAGCCCCTGTGCTGGCTCTGGAACACTGCGATCTTGTTTGATGCCCCTAACGCAATGTAAACCTAGCATTATGGGCACCACATAGTGCTACATATAGAATAATGAGTACCATATATTGCTCTATACAGTATTATGGGCACCACATAGTGCTCCATGCACAATAATGAGCCCCATATATTGATCCATATAAAATAATGGACCCCATATAAGGCTCCCTACAGAATAATGAGCCCCATATAAGGTTCCCTACAGAATAATGAGCCCCATATACAGTGGCGTAGCAACTGTTTGTGGCGCCCGGGGCAGTAAATTTTAGGCCACACCCCCTAGCCACACCCATTTCACTGGCCACACCCATATCCACGCCCTGACCACACCCACTTAGCACTGCTGATCACACTGTTTCATAAACAATAATTATAAACACATACCTCTCAACCGTCCCGGTTTCAGCGGGACAGTCCCGATTTCAGGACCCTGTCCGCTGTCCCGGCCAGGCGGTTTACTTTCCGCATTAGAATCGTACATACGGAAACCCCGGGGACCTCCCACACATTCTGGCAGCCACACGTCACGTTCCATCGCTGACCTCATTTCCCCAGGATGTGGGGATCTCACCAGCTATGAGGCGCTCCATTCAATACCCGGCTCTCACTGAGCGAGACAGGCAGGATCTGGGATCTCTTCATCTGTTGAACAGATCCCATGTTGAGATCCCCACATCCTGCTTGTCTCGCTCAGTGAGAGTCGGGTATTGTATGCAGCGGTCCGTACAATACCCGGCTCTCACTCCAACAGATCTAGCGGCTCGATGCGTCGCCGTTCTGAAGACTCTCCCGAGAACGAGTTACAGTACCTGCTGCTGTAAGCTGACCGCCGGAAATGAGGTCAGCGGTCATTTCCAGCGTTCAGCTGACTTACAGCACGTCACCTCCGGTGGAACGTGACATGTGGCTGCCAGAATGTGTGGGAGGTCCCCGGGTTTCCGCATGTACGATTCTAATGCGGAAAGTAAACCTCCCGGCCAGGACAGCGGGACAGGGACCCAGCCCTACACAGATAACAGCATTCGTCCCCACGCAGACCCATGCACATAATGGCACCCCTCCTTCCCCCTGCAGCCCTCAAGCACACAGATCCCGCAAGTAACAGGACCCTTGTACATGCGCGGCTCCGCTCTTTGTGGCCCTGTACACACATGGCTCCGCTCCACACACCTCACATGCACAAGGCTCCGCTCCGTACACCTCGTACACACACGGCTTCGCTCCGTACACCTCGTACACACACGGCTTTGCTCCGTACACCTCGTACACACACGGCTCCACTCCGTACACCTCCGCTCCGTACACCTCGTACACACACGGCTTTGCTCCGTACACCTCGTACACACACGGCTCTGCTCCGTACACCTCGTACACACACGGCTCCGCTCCGTACACCTCCGCTACGTACACCTCGTACACACACGGCTCCGCTCCGTACACCTCGTACACACATGGCTTTGCTCCATACACCTCGTACACACACGGCTCCGCTCCGTACACCTCGTACACACGGCTCCGCTCCGTACACCTCGTACACACACGGCTTCGCTCCGTACACCTCGTACACACACGGCTCCGCTCCGTACACCTCGTACACACACAGCTTCGCTCCGTACACCTCGTACACATACGGCTTTGCTCCGTACACCTCGTACACACGGCTCCGCTCCGTACACCTCGTACACACACGGCTTCGCTCCGTACACCTCGTACACACGGCTCCGCTCCGTACACCTTGTACACACGGCTCCGCTCCGTACACACGGCTCCGCTCCGTACACCTCATGCACACACAGCTCAGCTACATCCACACTGTAAACCCCTTATGATCCCACATGTAAACTTACCATCATCCAGCACCATGACCACCAGTACAGCAGCAGCTTCCTGCACACAGGGGCCTGATCATGTGACACCTAACTCCTCCCCTCCTGTGACCTCATCACAGGTCCTGCTAGCATCTTTACAAAGCACAGCACAGCAATGGTAAATGCTGGCTGTGCGAAGTTGGGAGGGCAAGGAAGGGTGCGCCGCCCCCACACACAGGTGCCGCCTGGGGCGGACCGCCACCCCCCGCCTCCCCACGCTACGCCACTGCCCATATATTGCTGCATACAGTATTATGGGCATCATATAGTGCTCCATACAGAATAATGAGCCCCATATATTGCTCCATATAAAATAATGGACCCCATATAAGGCTCCCTACAGAATAATGAGTGCCATATATTGCTCTATACAGTAATACTGTTTAGAGCAATATATGAATCACTTTGTGATTCATACAGAATAATGAGCCCCATATATTGCTCCATACAGTATAATAATCCGCATATATTGCTCCATACAGTATTATGGGCACCACATAGTGCCCAATGCAGAATAATTAGCTCCATATATTGCTCCATATAAAATAATGGACCCCATATAAGGCTCCCTACAGAATAATGAGCTCCATATAATGCTCTATACAGAATAATATGAGCCCCATATATTGCTCCCCACAGTATTATGGGCACCACATAGTGCTCCATACAGAATAATGAGCCCTATATATTGCTCTATACAGTATTATGGGCACCACATATTGCTCCATGCACAATAATGAGCCCCATATAATGCTCCATATAAAATAATGGACCCCATATAAGGCTCCCTATAGAATAATGAGCCCCATATAAGGTTCCCTACAGAATAATGAGCCCCATATATTGCTGCATGCAGTATTATGGGCATCACATAGTGCTCCATACAGAATAATGAGCCCCATATATTGCTCCATATAAAATAATGGACCCCATATAAGACTCCCTACAGAATAATGAGTGCCATATATTGCTCTATACAGTAATACTGTTTAGAGCAATATATGAATCACTTTGTGATTCATACAGAATAATGAGCCCCATATATTGCTCCATACAGTATAATGATCCACATATATTGCTCCATACAGTATTATGGGCACCACATAGTGCCCAATGCAGAATAATTAGCTCCATATATTGCTCCATATAAAATAATGGACCCCATATAAGGCTCCCTACAGAATAATGAGCTCCATATAATGCTCCATACAGAATAATGAGCCCCATATATTGCTCCCCACAGTATTATGGGCACCACATAGTGCTCCATACAGAATAATAAGCCCTATATATTGCACTATACAGTATTATGGGCACCACATATTGCTACACATAGAATAATGAGCCCCATATATTGCTCTATACAGTATTATGGGCACCACATATTGCTCCATGCACAATAATGAGCCCCATATAATGCTCCATATAAAATAATGGACCCCATATAAGGCTCCCTATAGAATAATGAGCCCCATATAAGGTTCCCTACAGAATAATGAGTCCCATATATTGCTGCATGCAGTATTATGGGCATCACATAGTGCTCCATACAGAATAATGAGCCCCATATATTGCTCCATATAAAATAATGGACCCCATATAAGACTCCCTACAGAATAATGAGTGCCATATATTGCTCTATACAGTAATACTGTTTAGAGCAATATGAATCACTTTGTGATTCATACAGAATAATGAGCCCCATAATTGCTCCATACAGTATAATGATCCACATATATTGCTCCATACAGTATTATGGGCACCACATAGTGCCCAATGCAGAATAATTAGCTCCATATATTGCTCCATATAAAATAATGGACCCCATATAAGGCTCCCTACAGAATAATGAGCTCCATATAATGCTCCATACAGAATAATGAGCCCCATATATTGCTCCCCACAGTATTATGGGCACCACATAGTGCTCCATACAGAATAATAAGCCCTATATATTGCACTATACAGTATTATGGGCACCACATATTGCTACATATAGAATAATGAGCCCCATATATTGCTCTATACAGTATTATGGGCACCACATATTGCTCCATGCACAATAATGAGCCCCATATAATGCTCCATATTAAAATAATGGACCCCATATAAGGCTCCCTACAGAATAATGAGCCCCATATAAGGTTTCCTACAGAATAATGAGCCCCATATATTGCTGCATGCAGTATTATGGGCATCACATAGTGCTCCATACAGAATAATGAGCCCCATATATTGCTCCATATAAAATAATGGACCCCATATAAGACTCCCTACAGAATAATGAGTGCCATATATTGCTCTATACAGTAATACTGTTTAGAGCAATATATGAATCACTTTGTGATTCATACAGAATAATGAGCCCCATATATTGCTCCATACAGTATAATGATCCGCATATATTGCTCCATACAGTATTATGGGCATCACATAGTGCTCCATACAGAATAATGAGTCCATATATTGCTCCATATAAAATAATGGACCCCATATAAGGCTCCCTACAGAATAATGAGTGCCATATATTGCTCTATACAGTAATACTGTTTAGAGCAATATATGAATCACTTTGTGATTCATACAGAATAATGAGCCCCATATATTGCTCCATACAGTATAATGATCCACATATATTGCTCAATACAGTATTATGGGCACCACATAGTGCCCAATGCAGAATAATTAGCTCCATATATTGCTCCATATAAAATAATGGACCCCATATAAGGCTCCCTACAGAATAATGAGCTCCATATAATGCTCCATACAGAATAATGAGCCCCATATATTGCTCCCCACAGTATTATGGGCACCACATAGTGCTCCATACAGAATAATGAGCCCTATATATTGCACCATACAGTATTATGGGCATCACATATTGCTACATATAGAATAATGAGCCCCATATATTGCTCTATACAGTATTATGGGCACCACATAGTGCTCCATGCACAATAATGAGCCCCATATATTGCTCCATATAAAATAATGGACCCAATATAAGGCTCCCTACAGAATAATGAGTGCCATATATTGTTCTATACAGTAATACTGTTTAGAGCAATATATGAATCACTTTGTGATTCATACAGAATAATGAGCCCCATATATTGCTCCATACAGTATAATGATCCGCATATATTCCTCCATACAGTATTATGGGCACAACATAGTGCCCAATGCAGAATAATTAGCTCCATATATTGCTCCATATAAAATAATGGACCCCATATAAGGCTCCCTACAGAATAATGAGCTCCATATAATGCTCCATACAGAATAATGAGCCCCATACATTTCTCCCCACAGTATTATGGGCACCACATAGTGCTCCATACAGAATAATGAGCCCCATATATTGCACCATACAGTATTATGGGCACCACATATTGCTACATATAGAATAATGAGTCACATATATTGCTCCGTACAATATTATGGGCACCACATAGTGCTCCATACAGAATAATGAGCCCCATATATTGCACCATACAGTATTATGGGCACCACATATTGCTACATATAGAATAATGAGCCACATATATTGCTCCATACAGAATAATGAGCCCCATATATTGCTCCATATAAAATAATGGACCCCATATAATGCTCCATACAGAATAATGAGCTCCATATATTGCTCCATACAGTATAATGAGCCTCATATAATGCTCCATACAGTATGAGCCCCATATATTGCTCCATACAGAATAATGGACGCCATATAATGCTCCATACAAAATAATGAGCTCCATATATTGCTCCATACAGTATAATGAGCCTCATATAATGCTCCATACAGTATAATGAGCCCCATATAATGCTCCATACAGTATATGATGGGCCCCATATATTGCCCTGTACAGAATGGGCCCCATATGATGCTCCATAGAATGCTCCATACAGTATATAATGGGCACCATATAATGCTCCAGTATATGATGGCCTCATATAATGCTCCATATATAATTGGCCCCATAAGATGCTCCATATATAATGGGCCCCATATACTGCTCCATATATAATTGGCCCCATAAGAATCTCCATATATAGTTGGTCCCTTAAGATGCTTATGATCACCTCTTCCCCGTAATAAACTGTTGTTTGCTGTGTCCGATCATGCAGAGCTGCTCCTGTTCAAGGATGGCATATACAACAGCATGTATCACTTAATTTATGATCAACTCACAGGACTTGTGACACGACAGAAACACTCCTTCCTGTGATAAAACAGGAAGAGATGTGTTAACTCATAAAGCAGCAGCTCCAAGCCCCTGTTGTTTCATCCGTATATTCATTTATTATAAGTGACTTACACATTATCCCCTGCCCAGGAACTGTGGTATAAGCATATCATGTACTGGAGCAGCTCTGCATGGTCGGCACAGCCATTACACAGTACACAGCAGGGGCACATTTATAAGATTATCTCAGCACAGGAACAATTTTTTTAAACACATCCAATAGTGGAACTTATTATAATTCCAATATCTAATAAGAAAAATGTACTTTGTTAATGGGAAAACCTCTTTAAAGTGTTCAAAATTGCATCTAGTAAGTTTCTTAACACTTTAGGAGCTTCATGGATTATAAAAGCAAGGTGTACATGAAGTGTAAAGCTTTTTTTTGTAGATATTCAATTGTAATAATTTTTTTCTTTAATGCAGATGGCTGAATCAGGTAAGTGTAATTCAATATTGATTATCGTGATCCTACAGTCTTTCACAATACAGCATACGTGGCCCTAATGAGGAGCAAATCCCTGGTATATAACTAATGGTAAAAATTGCCACAGATAAAAACAAAAAAAAAACAACTAATGGATCTTACAAAGTAGAAAAATGCAGTGCACTGTGTCCTACATACTGTACCCTAAAGGGTAGCATCCTTAAAGGGATTATCCAACTTATTTGTAAAATTATAGTGTACAGTATATACAATATATCTATTAAAAATGTAGTCCCCATATTCTTGTTAAGCGAGGATCTCTTGTGTTTGAGCCTCCACCATGAAGCTCTCTGCTGCACTAGTTTTTTTTCATTTGAGTGAAGCGCACTCAAAAAGAAAACAAATGATCCCCTATAGAGTCACTGTGGTCTGTCTGGCTCCGTTTGTGTCAGTCATGGAATGGATCTGTTTCCTGCATAAGATCTATTTATCTTTTCCTTCTCTTGGCCTCTCTATTTTTCTCTTTCGCAAACAATGGCATATCAATGGGTTGCCACATCAATAAAATCAATATTTTACAGGTATATTATTTATAGAAGTTTTGCACATTTAAAGAGTTGATTTTTTTCTGCCAATAAAAAGGAATTCCTAGATTTATTCAAATGTTGCATTACTACAAAATTTAATTTTTGAGACATAAAATGTGAGGGTGGTAATGTAATGTCATCTGCAATATGACCACAAGATGGCAATAAAGCCAGTTTTCTGGAATATTTTTTTGAGGTTTATTTTATATAGTGGGAACCCAAGACTAGATGGAAAAGTATTAGTGGCTGCTAATAGTGTTATAGCTGACAACGGCAACATGAAATAGAACTGACCAGCAGTTGATCAGATACATATCCATATAATCCCTTATAATTATTCTCCCTCAATGTGCTACTGCAATGCCAGCACCCAAAGAACAACACACACCCTTGAATAATCCAATTACTCCATAATAGACCACAAAACTCACCAAAAGAACAACCCACTACTCACCTGCATATGCCATAACGTACCCACACTACATAACGTACCCACACTACTCCCAAAACTGACCCGACTGTGAAAACTAGACCCCTCCAGTTATTTATCAACTCTTGTAGAGGGCATTTTTACCCGCTCCAGATATCAATGTGCAATGGATGATGCAAAGTGAAAATTGCAATTTTTGGAAAAGGGATTCAGTGACAGGCTGCCATATGCATTGAATAGTTTTTTTTTCTTGAAATCCATTTAGTTGCCCGTTGGACATCCATTGGTCATGTTGATCCAGAGTAAGGCAAAAAACACATGAAGAAAATACTAACTGCCCCATATTATAGGAAAAACATTCCTTCTCAACTCTACATACGGCAATCAGACTAGTTCTCTGAATCAACTTCCCATCACAAAATCTAGTACCCATAATCTGTAATATTATGTTTTTCAAGAAGGCATCCAGGCCCTCATTGTATTTGTTTAGTGAATCGACCATTGAATCATGTAGCAGAAAGTTCCATAGTCTCACTGCTCTTACAGTAAAGACTCACCTTCGGTGATTATGATTAAACATTCTTTTATCTAAATGTAGAGCAGGGGTCTCAAACATGTGGCCCCTGAGTCTGCTTCATACAGCCCGCAGCCACTGTAGACCCCTTGACATCTCTGCCCAGTTCAAGGGATCAGTTGATGGCAGCGTTTTATTGCAGCTGAATGTGCATCCTTAGATGCACAGTCAATTGAAATGATGTAACTGCTGTGGATGGGGAGGTGGGGGAGCAACAGTGGCGGAGTTGCTGGTCACAGGAAGCAGGAGCCTTCTGCTGCGGCTAACCCCTGTGCACGCTGCTTAAGAGAATTCAATATTCATGACTCTCCACGCCCATGGGAGTGGACAGTAGTGAATATTTATTTCTCTTTAATAGCGGGCATAGTAGTCGCAGCCGTCAGCTTCCTGCAGCGGCTGGATGATCACGTGTGCCCGCTACAATAGGTAATTAATATTCACTACTGTCCACACCTATGGGACTGGAGAGCAGTGAATATTCAGTCCCTTAAGTAGCGTGCACAGTGATTGCCCAGCAGCAGGAAGCTGGCTACTGTTCCCGCTATTACAGAGCAATGAATATTCACTGCTCTCCACTCCTATAGTCCAAGCTTGGAGAGCAGTGACTATTCCGACAGCTGTCCCCTGCTTGTAAGCAGCGCAAGACGTCACTTCCATGTGCTGCATTCAAGCAGTAATCAGCTGCTGGCATCACAACAGGGAACTGTGTACGTATAATAGGATTTTTTTTGGTTTGTTTTTTCTGATGGGGGCTATTCACACCAGGATGGGGATGAGGAGGCCATGAATACCAGAATGGGGATGAGGAGGCCATGCATGGTATGATGGAGATGAGGACGCTATGCATACCAGGATAGGGAAAAAGAGGCCATGCATACCAGGATGGAAATGAGGAGGCCATGCATACCAGGATGGAAATGAGGAGGCCATGCATACCAGGATAGGAATGAGGATGCCATGCATGCCAGGATAGAAATGAAGATGCCATGCATACCAGAATAGGGATGAATGGGCCATGCTTACTACGATGGGAATAAGGAGACCATACATACCAGGATGGGGATGAGGAGGCTATGCATACCAGTATAGGGATGAGGGGCCATGCATACCATGATAGGGATGAGGAGGCCATGCATACCAGGATGGGGATGAGGAAGTTATGCATACCAGTAAAGGGATGAGGGGCCCATGTGTGTGGCCCAGCTTCGCAAGGCACACCTGTCTCCTGGAAAATGCACAGGAAGGTAACTGTAAAGCTTGATATTCATTCACGCACACTTCTCAGCATTGCCACTAGAGGCATATCAGACTATTTAGTAGTGTGACGTAGCAAAGTTAGGGAGTCTGTTTCCTGTCTTAGGACAGTGCAGTCAAGCCTAGGGTGGCTCAGGAGTGAGTCATTCCAGTCAGAGCTCGGTCTGAGCTAGACAGAGGAGATTCAAGTTCCTGTCTTTGGACAGAGAAGATCAGATTAGTCTTGGAGGGAGAGGAGAGAAGACTGAACCCACACAGAGCTTGTGTAGCTCATCTGATAAGAAAGTGGAGGCTAGTACGGGTGAAGTGAATCATCCTAGCCTAGTCAGAGCTACCCCTTAACCTGCTACTCAGAACAAGCTGTCTGTGTTCCTTAAGAAAGAAGGAAGGAAAGGAATTACAGCAGTTATACCAACGAGTCAACTGAGAACAGGTCAGTGAGCACTGAAGGAAAGCTGACCTTTGTACGATTGCTACACGTGCTTATGTTAAGAGCGAGAGCAGGGCGAAGGGCGAGTGGAGAAGTAAGAGTGACAAAGGGACAAATCACCCTCACTCAGTTAACCGGACACCGGGTCCGAAGCGTTGCTAGTGCTTCACGCCTAGTAATAAGAAAACCGGAGGCTTTCTGGACTACAAGTTGCAGAAGGTAGCCCTAAGTGCCGATACGTAACCGGAGTCAGGGAGAACAGGAGTCTAGCCTGATCAGCAAATATAGACTTAGTCCTCTCAACATCTGATAATCAGAGACATAGAAGGCTCCACCACAATGTTGGCCGGGCGCAGTTGCTATTGAAAGAGTTGCACTTGACTTTATGCAAGTTGTACTCACACACATTAAAAGGATAAAGGAGGCCTCTAACCTGCTCAACAGTTTTCCTGAATGTGCATTCTCCAACCTGACCAGCTTCCCGGGACATACCTGCAACATCTACAAGTAAAGGTATGGAAAGAGACTGCATTGTGTGTGACTGAATTCTTATTTGCACCCTGCATCACCACCATAGACTTTGAGGGACCAGTCCCACCTGTGGGGGACTTAACACCTAGCTGCCATAACATCCCCTCAGAGATCTACCCTGCAGCGCTGGTCAATCAGATCAGAAACCACAGGTGGCGTCACGAACTATAACTACAATCCCCTGTAAATACTTCCCCATTGCATGACCGCCAGGGCCACGGACCGAGCTCTGCTGCCAGTGACAACTCCCATAGACTTCCATGGGCTCGGTGCCGAGTACTCCATAGCCCTGGTACCACCAATGTGGTGCGCGTCATCTTTGCGTCACGAACAGGATACGAAGCTTGCAAATTGTGAGTCCTGTGTTGCCTATATTGACTGTTTTGTGCAGAAAAGACTGTTTGCTGTTTTGTCATTTTTGGCGCCATTTTCCGCCATTTTGCCGCCATATTTGCGCCCTGAGGCGCTGGTGAAGAAGGTGGGCGTGCATTTGTGGGCGTACCCCCCCCTATGGCGCGAAAGTTATGGCCGCCCTCTCAAAATGCTATTATAATGTGAGATGCTACCCCACTGCAAGGGAGATCCGCCTCCTCTTAATCTTCTATGTAAAAAAGAGGAAGCGCAAATCCCACCTCCACGGAGGAGACCAGATCGTTCCTGATGGAGAACACAGTCTGGCCTGGGGAGAGATGGCAGAAGGACAAGAGCAGCTATGCAGTGGAGCGGTGGAGCGCAGGCCCTGCTCCCCAGAAAAGCTGTTGTTTGAACCGGAGCCATCCCTAATACAGAAACTTCAGCAAACCTTGCTGGAGTGCAAGAAGGAGAATGCGGCGCTTAAAAAGTTGATCCAGCGCCAGGCTGACATGGAGGAGACCGAGAGACGCTGGCGTGCCCAGACACAGCGGCTGCTGTGGGACGCAGTGCTCTCTCCCACAGGCATAACGCCATCACCTGACTTTCCTAAGTCCCTGCTGAAGAAAGCTGAAGGACAACCGGAGGCCGCCCCCAAAAGAGCTGTACCTGATCCCACCGATGGAGAAGTGGAAGAGAAGGAGGCTGAGGGAGTCCTGCCTGTTCCGGAGTACCAGCTAGGCCAAGAGGCTGCAGCAGATTACAGTTCCCCGGTAGGAACACCGGAGGGGTCCCAGCCATCATTGCCAGAAATCGATTGGGACGCAATGCAGTATCTGGATGATGTCACTTATGCTGTAAAAGTGGGAAATGAGCAGCGACGCCGTGATCTGGATAAGCAACGTCAACAGGAGCAGAGAGAGGCGCAGCAGTGGTACCATGAAAAGTTCCTTGCTGATAAGGAGGCCGTCCGGAAGAATAAAGGTACGCGACGGGAACCGCGGCGCCAGGGGTGCATAACTGGGTTCCAACTCCGCAAAGGCTGGGGTTTCATACATGAGCCGGGCCTATACCAAGAGATCTTTGTGAGTCGAGAGATGTGGAGTCCCATTTAACCATCGGGCACCCTGGGAGGGATCTTGTAAACGGGGATATTGTCAGCTACACGCGGCACTGGGGGTTAAAAGGGTGGTACGCCTTAAACGTCACCCGTGTCAGCGACCCCGTCCCTGAAACCAGTGAGGTCTCCCGTGCCACATCACCGCAAACCCCAGCAGCGTCATCTTTGGCGTCCGCACCAGGCCGTGCACCAGCATCACCTCCTGCGTACTCCTCTACACCCAGGTCTTGTTCAGCATCACAATCTGCGACTACCTCAGCAACGCAACCTGCGTTATACTACAGGGAGATAACCGTTGGGTTCCCAGTTCAAATGAAGGATGTAGCCACTCAAACACAGATCGCAGGACATGATCTCTTTGTTATGCGTTCAAAAGAACACCGCGTCGTTCCAGCCCCAGGAGTGGAAGACGTTATTGAAGTTTGCAAGAAAGATGAAAACCAGTAGGACCCAGACAAGGGTTTACTGCAACTGAACATGTACAAAGTTTGAAGAAGTTTTATGAAAATTGCACTTTATAGAAATGTTGAATAATGTTTATTACTATGCTTATTAAAAGTAGAATACCCGGCTGGTAAAGAAGAGTTAAAGTATAATGTGATTTTACTTGAAAAATGTTTTATCATGCAAAGGACTGCGTGGCTGTGGACTTTGCCAGCCCAAAAACTTTTATTGTAAATAGTTCGCACTTCGGTGCCCCATTTTGGTTTTACATAAAGCCTTACTACCTCTGAAGAAAAACCCGTATGGTGTGGCCTAGAGTGAGGTCTGCAGCAATGAAGTCCTGCAGCCCACCCAGGACCCACGGGGAGGTTTTTGGTGCGGGTCCTCCACAAGAATCTTGTCTTGTACTGTATGTATTTATTGAAAAGTATTTGATAATTTACTACTGATCTATGTACAAATTGTAACGTTCAAGAGTCCTTACCTCCCACAAGGGATGAGTTATTATGTTGATGTTATATGCAAAACAAAAATGTTTTTCTTTTCTATTTCAGCCCGGGAGTGCTGAGTTTAACTAGGGGGATGTGTGGCCCAGCTTCGCAAGGCACACCTGTCTCCTGGAAAATGCACAGGAAGGTAACTGTAAAGCTTGATATTCATTCACGCACACTTCTCAGCATTGCCACTAGAGGCATATCAGACTATTTAGTAGTGTGACGTAGCAAAGTTAGGGAGTCTGTTTCCTGTCTTAGGACAGTGCAGTCAAGCCTAGGGTGGCTCAGGAGTGAGTCATTCCAGTCAGAGCTCGGTCTGAGCTAGACAGAGGAGATTCAAGTTCCTGTCTTTGGACAGAGAAGATCAGATTAGTCTTGGAGGGAGAGGAGAGAAGACTGAACCCACACAGAGCTTGTGTAGCTCATCTGATAAGAAAGTGGAGGCTAGTACGGGTGAAGTGAATCATCCTAGCCTAGTCAGAGCTACCCCTTAACCTGCTACTCAGAACAAGCTGTCTGTGTTCCTTAAGAAAGAAGGAAGGAAAGGAATTACAGCAGTTATACCAACGAGTCAACTGAGAACAGGTCAGTGAGCACTGAAGGAAAGCTGACCTTTGTACGATTGCTACACATGCTTATGTTAAGAGCGAGAGCAGGGCGAAGGGCGAGTGGAGAAGTAAGAGTGACAAAGGGACAAATCACCCTCACTCAGTTAACCGGACACCGGGGTCCGAAGCGTTGCTAGTGCTTCACGCCTAGTGATAAGAAAACCGGAGGCTTTCTGGACTACAAGTCGCAGAAGGTAGCCCTAAGTGCCGATACGTAACCGGAGTCAGGGAGAACAGGAGTCTAGCCTGATCAGCAAATATAGACTTAGTCCTCTCAACATCTGATAATCAGAGACTTAGAAGGCTCCACCACAATGTTGGCCGGGCGCAGTTGCTATTGAAAGAGTTGCACTTGACTTTATGCAAGTTGTACTCACACACATTAAAAGGATAAAGGAGGCCTCTAACCTGCTCAACAGTTTTCCTGAATGTGCATTCTCCAACCTGACCAGCTTCCCGGGACATACCTGCAACATCTACAAGTAAAGGTATGGAAAGAGACTGCATTGTGTGTGACTGAATTCTTATTTGCACCCTGCATCACCACCATAGACTTTGAGGGACCAGTCCCACCTGTGGGGGACTTAACACCTAGCTGCCATAACATCCCCTCAGAGATCTACCCTGCAGCACTGGTCAATCAGATCAGAAACCACAGGTGGCGTCACGAACTATAACTACAATCCCCTGTAAATACTTCCCCATTGCATGACCGCCAGGGCCACGGACCGAGCTCTGCTGCCAGTGACAACTCCCATAGACTTCCATGGGCTCGGTGCCGAGTACCCCATAGCCCTGGTACCACCAATGTGGTGCGCGTCACATGCATACCACAATAGGGATGAGGAGGCCATGTACACCAGAATGGGGATGAGGGGCCCATGCATACCAGGATTTGCACATACAATATGAGAACATGGATGGGGATATAACTACAATATGGGGACCTGGATGGGGATATAACTACAATATGAGGACATAAATACAATATGGGGACCAGGATGGGGACATTTCCTTCCTCGCTATCACCTAAACCTGGCTCACACCCTCTGACACTGCTTCTCCTCCTGCACTTTCGTATGGTGGATTCCATTTTTCCCACACACCCCGCCCCAGCAGCAAACATGGCGGAGGAGTTGCTTTTCTCCTATCAGATAACTGTTCTTTCAACCAAATCCCACTGCCACCCTCTGTTACTCTCCCTTCTTTAGAGGTGCACTCTGTTAACATCTACTCCCTCACCAACCTCCAGCTGTCTGTCATTTACCGCCCTCCAGGGCCAGCCACCACCATCTTCGACCACTTCACCACCTGGTAACCTCATTTCCTCTCGGCTGAAATGAAATCCCCACTATCAACATGGGTGACTTCAATATCCCCATTGACACTTCCCTCTCATCTGTCACTAAATTTCTATCTCTCACTTCCTCCTTTGGCTTCGCTCAATGGTCTTCTGCAGCCACTGATGGCCACACACTGGACCTCATTTTCTCCTGCCTCTGCTCTCTATCTAACCTGTGTAACTCACCTCTCCCTCTTTCTGACCACAATCTACTTGCATTCTCTTCCCTGTCCTCTCCAGGTCCACAATCCCCACCCCATAAACTTACACACCCTCACAGAAATCTTAAACAGCTTGATCCACACTCACTCTTTGAATTCCATACCCCTCTTACAGACATAAGTTCCCTACACGATGCGGATGCTGCTGCTTTATATAACACCACAATAGCTGCAGCTCTCGAATCGGTGGCCCCTCTCACACATACCAAAGTTCGCAAAAGCAACAGACAACAGACAACCCTGGCACACCAGCCTGACCAAAGAACCAAGACGGGCTACCAGGGTTGCTGAGAAGAGAAGGAAAAGATCCCACTCCAACAAGCACTTCATACCATTCAAACAGTCCCTCACTACTTTCAAGGCCACACTTGCCACAGCAAAACAAACCTACTTCTCATCTATCATATCCTCCCTGTCTCACAACCTTAAACAGCTATTAACCCCTTAGTGACGGAGCCAATTTGCAGCTTAATGACCAGGTCCATTTTTACAATTCTGAACACTGTCACTTTATGAGGTTATAACTCTGGAACGCTTTAACAGATCCCTCTGATTCTGAGAATGTTTTTTCGTGACATATTTTACTTCATGGTAGTGGTAAAATTTCTTCGATATGACTTGTGTTTATTTTTGAAAAAACGGAAATATGGCGAAAATTTTGAAAATTTTTCAATTTTCAAACTTTAAATTTTTATGCCCTTAAATCAGAGGATATGTCACAAAAATTTCTTAATAAATAACATTTCCCGCATGTCTACTTTACATCAGCACAATTTTAGAAACAAAAGTTTTTTTGTTAGGAAGTTATAAGGGTTAAAAGTTGACCAGCGATTTCTCATTTTTACAGCAAAATTTACAAAACGATTTTTTTTTAGGGACCACATCATATTTAAAGTCATTTTGAGGGTGTACATTACAGAAAATACCCAAAAGTGACAAAATTCTAAAAAATGGATCCCTCAAGGTGCTCAAAACCACATTCAAGAAGTTTATTAACCCTTTACGTGCTTTACAGAAACTGAAGCAATGTGGAAGGAAAAAATTAACATTTAACTTTTTTTTGCAAAAAATTTACTTCAGAGCCATTTTTATTTATTTTCACAAGTGTTAAAAGAGAAAATGAACACAAAAATTTGTTGTGCAATTTCTTCTGAATACTCTGATAGCCCATATGTGGGGGTAAACCACTT
This sequence comes from Oophaga sylvatica, assembly GCA_033576555.1. Classification (NCBI taxonomy): domain Eukaryota; kingdom Metazoa; phylum Chordata; class Amphibia; order Anura; family Dendrobatidae; genus Oophaga; species Oophaga sylvatica. The sequence goes on from JARQOD010000001.1 coordinate 940,394,046, forward strand.
TTTGGGCGCACGGCAGAGCTCACAAGGGAAGGAGCGCTGTTTGACCCTTTTAACGCAGAATTGGCTGGAATTGAGATCAGACGCCATGTTGCGTTTGGAGAGCCCCTGATGTGCCTAAACAGTAGAAACCCCTCAGAAGTGACCCCATTTTGGAAACTAAACCCCCCAAGTAGCTTATCTAGATGTGTGGTGAGCACTTTGAACCCACAAGTGCGACACAAAAGTTTATAAACGCAGATCCGTGAAAATAAAAAATCATTTTTTTTTCCTCAAAAATGATTTTTTAGCCCCATATTTTTTATTTTTCCAAGGGTAACAGGAGAAATTGGACCACAAAAGTTGTTGTGCAAGTTGTTCTGAGTACGCTGATAGCCCATATGTGGGGGGGAACCACTGTTTGGGCACATGGGAGAGCTCGGAAGGGAAGGAGCGCCATTTTCGAGTTCAGACTTTGATGGAATGTTCTGCGGGCATCATATTGCGTTTGGAGACCCCCTGAAGTGGAATAGTGGAAACCCCTTAATTCTAGCTCCAACCCTAACCCCAACCCTAACCCTAATCCCTAACCCTAATTCCAACCCTAACTCTAATTCCAACCATAACCCTAATCCTAACCCTAATTCCAACCCTAACCCTAATTCTAACCCTATCCCTAATTCTAACCCTATCCCTGATTCTAACCCTAACCCTAATTCTAACCCTAACCCTAATTCTAACCCCAACCCTAATGGAAAAATGAAAATAAATATATTTTCTTTATTTCATTATATTTCCCTAACTAAGGGGTAATAAAGGAGGGGGTTATTTACTATTTTTTTATTTTGATCACTGTGATAGGGTTTATCACAGTGATCAAAATGTGCATTGATTGAATGAATGGAATTTGCCGGCCGCAGATTCGGCGGGCGCACTGTGCGTGCGCCCGCCATTTTCTTCCCGGACAAAGATGGCGGCGCCCACCGAGGAGGCAGGAGGGCCCGAGGACCACCGGGAGGTATCAGGGACCCTATTTCTCTCTCCTCTGATGTGCGATCACATCAGAGGAGAGAGAAAGTGAAAGCAAAATCGCGGCTTTTTTTTGCGGTCGCCGTTATACGGTTAATAACGGCAATTGCATGTTCTCTGGGGTCTCGGCTACCCCCAGCAGCCGAAACCCCAGAGAAAATCCAACTCTGGGGCGCTATACACTTTTTCCACAACAGTTTAAGTACCTTTAACTATCGCCGTTAAAAGGCGTATCGGCCGTCGTTAAGGGTTAAACACATTCAATTCTCTCTTCCATCCTCCAGCACCTCGACCCTCTTTTCTAATCTCAGCTTAAGACTTTGCCTCATTCTTCAAGCAGAAGATTGATAACATCAGAAAAGGCTTTGGCCTACAAACCCCCACAACCCTCCTTCCTAACTACTCAGCCCTCCTCCTCCAAAACCAATTTTTCCACCATTATAGAAGATCAACTTTCCGCCCTACTCTCAAGATCACATCTTGACAGTAGATCACCTGTACACTTGACCTGATCCCATCCCACTTCATCCCAACCACAGTCTTCATCCCAACCCTAACCCATCTCTTCAACCTATCACTAACAACTGGTGTTTTCCCATCATGCTTCAAACATGCCTCAATCACACCCATCCTCAAAAAGCCGTCTCTTGACTCATCCTCTGTCGGACGCGACCAATCAGCGACAGGCACATCCGGCCGCGAATTGGCGCAGGATTTCAACCAGGCACGCCACCGCTATCGTCGGGAGATCAGCGGCGCTAGCCACGGTTATCTCCACATACATACTCACCTTCCGTCCCTGCATCCCTGTCCCGACGCGTCTGCTTCTATCCTGTGCGGTTCGGTCACGTAGTACCGCTCATTAAGGTCATGAATAAGGATGCGACTCCACTCCCATAGGCGTGGCGTCCATATTCTTGACCTTAATGAGCGGTACCACGTGACCGCACCACACCGGAAGAAGCTGACGCGCCAGGATAGAGATGCAGAGACGTGCAGCGACGGTGTGAGGGTGAGAATGATGGGGAGCCCAGCGGAGTCATGTATACAGAATGGGAGGGTGGGAGTGAAGTCATGTATACAGGATGGGAGGGTGGGAGTGGAGCCATGTATACAGGATGGGAGGGTGGGAGCCATGTATACAAGGATGGGAGGGTGGGAGTGGAGCCATGTATACAGGATGGGAGGGTGGGAGCAGAGCCATGTATACAGGATGGGAGGGTGGGAGTGGAGCCATGTATACAGGATGGGACGGTGGGAGCGGAACCATGTGTACAGGATGGTAGGGTAGGAGCCATGTATACAAGGATGGGAGGGTGGGAGTGGAGCCATGTATACAGGATGGGAAGTTGGAGCGGAGCCATGTATACAGGATGGGAGGGTGGAGCAGAGCCATGTATACAAGGATGGGAGGGTGGAGCGGAGCCATGTATACAGGATGGGAGGGTGAAGCAGAGCCATGTATACAAGAATTGGAGGGTGGAGCGGAGCCATGTATACAGGATGGGAGGGTGGAGCGGAGCCTTGTATACAAGGATGGGAGGGTGGAGCGGAGCCATGTATACAGGATAGGAGGGTGGAGCGGAGCCATGTATACAAGTATGGGAGGGTGGAGCGGAGCCATGTATACAGGATGGGAGGGTGGGAGCAGAGCCATGTATACAGGATGGGAGGGTGGAGCGGAGCCATGTCTACAGGATGGGAGGGTGGGAGCGGAGCCATGTATACAGGATGGAAGGGTGGAGCGGAGCCATGTATACAGGATGGAAGGGTGGAGCGGAGCCATGCAAACAAGGAGGGGAGGGGGAGCGGAGCCATGTATACAGGATGGGACAGGGGAGCCATGTATACAAGGATGGGAGGGGGAGCCATGCATACAAGGATGGGAGGGGGGAGCAGAGCTATGTATACAGGATGGGAGTGTGAAGCGGAGCCATGTATACAGGATGGGAGGATGGAGCGGAGCCATGCATACAAGGAGGGGAGGCGGAGCGGAGCCATGTATACAGGATGGGACAGGGGAGCCATGTATACAAGGATGGGAGGGGGAGCCATGCATACAAGGATGGGATGGTGGGAGCGGAGCCATGCATTCAAGGAGGGGAGGGGGGAGCGGAGGCATGTATACAGGATGGGAGGGTGGGAGTGAAGCCATGTATACAGGATGGGAGGGTGGGAGTGGAGCCATGTATACAGGATGGAGGGTGGGAGCCATGTATACAAGGATGGGAGGGTGGAGTGGAGCCATGTATACAGGATGGGAGGGTGGGAGCAGAGCCATGTATACAGGATGGGAGGGTGGGAGTGGAGCCATGTATACAGGATGGGACGGTGGGAGCGGAACCATATGTACAGGATGGTAGGGTAGGAGCCATGTATACAAGGATGGGAGGGTGGGAGTGAGCCATGTATACAGGATGGGAAGTTGGAGCGGAGCCATGTATACAGGATGGGAGGGTGGAGCAGAGCCATGTATACAAGGATGGGAGGGTGGAGCGGAGCCATGTATACAAGAATTGGAGGGTGGAGCGGAGCCATGTATACAGGATGGGAGGGTGGAGCGGAGCCATGTATACAAGGATGGGAGGGTGGAGCGGAGCCATGTATACAGGATAGGAGGGTGGAGCGGAGCCATGTATACAAGTATGGGAGGGTGGAGCGGAGCCATGTATACAGGATGGGAGGGTGGGAGCAGAGCCATGTATACAGGATGGGAGGGTGGAGCGAGCCATGTCTACAGGATGGGAGGGTGGAGCGGAGCCATGTATACAGGATGGAAGGGTGGAGCGGAGCCATGTATACAGGATGGTAGGGTGGAGCGGAGCCATGCAAACAAGGAGGGGAGGGGGAGCGGAGCCATGTATACAGGATGGGACAGGGGAGCCATGTATACAAGGATGGAAGGGGGAGCCATGCATACAAGGATGGGAGGGGGAGCAGAGCTATGTATACAGGATGGGAGGGTGGAGCGGAGCCATGTATACAGGATGGGAGGATGGAGCGGAGCCATGCATACAAGGAGGGAGGGGAGCGGAGCCATGTATACAGGATGGGACAGGGGAGCCATGTATACAAGGATGGGAGGGGGAGCCATGCATACAAGGATGGAATGGTGGGAGCGGAGCCATGCATTCAAGGAGGGGAGGGGGGAGCGGAGGCATGTATACAGGATGGGACAGGGGAGCCATGTATACAAGGATGGGAGGGGAGCCATGCATACAAGGATGGGATGGTGGGAGCGGAGCCATGCATAAATAAACTACATACATATTCTAGAATACCCGATGCGTTACAATCGGGCCACCATCTAGTATACAATAATAATCATTATTTCAACAAGAGCAGATTGGTTAATGAATAGAGAGGCAAAAGTTGGTCACTAGCAATAAATTATGTCAATATAGACGCATTACTATATGCATTCATGTAAGAAAAACATCCATGTCACAGGCAATACAGACAATAGTCCTAAAAAATGAGTTGCTGGAATGTTAGAATATTGTTTCAGATTTTTTTATGAGAAAAAAGTGGATAAGCACATCCAAAGATTATGTATTACACATTCCTGTTTGGTCAGTAGTTGTCGGAAGAGCATTCCATAATATCAAGACAGGGTGTTTCTAAAAATTGTGATTACTACTGGGAACTTTTTTTGTTTTTGGTGTATGGACTTTTTTTAATTTACCTTTTTTATTATTTATATGCATTATATTATATTTCACTTTACTATTTTTCTTATTTTTTTGTCTAGAGAAAGCTAAAATAGCATGATCTGCTTCCTCTCAACAATCTTCTTATGTATATCACAGATAACAGTGATGTGTTCATAGAGGATTTTAAGAACACAAATCATGTGCTCTCAGAGAGCTCTTTACACCTATTGGACTGCTGGAAACTGTGGCTATGGCCATTTGCTTACCAAAGCTTTCACACAGAGCTCTGTGCTAAGCATTTTTTTACAGCAAGGAGCTGATACAGTCACTTCCAGAGGATCGAGCTGATATTTCAGCACATTATCTTTTTTTTCTTTGCTTCCTAGCATATGCCCTGAACATGTGACACAACCCGTAGGGTAAGCATGCCACTAGTTGAGAACTACTATTCTGTAGGATTCAAATCTGGGGACTTTGAAGACCAAGGAAGGCTCTCTGTCATGTACCTAGAACCAGTCTATGACTATATAACCCTTACCACAAGATGCATTGTCCTATTGAAAGTGTCTTTCTGACACAGTAATCATCTGTCATGAAGGGATGAACTTGGTCAAAGCCCTACTGTCCACCTTCCAAATGAGGGGGCACAGGGCCTGTTGCTTTGGGTGGAGCTGAGTTCTCTTTGCCTTGAAACCCCTCTTCTAAACTAGAATGTGACATGAGTGTGATGTGTTGTTGAATTCTTTCTGTACTCACTTGTAGTTTGGGAGTCCTAATTACCTCCCCGTCTGTCACACCGGATTCATCTGCACACATGACAGAAGACCTTAGGTCAGGTTCAACAGGTTCGATTTTACTGTGCAATTCGGATTCATGCGGTTGCTGGACAAAAAATGAGAAAGAATCACCTCTGGATGATGTTCCCTTTGCCCAGTGTATTATCAGTCCTTGACTCTGTTCTGCCCGACCTGTCCCACCTCAATAATAATAATAATAATCTTTATTTATATAGCGCCAACATATTCCGCAGCGCTTTACAGTATAACAGTTTCAAAACACAAGTCATAAGTAATAACGTTAACAATACAATAACTAAAGCAAGATAAGATGACCCTGCTCGTGAGCGCTTACAATCTACAATGAGGTGGGGCACAACTCCTGTTGGTACGAGGGATCCTCCATCTGGCATGACAGCTTCCCTGAGACCCACCATCTTTTCTTCTCGCTGGGACCCGACAGGCAGCTTCCTCACAGAGAAAACAGAGACATTGCACCCAATGCCTCTTCTGGGCCCTAGGCTCAAGACTGCCCTGGTATCTGTACAAGACTTCAGATGTTTGGAGACTTGGCACTGACAAGACCCCTTTGCTGCTGATGCATGACTGCCTTATACCCTGTCAAACACTGTCTCTGTCTAGCACTTCCTCTGAACTTGACTGAGCTCTCTCCTCCACTGACTTGAAGGAAGAAGCTGTTTCCCTTCTTATCTGATCTAACCCTATCCCAACACCCGGGAACGGCCTTGAGGTAGAACCTTCAGAAAAACCAAGACACAAACCGGCCATAAGGATAAAATGCAAAATATGTAACCATAAAACATTCATATTCATTACTATTCAGTGTTCACATTAACTTTTTCTACACCCCTACATGGCCCCATGGCAAAAGATCGTCGGTCCCGACCATATAACTCTGTAGACAAAATAGAACAAATATCATACATTAAGAACACAAAAGAAACAGTGCAAAACCCTCTGTTCTTCCATGTGTAATGTCCTCATCGGTTAGTAACTGTTGGTCACTTAGGCTTAGGAACCTGGAGAAGAGTGTCCATGTCCCTTGTGAGTGGAGCAACAGGCACCATGTAGCAACAGGCTACCGAAACTGGAAACACAGGAAAAAATCTGGTGTCCACTGAGTCCTTCTGGAGCCGACCGACCCAGCACTTAGAAAATGGCCCTGGAACTCCGGCTAGTTTGGAAGAAGAAAAAACAGAGGAAAACCTGGAAATGTCTACACACTTTGTCTTCTTTTTCCAGGCTTCCCAGGTGTCAGAGGATGAGGTTGGTCCCACCTCCATGGTTATTCCAGATAACACTAACTTCCTGGTTGTTCTTGAGCAAAATAGTTCCTGAAACAAAGACTTGTGCCGAAGCATTGCCAGTCAGGCACATGTTGGTACCTGTACCAGCCACTGAGGGAGTTTAGGCGCCAAGGCATTGCTTTTCCTCAGTCCGAACAGGGTCTGGGTGCCAATGTTTTCCCTTTTCTGGGGCCTGTGTGGCTCTGTTCCTCTGAACATGGGCTGTGATGGTGGGTGCTCACACTGATGGCGATGAGATCTTTCAAACATAGGAAAGAAGTGAATTCAGCTTACCACACCATGTAACACAAAGATTTGGTTGATAATTATGGCATGATGGGAAGAAATATTTATATTTACCCATGAAAATCCTTTTTTTTCCCACATAATTTGGTACGACTGCTATGTGGACGCCCTTCCCTTATGTGGAGGAGGGGCGTCCAACTAGTGCCATCCTTTCTGAATTACCTAAATAATAATGTATATAATTCGAATTTTACTCTTAATCATGCTCTCAACCAAGCTAGTTTTTTTGGATATCCTGTTAAACGGTAATTTTGCCTCACATACAGTAGAAACTTCAGTTTACAGAAAGGACAATGCAGGCAATACCACCCTCCTAGCCTCTAGTTCACACCCACCACATACCGTATGCGCTATCCCCTATCGAATTCACTAGAGTGAGACGCATATGCTCTGGCGATGAAGCCTTTCACTCAAAGGAAATATCATATAAAAAAAAATGATAGAAAGGGGTTATAAAAGATCAAATATAAATAGAGCTTTTAGGGAAACCAAACAAAAAACTTGCTAAGTTACTTAACAACATAAATAAGAGACCCCATAATGCTAATACCTGTGAACCTAAGGCTCCCATTACTTTCTCCACTCCGTTCAGTAAAGAATTCAATGACATCAAAAGAATCATTCTAAAATAATTACATGTAGTAAACCAAGATGATACCCTGCGACAAATATTGGTAACATGCTCTCCTCCTGTACATTTACAATGACACGTTCTCCTCCCACTTGGCTTGTCAAACAAATGATTTTTAAGTGTGCCAGGGACCATTGCAATGTTTTTGCATTTGCTAACAATAAAAAAAAACTTTTGTTCTGCCCCGGGGTCACATATATAACATTTAATTAATTTATCAATTGCGATTCTGATCACAATGTATACTATATTGAGTGCCGCACCTGCGATATGTAATACAGGTGCACAATAAGGAAATTGAAAAAAAGGATTGCGGAACATATTGGCAATATTAAGAGCAATAAAACTTTTTCCACAATTCATCATGGAGACCTATCCAATTTTTCTCTTCGTGGTCGAGAACGTTATGAATTCAATCCGAGGAGGCAATTGGCAGAGGTAATTGACTTATTAGCATATTGGATTCTTCACTTACAGTAGATACCAAGTATCCAAGGGGTATGAACTATAAAAATGATCTTTATTATATATTAGATTGTTCTATCAATAATATTGTTAGCTATATCAAATACATACACGCATATCACAGTATGTTATGCACAGTCTCTTTTCTCCTACAGTCAAATACTTTCAAATACGCCTGGAGTCACACACCATGTCTGCATTAATTAATCTATTCTTCACCTGCTCTTTGATCTGTGATTCGTTCTCCTTGTATATATATATATATATATATATATATATATATACTAGCTATGAACCCATTCTATGCCTGGGTGGCAAGCATTTTTATTGGTATATGGTCTCCCATCCTGGTATGTGCTGCCCCCTCCTATCCTGGTATGCATGGCACCCCTCATCCCTATCCTGGTATGCATGGTACCCCTCATCCCTATCCTGCTATGCATGGCCCCCTTATCCCTATAATGGTATGCATGGCCCCCTCATCCCTATTCTGGTATGTATGGTCCCCACCCAATTCTGGTATGCATGGCACCCCATTCCTCATCCTGGTATGCATGGTCCCCTCATCCCCCAATCCTGGAATGTATGGCTCCCTCATCCCTATTCTGGTATGTATGGTCCCCTCACCCCCACCCAATACTGGTATGCATGGCACCCCATTCCTCATCCTGGTATGCATGGTCCCCTCATCCCCCAATCCTGGAATGTATGGCTCCCTCATCCCTATTCTGGTATGTATGGTCCCCTCACCCCCACCCAATCCTGGTATGCATGGCACCCCATTCCTCATCCTGGTATGCATGGTCCCCTCACCCCCCTATCCTGGTATGCATGGTACCCCTCACCCTCCAATTCTGGTATGCATGGTCCTCTCACCCCCATCCTGGCATGCATGGCACCCTCACCCCCCTATCCTGGTATGCATGGTCCCCTCTCCCCCCAATCCTGGTATGCATGGTCCCCCCTCATCCCTATCGTAGGATCTATGGTACTCCCTCACCCGTCAATTCAGGTATGTATGGTCTCCTCATCCCCAATTCTGGTATACATGGCACCCCTTACCTCCCAATTCTGGTATGCAAGGTCCCCTCATCCCCATTCCTGGTATGCATTGTACCCCTCACCCCCCTATCCTGGTATGCATGGTACCCCTCATCCCCCTATCCTGGTATGCATGGCCCCTCATCCCTCAATCCTGGTATGCATGGTACTCTCACCCCCCTATCCTGCTATGCATGGTACCCCTCATCCCCCAATCCTGGTATTGCCACGGGTTCTCGCCGTGAGGTCAAGAGAGGGCGCCTGCAGTGTGTATTCCACAAAATGGCGCCGGAGAGCGCGGACTGGGCATGCGCCGTTGCCGGAGAAATCGGTACCTGCGCAGTCCTCACTTTCTGGCTCCATTTTCTTGAAGACACACTGCAGTGTGTCCTCCCCAATATGGCACCGGAAAGCACAGCCTGGGCATGCGCCGATTCCAGCGCCACAACCCGCCCTCTCCTGACATCCCAGCAGGACCCCGCAGCAACAGCAGATCAGTAAGGTGTTGTGCCAGAGATCGCGGTATGCGTTCAGTGCTTACGCATACCCGATCTCCTGGGCCACCCTCCTCATCCCCCGAGTGCCTTACTCTGTCCAGACTGCGCAGGCGCGTCGCGCTTGCACAGTCTATAAAGGCTTCAGAGTGATGCTCCCAGCGTTATATTATATATATATCTATATTCTGTATATAGATATATATACCTCTGTTTTCTTTTCACAATATAACCTATAATTAAGGGCACTGACGTGCCAGAAACATGCCAGGTTGTTTTAAAATAATTTTTATGTTTTGAGTATAAGCAACTTTTATGTTACCTGGATGGCGGTGCTGAACTTATTCCTCCTTCTCCTCCTCGAGATCTTTCACAGTCTGCCTCCTCCTCCCACTTCTCTATCTCTTCGCTGAAGCGGGCCATGTGACCCCCACGGCGTATCAGCCCTTCCTGCACCATACCTTGCAGAAATGCACTTTCTCTCCAATATACAAGCTGTGAAGACGATAGGGCAATGTTTCTCGATTCACCATTGCCCAGTTCATATAGACTTCATCTCCAGTTCCCTGTTCTTTTATGAAGCCATACCTCTTGATGAAATTAAAGTCTATGACCCAGCCCTCTGTTCATTGCTCCTCAAAAGTGTATCTCTTTGGCCACTCCCTGGCCAGAGCGTCTACTCTGATATGCTCCTCTATGACATCCAGAATTTCCCGCTGCCACTGGAACCCAGCAAATGAAGGCCTTTCAGGAATTGTTGGTCCCACTGTTCTTGATCCCAGTGGAATCTTTTGGGCTGAGCCCCTGTCTGGGGTCTCCTCTTCTCCCTTAACCTTTTCATCTATTTGCAGGATGGACGGCCCAGCAGTGGTACACTGACTTGAGGGATGGATGTCCTCCAAGACTGACATTCGGTCTTCCACTGGCATCCTGCTCGAGTAGACCAGCTTGATCTTATGTTGGTAGAGGCCCACCCGTGACTGTGGCGTCATCTCCCATTGGATAGCCATCACCAGTGGTGTCTCCTGCTCTCCGGCCACACACGGTAAGTCTTTGCCAGCTGCATCCCCTGAAGTAGTAAGATAGATAACTTCATCATCAGAAGATGTGTCCATCTCAGCTGAAGCATACTCGTTAGATATACAGTTCGTTTCTGGAAAAGTGACAAACGTGTCTGCTCAGCTGTTGTAAGCAAAATGACACCTGCCAGTCACTTCCGGTGCGCTTCCTGCCCGATTGGCTCCGCTCCTACGGTGGTTGCACCAATGGCACGGCCAGTACCTCCACTTTCATTCCCTGTGACTCCGCCTAAAGACACATCCCCTCCTCTCATCGTCTCTTACCAGGTGAGCCGTTCCTCTTCCTGGATCGTGCCTCCTTATGTGCCACTCCACCTATTATAGATTGGATCTATGATCTCGCACACCTCCTCCTCAATGTCATCACTGTGGTGGGCTGAACGCACCGTTTTCACGCCTTCAAACGTGACCAGTCCAACAATGCTATACTAAACTGAAAACGCCCTATTAGGCACACAACTGGACATAAATAAATCTACCAAGGAAAACAGTATAAAGTGCTTACAATAAAAATACAAATGTTTATTAAGCAGAAAAATTTCAGAGAAAAATTACATGAAGCATTTAACACAACAAAAATTGTTTTTTAGTAATGCTAATAATAGTACAAGCAGGTACTACCTTCAAATTTAAATTGGGGAGATGACCACAAAAAATCTGACCTTAATTGAATGTGGTGTAACACAAATACTGAATAGTAATAAGTGGCACATATGTGGTAAGAAGAAATATTTATAGCCCCTATGCAGATGACAAGATAATAAAGAAAACACAGCAAGGTATAGGAGTATCAAAAATACAATAGGTGCTATTAGGCACCATAAAGTGTGGCAGAATCTGTAATGAAAACACTATGTGTGTATAAGTGTGCCATGAATGGTACATGAGCCTATACACGCTGCAAAGAAGTAAACGGGGCTATATTAAGCGTACCATGCAGTGTTCCACAGCCGTGTCCAGACAGTATGTGAATCAAAGTCCACAGGTAAAACTTACATTGGTGGCGGTCAGTATGGTGTGGTCTCCCCAAGGCGCCCCAACGCGCGTTTCGTCCCTTCGTCAGGGACGTCTGACGAAGGGACGAAACGCGCGTTGGGGCGCCTTGGGGAGACCACACCATACTGACCGCCACCAATGTAAGTTTTACCTGTGGACTTTGATTCACATACTGTCTGGACACGGCTGTGGAACACTGCATGGTACGCTTAATATAGCCCCGTTTACTTCTTTGCAGCGTGTATAGGCTCATGTACCATTCATGGCACACTTATACACACATAGTGTTTTCATTACAGATTCTGCCACACTTTATGGTGCCTAATAGCACCTATTGTATTTTTGATACTCCTATACCTTGCTGTGTTTTCTTTATTATCTTGTCATCTGCATAGGGGCTATAAATATTTCTTCTTACCACATATGTGCCACTTATTACTATTCAGTATTTGTGTTACACCACATTCAATTAAGGTCAGATTTTTGTGGTCATCTCCCCAATTTTAAATTTGAAGGTAGTACCTGCTTGTACTATTATTAGCATTACTAAAAAACAATTTTTGTTGTGTTAAATGCTTCATGTAATTTTTCTCTGAAATTTTTCTGCTTAATAAACATTTGTATTTTTATTATAAGCACTTTATACTGTTTTCCTTGGTAGATTTATTCAGTCCAACAATGCGCAAGATCTCCCCTCCTCAGACCACCAGTAGCTGCCATCTTGGGACTCACGTTGCTGTCCGACATCTTGGGAATAGTGCCACCATCCGCCATCTTGTTTGCCTTTAAGGTACTTAGTTCTCTATTTTCTTTATTTCCTTTCTTGCAAGGGCCTGACCCTGCTTGAAGCGCCACTTGAAGGGGTCACAGGGACAGTTTCTGTGGGCCAGTACTGAGTTCTCTTTGCCCTGAAACCCCGCTTCTAAACAGGAATGTGACATGAGTGGGATTTTCTGTGGAATTCTTTCTGTACTCACTTATAGTTCGGGAGTCCTTGCTACCTCCCCATCTGTGGGACCGGATTCAGCTGCACACATGACATGAGACCTTAGTCCGGTTCAACAGGTTCAATTTTACTGTGCAATTTGGATACATGCAGTTGCAGCACACAGAACGAGACAAAATTCCCTCTGGATGATGTTCCCTTTGTTCAGTGTACTATCAGTCCTTGACTCAGTTTTGCCCGACCTGCCCTGCCTCAACAACTTCTGTTGGTACCAGGGATGTGCCATCTGGCATAGCAGCTTCACTGAGACCCACCATCCTTTCTTTTCGCTAGGACCTGACTGGCATCTTCCTCACAGGGGAAACAGATATGTCACCCAAATCCTTTTCTGGGCTCTAGGAGCAATACTGCCCCAGGATCTGTACTAGACTAAAGGGTATGCCACACTGAACAATATCGCTAACGGGATCGCTAAAAAACGTCACTATTTAGCGATCCCGTTAGCGATGTTGTTCAGTGCGGCATCTGCCAGCGACGAGCTTCCTGCTGTGATCTCGCTCGTCGCTGGAATCGTTCCGGACCCTATTTTCTCGTCGGCGCTCCCGCTGGGTAAGTATATATCGCTAGTGTGGCACCTTTTCTTAGCGATTTAGCGGTACTTTTGTACCGCTAAAGTGTTAAGAAGATCGCTAACGGCGATAGCGTCGTTAACTATATCGCTAAATGTGGCCGCACTTAGCGATATAGAAACAATCCCGCTAGCGATCGCATTAGTATGCGTCGTTATCGTGATCGCTAGCGGGATTGTTTAGTGTGGCAGTACCTTTAGAGATGTGTCCTCATACTGTTTGGAGACTTGACACTGACAGGATCCCTTTCCTGCTGATGTATGAACTTGTCAAACACTGTCACTGTCTAGCGCTTCCTCTGAACTTGACTGAACTCTCCTCAACTGACTCAAAGAAGGAAGTGCTTCCCCTTATCTGATCTAACCCCTCACAATATGTGGACTAATCCCAACCTGTTAACTGTATACTACCCTGAGTGATGCAAACTACAGAACATTCCTATTCCTTGTCATGGTTCCCCTAGTGGATTGACCTCCCCTATTCCTGGGAACGGCCTTGAGGTAGAACCTCCAGGAAAACCAAGACACAAACTGGCCATAACGATAAAATATAAAACGTTATAAAAACGTATAACCATAAAACATTCATAATCATCACTGTTCACATTAACTTTTCTTGACCCGACATCGTCTAACCTCTACACATCCATAGGCATCAATGGTCCAAAAGTGTACCAAGAAAACATTCCTTGCTCACTTGATATTATGCTGAACGGGTCACATGTTTACTTACCATACAGGGAAGCACCAACTGTCAAAGGCCCAGTGTTATCTATAAAGTGACCATTCAGTTGATTCACTCTTCAACTTAAAGGGGTACTCTGGGGAGATTAGAAATATTGTATATTGTCCCTACCCTCATAAATTATAAAGATGGGATGCGCAGTGCACTTTTATTATCTTTAGAACACTTGCAATTCAGTTTGACAGGAGCTGCTCCTCACTACTCCCCCTTCCCAGCCAGTCCAAGGTGAGGGGGCATGGCCAGCCCCCCTGTTCTCTATACAGAAACAGCTGTTATCTGGGGACTGGCTGATAGTACCAGAATGGAACTGCACTCTGCTGTCACATCCCAGACTGAAGGATGAGCAGGACAGTGAAAAGCAGCTCTTGTCACTCCAGCCCCCTGATAATGTCTCCCTGTCTGCAGTCCAAGGTGAGGGGGCATGGTCTGCCCCCAGGCTTCTAGTAGCAGTCAGCCCCCTGATAATGCCTTCTTCACTGCAGGGCTGCTGGCAGGAAGGTCACGCCCCCGCCACACCACCTCACCTCGGACTGGCCCTTGCTCACAGGGGTAACTGTGAACCGCCCGCCAGGGCCGTGGGGTACTCGGCACCGAGCCTGTTGACTTCTATGGGGGATGTCACGGGCAGCCACGGCTCGGTCCGTGGCCCTGGGCGCTCACTAAAAAGGGGATATTTACAGGGGATTAAATGTTCGTGTAATTTGTCGTGACGCCAACTGTAGTACCTGGTCAGGGTGACCATCGCTGCTGTGCAGGTCCTCTGGAAGGGATGGTGTTGTGCAGCTAGATGATAAGTCTTCTACAGGTAAGACTGTGTCCTCCCAGGGCAGATAGATGAAAGGTGTAGCAATGGTGCAGAGAGATGTAGCATAGGGGAGTGTGCGTCACTGGAAGAATCAGGGAAACAGTTCTGTAGCAGTTTCAAGGTTTTACTCACAGTCTGTTGTGCACACAGATTCCAGCCGGGCGCTGTGTCCTCCAAGAGAGTGGTCCAGCAACCCCCAGGTAAGTTGGTCGCACTTCCAACGACTCCCTTTTGTATGTTCCTTTCTGGCTTCTTCTCTTGGTGCTACACTCCTCACTTCCATGCACCCGCCACCACAGAGCCCTCGGACGAGGTAGTATTGGGCCCTTTCAGTTACCAGTCTGGACTGGAGGTGGGTTACGAAGCCACCCCCTAGTACAGAAGTCCTGGACGTACTTGACCCCTAAGCTTCCTCCCAGTGAGATTATGGTGGCTAGTGGCCTCGTGGAGAGACACACTGTTCTCGGTGTTACTAGTGGAGCTGAACTTTCCCACTAGTCTAGGGACCGTTCCCCGATGTTTGCCTGGTCCTCTTGCTTCAGGATGGAGCACAGCCTCAGTGCTGTCTCGCCCTGGACCCTTTCGCTCTCCTCAGCAAGGCTCCCTGAGGTGGACTCAGAGGAGCAGCAGGTCAATCCAGTACCCACACACTGACTGCCTGGCTCAAACTGAAACTCTAGACTAACACGCTGCCCTAAGTGCTGCAGCTGACTCCACCCACTCAACATCTACACCCTTTACTAACCAGCCTGAGAGCTGCAGCTAACATCGTGTATGTTGAATGCGGTGTTGGAGTCTAAGGGGTGCATCCTCCTTACCTGAGAGTCAGGTATCACATCTCTGGATGAGATGCAACATCTCTGTGGCGACTGGACCCTCGGGGCGCCACATTCCCCCCTGGTTAAACACAGCACTCCCGGGCTGTAAAAGAGTAAAGATGTTACATACGAAACATACAAAATTTTATGAATGCTAGCAAACAGTAGAAACAATTTCAAAACTCATCATCCCTTATGGGAGGCACTTCAGGTTAAACGTTGCATAAATAACATTTTTAATAATAACATTCAAATATAGTGCATTAAGCAGTAGTATTGAGTCGCACTTAGTACCAGGGCAATGGGGTACTCGGAGCCGAGCCCATGGAAATCTATGGGAGTTGTCACTGGTAGCGGTGGCTCGGTCCGTGGCCCTGAGCGCTCATCCAATGGGGAATATTTACAGGGGATATTTAGGATAGGTAGTTCGTGACGCCACCTGTGGTATCTGGTTAATTGAACCAGCGCTGCTATAAGGACTTTCACAGGGGATGTTATGGGGGCAGCTGGGTGGTAGTCTCCCACAGGTGAGACGGGTCCCTGGAAGTCTATGGTGATGATGATGCAGGGTATAGATAATAATTCAGTCACACACGAAATAGCTTCTTTTCATACCTTTTACTGGTAGATGGTTCACGTAGATCCCGGGGAGCTGGTCGGGGTGGAGAATGCACATTCGGGTAACCGCTGAGCAGGTTAGAGGCCTCCTTTACTTCGAATGTAGGTGAGTCCAACTTGCCTGAAGCGAAGTTAACTCTGAATCTCCAGCTTTCTCAATAGCTGTACTGCCCGGCCAACGTTGTGGTGGAAACTTCTAAGTGGTGAAAACTAAGTCTATATTTGCTGATCAGGCTAGACTCCTGTTTTCCCTGTCTCCGATTACGTATCAGCGCTTGGGCTGCTCTCTGCGACCTGTAGTCCAGATAGCCTCCGGGTATCTTGTTACTATGCTTGAAACTCTAGCAACGCTTCGGACCCCGGTGTCCGGTTATTTAGTGCAGGCAATCCAATACCTGAAGCACTTCTCTATGTCTTCTCCACTGCGCCCTTCGCCCTGCTTTTGCTCTTAGCATAAGCACTTGTAGCTTTCGATGGAAATATCAGCTTTCTCCCGAGCTCGCTGAGCAGCTCTCAGTTTCCTCCTTGCTTCAGCTTCTACTGAGGTACTGATTAAGGGTAGCTCTGACTAGGCTAGGATGATGCACTTCACCCGTACTAGCCTCCACTTCTTTGTCAGGTGAGCTACGCTAGCTCTGCGAGGATTCAGTCCTCTCTCCTAGTCCAGACTGAACTGGCACTGAACTGCACTGTCTGAAGACAGGAAACTAACTGATCTGCACTGTCCTTAGACAGGAAGCTTGACTGAGCTCTGCTACGTGTCACTACCTCCTATACCCCTAGTGGGTGTGTCTGAAATTGTAAGTGAAGTGCATGAATAGCAAGCTTTTGTGGTTACCTTCCTGTGCATTCTCCTGGATTTTATGTGTGTGCCTGCGTAGCTGGGCTACACATCCCCCTTGGTAAAACACAGCACTCCCGGGCTGTAAAAGACAAAAAGAACATTTTGTTTTGCATTAACAGCAACATTATAACTCTTCCCATCCGGGAGGTACGAATTCTTGAACGTTACAATTTGTGCAATAGGAAATTACAAAAGTATCAAAATATCAAACGTGTTCATATATACAAGATACTTGTGGAGGACCCGCACCAAAAACCTCCCACGTGGGTCCTGGGTGGGCTGCAGGACTTCTGACTGCAGACCTCACTCTAGGCCACACCATACGGGTTTTTCTTCAGAGGTTGATAGTAATGGTTTCATGTCAAACCAAGATAATGCACCGAAGCGCAACTATTTACAAGACAAGTTCTTGGCTGGCACAGTCCACAGCCTCTCAGTCCATGCATGGAAAAGACACATTTCAAGACATATAAATAGAAATCACATTAATAACTTTTCAAACTTTATACATTTTGTCAGTGACAATAAACCCTATCTGGGTCTTGCTAACTAGTCTACTAGGACTACTCCCGATAGCGAATAGGTAGTTTACCTTTAGTGATGCGTTCTGACCTACGTGGGGTAGCGTCAGGTATAGTAGTCTCTAACCTTTCTGTTCTGCGTAACGGCAAACTATAGACACGACTCCACCTCTCTAGGGACCTGGCAAGCATGCTAGCGACTGGAGGAGGCGGTACTGCTTCACCAGCTTCACCAGAGGACTCCACTTCTTGTGGTGCTGCTTCTTGCGGGTCTGCTGCTTGGGGTTCTGATGGTTGAGGGTCTGCCGGAACAGGTTCTTCTGGAACTGGCTCAACTGGCACAATTGGTATGACCGGTTGTAGAGACTCCTCTTGCGGTTGATAAAACTGCAGCACAGGAATAATTACAGCATCTCCCAATCTGGGCCAATCCACAGGTAAATCTCCCAAATCCGTATGTATGACCGCATCAGCATTCTCTTCTTGATGGACAACAAGGTTTTCTTCACGGAGCTTTAATGGGCAAGGACACAACTTTAAATGATCTCTGGACACCGTTGCCGTCGTTTTTCCTCCATCCTTACTAATGGTACAGACCTTTCTGTTATCAAAATTGGAATTTTGCACGACGTAAGGCTCCTGTTCCCACTGATTATCCAACTTGTGTGTTCTTCTTTTCCTTTTGAGCACCATTTCTCCAGGCATTAAAGGCTTAGCGGGAGCATTTTTGTTATAGTTCTCTTGCTTTTCTCTTACTTTGTTGAGACTGTCTTCTACGCAGGCTTGTACTCACTTGTACTGTTCCTGTCGAGTTGTGTCCCAATCTTCAACACTGTCATCAGCCTCTGGTTCTACCACTCCCAGCTCCAAATCCATTGGCAGTCTTCCAGGTCTTGCTCTCATAAGGTAAGCTGGCGTGCAGTTAGTGGAACTTACTGGGATGTGGTTGTACAAGTCAACCAGGTCGGGTAACAAGTCTGGCCACCGATTCCTTTCTTCCAGGGGTACAGTTTTCAGTAAATCCATGACAATGTGATTCATCTTTTCACAAAGGCCGTTGGTCTGAGGGTGGTATGGTGTTGTTCTGATCTTTTTGCATCCATACAGTTGACAGAATTCCTGAAACAGTTCAGCTTCAAATGCAGGACCTCGATCAGTCAGTACCTGCTCGGGATATCCGTGTGGTCTGCAGAAAGTGGCTTGGAAGGTTCTTGCTGCTGTCTCTGCTGTCATATCTTTGACAGGGGCGACCACCAGAAACCTGGAATAGTGATCCACCATGGTCAGGGCATATGAGTATCCTGACCTGCTTGGGGACAACTTGACGTGATCCAATGCTACGATCTCCAGGGGACGAGTCGTCCGGATAGGCTGCAGGGGTGCTCTCTGACTATGATAGTCTTTTCGTCTGAGACCACAGGGTCCACAGTTCCGGCACCACCTCTCGATGGAGCTGCGCATCCCTACCCAGTAGAACCGACACCTCAACAGGGTCTCCAGCTTTTTCCAGCCAAAGTGTCCTGCTTGATCGTGGTAGGCTTCCAACACCATTTGGATGTCTGCTCTGGGCACCACTATCTGCCAAACCATCTCATGGGTCCTTGGGTCGACGTATCTCCTGCACAATTTCTCACAGTAAATGAATAACCGGCTTCTTTCATTCCACAGGAGCTTTGCTGGTATGGGTGCGTCTTTCTCCAAGGAGGAACCTTCCTGTTTTATCAGCTCCTTGATACGGCTGACCACTGGATCGCTGTCTTGAGTCTCCTTCCAGCTGTGATGGGGTAAAGGGTTCAACATCTCACCACACCGCTTTCTGTAGACTCGTTGCTCTTGGACCTTCCCATTTCGATGGAACGCAGGTAGCTCAATTTCTTCCAGATCGTCTGACTCTTCCTCCGTGTCGGATTCATGCGGCATTCTGGACAAGGCGTACGCGTTGGCATTTTTACGGCCTGCCCTGTACTTGATGGTAAACTGGTAATTTGACAACCGAGCCATCCAACGTTGCTCCATGGCTCCCAGCTTGGCTGTTTCCAGATGCGTCAAGGGGTTATTGTCTGTAAACGCAGTGAACCTGTTGGAGGCAAGGTAATGTTTAAATCTTTCGGTAATGGCCCAGACCAGCGCCAGGAACTCCAGTTTGAAGCTGCTATAGTTTTCCGGATTCCTCTCAGTTGGCCTGAGTTTTCGGCTGGCATATGCGATGACTTTTTCTTGGCCGTTCTGCTTCTGACTGAGGACCGCTCCTAATCCTTCGTTACTGGCATCTGTGTATAGCAGGAACGGTTGGCTGTAATCTGGGTAGGCTAAGATTTCATCGCCGGTAAGGATCTCTTTCATCTCTTTGAATGCCTCAGCTTGTTCTTTTCCCCAATTGAATGGAAGGTTTCTGCTCTTAAGAGGTTGTCCTACCAGGAGGTCCTGCAAAGGCGCCACTTTCTTAGTGTAATCTTTTACAAACCTCCTGTAGTAACCTGTTAATCCCAGGAACTGACGCACCTCCTTTAGGTTCTTCGGCTCTGGCCATTTCTGAATAGCTGTGACCTTCTCGGGGTCCGGCGCTACTCCTTCGGAACTGACAATGTGTCCCAAGTACTGTACCTTCCGTTTGAGCAGGTGGCATTTAGAGGGCTTTAGTTTCATCCCAAACTTGGACAATGACTCAAATACCTCCGCCAGGTGCTTCAGATGATCTTCATATGTCTTAGAGTACACAGTTACGTCGTCCAAGTACAGCAGCACAGTTTCGAAGTTGAGATGTCCTAGACAGCTCTCCATCACCCTCTGGAATGTTCCTGGGGCACTGCTGAGACCAAACGGCATCCTGTCGAACTCGCAGAGTCCCATTGGGGTGGTGAAAGCAGTTTTCTCCCGGTCCTCCTCAGCCACAGCTACTTGCCAGTACCCACTAGTAAGGTCGAGGGTAGAAAAGTAGTTAGCCGTTTTCAGAGCAGCTAAGGATTCCTCTATGCGTGGTAATGGGTAAGCATCTTTATGTGTTATACGATTTACTTGCCTATAATCTACACACATTCGCATGCTACCATCCTTTTTCTTCACTAGAACCAGAGGTGCTGCCCAGGGGCTACAACTATCCCTTATCACCCCGGCTTTCTTCATGTCATGCAGCATTTCCTTAGCTTTCTGATAGTGGGCTGGAGGTATAGGCCTGTACCGCTCTTTGATGGGAGGATGACTGCCTGTAGGGATATGATGCTGTACTCCCTTAATGGTCCCAAAATCAAGTGGGTGCTTGCTAAATACTTGTGCGTACTCTTGTACCACCCGTAGTACCCCCTGTTTCTGGTGGACGGAAGTGGTGTCTGTCCCTATATGAAGCTGCTGACACCAGTCCGCTACCGGGGTTGCCGGATCATTATCCTCCGCTGATTGGCGGGAGGCTAAGGACTCGGTTGTGAGGATAGAATTGTTAACTACGGCATGTAATTTAGCAACTGTAGCATAACGTGGCAAATTTACTTCATCGTCCCCCCAGTTGAGAAGTCGTACTGGTACTCTCCCATTTACTACTTCCACTACCCCTCTAGCAATCATGAGTGTAGGTCTGTGTTCTGAGCGATGGGGTTCTACTACTGCTTGGTAGTTCTGTCCCCTCAGACCTATGGCTGCTCTACACCATATTAACATTTCACTCATTGGGGGTATTACAATGGGGTTCGAGTCTGTGACCCGTACATTACCGATTTCACCATCTGTAAGCTTCGCTTGCTGCTGGCACATCAGGGCCCGGATCTCCCTCTGGATCACTCCCTTCTGCTTTGGCTTGGCAACTTCAGCGAGCTGTTGGAGCAAAACACAACTTCTCCCAGACAGTTACTGATAATGTTAGTACCTAGTATCACATTTAAGGCATTCTCCTCATTTACAGTCTTTACCACTAAAAGTCCCTGATCCTTCAGCTCCACCCTGCCCACTTTTACGTCCACGTTTTTGGCTCCAATTACTTCAACAGGGAGACCATTGGTGGCGTACACTGTCAAGTCAGGGTTTGGGGGCTGGAGACTGTCCATGGACCAAAATTTATTGTAAAGGACATCAGGTATGATGGTCACCTGAGATCCAGTGTCCAGCAGTGCAGGGATTGCAATCCCGTCCAGAATCATGGACAGGTAGGGCCGTCCACCCACGAACCTGCGATTCCAGTCTAAGGGGCCTGATGAGTCTACTCCTGGGTGTTGGCCCTCTGACCCAGGATCGGCTCGTTTAAAGGACATTGCTGAGCCATATGACCTTTTTGGTTGCAGCGGTAGCAGACGATCTCCCGGCGAGGATGGTGTTGCTCCGGAGTCGCTCCTGGGGGTGGCGTGGTCCTCCTCCGGTGTGGCGACGTCCTCCATTTCCTCCGGTTCATCCAAGGGACATCCTCCGGACAGTCGGCTAGTAGGATCTTCCCTCCTTCCTCTTTCCGCAGTTGCAGGGCCTCCATTACAGTGGCCAAGTTCTTAGTCAGCTGGCGCACTTCTGAGCGCAGACATTCCAACTCACTAGGGGGCGCCACCTGCATTGTACCTTCTGCCACCTGCGGGAAAAGGTGGGTACTGCCGGCTTTAGAATGGCTTCACCCGGGTGATACTGATTTGCCACCTCAGGCTTTTCCAGGGGTCGCAGTCCCTTTATTGCCATGTCCTTTAGAGCATCAAAAGTGGCATCTGGATGATCCAAGGACCACCAGTTTACAGTCCTCCTTTCCTCTGGAGACCTCAGTCCCCGCACGAATTGCTCTTTTAACATTTGGCTCTCATCAATGGGACTTGTGGGGTTAGCCTGTTTAAGAGCTCGCAGGGCCCCCTGTAGTCGGCAGGCGTAGTCCCTAATACTGTCACCCGGTCCCTGGAAGCACTGATAAAATGCCATCCGGAGATCCGTTTCTGTGTGGTCCTCGAAGATGGCCTGTAGCTTTAAGAGTATCGCAGGTACCGACTCCTGGTCTGCAATGGGCCAAGTCTCTACTTCTCTCTCAGCCGCACCAGCTAACTGTCCTATTACCACAGCAGCTTTTTGCTTTTCAGTCATTGAGTACATATCCAAAATACTACATATTTTCCGTTTAAATCCTGGCAGGGTGCCTGGCTCGCCGCTGTACTGGGGGAGCCACTTCGCTCCAGGCATGTATGGGAGCGTTAGCGGCATGAGCGGGACCACCGGGCCAGGTGAGGGGCCTGCACCCCCATCCTGCGGCACGACGCCAAGCGGTGGGCTATTGGGGCCTCCGGCGGGGGCCGCTCCGTCTGCCGGTTGCTGCGACATATTGATGCCCCCTTGGTTAATCTGAGCCTACCTCTTTTACAGGCTGCAGCGGTGGAGACAGGACCTTTGTCGCTGGCGCTCTGATGATGCCGCAGTATCTTGGGATGCAGTTTGCGATGCGGATTGCAATGCAGATTGTGATGCAGTTTGCGATGCGGATTGCAATGCAGATTGTGATGCAGTTTGCGATGCGGATTGTGATGCAAATTGCGATGCAGATTGCGATGCAGTTTGCGATGCGGCTCGCGATGCAGATTGGGATGCAGGTTGGAGGCGTGTCCAGGAAACTGCGCGTTATTTTAGGTACGCCCCCCTTCTTCACCAGCGCCTGAGGGCGCGAACATGGCGGTAAAATGGCGGAATTTGGCGCCAAACACAGCAAACAGTCTTTTTCACCAAACAGTTCAATATAGGCACACAGGACTCACAATTGCAAGCTTTCGTATCCTGTTCGTGACGCCAAAGATTGAGTCGCACTTAGTACCAGGGCAATGGGGTACTCGGAGCCGAGCCCATGGAAATCTATGGGAGTTGTCACTGGTAGCGGTGGCTCGGTCCGTGGCCCTGGGCGCTCATCCAATGGGGAATATTTACAGGGGATATTTAGGATAGGTAGTTCGTGACGCCACCTGTGGTATCTGGTTAATTGAACCAGCGCTGCTATAAGGACTTTCACAGGGGATGTTATGGGGGCAGCTGGGTGGTAGTCTCCCACAGGTGAGACGGGTCCCTGGAAGTCTATGGTGATGATGATGCAGGGTATAGATAATAATTCAGTCACACACGAAATAGCTTCTTTTCATACCTTTTACTGGTAGATGGTTCACGTAGATCCCGGGGAGCTGGTCGGGTGGAGAATGCACATTCGGGTAACCGCTGAGCAGGTTAGAGGCCTCCTTTACTTCGAATGTAGGTGAGTCCAACTTGCCTGAAGCGAAGTTAACTCTGAATCTCCAGCTTTCTCAATAGCTGTACTGCCCGGCCAACGTTGTGGTGGAAACTTCTAAGTGGTGAAAACTAAGTCTATATTTGCTGATCAGGCTAGACTCCTGTTTTCCCTGTCTCCGATTACGTATCAGCGCTTGGGCTGCTCTCTGCGACCTGTAGTCCAGATAGCCTCCGGGTATCTTGTTACTATGCTTGAAACTCTAGCAACGCTTCGGACCCCGGTGTCCGGTTATTTAGTGCAGGCAATCCAATACCTGAAGCACTTCTCTATGTCTTCTCCACTGCGCCCTTCGCCCTGCTTTTGCTCTTAGCATAAGCACTTGTAGCTTTCGATGGAAATATCAGCTTTCTCCCGAGCTCGCTGAGCAGCTCTCAGTTTCCGCCTTGCTTCAGCTTCTACTGAGGTACTGATTAAGGGTAGCTCTGACTAGGCTAGGATGATGCACTTCACCCGTACTAGCCTCCACTTCTTTGTCAGGTGAGCTACGCTAGCTCTGCGAGGATTCAGTCCTCTCTCCTAGTCCAGACTGAACTGGCACTGAACTGCACTGTCTGAAGACAGGAAACTAACTGATCTGCACTGTCCTTAGACAGGAAGCTTGACTGAGCTCTGCCACGTGTCACTACCTCCTATACCCCTAGTGGGTGTGTCTGAAATTGTAAGTGAAGTGCATGAATAGCAAGCTTTTGTGGTTACCTTCCTGTGCATTCTCCTGGATTTTATGTGTGTGCCTGCGTAGCTGGGCTACACAGTATCAAAGTTCACTGAAGCTTGCAAGGACTACCCCCACTGGGGTAACTTCACAGTGTCCTTAACTGGTGCTGGTAGAGGACCCGTTCCAAACCTCCAACGGTGGTCTTGGGTGGGCTGAAAGACTTACTGCTTTCAGCTCTCACTTCGGCCACACCAAACGGGTTTTAACTTCAGAGGTAGTTAAGTAAAACCAAGATGGAGCACCTGAGTGCTAACTATATACATTAAAGTTTTTGGGCTGGGAAAGTCCTCAGCCACGCAGTTCATATATGAAAAACATAGCACTATCAATCAAAGCATAAGATCACACATAAAACTATTTACAGTTAATAGACCCTGTCCGGGTTATCATTTACTTATTTGCACGTGGTGGCACCGGGGTCTACCTGGTACCCCTCTTAGCCGGAAGTCTCTAATAGCCCCCTGCCGCCGCAGCTCGTGCACAGTACCTCTCATCTGCCGCATCCGTTGCTCCTGGCGATGCTCTATACAGTCAGGTGCTGGAACCGGCTCAGGAACTGGTTGGGGAGCCGGCTCGGGAGCTGGTTGCGGAGCCGGCTCATGAACTGGCTGCGGAGCCGGCTCATTCCGGCTCTTTACGTCGAAGGACCCGGCTACCTCCGGAGACACGGGCGGCAGACCTGTAGCTGGTGCAGGCGGTGTGGGAAGCCGTTCCTCCGCAGACTCCTCTGTGGGGACAGGTAAGGCCGCTGCAGCATCGGCGACGGGGCTCATTCCTTGTTCGGATCCAGGTGCCGGTGACACGGGTGGGCGGAGCGGTCGGCTCTGCTCCAGCCGCAGCTCCAGAGCCCGCCAGCTCTGCTTCATCCGTTCTACTTCTGTGCAGTGCCGGGCCAGCTCCTCCAGTGCAGCATCAGCGTCCGATGCAGGGAGGGTGCCGACATCATCCGGAGGGTCCTGCTCTTTAGTATGGAGGCGGGGCCTTCGCGTTCTTTTCCTCCCACCGAGGAGGATGAGGAGGCGGATCTGCTTGGCTGTGGGGCATATCCGAATATTGTAGTAACACTTGGACTGGGCGGCCATTATTTTCGCGCCACTGGGGAAGCGCACGCCCACGAATTCACGCCCTCCTTCTTCACCAGCGCCTCATGGCGCGAATATGGCGGCAAATGGCGGTAAATGGCGGCAAAGTCACAAAGATGGTAAACTACAGTCTTTAGCACAAAAACAGTCAATTTAGGCACACAGGACTCGCGTTTCACGAGCTTCAGAATCCTGTTCGTGATGCCAAGTTTAGATGAGTCGCCCACCAGAGCAATGGGAACTCAGATCTGAGCCTATAGACTTCTATGGGGGATGTCACGGGCAGCCACGGCTCGGTCCGTGGCCCTGGGCGCTCACTAAAAAGGGGATATTTACAGGAGATTAAATGTTCGTGTAGTTTGTCATGACGCCACCTGAAGTACCTGGTCAGGGTGACCAGCGCTGCTGTGCAGGTCCTCTGGAAGGGATGGTGTTGTGAAGCTAGATGATAAGTCTTCTACAGGTAAGACTGTGTCCTCCCAGGGCAGATAGATGAAAGGTGTAGCAATGGTGCAGAGGGATGTAGTAGAGGGGAGTGTGCGTCGCTGGAAGAATCAGGGAAACAGTTCTGTAGCAGTTTCAAGGTTTTACTCACAGTCTGTTGTGCACACAGATTCCAGCCAGGCGCTGTGTCCTCCAAGAGAGTCGTCCAGCAACCCCCAGGTAAGTTGGTCTTCCAACGACTCCCTTTATGTTCCTTTCCAGCTTCTTCTCTTGGTGCTACACTCCTCACTTCCATGCACCCGCCACCACAGAGCCCTCGGACGAGGTAGTATTGGGCCCTTTCAGTTACCAGTCTGGACTGGAGGTGGGTTACGAAGCCACCCCCTAGTACGGAAGTCCTGGACGTACTTGACCCCTAAGCTTCCTCCCGGTGAGATTATGGTGGCTAGTGGCCTCGTGGAGAGACCCACTGTTCTCGGTGTTACTAGTGGAGCTGAACTTTACCACTAGTCTAGGGACCGTTCCCGATGTTTGACTTGGTCCTCCTGCTTCAGGATGGGGCACAGCCTCAGTGCTGTCTCGCCCTGGACCCTTTCGCTCTCCTCAGCAAGGCTCCTTGAGGTGGACTCAGAGGAGCAGCAGTTCAGTCCAGTACCCAAACACTGACTGCCTAGCTCAAACTGAAACTCTAGACTAACAGGCTGCCCTAAGTGCTGCAGCTGACTCCACCCACTCAACATCTACACCCTTTACTAACCAGCCTGAGAGCTGCAGCTAACATCGTGTATGTTGAATGCGGTGTTGGAGTCTAAGGGGTGCTTCCTCCTTACCTGAGAGTCAGGTGTCACATCTCTGGATGAGATGCAACATCTCTGTGGCGACTGGACCCTCGGGGCGCCACAACGGCACACTGACGTGACGTATTGTCTCAGACAGAGCGGGGGAAACAGTGAGGAGCAGATCCTGTCACACTAAATTACAAGTGTTCCAAAGATAATAAAAGTGCAATGGGCATCTCATCTATATAGTTTATGAGAGTATGCACAGTACAATTTTTTTTATCTCCCTGGAGAATTGCAACAAAAATAAGGAAAAGCTAGAGACTGAGCTCCACCCTCCCCCTCCTATGTGCATAGAATCCTATCAGTACTAACTGCCATTTCCTATCTCAGTGAAGGGAAAGTTTGAATTAATGACCAAAAAAGAAACAGATTTCTCTGATAACATATATTACAAAGTTGTTTATTTTAATGTGTACTATAGAATTATGAAATAAAAAATTAAAACAATGGCTACTCTTTATTCTTCATGTGTGATTATGGCATGGCATAATTTCCCTTGCAATCCAAAATGGATCACTACGCACCGGTCTTCGACTATGATGAGAACACATGACCAATGTCATGGTGACTTCTTCACATGGGAACGTCACACTAGTCCAAATCCCTAGATTACGATGTGAGGTGTCATAATGTACGGTAGTCAGACCCCTCCATTCTCCAGCACAGGTGCACTGAGAGCTCGGCATTACATTTATTTGATCATAGAAGCAGTGGTATGGCTATTTCTCCAAGGTGTCCAGGGGCCAATTTTCAAAACGACGCCAGACCGCATGTTGCTCATGCCACTGTGAACAGCCCACATGGCCTAAATGTGTTTCCAGGTCCTTCAGCGTATTCAGACTTATCTCCAAGCAAGCACATCTGTGATGAAATTGGTTGATGATTGCAGCGGGAGCTGCCAGCAGGGGATGTTGATGATTTGCCCAAGTGCATTCAACGCGGCAGAACATTCATCAGACAACTAGTAATAATAACCTCATTGATGGCAGCCAAGGTTGTAAGTGAATATGTGTCGCTCATACTCCAAACTGAATAAATTGAGATGTTTGGAAAATTTTGTTTCCAGTTTTTCATCATTTGCAGATCAGTAACATGTCTACATCCTGTGATTTCCATAGTTCTAAAACTGTTTCTTCTTGGCTTTGCATTTTCAGTGCGGTTTAGAAATCTAGAGAGCAGTAGTAGCTATAATCCAGCAGAGGGCAGCATTATCCAGTTAGTGAATATTGACAATTCTAATTCACAAGAGAGCAGCAGAGTCCAGGTGAAAAATAATTTACAATCTACAAAGAGCAGTTCAAGGTGACCAACCATAAGTGCAAGTAACTTAAAGGGAACATGTCTATCTTTTCCATGAAATAAAACTTTGAAGAATAATTTTCTTATAATTGGGCATTACACTTTTATTCTACCTAAAAAGCTATGAACAAATTTGCAACCGTACATTCGTAGTTCACCTGTCAAAGAGGCGTGTCTCTACACATTTTCATACTGGCAGCACTGATTGGACATTGTCAGTCGATGGACACAGCCATGACTAGTTATACATACTTGTCAATATATTCATAGACTTTCTGGAGGAACAACAATGGACAACAAAGAGTTTAAAAAAAGTAGTTGCAACTTTCTGTAAAACACAGGTAGCCAATAGAGCAGATATTCCAGAAGAGATGACTCATCCTCTTTTGCATTTTAATTTATCATCTAATTTCACAGGATGGTCATTCTGTGAGTAGGCAGAACCTGGACGGGGATGCCTATAGACACCAACTGTCTCAATTTGGGTGGAATAATATGTTTTATTGAGATTCACATGTATCTTTCTATGTATTAGGCTATGTGCACACGTTCAGGAATCTTTGCAGAAATTTCCTGAGAAAAACCAGACTTTTTCCCAGGAAATCCGCATGCGTTTTATCTCGTTTTTTGCGTGTTTTACCGCGTTTTTGCGCGTTTTTACCACTATTTTTTCCTGAACATTCTAGGTCAATAATATAGCAGGAAATATGCAAATTTACCGCGAAAATAATGAACATGCTGCGTTTTTTACCGCGATACAAAAAACCCACCATGTGCACAAAAATTGCAGAATGCATTCTGAATAATAGGATGCTTACTGCATGCGTTTTTTAAGCGTTTTTGCCGTGTAAAATCGCTGAAAAAACTCAAAAAATCCTGAATGTGTGCACATAGCCTTAGGATTTTTAGAGATTCAGTCTACAGTTGAGTGAATCTTCCAAAATTTGATTCAACCAGATTTTCTCACTTTAGGGCAGGAAGATTCAATTTGCAATTAAATAAATTTGGTGCTAATCGAATTTGCAGGAAGGGGAAGGGGAGGTTAGACAAGGTAGGCACCCACCTAGTACGCTATATCCTGCCTACCTGAGGGGGGCACAGGCACGGAGGTGAGTGATGTCAGTCCCTGACACTGTTCACCTCTCTCTCTTCCTACGCCAGTTGTCGCTCCCTCCCTGCTCTTAATTGTATTTGCATCTATCAGATGAGAACGCAATTGCTGTGTGCGTCGAAGGCGCAGAGGAGCTGTCATCAACCCCAGCTCCACCAGGATCTCCAGCAAGACGCAGGTCACTTCTTGGATAAAATAAGGTGAGAGAATGTGCTAATGGGAGGAGGGAATGAGATATCTGGCTGTGCTAAAGGGAGGGAGTAAAATGAGGTGAGGGGCTGTGCAGATGGTGGGAATAAACTAAGGGGCTGGGCAGTTGGGGGAATAAACTGAGGGGCTGTATAGATGGGGGTAATAAATTCATGGGGAAAATAAACTGATAGGTTGTTCTGATGTGGGAATTAGCTGAGGGGCTGTGCAGGTGGGGAATAAGCTGAAGAGCTTGGCAGAGGGGGTACAAAATGAGGGGCTGTGCAAATGCTGGTGAATAAATAGAGGGTCTGTGCAGATGGGAGAGAGTAAACTAACAGGCTGTGCAGATGGGAGGAATAAGCTGAGGGGCTGGGCAGAGGGGATAAAATGAGGGGCTGTGCAGATGCTGGTGAATAAACCTAGGGGCTGTTCAGATGGGGAGAATAAACTGATGGGCTGTATAGATGGGGCAATAAGTTGAGGGGCTGTGCAGATTGGGGGGTAAAATGAGGGGCTGTGCAAATGCTGGTGAATAAATAGAGGGTCTGTGCAGCTGGGAGAGAATAAACAGGCTGTGCAGATGGGAGGAATAAGCTGAGGTGCTGGGCAAAGGGGATAAAATGAGGGGCTGTGCAGATGCTGGTGAATAAACCTAGGGGCTGTTCAGATGGGGAGAATAAACTGATGGGCTGTATAGATGGGGGAATAAACTGACAGGCTTTGCCAATTGGGGGTAATAAAGTGAGAGGTTGTGCAGAATGGGAGAATAAAATTAGGGTCTGTGCAGATGGGGGTAATAAGCTGAGGGGCTGCGCAGAGAAGGGGTAAAATGAAGGGCTGTGTAGATGGGTGAATAAAATAAGGGGCTGTGAAAATGGGGGCAATAAACGGGCTGTGCCAAAAGGTATAATAAAGTATCGTGTGCTGGAGCACTGCCATAGGCGGACACATCTCAGCGCAGGGTACGTTCCTGGTACTGCGTAGCCCCTTCGCCTCTTTGTGATGAGCGGGTAATGGCGCCACTCGCTAGAAGTAGAGCAAGCTGTGCCTGCAGGGGATTGTGAGAGGTAAGTACAAAAACCTTTTTTATATAAAATGAATAAAATGGGCTTAGAGTGGATGATGATGAATTGAGGGTGTGAGACAGTGAATGATGATGTATTCAGGTGGGGGAGCACATAATGATAAATTGAGGGTGGGGGACAGGGGACAGTGAATGATGATGTATTGAGGTGGGGGATCACAATAATGATGAACTGCAGGTGTGGTACAGGGGACAGTTTATGATGATGTATTGAGGTGAAGGAGGACAATATTGATGAATTGGGATGGTGGACAGGGGACACTGAATGATCATGTATTGAAGTTTGAGAGCATAATAAAAAAGCATTGGGGGAGGGGGACAGGGGACAGTGAATGATGTGTTGAGGTAGAGGAGCACAATAATGATGAATTGGGGTGAGAGACAGGACAGTGAATGATGATGTATTGAAGAGGGGGAGCATAATAATGATGAATTGGGGTTGACGATGGGACAATGAATGATGTTTTGAGGTGAAGGAGCACAATGATGAATTGGGGTGGGGACAGTGAATGATGTTTTGAAGTTTGGGAGCATAATAATGATGAATTGGGGTGAGAGACGGGACAGTGAATGATGATATATTGAAGAGGGGGAGCATAACAATGATGAGTTGGGGTTGGGGACGGGACAGTGAATGACAATGTATTGCAGTGGGGGAGCACAATAATGATGTATTGTGGGTGTTGGTACGGGGACAGTGAATGATGATGTATTGAGGTGGGGGCGCAATAATGATGAATTTAGGGTGAGGAACAGCAAATGAAGAATTGAGGGTGGAGAACAGCAAATGCTTAATTGAAGGTGGAGGGTGGGGAGAGCAAATGATGCTGAACTGAGGGTGAGAGTGATAAGACATATTATGAATTGGGGTGGAGGGGGGCATGAAAATATAATCAACTGGAAAAGCAGGAGGTACAGAGTGGGGGGCGTTGAGGATACAGGAGTGTGACTAGTATTGAATTGGGGAAAGAGTACAGGGGCTAATTAATTTATATATTTGTTGGGTGGGGAAAGTGTCTATATAGTTGAGGGCAAAGTCGTGGATTACAATTTATATTTGGAATGGTGGGTTGCATAATAACTAATTTTTGTGTTGAGGCACAGAGAGGGCCCCTGTCCTTTATGTGCATAATAATAATAATAATCTTTATTTATATAGCGCCAACATATTCCGCAGCGCTTTACAGTTTAACAGTTTCAAAACACATGTCATAAGTAACAGCGTTAACAATACAATAATTAAAGCAAAATAAGATGACCCTGCTTGTGAGAGTTTGAGTCGCCCGCCTGGGCCTTGGGGTACTCGGCACCGAGCCCGTCGATCTCTATGGGGGATGTCACGGTAGCTGCAGCTCGGTCCGTGGCCCTGGGCGCTCACTAAAAGGGGGATATTTACAGGGGAATAAAGGTTTGTAGAATGTTCGTGACGCCACCTGTGGTACCTGGTCAGGGTGACCAGCGCTGCTATGCAGATCCACTGAAGGGTTGGTATTATGCAGCAAGATGTTAGGCCTTCCACAGGTAAGGCTGAGTCCTTCAGGGTAGAAGAGTGTGTAGGGGTGCAGGACGGAGGGGAACCAGGCAGTGATAGAAGATGGACACACACACAGTAGTCACTTTGGTACCTTTTACTGTAGATGTTGCAGGCACTTCCCGGAGCACTGTAGGGTGAAGGGTGCACATCCAGTTCTTCCCACTGAGTAGGTATAGGGCCTCCTGTCTACTGTTGTAAGTCTCTGACCTGTATGAAACTAGGCCTGAGTTCGTCTCATACTACGCCCGGCTGACCTTGTGGTAGGGCCTTCTCCTGAAGAACATAGTCCCTGTTGCAGCGTCCTGCTTGACTCCGTCCTCCTGACCCAATTACGTATCAGCACAAAAGGGCTCCTGTGACTTGTAGTCCTGCAGGAACTCCGGTATCTCCTACTGGGTTGTGAAGATCCCGGTAAGCTCGGACCCGGTGTCCGGTTGTAATGATTGGGATGAGCTGATTAGGCTCCTCTGTCCCTCACTTGCTCCACTTGCCTTTGGCCTACCCGGGCCCTCACACGATCACACACTGGCAGTTGGTGAGATGCTTCTTCTTCGCCGCTCTCTCCATAAGCTTCACTCACTAGATTCAGCTCTGACTAGGCTGGAGTGGTTTCCGTTCCACTTTTACTAGCCTCCACTCTGTTGAACTGAACTGCAGTCTCTCTCTCTTGAGACTGCTCTGTGTGCTAGACTGCACAAAAACTAACTCTCAAAAACACTCTCTGAGGTGACTACTGACTGCAGCCCTCAGACTAACTAACTGCTCTTTTGTGTCTTCACCCTCCTTTATATGTCTAAACAGCTCCCTCTGGTGGTCTTAGGGATGGGTGAAGGTGTGTGAATGTATATATTGGACCTCTAGTGGTGGTTACCTTCAGTGCACCCTTCTGGGAATCAGGAATCCAAGCACAGCTGGGCTCCACATCCCCCCCCGGTAAAGCTCAGCACTCCCGGGCTGAAAAACATTTTTAGAACAAAACATTAACATCATACAATTTAACTCTTCCCTTACGGGAGGTGAGGATCTTGAACAGTTGCATAAATAAATAACATTTTTAATACCGACATTAGATATAGTGCAAATATCAATAACTTCTCAATTCAAGTAGACATATACTTGTGGAGGACCCGCTCCAAACCTCCAACGGTGGTCCTGGGTGGGCTGCAAGACTTTTCTGGATCTCTGTAGCAGACCTCACTTTCAGCCACACCAAACGGGTTTTAAATTCTGAGGTAGGAAAGGCTTACGTAAAACCAAGATGGAGCACCAAAGTGTTAACTATATACAGGGAGAGTTTTTGGGCTGGCAGAGTCCTCAGCCACACAGTTCAGAGAAAATACTGCAACAACACATTACCCAACTGGGGTATACTTTTAAGGCATAAATATGTAAACAACAAATGGCAGACACCTGTCCGGGTGCGGCAACAATTTAAACTATTTCACAGTACTGTAAACCCTGTCCGGGTTTTTATTGGACCTCCTTGGGAGGTGAGTCCCTTGGCATCGCTACATCATCGACCCCTGGTGCTGCAAGCACGTAGTGCCTCTTGGTACGGAGCACCATGATATCATGGGCCGCTATAGGGGTCTGCGTGGCTACAGTCCTCTTCTCACGAGGTACCTGTGTCTCTGCGTCCTTCACAACATGGGTTCCCGGAGGCCTGACTGGTGCCTCACGGGACTTGGGACCTGCATTGCGTGCATGTGAGAATCAGCAGGGGGAAAGCGGTCAGCAGCGGCATGCAACAGCTCGGCGGGGCGCGGAACGGGTGCGCAGCCAGGCACCTGATCTGTAGAGGCCTGAGGCGCAGGGACACGGGGCAGGTTTCCTGCTTCTGGGAATGTGGGACAGCTCCTGGAGACGTTCAGGGCATACCACCTCTTGAGTCCCCAATGCCGGGTGTAAGTCACTAAGTCCCCTATGAACAGGTCCCTATCCGGGTGTCCTTCAGGCAGATGGGCCTCTACATCCCGGCGGTTAACAAAAACCTCCAGGTAGAGCCCAGGCTCATGGATGAAACCCCAGCCCCCCTGGAGTTTAAAGTCACGCACCGCCCCCTGACGCCGCGGCTCCCGGAGCGTACCTTTATCCCGCCGGACACTCTCCTTGTCGGTGAGATCTCTTTCCCGGTACCTCTGGCGAAGTCGCTGCTCTTCCCGGTGCTCACGCTGCTGCTGCGCCTCCTGCTCTCGGCGTCTCCACTCGTTCTCCTTCCGCCTGGCGTATTCCTCGTCGTCCAGGAGCTCCATCTCCTCCCAATCGACCTGGATAGCGCCGGGTTCAATTCCTTCCTTAGTCCCTGCCGGGGACAACATGTTTCTGCCTCAGGTACGGCAGCTGGTTCCGGGGCTGTCTGGTGTTCCGGTCCAGGCAAGGCCTCCGCTGCCTTCTCTCCTCCCGCCGCGTCCTCGGCGGGGTCAGGAACAGCAGCTCCGGGTTCGGCTTCCGGCCAAACTTCGACTACAGCCTCTGGTGGTAGCGCGGGTGACAGTCGCGCGTCCGGGGTGGAAAGCGATTGGCTCTGCTGCAGCCGCAGCTTCAGGGACCTCCAGCTCCGCTCCATGTATTCGAACTCAGCCCGGTGCCGCTCCAGATCTCTAAGCACGGCGTCCACCTCTGCTGGTCCAGGTACTGGGGATGGCTCAGGTATCGGCTGCATTTCTTCGTGGGGGAAGAGTGTCAGCTCCTCCATTCCTCCACACAGCGGTTTCTGTCCTGCTGCCATCTCGCTCCAGTCCACACTGTACTTTCCAACCAGAGGGGACCGGTCTCTTATGTGGAGGCGGGACTTTCTTGTTCTTCTCCTCCCCCTGAGGAGGATGAGGAGGCGGATGTCTTTTGCGGTGGGGCATGATCTTACGTTATAGAAACACTTAGACTGGGCGGCCATTATTTTTCGTGCCACAGTGGGGGGGGTATGCCCATGAATTCACGCCCTCTTCACCAGCGCCTCATGGCGCGAACATGGCGGCAAAAATGGCGGCAATTTTCAAAAACGGTAAATTCAGTCTTTTTGCACAAAACAGTCAATTCAGGCACACAGGACTCGCTTAAAGCGAGCTTCAGAATCCTGTTTGTGACGCAGATGAGTCGCCTGCCTGGGCCTTGGGGTACTCGGCACTGAGCCCGTCGATCTCTATGGGGGATGTCACGGTAGCTGCAGCTCGGTCCGTGGCCCTGGGCGCTCACTAAAAGGGGGATATTTACAGTGGAATAAAGGTTTGTAGAATGTTCGTGACGCCACCTGTGGTACCTGGTCAGGGTAACCAGCGCTGCTATGCAGATCCACTTAAGGGTTGGTATTATGCAGCAAGATGTTAGGCCTTCCACAGGTAAGGCTGAGTCCTTCAGGGTAGATGAGTGTGTAGGGGTGCAGGACGGAGGGGAACCAGGCAGTGATAGAAGATGGACACACAGTAGTCACTTTGGTACCTTTTACTGTAGATGTTGCAGGCACTTCCCGGAGCACTGTAGGGTGAAGGGTGCACATCCAGTTCTTCCCACTGAGTCGGTATAGGGCCTCCTGTCTACTGTTGTAAGTCTCTGACCTGTGTGAAACTAAGGCCTGAGTTCGTCTCATACTACGCCCGGCTGACCTTGTGGTAGGGCCTTCTCCTGAAGAACATAGTCCCTGTTGCAGCATCCTGCTTGACTCCGTCCTCCTGACCCAATTACGTATCAGCACAAAAGGGCTCCTGTGACTTGTAGTCCTGCAGGAACTCCGGTATCTCCTACTGGGTTGTGAAGATCCCGGTAAGCTCGGACCCGGTGTCCGGTTGTAATGATTGGGATGAGCTGATTAGGCTCCTCTGTCCCTCACTTGCTCCACTTGCCTTTGGCCTACCCGGGCCCTCACACGATCACACACTGGCAGTTGGTGGGATGCTTCTTCTTCGCCGCTCTCTAAGCGTCGGCACGCTTTCTCAATAAGCTTCACTCACTAGATTCAGCTCTGACTAGGCTGGAGTGGTTTCCGTTCCACTTTTACTAGCCTCCACTCTGTTGAACTGAACTGCAGTCTCTCTCTCTTGAGACTGCTCTGTGTGCTAGACTGCACAAAAACTAACTCTCAAAAACACTCTCTGAGGTGACTACTGACTGCAGCCCTCAGACTAACTAACTGCTCTTTTGTGTCTTCACCCTCCTTTGTATGTCTAAACAGCTCCCTCTGGTGGTCTTAGGGATGAGTGAAGGTGTGTGAATGTATATATTGGACCTCTAGTGGTGGTTACCTTCAGTGCACCCTTCTGGGAATTAGGAATCCAAGCACAGCTGGGCTCCACACTTACAATCTACAATGAGGTGGGGGAGATACAAAGTACAGGTGTGTATATACAATGGTGCATTTACAATGATGGTCCAGCCATCTTGAGGGAGTGAGGGATGGATGGAGATAGTGAATGGGCTACACACACACACGTACACATGGAATGACTTTGATTAGTGAACGTGATAGGCTGCTCTGAACAAATGTGTTTTGAGGGAGCGCCTGAAACCATGCAAATTGTGGATAGTCCTAATTTCTTGGGGAATAGCATTCCAGAGGATTGGCGCAGCGCGGGAGAAGTCTTGGAGTCGGGAGTGGGAGGTACGGATTAGTGCAGAGTTTAGTCGAAAGTCGTTTGCAGAGCACAGCAGTCGGTTAGGCCGATAGATAGAAATGAGGGAGGAGATGTAGGGGGTGCTGCACTGTGGAGAGCTTTGTGGGTGAGAATCAGTACTTTGAATTGGATCCTATAATGAATGGGCAGCCAATATAAGGACTGGCGAAGAGCGGACGCGTCCGAGTACCGATTAGCCAGATGGATGACACTATTGTCTGCATGTAAATGTAAAAATGATTTATAAATATCTGGTTTTTCCAGTACCTGGAGTCACTAGTACAACTCTTTTGTGCAATATATGTGTTAATTTATTAGTGCTTATTTTTCCGTTAATTGCAGTACAAAGGATTTTACCTCAGGAACCATTCATCATTTAGATTATATAAAGAATAAGAAATGCATAGCACTGTACAAGAATTATACTAAATAATGAAATATACCAAAATTTAAAGCCTAATACTGTGAAACGAGAAGCTAAAAATGAATTCCTCTGCATTTTATTCACACCAGTTTGGATAAGGGACTACAGCTTGTCATATAAATCCTCTTTATTTCTCTTTCTGGAGCGCCTCTCCAAGTTCTTTGCTTCAATATTAAATTGTCTCTGGACATTGTTCAATATACATATTTGTACTTTTACTCTCAGGTTGACTTTGCAAAAAAAAAGTGTTCTACTTTTGGGCAAGGGTGTCCTACTGTCCTCACCACATGTTTTAATACAAGCTCAGAGATTTACAAATCTAAATGTAATAGAATTGTGGCTTAAATTATGTAAAAAAAAAATGGCGTAGATGCTTTGCACCACAGTTTTGTGTTTTAGACACTTTCTGTGTTACTTGATAAGTATGCATGTCCTAAAGGGGAAAGTGGAGGGAATTTGGTGGGTAAGAGGCTTAGTCAGTAAGGCAAAATGTTGGCACAAAGTAATCTAACATTGGTGGTGGGTGTAAAGTTAGGCAGAAGTAACTAAAAGTGCACTACATTTATCAAATTTTATGAGCCCCATGATAAATTTTGGGCATTTAAATGGAACTTATCACCAGATTTTCCCATTATAAAGTACGGTCACCACCACCTTTCAGCCCTCTTTTACAGCAGTCAATTGTAAGAGGGTGAGCAGTGCTCAAGAAGACGTGGTGACTAGTGGTTTAAATTTGATGAAAGTGTTTTGTTTTGCATATGTTATTTATATATACAGTAAAAGAGTTGATTTTATCCTCACGGCCAGATTGTCTTTGGTTTCCTGGAGGTTTAAACTCAAGGCCGTCCCCAGGGATTGGGCAGGGCTGTTCAATAAAAGAACCAGTCGAAGGTTGTAGGGATATAATTAGTACACACTGGGTAAGAAACAGTTAAATGGTTTGCGACTAGCCCACATACTGGGAGGAGTAATAGCAAATAAAAAGGGGAAGCACTTCCCGTTAGGTAGTGAGAGTCTCAGACAGTGTTAGTGCAAGGTTCAATTTCACATACAAGCTACGATGGGCCCTAACAGTACCAAGCTTCCAAACAGCAGGAGGGAGCAAAGAGAGTTGAGCGTAGATTCCTGGACAGTCTGGGGCTTATGACCCAGAAGAGGCATTGGATGCCGTGTCTCATTCTCTCCTAAGAGGAAGAGGTCTGTCGGGGAAGAGCAAGAGGAAACAGTGGCAGGCCTCAAGAAAGCTGGGTTGCCGGACGGGGAGTCCCTATTGCCAACAGGAGCGGTTGAGGAGGGGCAGGACCTTGAATTGCACTGTTTTATGGGAACATCAATTGGAGGGGGCTCTGCCCCGTACTGTATGCCGCAGCCAACCATGTATGACCTCGTACATGCCGGCACGTATACAATGACATCATCGCGTACGTGACATCAACTGACCAGAAGTCCAGAGAAGGCGGAGGGATCCTTTACAGAGTCCAGATAAATCACATCAGCCACATTACCAACATCAAGATTTGCACTTACCTTCTCATAGAAACCCAACATCTTGGTTAGCGACGACCTTTCATGAATCCATGCTGGTTGTCATTTATTATATTATTCTCTGCAATATATCTCTGCAGGTCATCTCTTATAATGCTTTCAAAAACTTTGCACACTACTAATGTCAGAGTTACCGGACGGTAGCTACCTGGATCCACCATCTAATCTTTCTTAAAGGGAATCTGTCACCCCATTTTTCGTATATAAGCTGCAGCCACCGCCATCAGGGGCTTATCTACAGCATTCTGTAATGCTGTTGATAAGCCCCCGATGTAACCTGAAAGATAAGAAAAACAAGTTATATTATACTCCCCCGGGGGGCGGTCCGGGTCCGGCACCTCCCGTCTTCAAGCGATGACATCCTCCTCCTTGCTTCTGTCGCGCTCCTGCGCAGGCATACTTTATCTGCCTTGCGCACTGCAGTACTCTGCTCTGCCCTCAACAGGGCAGATAAAGTACGCCTGTGCAGGAGTGCGACAGAAGCAAGGAGGAGGACGTCATTGCTAGAAGATGGGAGGCGTCGGACCGGGACCTGCGACGCCCATCTAACCGGACCGTATCGGACCGCCCCCCGGGTGAGTATAATCTAACTCGTTTTCTTCTCTTTCAGGTTACATCGGGGGCTTATCTACAGCATTACAGAATGCTGTAGATAAGCCCCTGATGGCGGTGGCTGCAGCTGATATACGAAAAATGAGGTGACAGATTCCCTTTAAATATCAGTACCACATCAGCCATCCTCTAATCCTGTGGCACCACCACTGTTACAAGAGAGTCTAAGAATATGAGATACAACTGTCTGTCAATTACTGAGCTCAATTTCCTTAGTATCCCTGTATGAATGCCATCTGGCCCTGTGGGATTTGTCAATGTTTAACCCCTTCATGACCCAGTCTATTTTGACCTTAAAGAACTTGCCATTTTTTGCAATTCTGACCAGTGTCCCTTTATGAGGTAATAAGTTAGGAACGCTTCAACGGATCCTAGCGATTCTGAGATTGTTTTTTCGTGACTTATTGGGCTTCATGGTAGTGGTAAATTTAAGTCAATAATTTTTGCGTTTATTTGTGAAAAAATCGGAGATTTAGCGAAAATTTAGAAAATTTAGCAATTTTCAAATTTTTTATTTTTATTCTGTTAACCCCTTCACCCCCAAGGGTGGTTTGCACGTTAATAACCGGGCCAATTTTTACAATTCTGACCACTGTCTATTTATGAGGCTATAACTCTGGAACGCTTCAATGGATCTTCGCGATTCTGAGACTGTTTTCTCATGACATATTGTACTTCATGTTAGTGGTAAAATTTCTTCGATATAACTTGCATTTATTTTAAAAAAAAACGCAAATATGGCTAAAATTTTTAAAATTTTGCAATTTTCAAACTTTGAATTTTTATTCACTTAAAACAGAGAAATATGTCACACAAAATAGTTAATAAATAACATTTCCCACATGTCTACTTTACATCAGCACAATTTTGGAACCAAAATTTTTTTTGTTAGGAAATTATAAGGGTTAAAAGTTGACCAGCAATTTCTCATTTTTACAACAAAATTTACAAAGCCATTTTTTTTAGGGACCACCTCACTTTTGAAGTCACTTTGAGTAGTCTATATGGCAGAAAATACCCAAAAGTGACACCATTCTAAAAAATGTATCCCTCAAGGTACTCAAAACCACATTCAAGAAGTTTATTAACCCTTCAGGTGCTTCACAGGAGCTGAAGCAACATGGAAGGAAAAAATGAACATTTAACTTTTTAGTCACAAAAATGATCTTTTACAAACTTTTTTTTTATTTTCACAAGGGTAAAAGGAGAAAATGGACAGATAAAGTTGTTGTGCAATTTCTCCTGAGTACCCCAATACCCCATATGTGGGGGAAAACCACTGTTTGGGCACACAGCAGAGCTCGTGGGGAAGGAGCGCCGTTTGACTTTTTCAAACCAAAATTGGCTGGAATTGAGATTAGACGCCATGTCGCATTTGGAGAGCCCCTGATGCGCCTAAACAGTGGAAACCCCTCACATGTGACACCATTTTGGAAACTAGACCCCCTATGGAACTTATCTAGATCTGTTGTGAGCACTTTGAACCCCCAAGTGTTTCACGAAAGTTTATAATGCCTGGGTGTGAAAAAAAAAACAATTTTCCACAAAAATGATTTTTTAGTTCCAAATTTTTGATTTTTCCCAAGGAAATTGGACCCCAAAAGTTGTTGTCCAATTTGTCCTGAGTACGCTGATACCACATATGTGGGGGGGAAACTGTTTGGGCGCACGGCAGGGCTTGGAAAGGAAGTAATAAAGTTTTAGAATGCAGACGTTGATGGGGGTCATGTTCCGTTTTCAGTGCCCCAGATGTGCCTAAACAGTGGAAACCCCCCACGAGTGACCCCAATTTGGAAACTAGACCCTCTAAGGAACTTATCTGGATCTGTGATGAGAACTTTAAACCCCCAAGAGCTTCACACGAGTTTATAATGCCCGGGCATAAAAATAAAAAATCCTATTTTTTTTCCAACAAAAATTATCTTTTAGTCACCAATTTTTTATTTTCCCAAGGGTAACAGGAGAATTTGGACCACAAAAGTTGTCCAATTTGTCCTGAGTACGCTGATACCCCATATGTGGGGGGAACCACTGTTTGGGCGCACGGCAGAGCTCGGAATGGAAGGAGCACTATTTGACTTTTTCCAACCAAAATTGGCTGGAATTGAGATTGGACACCATGTTGCATTTGGAGAGGCCCTGATATGCCTAAACAGTGGAAACCCCCCACAAGTAACCCCATTTTGGAAACTATACCCCCTAAGGAACTTATCTAGATCTGTGGTGAGCAATTTGAACCCCCAAGTGCTTCGCACAAGTTTATAACATAGAGCCGTAAAATTAAAAAATCATATTTTTTTCACAAAAATGATCTTTTCACCCCAATTTTTATTTTCCCAAGGGTAACAAGACCCCAAATGTTATTGTGCAATTTGTCCTGAGTACGCTGATACCCCATATGTGGGGGTAAATCACCGTTTGG
Organism: Oophaga sylvatica; assembly: GCA_033576555.1. NCBI lineage: Eukaryota > Metazoa > Chordata > Amphibia > Anura > Dendrobatidae > Oophaga > Oophaga sylvatica. The sequence continues at coordinate 940,435,854 of JARQOD010000001.1, forward strand.
GTGCATGGCAGAGCTCGGAAGGGAAGGAGCGCCGTTTGACTTTTTCAATGCAGAATTGGCTGGACGCCATGTCGTGTTTGGAGAGCTCCTGATGTGCCTAAACAGTGGAAACCCCCCACAAATGAAACCATTTTGGAAACTAGACCCCTCAAGGAACTTATCTAGATGTGTGGTGAGAACTTTGAACCCCCAGGTGTTTCACTAAAGTTTATAACGCCCGAGCATGAAAATAAAAAAATCATATTTTTTCAACAAACATGATCTTTTACTCCCCAACTTTTTCTTTTCCCAAGGGCAACAGGAGAAATTGGAAGTTGTTGTCCATTTTATCCTGAGTACGCTGATACCCCATATGTGGGAGAAAACTACTGTATGGGCACACGTCAGGGCTCGGAAGGGAAGTAGTGACGTTTTGGATTGCAGACTTTGATGTAATGGTCTGCGGGCGTCATGTCACGTTTGGAGAGCCCATGATGTGCCTATACAGTGGAAACCCCCAACAAGTGACCCCATTTTGGAAAATAGACCCCCCAAGGAACTTATATAGATGTCTCGTGAGCACTTTGAACCCCGAAGTGCTTCACAGAAGTTTATAACGTACAGCCGTAAAAATAAAAAATCTTTTTTTTTTCTACAAAAATGATTTTTTCGACCCCAATATTTTATTTTCACAAGGGTAACAGGAGAAATTGGACCCCAAAAGTTGTTGTCCAATTTGTCCTAAGTACGCTGATACCCCATATGTGGGAGAAAACTACTTTATGGGCACACGTCAGGGCTCGGAAGGGAAGTAGTGACGTTTTGGATTGCAAACTTTGATGGAATGGTCTGCGGGCATCATGTCGCTTTTGGGGAGCCCCTGATGTGCCTAAACAGTGGAAACCCCCCACAAGTGACCCCATTTTGGAAAATAGACCCCACAGGGAACTTATCTAGATGTGTGGGTGAGCGCTATGAAGCCCCAAGTGCTTCACAGAAGTTTATGACTTACAGCCAATTTTTTATTTTCCCAAGGGTAACAGAAGAAATTGGACCCTGTTATGTTTCGGTAGCTGAGGAGGACAGGAACAACAGCAGGGCAGCAGAACACCTGAGATGTTGGTAACTGATGGGTTGCAGATTCCTAAACTAACGACACAACTAGAGGTAGCCGTGGAGCGTTCCTACGTTGATCCTAGACGCCTCGTCACAACCTGAGAGATAACTACACCTAAAGGCACCTGGACCAGATCCCCAAAGAAAATAGGAAGCCCCCAAACATATAATGGCGGTTAGACAAGATGAAAATACAAACATAGGCAGAAAATAGACTGAGCAAACGCTGGG